>CM060903.1:829076937-830326937 GCA_030737815.1 Allium fistulosum | reverse complement strand
CCGTATTCGAGTCGTGCACATACTTCCGTAGATATGATACGTGAAAAACATTGTGCACACCCGACATCTTCTCTGGTAACTCCAATCTATAAGCGAGCTTTCCAATTCGCTCGATGATCGGGAATGGTCCAACAAATCTCGGAGTCAATTTTCCTTTCTTCCCGAATCGAATAACATTCTTCAGAGGAGAAATCTTCACAAAAACCATATCACCAACGTCGAATTCCAAATCCTTTCGACGCTTATCGGCATAACTCTTCTGACGATCTTGGGCTACCTTCATTCGTTGCCGAATGATTTCTATACAATCTGAAGTCTGTCGAATCATCTCTGGCCCAAGTATCAGCTTCTCTCCAGTTTCCAACCAACATGTCGGAGAGTTACACGGTCTTCCATACAACGCCTCATACGGTGCCATACCAATGCTTGACTGGTAACTGTTGTTGTACGCAAACTCCACCAAATGAAGGTGATCTTCCCATGATCCTCCGAAATCCAAAACACAAGCTCTAAGAAGATCTTCCAAAACTCGGTTGACTCTCTCGGTCTGACCATCTGTTTGGGGATGATAAGATGTACTCAAACACAACTCGGTTCCCAAGACTTCCTGGAAGCTCTTCCAAAATCCACTAGTGAACAATGGGTCTCGATCGCTCACTATACTCTTCGGAATACCATGGAATCGGACTATCCACTTAACATACAACTCAGCCAACTTTGATGCAGTCCTAGTCGATCGAACAGGAATGAATCGTGCACTCTTAGTCAGACGATCCACAATGACCCAAATCCCTTCATTTCCCGTCCTGGTTCTAGGCAATCCATCGATAAAATCCATCGACACTTGTTCCCACTTCCATGTAGGAACTTCTAATGGCTGAAGCAATCCACTTGGCTTCTTCTGTTCGGCTTTTACCAACTGGCAGTTCATACATTTGGAAATAAAATTTCCAACATCCTTCTTCATACCTTCCCAGTAGTAGGTTCTCTTCATATCCCGATACATCTTATTTCCACCTGGATGAATTGTCAACTTCGAGTGATGACTTTCCTTCAGAACTTCACTCCTCAATTCATCTATATCGGGAACAACTAGTCGTCCTTGCTTCCGAAGCCAACCCTCTTGATCGACCTCGAATCCTTTATCCTTTTCTGGATCCAATCCAGATTCCAATTCACGGATAATCTTGACAAGCTTATCATCTTGCTTTTGGCTCTCACCAATCCTTTCCACAAGAGTGGGTCTTATTGATAAGTTTGCCAACATCTCAGGTTCAAATTCGCATCTAGGCCTGAAGTCAAATCCAGCTAAATACTCGAGACTCTTCCATTCTGAAAACATGGCTCCCAATCCTGCATGTCTTCGACTTAACGCATCTGCCACTGCGTTACCTTTTCCCGGAGTATAAGCTATACCAAAATCATATGATGCCAAAAACTCTAGCCAACGTTGCTGCCGAAGATTCAAATCCTTTTGGGAGAAAAGATACTTCAACGACTTGTGATCCGTAAACAACTCGAATCGAACTCCCAACAGATAATGCCTCCATATCTTCAGAGCAAATACAATCGCCGCTAATTCCAAATCATGAGTTGGGTAATTCCTTTCATGCGGCTTCAGTTGTCGACTGGCATACGCATCGACTTTATCCTTCTGCATCAGCACTGCTCCAAGTCCAGTACCACATGCGTCGGTGTAAACCACAATCTCATCATTCCCACTAGGAATAGTCAAAACAGGAGCACTCGTCAATCGCTCTTTCAGGATTCCAAAAGCTTGCTCACACTTAGCATCCCAACTGAACACTTGGTTCTTTTTCGTCAATCCTGTTAATGGTGCAGCTATCTTGGAGAAGTCTTTGATAAACCGTCGATAATATCCTGCTAATCCAAGAAAACTTCTCACATCTGATGCATACTTAGGTCTAACCCAATCCTGGATTGCTGCCACCTTAGCGGGATCAACCGCTATTCCATTTCCAGAAATCACATGGCCTAAGAACCTCACTTCACTCTTCCAGAAGTGACACTTCGAAAACTTAGCCTTCAGCTGATGTTTCCGTAAGATTTCCAAAACAATACGCAAGTGCGTCTTGTGCTCTTCTTCAGTTCTGGAATAAATCAGAATATCATCCACGAACACAAGTACGAACTTGTTCAACTGATCTCTGAACACTCTATTCATAAGATCCACAAAATATGCTGGCGCGTTAGTCAATCCAAACGGCATTACCAGCCACTCAAAGAAACCAGATGGTGTCCGAAAAGCAGTTTTCGGCACACTATCCTTAGCCACTCTCAACTGGTGAAATCCCATTGCCAAATCCATCTGAGAAAACACCTTAGCCTCGTGAAGCTGATCAAACAAGTCATCTATTCTCGGCAATGGATACTTGTTCTTCTTAGTCACCTTATTCAGCTCACGATAATCGACGCACAATCTCAACGATCCATCTGCCTTGGTTGCAAACACAACTGGTGCACCCCACTCGGACACACTACGCTGAATGAATCCTTTCTGCAAAAGATCATCAACTTGCACCCTCAACTCCTGCTGTTCCTTAGGCGCCATCCGCCTAAGAGGCATCACAACAGGTCTGGCTCCTTCAACTAGATCTATACGAAACTCGATCTCTCTATGCGGCGGCAACCCTTTGACTTCGTCAAAGACATCCTCGAATCCATTCGCGATTGGTACAGATGACAGTCCATCCCGTGGAACAACAAGCGAGTACAAGAAGCTCATGAAGACGCCTTCTTCATGCTTACATCGTATTACAACCTTTCGCCCCTCCACATTCTCGACTGTCACTTCCAACCTCTCGCAATCAACCTTTGCCGCATAATTCCTAAGCCAGTCCATACCCAAAATAATTCCAAACCCCGCAAAGTTCAGAACAAAACAATCACAAACAAAAGAGCAACCATGACTCGATACAACTAGACCACGGCATAACATACACAAACAAGACGAACCCCCAACTGGATTAGTCACAACCAATGGCCTATCAACAATATCCGGTTCCAAACCTAACCGACTTACGAGTTCATTACAAACAAACGAATGCGATGCTCCAGTATCAAACAAAACTCTAACTGGAGTACCACATAGGAAAAGAGTACCTTGAACCACCACACTCTTTCCCTTCTCTTCAGCAGTAGGAGCTTTCGAAGACGACGGAACAGCTCCCAAAGCATAAGCTTGCACAATCTGCCTGTCCTTCCTTGGTTCTGGACAATTCTTCCTGAAATTCCCCGGCTTGTCACAGTTGTGACACTTCATCGGCACCTTAGGATTCTTACAATCCTTCGAGAAATGGCCCTTTTGCTGACAATTGTAGCAAGTTACCTCGCCTTTCGGCTTCTTCTGGCCATCCTTACCCTTCTGCTGCTGCTGCTTCCTCTTCTTGTTTCCACCCTGCTAGGGTTTAGACTCTTCCCTGGTCACAGCAACAACATATCCTTCCTTAGGAAACAGACTCTCATGCCTAAGAGCTTTCTCCACAAGCTTCTCAAATGAATCGTCCAAATGATCCACCAACTGTCTCCCCAGATAATTGTCCAAGCCTGTCACAACCTTCTCATTCTTCTGATAAGCAGATTCAATATACGACCGGGCATACTTGGACAAAGCTTCGAACTCAGAAACATACTCAAGAACTGATCTTCCACCTTACTTGAGCTCCACAAACCTCTTGAACAGAATAGACTTCTGAGCTGTAGAAATGAACTTGGCTTCAAATCTAGCTTGGAATTGCTCCCAAGTAATCTCTTCCTCCGCAGTATTGATGGTAATAGAGTTCCACCAATCAGAGGCTCTCCCTTGAAGCTGCCTTGATGCCAACTTCCTCTTAGTTGCATCATCAATTCCCAAATCACCAAAGATCCTTCTACAAGCATCTATCCATCTCTGGACTTCGATAGTTGATTCTGTTCCCAAGAAAACCTTCCCTCCAAGAGCAGTATAGTCCTTGCACAACTTAGCAAAATCCACTGGTTTTGGAGTTTGAACTTGAACTCCAACATCAACTGCTGCCCCCGGAACTGGTATCCTTCTCATGATCGAAGTCATCATAGCTTCGAACATGGCTGCATAGTGAGCAGTCTCTTCAGTGGCACGGCCTTCCCTAGCAGCTGGTCTCCCTCTTCGACTCATTCTCAATATCTATAAAAAGGAATGATTAGAACATCTTAGAGAAACAACTGCATAAAGGACTCAAACTCAACTAAACTACTATATTATATATAGTATTCATCCATCAAAATACAATTACGTCTCTCATACGTAGTTACGACGGCGAGCGTTGGGTAAAATCGATTAACCAAGGCTCTGATACCAAATGTGACGACCGCCCATGACCCCTGCACCGAATCTAGAGATAGAGCGCTGTAAAGTGTGCCAGGCGACCATGGACGATTGTCAAGGTAAGATTTAAAACAACAGAATCTATCGTATTACTCACAGCGCATGGACAAAATACAATAGAACATATGTATAGTGAAGCTTTACAGAACAAAATGACATCATATAAAACTCCATAATAGTTGAATACAAGCATCCACATAGTCAATACATCCAGCCTCACTACATATCTCTCAGAGAATACAAAATAGCGGAATATCCAGTACATATAAGAAGATAATATGCAACCCTCTAGCTCGTCTTCGATATCAGCATCGTGAGAAGAGAACAGCACCTGTCACCTGCTACCTAGTCTGCCCGTCCCAAAATGGACGAACAGCCCAAGGCAATAAGAATTAAAAACATAAAGCCTTGAGTCAGACAACAGTCTTAGTGAGCAGTAAATTAACTAACAACATACCAAAAGAGCATAAAGGAAAAGGAATAGGAATACAACCCTCCCACTCCAACCTCATTCTACAATGATAGCCCCCAGACACACACTAAGCAGAAGCAAACATAGCAGAGCATACAATTTAAAGTAAAGCTACTATCACTCGAGTCAAGGGCGATGTTTTCCAAGTACCAAGGCCTAAATCAGATAAGCACCCAGAAAATACCGCTCTTGAGTCCGAATGACGATACAACCAAACATCCATGACTCTGGCTATCACTGTTATCGTTGCTTCGATATCACCGTTAGTTGAATGACCGGCACATTCTTTCAGCCGCCCGTCAAGGGCTAATGGAAACCCCGGTTCTAGACATAACTCCCGCACGTCGTCGCAGCCCGTGCCTAGGACTATCGAATCTGCCCAGAGTACTCGACCATCAACAGTTGGCCGTTGGGACTATCGAATCTGCCCAAACGTACTCTTGCTTAGAGCATGCTAGAACCTTCAACAATGATGCTATCCAAGCCTCCTAGTCATCCTCCTCGACGACTATTCTCATCCATTCATTATCCTCAACTCGAATCATATCACCGAGTTATCAACATGCTTGGAATGATCCCGTCTGGATTAGACCAAGTCTTCATCACATGATTGCCTCGCTTCATTACATCCTCGCAAAGCCTCATCTCATCATCACATCGTCAAATCTATGCATAAGAGCTTCATCATCCCGCTACATATGCCACGAGCAGCTTTTCCAATTCAAGAGCCTTTCCCTTAGCTTTTGAATCATCTTCGATCTAAATCTAATCATCAATCATCTAGTTCATAACAAGCAATCAAATCAAACATCAATCCAAGCAATCAAGCATTCAAATATGATCTAAGTAGACAATTATAACAATAATGGCATTTTCGTAATTAAAGAGTTGAAAGTCCAATAAGCATGAAAACATGGATTATATCTCTACAAACTTGATGAATGAACTTGCATAGGTTAACATATGATAAAATGGATGTAACATCATCATGAACAATGGATCTATATGGATCTACACTTAGGGTGAAGAAAATGCATGGAAATCTCTATTTTAACACCAAATCGAGCCAACAATCCGATATACTCCTTTGGATCCGTGTGAGAGATAATCACCACTCACCAAATCACCTAAACCAACCCAAATCAACACGCTTCAGATCTGGACAGCGAAGGATGAAGCTTGATCTATCACGAATCCGCTTCAAACGAAGAAATCTCTCTTGAAAAGATGAAGATCTTCAATCTAAGCTCTTGAATCTTCAATCTTGATCTTCGATTTGGATGGAAGGAAGCACTAGATTAGAGTGGAGAAAAGAAGTGAAGAAGTGTAGAAGTCGAGCTCTCAAAATGGCAGCACTTCGTTGCTTCAAAATCCGGATCCCAAAAATGAAGAGAAGCTCTCCTATTTATAGCAGAAAATACCTTAAGTCGTAACTCGGCTATCTTCTTAAGTCGCTGCCGACTTAACACTTATGCCGACCTACGACTCAACAACCCCCTACGACTTAACTAAGCTACGAGTCAACACACGCTCCTACGACTTAATCCTCATCTGTCTACGACTCACGATAAAACAGCCATCTCCTAAGTCGTATACGACTTATAGCACCTTCCGACTCAACACAAAGGCTACGACTCATCAAATAACTGGTACGACTCAACCACTAAGTCGGTTGCGACTTAACACTTCGTCTATATGACTTGACGACTTAACAACCTGCTGGGATACGACTTAGCCGGTTAGACGAGACAACTCATTCAACGACTTATTAGTTAACTCGGTCACGACTTATCAACCTCACGACTTAGCTAGGCTACTGGGATAAGACTCAACTCCTAAGTCGTCCAGGTCTTAAGTCGACCACTACCTTAACTCGTCAGCCGACTTAACACTTAACTCAAAACCTTAAGTCGTCTACAATAACATAAGTCGGTCACTTCCTTAGGTTGTCTATCCCTTAACTCGGCAACGACTTACAACCTTCGACTTAACACTTGCCGAGTTAACCTCAACCTACTAACCTAGCCCAGCTACGACTTATCTCCTTAGGTCGTCGCCGACTCACCCCTTAAGTCCTTAACTCGCCCAGACTCATCACTAACTCGTCCAGAACCCATAAGTCGGCTACGACTTAGGACTTAACCAAAAATTCTTCCCAAAATCTGAAACAACCTAAAATGTTGAAAATTCCAGATTTGAACGAACTGTTCGATCCGTAAAAATACGGGTCGTTACAATATTCCACCTCGAAGTGGAATGGGTATTGTGCTAACATCTGTGGATGCAGGAAAACAGGTTGGAGGGATCCAACTGGATTCCTCACCAGTATTTATTTATTTACAAATATTGTGATGTATTCTGTTATCATATGTTGATATATGATGTTTGTTGTCGTGATTGACGAATTTGTGTGTTGCATCATCGGATTCATCTTTAAAAATTTAAAAATGACGATGTTGATTTTAAAAGAGATTTTTGAAGTGATCTTTGAAAATATACGTTTTATTTAAATTGTTGAATTGATTTATTTTAAATAAACGTTAAAACTTTAAAGTTATAAAAGTTAAGATTTTTGTGAATTATAACCAAAAGGTGATTTTTGGAATAAATAGTTAAGTAATTTATAAAATGGTTTTAAATGGGAATTTTTGAATTATTAAAAACGATGTATGTAAAAGATGTACAAGATTGATATTTATAACTTTAAAATGTTGGTATTATAAAACGAGTTTTTATAAGCGTTAAAATAAGTTTTTAAGAATTTATAAATAAATGAAATTTATAAATTGTGAACTTATAAATGGAAACGATTTTGTAAAATAAATGAATTATAAGTATATAACTTATAATATGGATTGTGGTATAAAAAATTTAGTTATGAATTGAATTGGTAAATAAAGAAGATTTATAAATTAAAGTTTTTATAAATAGAAATAGAAATGTGATTTATAAACGTTGTTTTATAAATCCGAAATCACTTATTTTGATAAGTAATTTTAGAAGTTAATAAAAGGAGAATTTTATAAATCAAAGTTGTTATAAAATATAAAGGTGAATTTATAAACGTTGTTTTATAAATTCGAAATCAATCAAATTTGATGAATTTAATATAGAAGGTTATTAAGGGAGTTTTATTCATAAATTTTGGATAGTGGATAATTCTTGAAATAAAATGTGTAGAAAAGATCGAAATTGGGTTAAGTGAATTATATTCACGATTTTGGACAGTGAATATATTATTAAGTAAAATGGATTTATTTTTGAAGAAGTGATATTTTAAAATGAAGTTAAATTGTTTTTAACGATGTTTTAAAAAAATGTGTTAAATATCGAAATCATAGATTTCAACATTCATTGTTGAAATAGACGTTTTCGAGAAATAAGGAAATGGTGGACTATAACACTGTTATAGTAAATGATTTCCGAAAGGAAATGTTTTATGTAGTATTGGGATTTATATATCTATCTTAAAATCCGAATCCCTATACTAGTGATTTTGAGTCGTCGTAACGATGTTTTACGTAACATTCGTTTTGACTCAAATGATTTCCTTAAAGAATGAAATATATACTTAATATTGATTGAAGTATATCGAATATTTTCAAAAGTTGAAAATAAATAGATTTGTGAATTACTTATTATTAAATAAGTATGGAAATGTTTTTCCGATATGAAATGAACTGTTTTTAGATTTTATCTTTGTAAAGATAAATTGAAATTGAATATTGAAATCGATTTGAAAATCGTATATCAGTAGATATTTGAAAATATAAATTCACTATGGAATTTATAAAAGAAATGGGAAATTATTTAGAAAAAAATAAACGTTGATTTATTTTTGAAGTGTGGAAATTATATATCTAATAAAGATATTTTGGAAAATAAATAATTTGGGAAAAATTATTTGGAATCTGATGATGTTGCGCATCTTTATTGATAGTTAAATAACCGACTATCAATAATTACCTTTAGATGGGTATTTGTTGTGAATTGGATGAATTTGAATGCCACACTTATTTTTGAATAAGCGCTCACTATTCGGGTTAGCCGGGAAAGGACCATGGGGTCGTATAACCCATTCTGAATATGTCATACATCGTTATGAATCGCATTTGATGACCGGTGTTGAAGACCGGATATTTTTGAAAACGGAAGGATTACCGTCGAGTTACTCTACATCGGCTGATCTCCGATTTAGAGGTTTTATCACCCTTAGTGACGGGAAGTCCGGACGTGATTGAAAATTATCCGGATTTGCAAGGGCTTCGTGAGAAGTGCCTTCGGTTCTGTTCGATCCCGGAACAGACTTGTATGGATTGTGTGTCTGACGTTACAAATTGAGATATAAAGCTGATTTCTTTCAAATACATTTCTGTTTGTGGCGGAGAATTTATTCTCTTAGCTTAACACCCTTCTCTGAGACGCACGAGCTCAGAGGTTGTGTAGTTGAAATTTATCAGCGATATACTCCCAATTTGGTAACGTGGCATACCGAGTGTTGCTGTGAAATGATCAGTGTTTGATCATTTGCGATATGATCATTTGTTTGATCTTATATCTTTGTGATCATAGGTTGGTCATTTGTTTGACCCGAAGCATGGCTTTTGAAAAGCGTAGCTTTGTGGACGAGACTTCGTCGAGCCTCACACCCCGGAAATGGTCGAAACAGGAAGGATGCGGCAAGGTTCTAGGGAGTAGCGCCCCTTAGTGTATGTCATTCCTTCTGGATAGAGGTGGTATCATGGTATGGAGCCCAGATACTTAACCTATGTGGTTGCTGCATTATTATTATGTGGTTTGTTGCGAATCGGGGATCCTCGGGAAGATCGGTTACGATCGGGGGATGGCATATGCGTGTCAGTAGTTACCTATTTTTGCAGAGGTAACCCGGCCTTGTGTTGGCAGAGATCTAACCGTAATGTTAGGTTATTTCTCGGGACGTCATTCCAGATGTAACGACCTAGAATTTTGAACAAATTAAATTGAAAATATTTAATTAATTTTAAATATTTGAACGATGATTTAATTTGAATCCCCGATCTGACTTTGAATTTGGCGATTAAACTTTAAAATTTAATCTAGTAAATGTTGAATAAAAATTTGAATCTTCAATTTAAAGCTGAAGAAAAATATTTCAGAAGCTTTTAAAAAAATTCGTATTGATATTACTGAAGGTAATAGAAGCTTCCGAATCGAATTTGAAACTGTTCTGTTCAGTTTTGAATTTATATCGTTCGTATCGATATTTAAAAATAGCCGTCCGAGGCACAGTCTCGGAATTCGACGAAACCAGTTCCGTTGGGTCCGTAATATTGTTTTATTATCGGATTTCAAATGTCGTAGTAATTGGGGTTGTTGTGTGAGCGTGCAGTATATAAACGCTTAGAAATAGTTATTCGAAACGATTTGAATTTAATTAAAGTATATATATATATTAGTTTTTGTCAAACCCCAGCCGTATTGCCCTCACATCAAAATTTTCTGCTCAGCCACCCTATGATCGTACTCGAGCTACCCTAGCATTTGGAACGTGCAGACTGAAATCCACCTTCTTCGTTTTAAAACTCTAAGTAGATAACTAAAGAAAAAATAGAGAACCATTTCTCTTTCGTTCGTTCGAATTCAAAATCCCCTAAACAAAAAATCGAGTGGCCTAGGTCTCAAAACTTACTGAGCAAAATCTTCAAGCTTCAGAGAAATAAAAGAAAATGGTGGGATAGTTATTTCAAAACTGAGATGTAATCTTCTTCCCCTCCTTCTATCGTGAGTTCGGCAAATAGAAAAAAAAGGGAAGTCTGTTCGAAATCGAGATTCGTCTCGTTCGATTTGGGAGCGGCGAATTGGCGCACTGCCTCGCGCACACAGGGGAGGGCGAGTTTGTTGTCGCGACTTCAAGTCTGGGTAGCTGCAGTTTCGCGAAGAAGGCAGATGGCGGCGACGAGGGGAAGGCGACCAAGGTGCACGCGATTCAAGGCAGCATCGTGAGCTAGGGTGTTGGTGGCGACAGCATTCGCAAGCTCGAACGTGGATTCATCGTTGTCAGTGTGGAGTGGTCGCGTTGGTACGAATCGCGATGGCGATGGGGATTCGCGTGGGTGAAGGCGAATTAGGGTTTCGCGAGCAAGTCAAAATCTGGGCGCGTTCGACTTCGAGGTGGCGCACGCGGTCGATGGTGGAGGCCGCGAGATGGACGTGCGATTTGAGTGAGGATTGGCGTTCAATCGATGAATTAATCGAGCAGTGAGGTATTGATTTGCAGTTTTATTTATTTATATGTATATAGGTATTAGGAAATAATAATAGCTGTAAGGTATTAACAGTTTTGCTTTAATAATAAAAAAAATGTATATTGAGTTTTGATTTACAGTAAAACGAGAAGTGTGTGAATATATATATATATGTATGAGATATACAGAAAAAATTTATTTTAGTAAATAAATGTATATATATATGAATTTACAGTGCATGATTTGCAAGAAAGGTTTGAAAAGAAAAAAAATGTTACTGTGATAGTTTTTGTTATTAGGCAGAAGTGTTTTAAAGGAAAATATAAATGAAAGAAAAATGTATATACAGATTGATTTGATTTTAAATGCAGTTAGAAAATTTATTTTACAGAAAGGTGAAATTCTGTTTTTTTTATAATATAACACTGTAAGAATTTAAAGTAAGATAAAAGATTTCTGTTTTAATTTAAAGGTGATAAATAAGTACGTAACTTCAAAAGAAAATAATTAGTTTAAATGAAATCATCTATATTAAATTAAAATTGTAAAATGGCAGATTTAATTGTTCGATTTATTCGGATATTAATAAATTGTATAAAATTGTTTATACAAGGTTTGAAACCGGGAAGAAATGGTCAAAATGAAAGTGGATTGCAAAATAAAAGCTAAGGTGAGATTTTTCTCACTCAAAATTAATTGCAGTTTTTGACTGATTGATTGCTATTGGATGTGATATTAGATATAGTAGGATATATATCTATATATAGCAATATATACATATTGGCATATGTATATATTGGATTGATGATTTCCCGCCTCGTATAGCGGATGAGACCCTATTGCGCCGTTAGTAAGCGGATTATTTTTATAAAACCCATATACCGCGATATTCCACCTCGAAGTGGAATTGGTATTGTGCTAACATCTGTGGATGCAGGGAAACAGGTTGGAGGGATCCAACTGGATTCCTCACCAGTAGTTATTTATTTACAGATATTGATGTATATTCTGTTATCATATTGATATATGATGTTTACTGTTGTGATTGACGAATTGGTGCTGTTGCATCATCAGATTTAAATTTTGAAATTTAAAAATAACGATGTTGATTTTAAAAGAGAATTTTTAAAAGTGATCTTTGAAAATATACGTTTATTTAAATTGTTGAATTGGTTTATTTTAAATAAATAAACATTAAAACTTTAAAGTTATAAAAAGTTAAGATTTTGTGAATTTTAACCAAAAAGGTGATTTCTTTTGAAATAAAGAGTTAAGAAATTTATAAAATGGTTTAATTGGAATTTTTAAGGTATTAAAAACAATGTATATAAAAGATGTACAAAAATGGATATTTATAAATTTAAAATATTGGGATTGTAAGACAAGTTTCTATAAGTGTAAAATGAAGTAAAAATGGAATTTCATAAGTTAATGAAATTTGAAAGTTTTAATTTTGTAAAGTTTAAAAGAACGATTTCTTTTAAAATAAATGAATGATAAGTTATTAACTAAAAATATGGATTTGTGATATTTATATCGAGTTATAAATGGAATTTGTTAATAAAAGGAATTTATAAATCGAAGTTGTTATTAAAAGAGAAATAGAATTTATAAACGTGTTTATAAATTCGAAATAGATTGAATTTGATAAATTAAATATAGAAAGTGATTAAGGGAATTTTATCCACGATTTTGGATAGTGGATAATTCTTGGAATAAATGTGTAGAAAATATTGAAATGTGGTTAGTGAAGTATATTCACGATTTTGGACAGTGAATATATTGTTGAGTAAAATGGATATTATTTTGGGAAAGTGACATTAAAAATGAAGTTAATTGTTGTAACGACGTTTTAAACTGTGTCGAATATCGAAATCATAGAGTTCAACATTTATGGTTGAAATAGACGTTTTCGAAAATTAAGGAAATGATGGACTATAACACTGTTGTTATAGTAAATGATTTTCGAAAGAAATGTTTTATATAGTATTGGGGTTTATATATCTATCTTAAAATCCGAATCCCTATACTAGTGATTTCGAGTCGTCGTAACGATGTTTTACGTGACATTCGTTTTGACTCAGAAAAATGTGTTATAGAAATAGATTTCCTTAAAGAATGGAATATATACTTAATATTGTTTTTAAGTATATCGAATATTTTCAAGTGTTGAAAATAAATAGACTTGTGAATTTTCTTATTATTAATAAGAATGGGAATGCTTTTCCAAAATAAAATGAAACGTTTTTAGAATTTATCTTTGTAAAGATAAATCGAAAATGAATATTGAAATCGATTTGAAAATCGTATATCAGTAGATATTTTGAAATATAGATTCAATATGGAATTTATAAAAAGAAATGGGAATTCGTTTTAAAAATAAATATTGATTTATTTTTGAAGTGTGGAGAAGTTTATATATCTAGTAAGATATTTTGGAAGGTAAATAATTTGGAAAATTTTTTGGAATCTGATGATGTTGCGCATCTTTATTGATAGTTAAATAACCGACTATCAATAATTACCTTTAAATAGGTATTTGTTGTGAATTGGATGAATTTGAATGCCACACTTATTTTTAAATAAACGCTCACTATTCGGGTTAGCCGGGAAAGGACCATGGGGTCGTATAACCCATTCCGAATATATGATACGTCGTTATGAATTGCATTCGAAGACCGGTGTTGAAGACCGGATATTTTTGAAAACGGAAGGATTACCGTCGAGTTACTCTACATCGGCTGATCTCCGGTTTAGAGGTTTTATCACCCTTAGTGACGGGAAGTCCGGACGTGATTAGAAAATTATCCGGATGTGCAAGGGCTTCGTGAGAAGTGCCTTCGGTTCTGTTTGACCCCGGAACAGACCTGTATGGATTGTGTGTCTGACGTTACAATTTGAGATATAAAGCTGATTTCTTTCAAATACATTTCTGTTGGTGGCGGAGAATTTATTCTCTTAGCTTAACACCCTTCTCTGAGACGTACGAGCTCAGAGGTTATGTAGTTGAAATTTATCAGCGATATACTCCCAATTTGGTAACGTGGCATACTGAGTGTTGCTGTGAAATGATCAGTGTTTGATCATTTGTGATATGATCATTTGTTTGATCTTATATCTTTGTGATCATAGGTTGATCATTTTGTTTGACCCGAAGCAGGGCTTTGTAGAAAGCGTAGCTTTGTGGACGAGACTTCGTCGAGCCTCACACCCCGGAAATGGTCAAAACAGGAAGGATGCGGCAAAGTTCTAGGGAGTAGCACCCCTTAGTGTATGTCATTCCTTCTGGATAAAGGTGGTATCATGGTATGGAGCCCAGATACTTAACCTCTGTGGTTGCTGCAAATTTATTACTTTGTGGTTGTTGCGAATCGGGGATCCTCGGGAAGATCGGTGACGATCGGGGGATGGCATACGCGTGTCAGTAGTTACCTATTTTTGCAGAGGTAACCCGGCCTTGTGTTGGTAGAGATCTAACCGTAATGTTAGGTTATTTCTCGGGTCGTCTATTCCAGGGACGTACCCATCGTGGAAAAGGAAGTTCCTTAGCCTGACCATTTGTTGGAAATCCAAAGAAACAATACGAGCCTTTACGATTTCAATTGTATAACCTGTCTCCTCAGGAGGCAGCTATAGCAGGCATAATATAATGGTACCTATGCTGGCTAAGATTTATATTCTACTTTCGAAATGTTTTCCACTATGCACTAATAATAATATCAAAAAAATGATTTGATTTTGCGTAGTAAGCATCTTTGACTAACATAAGAAGAAATCTC
This sequence comes from Allium fistulosum, assembly GCA_030737815.1. Lineage (NCBI taxonomy): Eukaryota > Viridiplantae > Streptophyta > Magnoliopsida > Asparagales > Amaryllidaceae > Allium > Allium fistulosum. Next base: position 830,312,093 of record CM060903.1, on the reverse strand, counting down.
CTCCAAGTCTGCGTTTGCATTGTGTGTGTGGTGGGAGGTCTTATGGTAGTTTCATTTTCCAAAAGCATTGCGAATTGACATTAAAGTTTTCCTGTTGTTTATTCTAAAGATAAACTGTTTTACGATCTCACACCAGTCACCATGACTGACTCGGAGTTTATTGTTTCCCTTCTAAACTCTGGGTGCCCACCAATTTCCACACGGGCAGCCTAGAGTTATGTCATCAGGATATTCTGGAGCTTTGGAGATAAGCTGGATGACGAGACGTAGTATTTGTATCTAATAGTATTTATTCCGCTATGTATTCTGTATGAGGACAAGTTTATATAACTGTCCATTGATGTGTTGTGTTGTATTGAGTCGTATATTGACTCTGATTGATGTATGTATATAAACTGATATAGTTCTTTGTTTTAAAAGACTAGTGTTTATCTATTATATATTGTTCCGCTGCGATATGTGAGATTCTGATATTGTTTCTGTTGTTATGTTGTTCTTCTCTTTATTTTCTCTTCTTCTGTTCTTTCTTGTTCTTCTTTCTTCTTCTTCTACCTTTTTCTTCTATTTAAAACCCTCACTATTGGAGTTTCCGGCACTCGATTGCTCGGCAGTCGATAAAGTGAGTATCGATGTCGAATTTTCGAAAGTCGAAAATTTCGGTATGTGACAGCGTGGTATCAGAGCATATGGTTAAGCGACAACCCTGCTCTGTTGGGTGTTACTCATTAGAGATAGAGTCAGCAGTACTCTAGAATGAGTTGAGTGTAATAATAGATATGAGCGCGTATTTGTTATTGAATATAAAATTGTTTTGTATTGTGTTGACTTATCGGTTGATTGTTTATAGATTCTGGTCGGTGCAGTCTAGCTAACTGAAATCGATAGGGGTTTCTAAACTCTTAAACAAGATAAACCGACACAGTATTGTTTTAAAATGGGGTAAATGAAATAATTTTACCCAAAACTATTTTTGTATATAAAAGAAATAATTTTCTGTAAATTATTATGATATATGGATGTTTGGATGTTAGGAAGTAATAATAGTGAATTATCATCACTGGAATTGAATAAGAAATTGAAATTGTAACTTCAAAGTTAAGAAAAAAATCCATATACAAATGAAATTTAAAGAATGTAAATTATAAATGTGATTTGAAATTTGAAACGGAATTCCAGAGAAGTATTTGGAAATGTTTTGAAAAGAATTTGAAAATTTTGGAAAATTGGAAAGTTAAATCATTTTTGGCTTAGAAATGAATTTCAAAGGTTTTGAAAAGTATTTGGAAGGATAAAAGCTCTAAACTCTTTTCGGTCGCTGGAAAATAATTCCGATGATGATCGCGACATCACCGGTGTTCATTTTCGGGTTTCCAAAAGAGGAATTGCTGCCAAATTGTTTTAAATGGAACTTGTTTGAAAAATTTAGGTTAGTTTTGGAAATTCAAGGATAATTTGAATTGTTTTCAAAATGGCTTTGAAATGTTGGTAAACTCTGGAATGCTATATAAAAATATTTGTGAAATATTATGAAGTTGATAACTTGTAAAGTTTAAATAAAAATCCATTTAACGAATGAAATTTATAAATCTAAATGGAAATATAAAGAGATGAATTCATATATGAATAAAAATTATGAATATGAATTGTAAATATGATTCATAAATGAAAATAGAATTCAAAGAGGATAATTGAAGATAAAATTCATAATGGAATTAGTAATGTGAATGGATAAATGATTTTATAAATCAAAATGTAAGCAAGTCAAAGACTTATAAAAATATTCGAAATTTGATAGAAATGAGATTCAAATTGTAAATGAACGAATTTGTGAATAAATTTGCAATTGCAAGTGCAAGAAAATGAAATTCAATATTTAGAAGTAAACTGAATTCAAATAGAATTGAAATTGTGAATTAAATTCAAATAGATTAGAAATATAAAAAAATTGAATGATAATGAATATATAACTTCAATAGTGAATTAGAAATGATATAAGAAGTATATATTGAAAATTTTGTAATAGAATTTGCAAAATGGTTTGAATGTTGTAACTAGATATTATGGCTAGTAGATATACAGGTAAAAAGGAATTGGAATTTTGGATTTCAAAGATAAATTTGAGTTTGCTCGAAAAAAAGGTAAGTATTTGAATTATAATATGAGTTTTTGATGATTTCTTGTCTAGCCGCTTGGCTTTTTCTTTTTCTTTTTGAAATCTGAGAGTCCGTAGGGACGTTTTGTAGTCGTACCATATTAGCCGCGCAAAGGAGACGCTGGCGAAATTTTTCGAAAATTTAGGGCGTTAGAAAAATTTTGTGAAAATTTTGAAAGTTAAAATTTGAATTTAAGATAAAATTTGAATAAAGTAGTAAAACAATGATTGTTTGAAACTTAAAGTTGAGGTTGAAATTTAGTTAAATGATAACGAATCTTTAGTAGGAAGATTTGTTTCGATAATTTGATAAAACTATTGGATTGTGAAAGATAGTAGACGAGTTAAGGACCTTTTTTTCTAACTTGTAATTTCGAGGACGAAATTCTTTTGAGGGAAGTCTGTAACGATCCAGAATTTTGAACAAATTAAATTGAAAATATTTAATTAATTTTAAATATTTGAACGATGATTTAATTTGAATCCCCGATCTGACTTTGAATTTGGCGATTAAACTTTAAAATTTAATCTAGTAAATGTTGAATAAAAATTTGAATCTTCAATTTAAAGCTGAAGAAAAATATTTCAGAAGCTTTTAAAAAAATTCGTATTGATATTACTGAAGGTAATAGAAGCTTCCGAATCGAATTTGAAACTGTTCTGTTCAGTTTTGAATTTATATCGTTCGTATCGATATTTAAAAATAGCCGTCCGAGGCACAGTCTCGGAATTCGACGAAACCAGTTCCGTTGGGTCCGTAATATTGTTTTATTATCGGATTTCAAATGTCGTAGTAATTGGGGTTGTTGTGTGAGCGTGCAGTATATAAACGCTTAGAAATAGTTATTCGAAACGATTTGAATTTAATTAAAGTATATATATATATATATATTAATTTTTGTCAAACCCCAGCCGTATTGCCCTCACATCAAAATTTTCTGCTCAGCCACCCTATGATCGTACTCGAGCTACCCTAGCATTTGGAACGTGCAGACTGAAATCCACCTTCTTCATTTTAAAACTCTAAGTAGATAACTAAAGAAAAAATAGAGAACCATTTCTCTTTCGTTCGTTCGAATTCAAAATCCCCTAAACAAAAAATCGAGTGGCCTAGGTCTCAAAACTTACTGAGCAAAATCTTCAAGCTTTGGAGAAATAAAAGAAAATGGTGGGATAGTTATTTCAAAACTGAGATGTAATCTTCTTTCCCTCCTTCTATCGTGAGTTCGGCAAATAGAAAAAAAAGGGAAGTCTGTTCGAAATCGAGATTCGTCTCGTTCGATTTGGGAGCGGCGAATTGGCGCACTGCCTCGCGCACACAGCGGAGGGCGAGTTTATCGTCGCGACTTCTAGTCTGGGTAGCTGCAGTTTCACGAAGAAGGCAGATGGCGGCGACGAGGGGAAGGCGACCAAGGTGCACGCGATTCAAGGCAGCATCGTGAGCTAGGGTGTTGGTGGCGACAGCATTCGCAAGCTCGAACGTGGATTCATCGTTGTCAGTGTGGAGTGGTCGCGTTGGTACGAATCGCGATGGTGATGGGGATTCGCGTGGGTGAAGGCGAATTAGGGTTTCGTGAGCAAGTCAAAATCTGGGCGCGTTCGACTTCGAGGTGGCGCACGCGGTCGATGGTGGAGGCCGCGAGATGGACGTGCGATTTGAGTGAGGATTGGCGTTCAATCGATGAATTAATCGAGCAGTGAGGTATTGATTTGCAGTTTTATTTATTTATATGTATATAGGTATTAGGAAATAATAATAGCTGTAAGGTATTAACAGTTTTGCTTTAATAAAAAAAAATGTATATTGAGTTTTGATTTACAGTAAAACGAGAAGTGTGTGAATATATATATATATATATGTATGAGATATACAGAAAAAATTTATTTTAGTAAATAAATGTATATATATATATGAATTTACAGTGCATGATTTGCAAGAAAGGTTTGAAAAGAAAAAAAATGTTACTGTGATAGTTTTTGTTATTAGGCAGAAGTGTTTTAAAGGAAAATATAAATGAAAGAAAAATGTATATACAGATTGATTTGATTTTAAATGCAGTTAGAAAATTTATTTTACAGAAAGGTGAAATTCTGTTTTTTTTATAATATAACACTGTAAGAATTTAAAGTAAGATAAAAGATTTCTGTTTTAATTTAAAGGTGATAAATAAGTACGTAACTTCAAAAGAAAATAATTAGTTTAAATGAAATCATCTATATTAAATTAAAATTGTAAAATGGCAGATTTAATTGTTCGATTTATTCGGATATTAATAAATTGTATAAAATTGTTTATACAAGGTTTGAAACCGGGAAGAAATGGTCAAAATGAAAGTGGATTGCAAAATAAAAGCTAAGGTGAGATTTTTCTCACTCAAAATTAATTGTAGTTTTTGACTGATTGATTACTATTGGATGTGATATTAGATATAGTAGGATATATATCTATATATAGCAATATATACATATTGGCATATGTATATATTGGATTGATGATTTCCCGCCTCGTATAGCGGATGAGACCCTATTGCGCCGTTAGTAAGCGGATTATTTTTATAAAACCCATATACCGCGATATTCCACCTCGAAGTGGAATTGGTATTGTGCTAACATCTGTGGATGCAGGGAAACAGGTTGGAGGGATCCAACTGGATTCCTCACCAGTAGTTATTTATTTATAGATATTGATGTATATTCTGTTATCATATTGATATATGATGTTTACTGTTGTGATTGACGAATTGGTGCTGTTGCATCATCAGATTTAAATTTTGAAATTTAAAAATAACGATGTTGATTTTAAAAGAGAATTTTTAAAAGTGATCTTTGAAAATATACGTTTATTTAAATTGTTGAATTGGTTTATTTTAAATAAATAAACATTAAAACTTTAAAGTTATAAAAAGTTAAGATTTTGTGAATTTTAACCAAAAAGGTGATTTCTTTTGAAATAAAGAGTTAAGAAATTTATAAAATGGTTTAATTGGAATTTTTAAGGTATTAAAAACAATGTATATAAAAGATGTACAAAAATGGATATTTATAAATTTAAAATATTGGGATTGTAAGACAAGTTTCTATAAGTGTAAAATGAAGTAAAAATGGAATTTCATAACTTAATGAAATTTGAAAGTTTTAATTTTGTAAAGTTTAAAAGAACGATTTCTTTTAAAATAAATGAATGATAAGTTATTAACTAAAAATATGGATTTGTGATATTTATATCGAGTTATAAATGGAATTTGTTAATAAAAGGAATTTATAAATCGAAGTTGTTATTAAAAGAGAAATAGAATTTATAAACGTGTTTATAAATTCGAAATAGATTGAATTTGATAAATTAAATATAGAAAGTGATTAAGGGAATTTTATCCACGATTTTGGATAGTGGATAATTCTTGGAATAAATGTGTAGAAAATATTGAAATGTGGTTAGTGAAGTATATTCACGATTTTGGACAGTGAATATATTGTTAAGTAAAATGGATATTATTTTGGGAAAGTGACATTAAAAATGAAGTTAATTGTTGTAACGACGTTTTAAACTGTGTCGAATATCGAAATCATAGAGTTCAACATTTATGGTTGAAATAGACGTTTTCGAAAAATAAGGAAATGATGGACTATAACACTGTTGTTATAGTAAATGATTTTCGAAAGAAATGTTTTATATAGTATTGGGGTTTATATATCTATCTTAAAATCCGAATCCCTATACTAGTGATTTCGAGTCGTCGTAACGATGTTTTACGTGACATTCGTTTTGACTCAGAAAAATGTGTTATAGAAATAGATTTCCTTAAAGAATGGAATATATACTTAATATTGTTTTTAAGTATATCGAATATTTTCAAGTGTTGAAAATAAATAGACTTGTGAATTTTCTTATTATTAATAAGAATGGGAATGCTTTTCCAAAATAAAATGAAACGTTTTTAGAATTTATCTTTGTAAAGATAAATCGAAAATGAATATTGAAATCGATTTGAAAATCGTATATCAGTAGATATTTTGAAATATAGATTCAATATGGAATTTATAAAAATAAATGGGAATTCGTTTTAAAAATAAATATTGATTTATTTTTGAAGTGTGGAAAAGTTTATATATCTAGTAAGATATTTTGGAAGGTAAATAATTTGGAAAAATTTTTGGAATCTGATGATGTTGCGCATCTTTATTGATAGTTAAATAACCGACTATCAATAATTACCTTTAGATAGGTATTTGTTGTGAATTGGATGAATTTGAATGCCACACTTATTTTTAAATAAACGCTCACTATTCGGGTTAGCCGGGAAAGGACCATGGGGTCGTATAACCCATTCCGAATATGTGATACGTCGTTATGAATTGCATTCGAAGACCGGTGTTAAAGACCGGATATTTTTGAAAACGGAAGGATTACCGTCAAGTTACTCTACATCGGCTGATCTCCGGTTTAGTGGTTTTATCACCCTTAGTGACGGGAAGTCCGGACGTGATTAGAAAATTATCCGGATGTGCAAGGGCTTCGTGAGAAGTGCCTTCGGTTCTGTTCGACCCTGGAACAGACTTGTATGGATTGTGTGTCTGACGTTACAATTTGAGATATAAAGCTGATTTCTTTCAAATACATTTCTGTTGGTGGCGGAGAATTTATTCTCTTAGCTTAACACCCTTCTCTGAGACGTACGAGCTCAGAGGTTATGTAGTTGAAATTTATCAGCGATATACTCCCAATTTGGTAACGTGGCATACTGAGTGTTGCTGTGAAATAATCAGTGTTTGATCATTTGTGATATGATCATTTGTTTGATATTATATCTTTGTGATCATAGGTTGATCATTTTGTTTGACCCGAAGCAGGGCTTTGTAGAAAGCGTAGCTTTGTGGACGAGACTTCGTCGAGCCTCACACCCCGGAAATGGTCAAAACAGGAAGGATGCGGCAAGGTTCTAGGGAGTAGCGCCCCTTAGTGTATGTCATTCCTTCTGGATAAAGGTGGTATCATGGTATGGAGCCCAGATACTTAACCTCTGTGGTTGCTGCAAATTTATTACTTTGTGGTTGTTGCGAATCGGGGATCCTCGGGAAGATCGGTGACGATCGGGGGATGGCATACGCGTGTCAGTAGTTACCTATTTTTGCAGAGGTAACCCGACCTTGTGTTAGCAGAGATCTAACCGTAATGTTAGGTTATTTCTCGGGTCGTCTATTCCAGGGACGTACCCATCGTGGAAAAGGAAGTTCCTTAGCCTGACCATTTGTTGGAAATCCAAAGAAACAATACGAGCCTTTACGATTTCAATTGTATAACCTGTCTCCTCAGGAGGCAGCTATAGCAGGCATAATATAATGGTACCTATGCTGGCTAAGATTTATATTCTACTTTCGAAATGTTTTCCACTATGCACTAATAATAATATCAAAAAAATGATTTGATTTTGCGTAGTAAGCATCTTTGACTAACATAAGAAGAAATCTCCTCCAAGTCTGCGTTTGCATTGTGTGTGTGGTGGGAGGTCTTATGGTAGTTTCATTTTCCAAAAGCATTGCGAATTGACATTAAAGTTTTCCTGTTGTTTATTCTAAAGATAAACTGTTTTACGATCTCACACCAGTCACCATGACTGACTCGGAGTTTATTGTTTCCCTTCTAAACTCTGGGTGCCCACCAATTTCCACACGGGCAGCCTAGAGTTATGTCATCAGGATATTCTGGAGCTTTGGAGATAAGCTGGATGACGAGACGTAGTATTTGTATCTAATAGTATTTATTCCGCTGTGTATTCTGTATGAGGACAAGTTTATATAACTGTCCATTGATGTGTTGTGTTGTATTGAGTCGTATATTGACTCTGATTGATGTATGTATATAAACTGATATAGTTCTTTGTTTTAAAAGACTAGTGTTTATCTATTATATATTGTTCCGCTGCGATATGTGAGATTCTGATATTGTTTCTGTTGTTATGTTGTTCTTCTCTTTATTTTCTCTTCTTCTGTTCTTTCTTGTTCTTCTTTCTTCTTCTTCTACCTTTTTCTTCTATTTAAAACCCTCACTATTGGAGTTTCCGGCACTCGATTGCTCGGTAGTCGATAAAGTGAGTATCGATGTCGAATTTTCGAAAGTCGAAAATTTCGGTATGTGACACCAGAGGCGTTCTGTTCGTGGAATAGGAAGTTCCTTAGCCTGACCATTTGTTGGAAATCCAAACTCCAATACGAACCTTGTACGGTATTAGTTGTAGAACCTGCAATTTATGTACGGTGGTCACCACTGTTTAGATGGTAGCTATAGTAGGCATACGATACTAGTCGTATGTTGGCTAAGATTAATATTTTACTTTCGAAATGTTTTCTACACTATGCACTAATAATAATATCAAAAATGATTTGATTTTCTTGCGTAGTAAGAATCTTTGACTATCATAAGAAGAAATCTCCTCCAATTCTGCGTTTGCATTGTGTGTATGGCGGGAGGTCTTATGGTAGTTTCATTATCCAAAAGCATTGCGAATCTATTTTAAAATAATTCCTTGTTTGTTTTAAAAATAAACTGTTTTACGATCTCACACCAGTCACCATGACTGACTCGGAGTTTATTTTTCCCTTCTAAACTCTGGGTGCCCACCAATTTCCACACGGGCAGCCTAGAGTTATGTTATCAGGATATTCTAGATATTCTGGAGCTTTGGAAGCAAGATGGATGACGAGACGTAGTATTTTTATCTGATATTATTTATTCCGCTGTGTATTCTATATGAGGACAAGTTTATATAACTGTCCATTGTTGTATATTGACTCTGATTGATGTATGTATAAACTGATATAGTTCTTTGTTTTAAAAGACTAGTGATTATCTATTATATATTGTTCCGCTGCGATATGTGAGATTCTGATATTGTTTCTGTTTCTGATGTTGTTCTGTTGTTCTCCTTTTCTTTTTCTTCTATCTTTTCTTCTACCTCTTCTTTAAAACCCTAAGAATTCGGTTTTCCGGCATTCGTTTGCTCGGCAGTTGATACAGTGGACACATCGATGTCGATTTTCGAAAGTCGAAGAATCGGGTCCTTACAATATTAATGACAAATATGATCATAACTAACCATATACATAAAATATGTATACTAACAGGTTATTGGTGTCAATATTGTCAATTAACATTTGTGAACTAATGCAAATAATAACAGATCATATTTAACCATTAAATAACTAATAATTCAAAGTTAAGAGCATATTTCAATTGTCATTTCATGTGAAATCAATTTACTAAATATAAGAATGTCAATCATGAGTGATCGCTCACCTTTTGAGGCTAGAGAAAACATGACAAGCACACAGATATGCGACAAATTAAAGGAGCTAACTGTTGTGATCAATTCTAGACAGCGGCGAAACCAAAAGCAAAGCACTATGAACTAGATTCGATGGAAATCAAATATATGTCCCCTTTTATTTTTCAATATTCAAATTTAAAACACTTTTTTAAACTAAAAATCTTCATAATATATACATATATATAAATTTTTTGTTCTAAAATCATTTCTTAAAACACATCAAATTTCCTTTCAAAATTCTTCAAATAAAAATTTAAACATAATATATATATATGTATATATATATATTTAGCTTATTACAAAAAATCTATTTAAAAAAATATTATCCTAAAATTTAAATAAATACTTACACATAATACACATATACTTTAAACACACACACACACACATATATATATATATATATACTCTTTTTATAATAAGAATAAAAGAGGTTAGCTGCATGGTCGTGAGGCTGAGGCTGTTTGCTCTGGGCGAACATGGAGGGAGGATGCTGGACGAGGAGGTTGGTGTTAGGTCTGGTGGTGATGCTAGGATCGGAGGACTGGCGGAGAGGCACAGGTTGGTGGTTGGTATTTGGCGGCACAAGGCTTTGGAGATGGGTTTCAGAAGACTTGTAGTGGCCAGATCTGGAGGCGAAGCAAGGTGAAATGGCGGGCTGTTGATGAAGGAAAAGAAATGGTCAGAGCAGATGGAGGTGGTTCTAGGAAGACGTGGGTTTGGCATGGTGACTTGCAGGCGACAGTTGCTTGGCTGCTAAGTCGAGCACATTCACTAGGGTTGGCGCGGGTTTCAAGGAGAAGGTGAGGCGATGGAATATGGTTGCAGATGAGTCAGGAAAAGGGCGTGAGTTTCTAGAAACAAAAATGAGCAGATCTCAAAACCAATGCATATATATATAAACTTAGTTTATATAATATATATTTTTTTTCACGAAGAAGAGCAGATAATAGGAAGAGAAAACAAATAGATTGAACCAAATAAATATCAATCCAGGAGAATAGTGAAAGTCAGAGTATTGAAATCTGAAAATAAATAAAGCATATGGCTATTGATTGACACGGTAGATAGATGAAAGGGCATAGGAAACCCAAAAGCCAAAATACGGAACCGATACGGCAAATCATTTTGCCGATTCTGCCGCGTACCGGACTCCGAAATGCACAATTGAATATACTGCGAAGATCAGCATGATGAGACGAATGGAATAGTACATAGATATGCATGATACGATCATCTTATCAAAAGTCGGTATTCGCTGCCAAACTGCTACTATATCGCTGAAAATAAGGTAAATAGGCTATAGCAGTCCAAATTTAGTGAAATGAAATATGACGTCTCACTCAAAAAAATGATTTACATTTTTATTATATAAAAAATATATTCAGATTTCAAAAACATTTTATTTTCATCAATTAACCGATTTTAAATTGAAGTTGAAAATCACACAACAGAACTACTTTCATAATTACCAATGAAAATCCGCCATTCGCTATGCTTCAATAGATGCATACCAAATATCAAATTTTCATTACCAAATTTAATTGTTTTATTTTCATGAAAAATTCAGTTAAATAGGTTATAAAATCGTTAAAATTGCCGGGTCGTTACACTCTCCCCCACTCAAAACTTTTCGTCCCCGAAAAGGAACGAGGCAGGAGAATAGAAGCAACAGAAAGGAAGGATAGATTCAAAATACAAAATACGACAATTAATTCAAAACCATATATTTCATTAGTTTTTAAATTGACTATATTTAACTAATTTGATTTCAATCCATTTATTCAATCAATAAATATTCATTGTATTCACATATGGTTGGTTTCAACTCAAGGTATATTCATTCAATTGATTTGCCTTCAATTATTTACATTCATCCTTTCTTATAACTTAAGTTCATTTTTTTCCAAACCAAATTTTATTTTATTTAAACCATTTATTTAATCCATTTGACTTTACTTAGGTTAATTCCACTTAAAAAAATTCAGTTTCAAATATTCTTGGTGATCTACTTTTGTATCACAAACAGTTTACAAAATATAATTTATTTATTACCAGTTTAGTTTCCTATGTTCATATTTATTTACTTAAATAGCATTCTCTTTTTATTATTCAATTTATTTCACTTACATTTCCTATAACACAAATTAAATGTGTAAACATTCATTATAACAACTCAGATTTTTATTTATAAATTCCCTTAACAGAATTTCATTTTTGAACACCTTATTACTTACATTTATATTGTATATTATTCGATTACATTCAAACCTTTCCATGTAAGTTTTATAAATGTTTTCGAATGTAATTGAGCACTATACAAATTTACCCTTTTATTTACAACATTCTATTAAGCAAAATTAAATTTAGACTTCTTAATTACTTAAGTTTCTCTTGTATAACTTTCAATTACATATTCATGCTAACATTTTAACTTTTTAACTGTTTCAGGTAAGTTATATAAGTTTTAAAATGCAATTGAGTATTATACAAATAAATTTTATCCTAGCTCAACTGTTTCAAGTTGTTTCAATTCCATTTCTCATTTTAGACACTCCAATTATTCCAAATTTTTGGCTTCATTTCAATAATTGAAAACCAGTACTTAACATAAAACTCAACAGTTTAATTTTCCAATTTCACTTCAACCAATTTGAAATAAATATAAACATATATATATATATATAATTTGTACATCAAATCATACTCAAGAAATTCAAATCAAATTCATTTTCCAAACCAAAGTGTAGCAAAGCTACCAAGTGGTCTCTCCACTCTGAGACTCGAAAATGAATGTCGATGATGCTGCAGTCATCACTGAAATTATTTTCCAGCGACATAAGAGGAGAGTACTGGCTTACTTCTTTTAAAATTCTTTGGAAATAATTTCCATTCAAAAATATTTTCAAATAATATATATTTTCAAAACTTTGAAAACCAAATTTGAAAAGCTTCGAAAATTAAATTCTCAAATCCTTAATTTAAATTCATTTCAATTGCAGATTAGATTTATAAACCAGATTTAAAATTTTCATCTCCTTATAACATATAACAATAGTTAACAGTTTAGGAATGTTAACAAGTCAATAAATGATAATCTAGTATTAGCATTTCTAACAACTAATTCATTTAACTATCCAATTCCAGAAAATCATTCTTTTATATATAAATATAATCATACATAAAATTATTTCATTTACCAATTTCGAAAACGATATCGTGTCAGTTTGCCCTGTTCAAGTATTTTGGATTTCCTATCGATAGCGTTGGCCAGACGAATCGATCGAAACCCAAAATTCAAACTTAACAACTCAATTAACACAATATAAAACATTTTATATCAATTACAAATACACTCCCTTATAGGATGGTTCAAGAATGGATTCCTAGAATAAGAATAGTGATTAAAATTTAGAGGGACCTAATCAAAGAGAATTCTAACAAGATGATAGGCTCGAAAAGTAGATAAGATAATCAAATTACAAAAGAGGAAAGATGGATAGATTTATACTAATCGTGGCGACCTTAGCCGGGTCAACTGAGACTTAGATAAGACGAGAATATCTTTAACGGAAACCAGGAAAAACTTATTGAGAACATCGCGGAAAACGCGATTCAAGAGATCAATGAAGAAGGCATGAGCGTTGGTTAATCCAAAGGGCATGACTAACCATTCATCGAAACCATTCGTCTAGCGAAATGGACAACAGGTCGAGTTCCAGGAATAAGATCGATGCGGAATTCAATTTCCCGCTTAGGGAAAAGAGAAGTTACTTCACCAAAATATCAGGATAATAGTTGGACAACATGGGTGAGTCAAGATCACTAGGCTGAGAATCAAGCGAGAAGATGAAACTGCCTGCAAAATCCTGAGGCAATCGACATTCGATCATAAGAGAATTACTCAAATCGTCTACAAGAGTAACAGTTTGGGCTTTGCAAGAAATAACAACATCAAAACTGAGGATGGAAAAAAAATCTCCAGTGAATCGACGCTTGTTGTAAAGGAGTTTCACCCCTTTACAATCATACAAACTTGGCGGGACCGCCGATGGTATTAGTCACACAAAAGGATGAAGTTACAAATTGAGATGATGGGCTCAAATTTATTATAGAGATTAATGGAAATGGAGTTATGGGATGCTCCAGTATCAAGAAGAAAATGAACCGGACAAGTCAATAATGGATTTCAGAACAAAGGGGAAAGTTCCAAAAATTCAAAAGAAAGTCCAAATCAAAGGGGATCCTAACGAAGAATTTCAAGCTCGAACGAAGATGATTCTATAATTGATTCCACTCATTCTAGTGTATTACTACCCTATCACTAATGAGTTTTTACTCCATATGTTAAGTTTGCCTAAACCAGAGCTCTGATACCACTTGTAACAACCTGGCATTTTGAACCATTCAAATCGACAATCATCCACTCATGTCAGACTTGAATTGCTCAAAACAACAGATTGTTAATTTATATTTGGAAAAACATAACATATACAGTAAATAAAATCAATCACAGACACAAAGTTATACAACAATAAGCAGCAGAATAAATACATAGTAGTTCATGAAGCTACTACATAAACATCAGAGTTTGGAACAAAATACAACGGAAATCCAAACACAAAGGAATCTCTAATACATAACCAAATGTCAATTCTGAACATAAATAACTGGAAATATTGAAAGCTGAATAGATATAAGATAGATTTTAAGCAAAACCCCAAGCTCCAAAGGTGAGTCTCAAATGCTGTGACACTCAGTCTGACCCGAGCATAAAGCAAAACACAAAACACAAAACACTTGAGTCAGGATTAACATTCTTATACCAGTAAATCAACTCAAGTGAAATGTCAACTGAAATACAAAATAACTTAAAGGATGTTTGGGAGTTCCATCCTCTAAGGATCCGTTAAATTATCTACATACATAGTACAATACGCTACATAGATAATGTCTATAGTAAAGTAAACTATTAAAATAGCGCTAAGGCGTCACCCATATCCCCCCACTACGCCATAGATGACCTTCTGCAACACAAAAAAAATGTTGGCTCAGGCCCGAAAAATGTTGCCATAGGTCTATGGCAACACTTTTAGGGTGATGCAATTTTTGCCGTTGCCTTAGACCTCAAAGGCAACATTTTGACTATCTAAGGCAACATAAGTAATAGTGTTGCAATAGAACCCTATTTGGGTCTATGGCAACACCCATAGGTATCTGTAGCAACATTCCAAAATGTTGCTATAGATATTAAGTTTCTGAATTTGTGGGCCCACAATGTAGAGCATATTTGATTTTTTAATAAAAATAAATATTTATTTAATAAAATGCTATTGCATAGAATTTGATATTTAAACAGTAATTTATTTAAATAAATATTTTATTTCAACATTTGAAATAGTACAAATTCCTGACTCCACTATTTTACAATTCAATGATACATAACACTGATATTCATATATACAGATATTCCTCACTACATCACTCAGTTCACTCATTACATATGCAGTTTCAAATTATACAGACACCGACACTGACAAATATATGATGAGCCGAATGCCGAGCCGAAGGCGAGCCGAGTGCCGAGCCGAAGGCGAGCCGAGAAGCGGGTCCGGGCGCAGCGCCGGCGGGGGTCCGGGGCACCGCAGTCCCGGCGGGGATCGACCTAATTCGGAAGATCGAGCCTTCTTTGAAACGATGTAAAATGATGCACAAATGAAGACTGAACTTAATTCCTATCCTCCATCTCCTCGCCTAAATCTGCTTGAATCCCCTACGGCCAAACACCAAAACTCTACTGCAAACTCTTTTCAATTTCCAATCACCAAATTAGCTTCTCTACTTAACCAATACACAGCAGCACTCCACCATTGTCAATATAAACAATCTCCAAAGCCTCACAGTTGCATGCTCCTCCATCCCCCTGTTTCACCAACATCACTTCTTCAAACAAGCAAAACAACAACTCACTATCAAAAAACTGCAATTGCAACCACCCTTCACCATATTACAACTTTCCCAAACTTCCCAAATTTCACCAACCTTCAATACTCTATAAACAATAGAACACTCACCATCATTCAATCCACACTTCGTCAACATCCCACCAATATCCTAAAACCAACCACCTCTGCACTCAAACATCCCACCAGAACCAACCAACCTTAATGCTTGGATAAGATCACTCTGCACTCAGTCCGAGTTATGAACTTGCGATGGAGGCACAGGGCATCCAGAAGCAGTAGATACCCAGCCAGATTCTGAAACATTAACAAGTTACAAAGGAGCATTTTCACAAACATATGGGGGGCATACTATCTTATTGAAATTACCAGTACCAAGTGAAGCAACCGTAATCATAGGGGAAAGTACGAAGAGATCAGACTGGGATGTACCTGATATAGGAGCCGTGGACGGATTAATTGTTGCGAGAATGACAGCTAAATCTCGAGGGCAGCAGTTCGGGTTTTGGGATAAATTAAGGCGCTAGAAGGGTTTTCAGGTGAAGTAGTCTAAAGGAGAAAGGTAGAGGGGTTGGTGGCGAGCAAGTCTTCTGTTGGAGGTGAGAGCTGATGGCGACGACAGCGGTGGCAAAAGGGGTTTGAACGGAAAACTTTGTTTGGCTTCGGGTTTTGGTGTCGTGACGGGGCTCTAGTTGGAGCTAGATGGTCGCGATGGGTCAGGGGTAGCTATGGGTGAGGGTGACAATTTGGTGGCGGAGGCGAATGAGGAAGCAGAAGAAGAGGAGGGTGACAATTTGGTGGCGGAGGCGAATGGGAGGAGGTGAATTGGAATGAAAACCAAAAGGGGATCTACTCTGAACTAGGCGGGAAAACGAAATTTTGGGGCAAATTGCAGTGGTGATCCATTTTAACAACCAGATTAAATGTAGATCGTTGGATCGTATTCACGCGGATTGCTAATTTTATTAATTTTTTAATTTGAATACATCTATTGCAACACTATATAAAAATGTTGCATCGTGTTACACTTGTTTAGCTAGAGCAACACATTTTTATGGCTAAGGTAACACCAAAAATACAACGTTGTAGTAGGACCAAAATTTTATAGCTATCGCAACATTTTAGCTGGCAACACCTTGCAAAAATGTTGCAGAAGGTCATTTATGGCGTAGTGCCCTTAACATATTTTTATATATTCCCGTAGTCTATACAGTACCGTAATTCCTTCGTAAACTGGAGGGCTATCAGAGGGCAATCCATAGGTACGGTACAAACCAAACTCATAGAAGGCGCGATAAGGCATGTGACAAGGCACGCGAGGCAATGCCTAGGGTAGAATTCTACCATTTTGCAGAACCGGGCTGGTGGTAACACATATCAGCTACTACCGCCCACCTCGAGACACAATCCAAAAATCAATGGTGCACCCAATCAAATCATAAAGTAATAGAATGGTATCGAAGAAGCATGCTCGATCTGAGGTGCGACCTAACTTGGCCTAGGTATAGCTCCTGTTTTAGCCACATCAAGCAGACTCGCGGGAGTATGGGCTGCGTTAATACCTCATATAGAATCGTTCACCAAACCATCCTACTTTGTTCTGGAATCTCCACCACGTACACAGTTGTTAAAGTGGTTTTCCGTATTGGCAGAGAGTATGACAATATCTGATCCCGGTCTCTTTAACAACCAAACGCTTATTTCACACCGTGGTCATTTTCATTTCAAATAGTTCATACTTCATATCAAAATATCATATTCATTTCAAAAATCATATCACTTTCGAAATCTTATTCACTTTCAAAATCATATTCATTTCCAAAGTCATAACACCTTCGAAATCATAACATTTTCGATATCATAACACCTTCGAAATCCTATCCACAAAATAGTTCAAACATCATATCAAAATATTCGCATTTAAATCTATTAAATCTAAATCATAACAGTTCCAACTTAAACAGTTTAAATATTGAAAATAGTTTATATCCTGAAATAGTTGTAAATTAAAATAGTTTATATTTAAAATAGGTTATAGATTAAATAGTTTATATATTAAAATGGTACCAAATGAGAACCGTTTCTTCAAATTTCACAAATCAATTCAAATCAGCTTTGGTTCAAAAATTCAATTTAAATCAACCTCAGTTCATCAATTACAATTCAATTCAAATTCTCAATAAAACCACTTTTAATTTATATCTATTTCAAATTTAAACCATTTCCAATTTGAATAGGTTCCAAAATATAAATTTTCAAACAATTTACAATAATTCAATTTGATAAATTTCATTTATATTTCCAAATTCAACATTTAATTTTATTTAAATTTGAAGTTATTCACTCGATCATTTTTAATAACATTTAAATAAAATCTCAAATTACAAATTTAAATAAAGTCAAAAATCAAATATCTAACTTCAATTATATATATAATTCTAAAATATTCACCTAATCACCCTTTATAAGCATTTAAATAAAATTTCAAATTAAAACTTAAAACAAAATTTAATATTCAATTTTATTTAAATTTAATAGTATTCATTTAATCACCTTTAATTAAATCAAATTGTAAAATCATACCTTTCAAAATCTCAAAATAAGTTTGCAATCAAATCTTATTTATATTAAATTCTCAAACAAATTAAATAACAAATTAACTTAATTTATCTTCCCAACCATTATTTTATTAAAGTTATTACAAAATCTATTTTCAAGATTTTAATATAAATTGTAAATAACTATTTAAAACATATCATATATATTAGTTAAATTAATGAGGAATTAATTTAAAGGACAAAAATTTGTATATTTTTAGCCTTAAGGACACGACCTTGATATTTTAACCACAAGGACAAACATTCTCCTAAAAATTATTCATAAGGACAAACATTCTTCCAAAATTATTCATAAGGACAAACATTCTTCCAAAACTGCTACCGTACTTAAAATTGATACTTAAAAACTACTACCGATAACTACAAACTGATACCTAAAAACTGCTATCAATAATTAAAAACTGATACCTAAAGAAAGTTGTCCTTCAGGCTAAAATACTGAAGGTCTGTCCATGAGGCTAAAACGCTGAGAAATTTTGTACTTGACAATAATTTCCTATTAAATTAAATTCTTATTAAATTTTATTATATTACTTATTATTAAATTAAATCTTATTATTAAATCTATTTTAGATCTTATTTTATATATTTTAAAAATAATAAAGTTATAAGTAAAATTTTATAATTTACATTTTTAAACTTAACTTATAATTTTAAAAGTTTCAAAACACATAATTTTAAAAATCTAAATTTTACTTTAAAAATAAATTAAAATCTTTATATAACATTCAAAAAAATCAATATTTACTAAAACCCATATATTTCCTTTTTTTTAAACTTTGAAAATCATTTTTCAAAATAGACCAATGGTGTCCGTATATAGTTTTCTATCCTATGGTCAAGTGATACAGATATTTATCATTTCAATCTGCAATTTAAATTTTATATTTATGGGTATATATCATTTCAACCCGCAATCCCAAAAATTCAAAATTCAATAAAATCGCTTGGGTTTATCATTTCAACCCATAACGATTTTCCCCTAATCTATAATATCGTTCAGGTATATATCATTTCAACCCATAGAGATTTTCTAAAATAACAGGGAACTTGCAGTGTGATAACAATAAAATGACATAGCATATCAATGACAAATATGATCATAACTAACCATATACATAAAATATGTATACTAAAAGGTTATTGGTGTCAATATTATCAATTAACATCGGTGGACTAATGCAAATAATAACAAATCATATTTAACCATTAAATAACTAACAATTCAA
Organism: Allium fistulosum; assembly: GCA_030737815.1. NCBI lineage: Eukaryota > Viridiplantae > Streptophyta > Magnoliopsida > Asparagales > Amaryllidaceae > Allium > Allium fistulosum. The sequence goes on along the minus strand of CM060903.1, from coordinate 830,292,809 downwards.
ATTTAACAGCATATTTCAATTGTCATTTCATGTGAAATCAATTTACTATATATAAGAATGTCAATCGTGAGTGATCGCTCACCTTTCGAGGCTAAAGAAAATAGGACAAGCACATGGATAAGCGATAAATTAAAACAGCTAACTGTTGCGATCAATTCTAGATAGAGGTGAAACCAAAAGCAAAGCACGATGAACTGGATTCGATGAAAATCAAATATATATCCATTTTTTTCAATATTCAAATTTAAAATACATTTTTAAAATAAAAATCTTCATAATATATACATATATATATATATATAATTTCTCTAAAATTATTTCTTAAAACACATCAAATTTCCTTTCAAAATTCTTCAAATAAAAATTTAAACATAATATATATATATATTTAGCTTATTACAAAAAAAATATTTTAAAAAATATTATCCTAAAATTTAAATAAATACTTACATATAATATACATATACTTTAAACACACATACATATATATATATACACTCTTTTTATAATAAGAAGAGAAGAGGCTAGCTGCATGGTTGCGAGGCTGAGGCTGTTTGCTCTGGGCGGACGTGGAGGGAGGTCGCTGGACGTGGAGGTTGGTGTCAGGTCTGGTGGTGATGCTTGGATCGGAGGACTGGTGGAGAGGCATATGTTGGTGGTTGGTATTCGGCGGCACAAGGCTTTGGAGATGGGTTTCAGAAGACTTGCAGTGGCAGGCTCTAGAGGCGAAGCAAGGTGAAATGGCAGGCTATTGATGGAGGAAGAGAAATGGTTAGAGTAGATGGAGGTGGTTCCAGGAAGACGTGGGTTTGGCATGGTGACTTACAGGCGACAGTTGCTTGGCTGCTTGGTCGAGCAAATGCGCTAGGGTTGGTGCGGGTTTCAAGGAGAAGGTGAGGCGATGGAATACGGTGGCAGACGAGCCAGGTAAAGGGAAGAGGGCATGGGTTTCTGGAAACAAAAGTGAGCAAATCGCAAAACCAACGCATATATATAAACTTAGTTTATATTATATATATATATATATATTTCACGAAGAAGAGCAGACTATAGGAAGAGAAAACAAAAAGATCGAACCAAATAAATATCAATCTAGGTGAATAGTGAAAACCGGAGTATTGAATTTTGAAAATAAATAAAGCAGATGGCTATTGATTGACACGGTAGATAGATGAAAGGGCATAGGAAACCCAAAAGCCCAAATACAGAACCAATACGGCAAATCGTTTTGCCGATTCCGCCGTGTACCGGACTTCGAAATGCACAAATGAATATACTACGGATATCAGCACGATGAGACGAACGGAATGGTACATAGATATGAGCGATACGATCATCCTATCAAAAGTCGATATTCGCTGCCAAACTGCTACTATTTTGCCCAAAATAAGATAAACGGGCTATAGCAGTCCAAATTTAGCGAAACGTAATATGACATCTCACTCAAAAATGATTTACATTTTTATTATATAAAAAAATATTCAGAGTTCAAAAACATTTTATTTTCATCAATTAACTAATTTTAAATTGAAGTTGAAAATCACACAACAGAACTATTTTCATAATTTCCAATGAAAATCTGCCATTCGCTATCTTCAATAGACGCATACCAAATATCAAATTTTCATTACCAACTTTAATTGTTTTATTTTCATGAAAAATTCAGTTAAATACGTTATAAAATCGTTAAAATTACCGGGTCGTTACAGTAAACATTTTATCCCCTTCTCACAAATAATTATTAGATACTATAAGAAAGTGCTTAGTAGTTTGTATCCATATATAATTAATGCTTGTTTAAAAAGGCAGAATTTATTTTCTTTCTGTTATTAGGTAGATGTCTATAAGTTGGTTCTCTAAATTATATTTCATAATGACAAAACATTTTAACTGATGATAATTGTATATCATCCAAAAGTCCTCATTTACTATAAATTTGTGCATAATTTTTTCATTCAATATGTTTATCCAAATTTTAGTGGATTTGTTTCACAAATCAGTTCTTCAATTAAGAGTTTTAAGAATAAATCAAAAGAAATTAATTGAAGTCTGGATAACTAATATACATATATATTAGTTTCAAAGGCAAATTATATGCTGCCTTTTCACTTCTTGAAGAAAAGCCATGCATATGCTTAAGCTTGTACTTCCAGTTTAGAAGATTTAAAATAAATACACAAATAAATAGTCTATTGTACTCTGTAGGCTCTAAATTTGGAAAGTTGGGTTGATATATACCTTATAATATGATAATTAAGAATTTAGTACTACATCTCTATGTGTGGCCATTCATTTTTAAACAGGTGAACTTAAAATTAGCATTGAATATCTCCCGAATAAGACGTCGAAACCTTTCCAAAATTCATAACATGAAACATATAAGAATCATATGATTGATCATTGTAAAGTTTTGGAAGACCATATTTTCTTATTTATGCTTAGAGAGACTTCATGTGTTAAACTCAGTTGTGTGATGAGTTGCATATATATTCATTATTCTTTATACCAATCTTCAACATTCCTCTTTACTTTTGAAGAAAATGTTGTATGAGTTTTGTACATATTTTTGTTTCAAAATTTATGAATGACAAAGTACTTACCAACTAGTACAACTACCACTTCTAAAAGGTTAAGTACACACTCACACACACATACACATACAGAGAATCCTTACATGATGCTTTGATTTGAGATCGATGCATGTTACTATCTATGACAAATAAAAAGTACTCAGCTTAATTAAATAAGCTAACTGAATTTTGTATTTTGTAGAAATAGCTGGATACCATAGTAAAAGAAAATTGGTCTTTGCAATTACTAATTTTCTGTGTGAAGTGACCCATATTTTTTTATGGCATTTGCAAGGATGCAAGATCAAAATTATGTTTGTTTTGTCATGATAACACCGAAAGCGTAAAGCAAGGAGAATTACGTATATATGTCTACGGCAAAGATTTCAAAGCCATGTCATCAGCGATAAAAGAAAATTTAAAGCGGTAAAGATATATACCCGAGACAAAGATATCAACTGTTCGAGCTAGTTGATGGAGGTCTTGTAGTTCGGTTAGAGTGTCGCATGCAGTATTTGTAAGCTTCTAGACATTATGTAGTAGTAAAGTTTGAAGTTGTACGTATATTGAAATGATCGTACAACTTTATATTGAATTTGTACGTATATTTGTTTTGAAATTTGTTGATATGTTGGTTTTGAAATTTGGTAATATGTTTGTTATTGTTTTAAATTAGAATTTGGTATGATGATATGTGACAGTAGTATAAGATGCTGAATCAAATATGGTTCAACTAAACTGAATTTGTAGCATTTATAACCGTTACAGAACAAAATGGTTGTAACAACATGGTATGTAGATTACAATGGTAATATATGTTGGTAATTACACCATTTACCAACTGTTATAACCATTGGTAACTAGTGCATTCACAAATGGATATTACCGTTGGAAAATAACCAATTTTGTAAAGATTTCCCAATGGTAATAACCATTGGGAATGGGGGCTTTATCAAATTGGGAATAGGGAATATCCTAATGATTTCCTAATCCTAACGGTTATAACAATTGAGGAAATTATTACACAATATGCCACATACCTATTTTTCACGAGCATAATCGTTATAAATTTTATTTGTTAAGGTTATAACCGTAAGAAAAAAACCTATGGTATTGTGTAATGTCCTTTAGGCTATGCCGGGATGGACTCCCATACCATTATTAGACCCCAATAATAAGAAACTAATTTCATTCTATTAGTGACCAACATATGATATTAACAACAATATATTGTAAATTTAATTTACTTTCACACCTTGATTACACCATAGATATTTAATTTGGTCCCTTCAAATAAGTATTATATATGAATGTTATATAGATATTTGTTTTTGGGTAAAACGGAAATCTGTATTCTTCGGATATGTTCACTACAAGACACACAGTAAATAGCGATGGGGAGGAACGACGATCGTCGATGGCCCCGTCGAGGATGGGAAATGGCTAGCTATTATATCCTTTAACCAAATAAATAATTAATGTATTTAATTCCCATTAGTTTTAAAAAATGTTTAAAAATACAAATTTAATTCCTAAAAAAATAAAAAAGATATTTTAGTACATCCATTCAACCTAAGAACGGCTTGCGATTGGTAAAATTAGTAATTTCGATAATCTATCGTCGTGTGATTTGAATATTTATCATTTCTGAAAATCTAACTCACACAATCAATCTATGCGACATTTAGTTCAGTCCATTAAGCAATTTTGATAAAGTTGATTGTGTGTAACATTTTTACGAATTAAAATATTTTTTAAACTGTTGGGTAATTAGTTATGAATTTTAATGTATTTAGTATGATAAAATTATGAAAAATAAAATATTTAGTAGAAAAATAAATTTATTGGACCTTATGTTGATCTAAAGTACTTCGGACCATTTCTAAAAGATGATTAAAAAATAAATAAGTTTAGGGTTTTGATCTTGAATTTTAAATTTATAGCCGTTCGTCGACATTCGGACCAAAAGCCTTTCTTACGAAGGCTAGACGACCTTCAAACGAGACCAAATCCGAATTACTGATAAATTGTAATGTGTTAATCCAATCCATATTGTTGGATTCATAAAAGAATGACCAGAAAAAAAAATTAAGCTCGAAGCAGGTCATTTTGCCGAGAGTTGTATTCGAATTACACGAAGATAGATTATCGAAAATACTAATTTAACCGATCACAAGTAGTCTTTAGGATGAATGGTTATGCTAAAATATATTGTTTATTTTTTAGGAATTAAATTAGTATTTTTAAACATAATATGTATAAGAGAAAATTTAAATATAGAAAATTGACTTATCGTTTCTAGCCGGCGACATGTTGAGTATATGGAAACCAAACTGGGCGATTTTCTTCATTATGCCATCTTCCTGAATCCTCTGCAAAAGAAAAAAATCACCGCCCTAAGCCGCTGCTACCCTTTAGAAGTCGCCGCAACTCATCAAAGCCACCGTAGGTCGCCACAACTTGTCAGAAACTCCAATCACTCCATTTTTCTCTCAATTTTGGTAAATTTTTAACCCTAATTTCTAATTTGGGGCTAATTAGTGTGATTATGTGTTTAAAATTGATGATTAATGCATATTAGTTGGTGATAATAGAGTACCACTTGATTCGGTAATATTAATTAATGATGTATTTGTTTAATTTGTAATTATAAATTGGGGTTAATTTAAAATCCAAAATTTAGTAAATAATTATTGATTAATATGTATGTTGATTAGTGTACGTAATTATTTATTGTAGTTTAGAACAATTTAAGGGCTAATATGTATGGTTGAATAGTGTATATGTTAAATATAAAACTAAACATAATTTTATGTTAATTAATTAGTGTGTGTTAATGATAAGTGTTAGTAGTAATTATAAAATAAAGTTATTTGTAATGATTAATTATTTGTAGTAATTAATTTATTAGTGTACCTTTTTGCAAACTACAAATTTTAGTTTACAAAATAGTTAAATTAAAATTTTAAATAGTTAAATGAAGTATAAAATATGGTTTAAAAATTAAAATTTAGTTAACAAAATATTTAAATAGTTGAATGAATTATAAAATATGGTTTAAATTTAATTTGTAGTTATAAAATAGTATTTTGTGTGTATGTATTTTTGGAAGTAGTTTTAAATAATAAATTTTTTTGAAACAAGTATTCTACTAAAATCGATTTGTAAAGATTAAAAATAAATGTGATGTTTATTTAAAAATAAGGGTTAAATATAATATTTAACAAATATAACAGCAACAAATTAAATCCTTTAGTCCTAAAAGGCTTTTATTTATTTTAGAAAATACAACAACCACACACCACTTGGATGCAAAGTTATGCATACACTTAATGATAATAAAGTGCTGTCGAAATTTCTAACATATATTTTTAAATTAGGAAAAATGTTCGATTATTTTGTCGATCGTACTAGGATATATGAAGAGCGAACTGATATGAAAGGTTCAGCGAAGGAACATTTCTATAATGGTGTACGTGAATTTATTAAATTTGCTAAATCTAATAATGAAAATAACGTAGAAATTTGTTGCCCTTGTCGTAAATGCAAACATTTGAAGCATTGAAAAGCAGATATGGTTATAGTACATTTGGTCAAGTTGGTTTTATGTCAAATTATTATTTATGGGATCATCATGGAGAACTTGTTGCACCAAATCCTATAGTGTTAGAGGATGAGATGAATAACGATTATGTTATGGCGAGTCCAATAGAAGATATGGTGTAAGATGCAGCATGATCAATGTTCCATACCATTTAAGTTGACGATGGAGACACAAATGTGGAAGAAGAACCGACCATGGAAGCAAAAAGAATCAATGATTTATAGGATGCTGCTAAGAGGCCATTGTGGGATGGTTGTAAAAGCAGAACCAATTATCCGTAACTGTCGAATACATTACTATGAAATCAAAATTAAACTTTATAGAAGTTGGATTTATAGTAGTTGTACAAACTACAAAACGACATATGCCACCCAATAATCTAATGTGCAATACTCATTATAAAGTGAAAAATCTTATGTCTGCTTTCGGTCTGCCGTATCAAAAGATAGATACATTATAAAAAGTTGCATGTTGTATTGGAAAATGACATTAACTTTAGAAAATGCAGAATATGTAATGAGGAAAGATACAAACCAATAAAAAAGAAAGGAAAGGAAGTTCCATACAAGAGAATGCATTATTTACTGATCGCTCCTAGACTTCAAAGGTTATATGCGTCTTCTGCTACCGCATCTCATATAAGATGGCACAGTATGAGAACATGGGAAAAGGGAACTTTGATACATCCATCTGATGGAGAAGCATGGAAACATTTTGATAAGACTTATTCCACATTTGCTGCAGAGAGTCGTAATGTCAAACTTGGTTTAGTACGGATGGATTTTTACCATTCTCTTAATTTGATAGTAAATATTCATCTTGGCCCATATCGTTACACCTTATAATTTACATCCATGGATATGTATGAAAACTCCATATATATTTCCCACTATTGTCATCCCTGGTCCTGATGATCCAACATAAGGAATCGATATTTATTTGTAGCCATTGATTGAAGAGTTGATAACATTATGGAATGAAGTGGTTGATACATATGACGTTTCTACAAAAAAGAATTTTCATATGTTTACAACTTTGTGATGGACTATTGGTGATTTTCTAGCTTATGCAATGCTTTTGGGTTAGAATACGGTTGGTCATCTAGCTTGTCCTTATTGCATGGAAGAAACACGAGCATTTTCATTACCGAATAGAATTCGAAGGAAAATTACATGGTTCGATTGCTATTCGGTGTTTTCTCCATGTTAATCATACTTTTGGAAAAGATAAAAAAAACTTTATAACTACTAGAGTAAAGACTAGACAACCACCAATTATTTGGTCAAGCGCATAAATATATGATCTTGTAAAGGAATATCCAAAGGTACATGAAACTGGAGTACAGAGTGAAATTCCAGGTAAATCAATAATTCATAATTAGTGCAAAAAAGTATATTTTGGGAGTTATCTTATGAAATGATAAATATTGATGTATTGCAAACAAAGTAGAAATGATATATTTATGGTAGACATTATGTCTCATAGGAAACTTCTAGATCTCATTCTTCGGGTTCTCCTACTACTGGCGAGGGTGCTAGTGGCTTGGCAGATTTATGCCCAAGGGCTAGTGTGACTCCCAAAACGAGAGGGTAAGTATCAAACTTATCGAAGCATCATTAATACTTAGCAAATGTATATTATTTATGATTTATTAAATGTCTACTTCAAAATTAATACATGGGTTTTAAGCTGGAGCCTTCTGACTATATTTTGGCTATTTCTAAGAAGGCGTACATGAGTCCGATGTCGGATTGTTGGCCGACGTTGGATGAAATCATACCTTATATTAAAGATGCAATATGGGCCAACTTGTTGGTATGTATAAATTTATAATTCATTTGAAAATAACATTTTGATCTTTGAAAATTAATATACTATGTATAATTCATTTTAATTTCAATGTGTAGGCTATGATTGTTGTAGACGAGGAAGATCAACAGATGTTTAGGAACAACTGGAACAAGAAAATGAGGTAAAACTACAGGGACACCCTCTTAGGTTGCAAAACACAAAAATAAAAAACCTGATTGGATGAATGCTAATGTTTAGGCTGATTTTCTTGAGCATTGGGACACTCCCACCGTGAAAGTAAGTTTTCTAGTTTCATATATTTATTATAATTTGTTTAAAGTTTATATAATAATTGCATTAATTTAGAAAATCATATATTTAAGTAGTTACAGATGGTAAATATAACTTTTATGTTAAATTTACAAGAAGTATTTACGTGGAACTCGGAAAGCAGGTATAAAATCCCGTTACAGACCACGGTGGATTAAAATCCTTCCAACAATATCGGAAGGAAATGGTAAATTTATAAATTGCGATTATAAAATACTTATAACATTGCTTAATCATATATATATATATACATTATTTAATCATATACAATTTCAGGCAAAAGAGAAGGGCCATGACCTACATATTTTGGAGGTCTTCACTCGCACATACGCCATTGAGTAGACTATTGAAGATGTCTCAGTATCATTTACTTGGACATACCCCAAATCAAAAGCTGTCATGGTAAACATGCTTTAATTTTTTAGTTATTTCACATTACATAAATTATAAATCGCATATTTATTTTGGGAAAATTCCATTTCCAATTGCAGGAAAGGTTCCAAATGGAGCGAGCTTGAGTGCCGGAGGCGACTGGCCGGGAGGAGTTGACTGTTGAGGAGGAGGATAGGATTTTTGATGTTGTGACCGACAAGCTGACGCGGAACATATGCTATGGTTACGGTAATTAGGAGGTAATGTTTATTAAGTTTAACTACTTCATTAAATAATTTATAAATTTTATTTAATATTACATATAACTTATAACTAGCTATTAACTAATTGACAGGCGAGGACTTCTCAAGCTAATTATAAGAAATCACAGGCTTAGGAGGAGATAACACATTTGAGAGCCGAGATAGCAGAATTGAACGATAGGCGAAAGAGTGGAAGATTGACTATGCTGCTAGATGAGCGGATTGCGGCATACATGCAGAGCATGGGACATTTCCTTCGTAGGAGTCGGGAAATGATAAAAATAATGATTAGTAGGTAATGTTGTGTTTTTTGATGGATATCGATTGATTATGGACTTTAAACTTGGATTATGTTTGATGGTTGTGGAAATTTGATGTTTGATTGAACTATTAGTATGTATATTGTGGATGTTTGATGAATTTTTGATGGAATGTTAATGTAAATATGGATTTTTGTGATTATAAACTTGGTTTTTTATGATATGTAATATTACACAATGTATGCGATATTGTACTTGTGAAATTGGGTTTATATGTGTTCTATATGAGGTGCCGTGACAGATGACTATATATTAGTGGGTTGATGGGTGAAAGAGCAACTGTTTTGTAAAACCGCATTTCCAGTATAGTGACGGCTAGCGACTACTTACTCGTTCCAGGTTAGTGACAGCTAGTGATGCCCCATTGGAAAATTTATCATCCCTAGATTCTTGACATGTGTTAACGATTAAATATGCCAACACCCAAAAGTTTGTACAAAGTGACATATTCAAAGAAGTTCCAAATATACCCCTTGGTTTTGTAATAATTCACAATTCTGTTTAAGTCATAGTCTATAAATTCAAAAATCAAAAAAGGCAAGTCCATAATTCAAATATGCAAGTAGGCTCAAGTCAAATCCTTTTATTCAATCATGAATAGGTACAAGTATGCAAATATGCAATTGTTCAAGTCCTTATACGCAAATATCTAATGTCCTTCTTCTTCGTTGGTCATATGTCATTACAATAGTTCTCAAGCTCATGAGAGGCTTAGAAAAATTCTAGCCAAGAAATGATTTATGCCAAGAGAGGGGAAGAAGTTAAAGGCCCTTTTCTATGAGGGGGTACATCTATATCTATAGCGGTTGGAAGGAGGTCGGCTTGCTCAAGTTGGCGATGTGGGATTTTTGGTGCCTTAGAACATGTAGTGAAATATGAACGCTTTTGAAGCTTTGTAGAGGAAAATGCACCAATTTTCTTGAACTTGCATTGTGAATTACTCTAATCCCTTCTTTTTGCATTACTTTCACAACGCTCTAGCATTGATGTTGTGCAATCATCGTTAACCACAAAATATGTTCTTAATTCATGGCCTCAACATGCTTAGTCATGGCTTCGACAACATACATTGTTGGTTATGTGCGGCATAGATTGTGTGTGATATCCATAGAAGGCGGCATCATTTAATACTCCTTTGACATCGATAACCATTGAGGCTAGCATAGAATAGTCTCTTCGAAGTGCTATGAAATATGGTGTTGCCTTATATAGTATTGATAGCCTTCGTGATAATTGACGACAAGCTTGTTGCAAATACCATTGGTGAATAGCGGTGCTATAGGAGTATTGCATAAAAGAAATGCACCATAGATCACTTCGACATTCATTGATAGCTTACGAAATTAATTGCATTCGATGCTCTTATCTCTTCGATTACATGTGACATCATTAATACTCATATATCGATGCAGAGCAATGTCACCTATTTCTTCTTTGATGTTAGCATGGAGCAGTGTCACTGAAGTCATTTAAGAAGTTGTCTTCGAAGTCTTCAAGAGACTGTCTTCAACATTGGAATGTGACTTTCCCTTCGACTTTGTCAATGGAATTCAATGCTAGTGAGTCACGAAGTGGTGTAGCTGAGGAGTGACACCGAAGATACATGTTGCCGCCGTAGTGACGAAGTGCGGTGCTGCTCTTCAACATATGATTTAGTGGCATCAATCCCTTTACAATTTTAATTTTCGTAACATTATTTTTTATATTGAAATTATATGGATAACATTTAGCTGCCCCTTGTATAAGAGAAGCTTTTTACTCTTTAGGGTAAAACCAAGAATTCTTTTGCATTGCCAATTCTTCGTGAAGTTTTCCTTCTAATCCTGTTTTCCTGCATAAAACAAAACAAACAATAATTTTCATAATAACTTAATATTTAAATTTCAGTGATCTTTTTTTGATCTGATCAAGTTATGAATCAGCATGTAGTTACTTTTTCATGTGTCGGGATTATTTTTAGTATATTGTTGAATATTAGTAATTTCCCAAATAGAAGCTTAGGAGATTATGAGGTAACCTTAATCTCTTGAATAGTTAAATTGGACAGTTGTCCGATAATATTATGGAAGGCAGACTGGCAATTCATTTTGGCCATAGGACAAAATTTCAAGAATAAAAGTATAGAAAATCTTTTGGTAATGATGGTAGATCAGGAGTCCATCTGATAATAGTAGAAGTCCATAAATTCATCTGATAGTAAAAAAAGACCAGAAATCCATCCTTTGGCAATAATAATATAAGACTAGAAATCCATTTTTTGGCTATGATAATAGAAGACCATAAATTCATTTTTTGGCAATGCTAATAGAAGTCCAGAAAATCCCTATCTGACAATAACAACATAAGTCTAGAAATTCTTATCTGAGAATAATAATAGAAGACTAGAAATCATTATCTAGGGATGATAATAGAAGACCAGAAATCCATGTCTTGTAATAATAATAAAAGACCTGAATCCATATTTAGAATTAATAATAAAAGACCAAAAATCCATGTCTGGTAATAATAATAGAAGACCAAAAATCCATATCTGGCAATAATAATAGAAGACTAGAAATCCATGTTTGGTAATAATAATAGAAGAACAGATATACATACCTAAAAAATAATAGAAGACCGGAAATTCATATCCGATAATAGAAGAATTCCAGAAATCCTTATTTGGATATAATAATAGAAGACTAGAAATCCAAATACGGTAATAGAAGAAGTCCAGAAATCCTTATCTAGAAATAATAATAGAAGACCAGAACCTCTTGTCTGGTGGCCACGGATTGCATTTGTTGGGAGACATAAATAGTTCATACTTGATGGACCTTCCTTTAGAAAACTTGATTTGATTCAAAGCGCTACTTGGCTTGGATTTTAATGGGCTTGAGAGCTCTACTTGGCTTTGTTTTAAACTGAATTAGGAGCACCACTTGGCTTTTGATTTTGATTGACTTAGGAGCACTACTTGGCTCTTGTTTGCACCAAAAATTGGCACAAATACCAAATAGAGGTTTTGTAGAGAAATAAATAAAGAATATAAACTGAAAACAAAGGAAACAAGTAGTTAAATAATGAAAAATCAAAGCAATAACGAGGACACAATGATTTAAAGTGGTCCGATGTTGTTTTCCTACGTCCACTTTGAATAGATAACTGTATTGATCACTTTGTAAACTAAGTATAGTAGGGCTTGGATGAAAATCCATAGTTATAATAGAGTACAAAGTAACAAGCAGCGTAAAAGTCCCCAAAATGAACAATCGAGCCTGCATTTACAGAGGAAGACGACGAAATATCTCCCTTCGTTGTTCATTGCAGGGAAGTCAAGCTTTAAAGTGTAGCAAATTGATTGATCTTCCGCGGTTACTAGCACGATTCTGGCTCCAGAACAACGATCATTGGATGCTCCATCCGTATACATTTTCCACCGAATGGTAGGGGCTCCATCGCTTTTTGGAGATCATCCTGTGCAGTGAATTCTGCTATAAAGTCCGGCAGTGCATGTCCCTGGATGGCTCTCCGAGGGAGATAAGTGATGTTGAATTGGCTCGGTTCAATGTTCCACTTGAGTAGCCTTTCAGATGTCTCAGGTCACTATAGGACCTATCGTAACGACTAATTGGTGTAAACGTTGATGGGATGAGCCTGAAAATAGAGATGGATCTTTTGCGAAGCAATCAACATGCAACACGCCAATTTTTTTATCTTTGGGTAGTTATTTTCAGCTCCTATTAATCACTTGCTAACATAATAGACCGGCCTCTGGATTTGATTCTCTTCGCGAAGCAGTGTGGCACTTATAGCGTGTAACGACATGGCCAAGTGAATATACAAATCTTCACGATCCCGGCTTTGACAAGATGGGAAGCCTCTCCAAGTGATTCACCAAAGCTTGGTATGCGTCTTCACAATCCTATGTCCATTCAAAGTTCCTTTTCCCTCTTCTAATCAAGTCGAAGAAAGGAATGCATTTATCATCGGCTCTGGAAATAAATCAACTTAGGGCGGCAACCTTCCCATTTAAGCACTGTACTTATTTGATAGTCTTTGGCACCTGAATATTGCAAATTGCTCGAATCTTCTTGGGATTAGCTTCGATTCTGCGAGCATTGACGATGAAATCCAAGAACTTTCCTGATGCAACAACAAAAGAACATTTCAGAGGATTGATTTTCATTTTGTAATATCGAAGTATGTCGAACATTTCTACTAAGTCACTAATGTGATCGCTTGATCGTCGTGACTTTACGAGCATATCATCCACCTATACCTCCATTTTCTTTCCAATCTGATCTTTAAACATTCGGTTAACTAGGCATTGGTAGGTTGCTCCAGCATTTTTTAATCTAAATGGCATTACCATGTAGCAATACAATATGACGTTGATAATGAAGCTGGTGTGCTCCTGGTCGGGAATGTGCATCGGGATTTGGTTATATCCAGAGTACGCATCCATGAAAGATAGCAACTCATGTCCTGCAGTTGAATCTACCAGCTGGTCGATCATTGGAAGGGAAAAACTTTCTTTTGGACACACCTTGTTTAAGTCCAAGTAATTAATGCATGTCCACCATTTTTCATTCGTCTTTCTCACAAGTACATGATTAGATACCCATTAAGGGTAAAGGGCATCGCAAATAAACTCAATTATTTTGAGCCTATCCACCTCCTCTTTAAGAGCAGCAGATCTCTCCGGATCCATGCCACGCCTTTTCCATTTCACCGGGACATGCCTCGGGTCGATATTTAATGCGTGGCTCGCAATGGCAAGCAATATCACACACATGTCAGAGTGGGTCCAAGCGAACATGCCAATATTTGCTCGGAGAAAACCAGCAAGTTCTTTCATCGTCGGGGGCTGAGCTGTGATTCAATATTTAGGACCCATGACGGGTCATTGTGGCTGACCGTGATGTCAATCGTCAGATTAGCCGGTGCAGCCTTGGTCTCTTTGGACTCCTCCTCGTCATCCTTTGGATCAATGTCTTTATAGAACCGACTGTGGTGCCCGAGCCAAGGCCCAAGCGCTAGTTGTCAATCTTTGGTAGTTTGGATGCGAAGAGACTTGTCCACACCCTTACCTTTCTCCTTCTGTTGAGCGTCTCTCAATTCAGCCACATAGTAGGCACGTCTGGTCACCTGATTACCATGCACAACTCCAACACCGTTATTAGTTGGGAACTTCAAAGTCAAACACCATGGGGCAAGAGCTGCCCGGAATTCAGCTAGGACTGGTCGGCCAGAAAAGTATTGTATGGAGTGTCAACATCCAAAACAACAAATGACAGCATCCGTACTCTCCCACGGTCACCTTCTTCCCCTTCCATGGGCAATTCAACATAACCGAAAGCTTCGATCACAACACCGTTAAAGCCATAAATGCGGGCTTTAGATGGTTTCAAGTCCCTAGCTTCCATCCTCATCTGATCGTAAGCCTTTTTGAAAATTATATTTACGGAACTTCCACAATCAACCAAGATCCTCCTTACTAAGGCGGGGCCGATCATCACTGAAATGACCATTGGGTCGATCATCGGTGCCTCCACCTTGTTTGCATCTATGTTCTTGAATATAATGTCGTCTACCATTATACGCTATTGTTTTGCCGGAGCGCCATCTTCTATACTCGAACAACCCTCAAAATTCATATGCCTAATTGCGCTAGCATAGCCCTCCATCTTGTGTCAACTCTTATCAGCTAGACGCAGTCCTCCGACTACTGTACTTATCACTAATCTTCCATCAGTCTACGCAGGCTCATCATCCTTGTGCGGCGCTTGTCCTCGGATGGGGTCGGATGTCCCCTGCTTGCCGTCCTACGGGGCTTTAACAAACTGTTGTAATTGTCTTCAGTTTCTCAATAAAATCCTGGAGATGCCTACATTCATTCATGTTATGACCATAGCATTCGTGAAATCGGTAATATTTCCCAGTATTTTCTACTTCTCCATCGATTCTTTCAGAGGTGGCTTCCTATACTGCATGGTATTACATGTAGACAAATAGACATTCTCTAGAGATGTATTCAGTGGTGTGTAGGTATCATACATTGAAATCCTATGCTTTCCTCTTTCAGAATCCCTCTTTCATTCATGGTTCTGATCACCGCCTTTTTTTTTGCTGATTCGGTTTATTTTGGACATTTACTTGAACTTTTCCGGCACTCTTCCCAGACTATTTCACTGCAATATTACTCTGCACTCCCTCTCCACTTATTCCCACAACATTCTTCTTCCTAGATCGTCTAGCTTCCTCTTTCCTCAAATATTGAGCCGCTTTTGTGTAGAAACTCTCCAACGTTACGGGTGATTTGGCAGCTAACTAATCGCCAAAGTCAGATTCTGGGTCAATCCCTCTCGTTACCGCCACCAATATAGAATGGTCATTCGAATTACTGATTTCTATGATGGTCGTATGAAATCTCTCCAAATAATCTTTCAACGATTCCCCTAGAACCTGGATCACATTGGATAGGGACATTACATCTTTAGGGCGAGCTGCGTGCATACAGGATTGCTCCATTAGTTTTGTTGCTAAATCTAGAGATTGACCGTGGGGTTAATCTCGTAAATCATATCGTTGCTATGCCAGAGAGAGTAATAGGAAAATGTCTACATTTTGTTGCATCATCAGCTCGTGCAGAATCCATCAGCTATTCATATCTCATGATATACTGCCTGGAGTCGATTTTTCCCTCGTAGGCAGGCATCGACGGCATGCTAAACCTCCTTAGATACTCCACATGTAGGATATTATCGGTGAATGAGGTATGGATTCTCGAGATCCCCCAATCATTATTGGTCAAGCTTTAGCTCTTCCTTACTAGCTGTCTAACCATAGCTGACAAGTTCGGCGTTTGAATAGTTGGAGACAAGCGGTAGCCATGCTCCACCTCACGTAAATGGACTGGTCGATATCTACGGGCTGTTCCACGCCTTCTCGGCTTAACATCCTGTTGATGCATATCATGTGCATTCACTTCATCGTTAATTCGGGGAGGTAACTGGTTTTCATCCACCTGAACCCCAGCATCCAAATCAACTGCGACGACTCCAGCTCATGCTCTACTTGGAGAAGGGATATTTCCTCCTCTAGAGGAGGGATCGGCACCGATCCTTATAGAGGGATTGGGCCCGACCGGTCCTGGAAAGCCGAGTAGGGTTGTTCATTTATGTCTAGAAGTTTCTGCGTGATATCCATCAGTTCTGCGACGCTTGCGTCCGTGATAGTCATTTAATGAACTAGAACTTTCCAATATAGAATAAGGGGTTGGCCATCTTCTAGTTCGTTGATGTCTAGAAGTTTCTGCATGATATCCGTCAATTCTACGACGCCTTCGTCTGTGATATTCATTTAATGAACTAGAACTCTCCGATATAGAATAAGGGGTTGGCCCTCTTTTAGTTTTCCCATGATGTTGCTCCCTAAGTTGATTCATTAGATCGATATTGGCTTGAATTTGCTAGTTCAACTATCGACGGCTATCCACTAGCTCTCTCATCAGATTCTAAAAATTAGCTCTTGTGATAGAATCAACTGGACTTTGGACATCAACTGGATTGGCATCATTCACATCTACTAGTAGATTGCTCGGGCCTCCTTGTTGGATGCTAGCGTTCTCGTTTCCTTCTGCGTTTTGAGAGGTAGATCCGGTATTCCTAACAATTGTTGATAGTTTTCCTTAGACTTTTGCAAATCTGAATAGAATGGATAAACTACTTGAAGATAATTTTGGATCTCTTTTGAGGATTTATGCAATCTAGTAGCAGTAAAGGGATCCAAATAGAGCTGAGAATCTTCCCTCTCGGTGAAAGCATCAAAATATTTGCACCAAAAATTGGCAAAAACAACCAATATAGATTTTGTAGATAAATAAATGAAGAATATAAAATGAAAACAAAGGAATCAAGCAAGTAAATAACAGAAAATCAAAGCAATAACGAGGACACAGCGATTTATAGTGGTTCGGCGTTGTTTGCCTATGTCCACTTTGAATAGATAGCTTCATTAATCACTTTGTAAATTGAGTACAATAGGGATTGAATGAAAATCCTTAGTTACAATAGAGTACAAAGCAACAAGCAACGTAAAAGCCCTTAAAATGAACAATCGAGCCCGGATTTATAGAGGAAGACGATGAAATACCTCTCTAAAAATTCGACAGAAGGGTCTCCAAAACCCTATGGGTCCATAGGAGGGATCGCATGGCCCAAATCCCAAGAAATAAGGATTGGTGTCGATCCCTATTTTGGAGGATTTGAGGGTGCGATCCTTGGAAGCTTCTTCATGTTGTCATATGCTTAGCCTTCAAGTTTCATGCCAATTAGGTTAGTAGAACTTAAATTATTGCTCGATCATTGTTGCAACATGTTATGTGTTAGCACCAAAATTGGTCACTAACCTCATTGAGAAAGATTATGTAGAGAGATTAATGAAGAAGATAAATTAGAACTGAAAAATAGTGTAATTCAATGCCAAAAGGACAACAAAAACGAGAACACCAGATTTATAATGGTTCGGCGTAACTGCCTACGTCCACTTTGAGTTTTGATCTTTATTGCTTTCACAAGTAGTTGAATACAGATACAATCCGTATATTAATGACTTGAATACAAGTTTTAACTGAAAAGAGGGAGTCTTGAAAGCGGCAGAGTCTCCCCAGTGTTCTCGAAAAAGGTCCTTTTTCAGCATGCCCCTGCCCCTCTATTTATAGACGAAGATGGGTTGGAATTCCCTCATGGACCTAGGAATAAGGTACCTCGGCCCATAGTAGATGACTACTGCGCACCATTCCATGCAAGCCGAACGAGACATGCCGGATGAGACATGCCGGATGAGACAAGCCGGACCACATTTGGCAGAACTAGGAACTATGCGCTATCGTGGCTGAACGACGTTTGCCGAGCGAGGCATGCCGAGTGACGCCCTCACGAATGGTTGAATGTTAACCTTTTCTTCGAACTTGTGCGATATCCTGACAACGAGCGATGAGCGTAGGCCGAGCGGCAATCGTATGCCGAACGAGAGACTTGTGCCTAGTAAGGTATAAAGACAGACGAATCCCTACATGCCGAACGAAGTTCCGTGCCGAGCGAGGCTCTGTGCCGGTCGAAGCTCTACGCCGAGCGAGAATCTATGCCGATCGAGGCTCTACGCCGAGCGAGACTCTTTGTGCCGGACGAGGTTCTATGCCGATCGAGGCTGTGTGCCGAACGATGGCTTTGCATGCCGAATGGGAACTCTATGCCGAGCCTCTCGTTACCGGGTCAAATAACCGGTTAACACTTGCCCCCCAAAGTACGTCTTATTGCATACATGACGTGATTTGAATCAAAGCAAGTTAGAGTCTCTAGAAAGAAATCCATCATATTTTCTTAATAGTCATTATTCTTCAATTTTATCCTCCTAAAGTGTCGTATCCTTCTTTGGTCGTCCCAACGTTTGGTCGATTTCCAATAGTATAAATTCAGGATTGTAGTTCATCAGTGGCCATCTGTGTCTGGTATTTTAGGGCTAGTAAACTTCGGCTATCTAATCCAGTCTTTTCTTAATAACCCTATGTGAAAATCCAAATTCTGTTGATTTCAAGAAGTCGAATTTTATGACTATAAACGTGCACATTCAGGTACATGTTCTTGCCATTAGCTCCTGGATGCGTTTTATATTTTTGTGAGTTATCACCAATTCCTTCTAGTTTAATTGCAATTCAATTGCAATTCCTTGTTTATATTTTTTTTGGTAATATCGGTTGTCATCAGCCACTCGATGAGAGGGGACTTCAAGTTCTACATAGATGATGGCCTTGGAGCCATAAGTAAGGGCGAATGGAGTATGGCCAGTCGCGAACTCATGGGTAGTTCTACAAGCCCATAATGCTGTTGAGAGTTCATACACCCATTTACCTCTAGCCTTTTCCAAACCTCTCTTCAGAATAGACTTTATGATGATTTTGTTCATAGCTTCAACCAATTATAATGGATCATGGAAGGTCATAAGGACAGATGACATTAAGGACAATGAAGTTGATTATTTTCTTCATCTTGGTCGTGGTTAAAAGTTCTTCATCTGCCCATTTGGTAAAGTAATCAACCGCTATGATGGCGTATTCCATGCCACCTTTAGGATCGGAAAGAAGACGATGATGTCAATGCCCCCAAGTGGCAAACGTCTATGGACTAGCCATTTGAGTAATTTCCATCGGCGGGGTTCCCAGATTTTTTGCAAACATCTTGCACTCATCGCATTGTCTAGCATGATCAACCACATCTTGATTGATAGTTGGCCAGTAATACCCGTAGCGGAGTATTTTCTTTGTTAGGGTTTGCCCCCTGATGTACTCGCCGTATTCTTCTTCATATACTTTGCTCAAGACTCATTTGATATCATAATGGGTGATATACCAAAGCATGGGAATGGATAAACTTCTTTCTACACATGACTTCTTCTTGGATGATTTGGCATGAAGCTTTGAGGAGGATCTGTTGTTTTCCATTCCTCCATTCAGTAAGAATTTCTCATTGTAGATAGTCTTTGATAGGAGTCAACCATGACCCCTTTTCTGGCTCTGCCTCCAAGATCTAGCCGATCTCTATCCATCAATGCTTGAAAAATTAAGTATTTCAATCGAAACAAAGTATGTCCGTTGCGCGTCCCTAAAACTGGCCAACATGGCCAGTGACTTGAATCTTTTCATTTCGATTGCTGAGGATGTGTGTAATGATGTAATACGCGAAGTCGGCTAGTAGCTCTTGGACCTGGTCGAGATAAGGAGCAAGACAATGCCCCCTAGCAAGATCAACTTCCTTACTTTGCATACTACTAATCATGAATCACAAAAGATATATAAAATTTCCACTCCAAGTCCTCTAGCAAGTTTGAGGCTGGTGGTCGAGGCTTCATACTAAGCATCGTTGTTCGTTACAGGGAAATCGAGTTTCAGGACGTAGCAGATCGATCGTTCCTCAAGAGTCATTAACATGACTTCTGCGCCATAACACTAATCACTGGATGCTCCATCCGCGTACATTTTTCATCTGTTGGTTGGCTCTCTACTACTCGTCAAGTAGTCATCTGATGCAGTGAATTCGGGTATGAGGTTTGCTAATTTCCGTCCTTGGATAGCCCTTCGAAGGAAATAAGTGATATCGAATTGGCTTAGTTTGATATTCTATTTATGTAGTCTTTCAGACGTCTTAGGTTATTGTATTCCCTATCGTAATGGCTGGTAGGCATAAACGATGATGGGGCGAGCCTAAAAGTAAGAGTGGAGCTTTCATGATGAAATCAATAGACATTGCGCTAGCTTTTGTAGCTTCGGGTCAGTATCCAATGCATGGCTCGCGATAGTCGGTGAAATCACACATGCATGTCAGAATGGGTCCAAGGGAATATATAATCATTTATTCAGAAAAATCCAACTAATTCTTTTATCATCCTTGCACTGAGCTGTGATCCGGTATTCAGCACCCGGAAAGGGTCGCCATGGCTAGCTGTAATGTCGACTGTCAGCTTAGTGGGTGCAATCCCGGATTCTTTGAGTTTAGATGTAACTATTTTGCATAACATTCAATGTGAAATATGGTTGGGATGGTCAATGTTGATGGTTACTCTGGTCGAATCCTAGAGTCTTGTCATGAGTTGTTAAGTCTAATAATGAAGGGCTCTGAATGCTCTAATTGATTATCTGCAAATGGCCAAAGATCAGGCTTAAAAGCACGTTGAAGGAAATGTCAAGTAGGGGTCATCCTTGAGTAGCGTGCAACTGCATAGCTGGACCTTGTTATGAGTTTGAATTTCCTTGTACATTCGAGTAACACATTTTCTATTCAAGTCATTCATGATCCTTCACTCGCCCTTCGGGTTGGAGTGACAGTCAGTTGCCCACGAGCTTTGGCATCGATTTAATGATTCTATCTCTAGGCATTCTTTTGGTCGTAGCCTTGAGTAACTGTAAGCACTATATATAAGTTTCAATATTGAGCTATAGTAGATAGTCTTTGGATGATCACGCTTCTGCTCCCAGTCTCGGGTTGACAAATGTGCTGCGTGGACGGTTGAGTCTCGCCCTAGCTATGTTTATATTCCCACCTAAACTCCAAAAACATAGAGTTGATCAGTGAATAGTCGGTTCACATTCATCCTACTTCTCACTCGTGCCCCCAAGCCTGGGGTATATATCGATAAGTAGGAAGGCCAACCATGCCCTCTTTAGCTTTACTCTCTTTCCCCTTGGATTGTGGGATCAGGTCAGTTGATGAAAGGCTGAGTCTCGCCTATCCTGGATTGTATTGTGGTATTTCATTCCAAGGGGAATACTCCGATGCGTCGTCAGTTTATGGGCGTAAGTTGGATATTGGACGGTCAGCCACGTCCATTTTGGTTCATGTTCTGTAATCAGATCTTGGGGTAAAGTTGCCTCAAGAGCAGTCGGGTCATGCTCATCCAGTTTCATACTCCTCCTGATGGATCGAAGAAGGGCGCTGGAGAATTAATGATCAAGTCTTCATGGTTTACTCTCCTTTCCACACTCTGGTGGTCAAAGTTTTTCAAGGGACATTCGAATCACATTCGTATGTGCTTGGTGTGGATCGATATTGACCATCGATCTGAGGTATGATATAGTCGGTCGTTCGTAGCTTTGGATGCCGTTCTGATTGGCTTTGTATTGAGGTTTCCTTGCAGTTGTTGCCTTAAATTGTAAAGAACGCCAAACTAGAGCTACAATGAGCTGTCGTATTCAGCTTTTAGTGATTTGTACTCTTGCTTCATACATTGATTTGGCCAAGCCACAAGTCGGATGGTCGAACTCCATCCCTAGCGAGTTTATACTCCTTCCGTCGATTTTAGGCCGAAGATTGTAGAATAGAGAACGGTCGGAATCCACTCATCTATTTATCAAAGTTTATATGCCACTCTACATTCTGGTGACTTAGAGTTATTCTTCCCCCGGTCGGCTTGTGCCCAATTTGTGTTCATGCTTCAGTCCATGCTCCAAGAACGTAGAGATTTGTCGAATAGTTTATGCTCTAGTCCACAGTTCGGGACATAGAGATTTTCGTCAAGTCGTTAATACTCTGGTTCGCGCTCTGGGGACTCAGAATACTCTAGTCCGCTTCAAGGACTTAGAGATTTTTGTCAAATCGTTCATACTCTAGTCTGCACTTTGGGGGCTTAGAATACTCTATTCCGCTTCAGGGACTTAGAGATTTTCAAGTCGTTTATACTCTAGTCCGCACTCTGGGGACTTAGAGTAATCCAGTACGTACTCTGGGGACTTGGAGATTTTAAGTCATTTGTATTCTAGCCCGCACTCTGGGGACTTAGAGTACTCCATTCTGCACTCTGGGGACTTGGAGATTTTAAGTCGTTTATACTCTAGTCCGCACTCTGGGGACTTAGAGTACTCCAGTCCGCAGTCTGGGAACTTGGAGATTTTAATTCGTTTATACTCTAGCCCACAATCTGGGGACTTAGAGTACTCCAGTCCGCACTCTGGGGACTTGGAGATTTTAAGTCGTTTATACTCTAGTCCGTACTTTGAGGACTTAGAGTACTCCAGTCCGCACTCTGGGGACTTGGAGAATTTAAGTCGTTTATACTCTAGTCCGCACTCTGGGGACTTAGAGTACTCCAGTCCGCACTTTGAGAACTTGGAGATTTTAAGTCGTTTATACTCTAGTCCGCACTCTGGAGACTTAGAGTACTCCAGTCCGCACTCTGGGGACTTAGAGATTTTAAGTCGTTTATACTCTAGCCCGCAATCTGGGGACTTAGAGTACTCCAGTCCGCACTCTGGGGACTTGGAGAGTTTATGTTGATAGTAGTCGTATTTCCAACCGTTTGATTTGTATTTCATTTACCGTATCGAGGGTAATGTCATCGAATGAACGGTCGAACTGCGTTTGCTCATGGAATGGGACTTTGCCCCCAGCATTAAGGATGAAACTTGAAAAATAGAAGATTGATTCTCATCCGCTTGGTGATTATAGCTCTTCCAATCAAGTCAAGGAAGGAGGTATATTATAGATGGTTGGATCACATCCATGTTGGGGTTGGATAATCAAGTCTTGCACAATTTGCTTCGTATCTCTTTCTAGAAAACGAGGATGATGGATTACTGGGTAGACAAAGTAAGTTGCATATGTTTCAAGGTATAGTCGCGTCCATGTATTGAGAGCGATGGTTAACGAGTAGGCAGTCTATCACAACTACTTCAAGTCGGGCTTTCAATCCACCTTTTGTGTTCAAGGTAGGATTTGATGTGTAGATGATCAAATCTTGTCCGCTCTAGTTAGATCCATTGCTAAGCTCCATGAGAGGCATATGTATTTTATTGAACTTTACTTTATGACCCGAGGATTGGATGATCGGGCCACATTCATTCCAAGCCTTGTTTAGGTCTCCAAGGCAAATGTGGAGGTCGATGAATGGATGGTCGGTCATGTTGGCTTTGTTTGGGCTTTGACTGTGATGAGCTTTTCAATCTCTAGTCCTTGGTCCCAAATCAAAGGCACATGGTTGATGATGAGCGATCGAATCATGCTCATCTTGATGAAACTCCACAAATCCGATTAAGGTTTGCATGGATTGGTTGGCGGCCAACTCTGAGTACTTGGTCACCTGCATCGTTTTGGAAGAGGTTTAGTTTAAGTCGGTCATAATTTAAAGCACAATTGAAATTGAAATAGAAATAATTCGAAGAAGATTGGTATAAATCTCGTTGATAAGTGGACCAGCATTGTGTGCTTTTCAACTCTGCCCCTTCTAGTGGGATGTCGACTACCAACGGTTCAATTATTAATTAGAGTTCCTTATTGATGGGAATCCGCGGTTCCTGGCTCACCCTTCTAGAAGGCTTGCACGTACTATTGAAGCCTTCCTTTCCGAAAAAGCTTTTTTATCACACCTCGGAGGTGTTTGTAATCGCCAGTGTTAAGATCAGTGTGCATCTTGGAATATACAACATTCCCCTGATTTTCTCTAGACTTTGGTGGACTCTCTCGAGGTTGGTTTTCAGTACCACTCTGAGTCGTGAGCTTCCAAGTAGAGGCTATCGATTGAATCTACCAAAGAGCATATGAGTCGAATTTTGAGATCTTGCTTTTGTCTACTAGAATTAGTGTCCTTAGCCGACGGGCCTACATTGTTATTTTTCCTAGTCTTCTCCACTCCTCCTCACTTTGGTTCTGATTCATTTTGTAAAAGAAACGATCCATAGTCGTAGGAGGCTCTTTAGCTAACTAGCTACCAAAATATATCTGGAGGTCGACTCTCCTCAAACACGATCAGTATGATATCCTTGTTAGTATTTGGAATAAATTGTTTAGAGCCAAACATTGGTTTGCTTGGAGTCACTAAATTCGAAGTGCTAGGTCAGCAAAGAATGGTGCTTGGAGTCATCTTGGCGTTTGCTAGAGTCATATCATCTATGTTCTCCAACCTTTGGGAGTACCGTTTGAATAGCGGTTGCTTGTCCGTTCCCTTATTGCCGTTCATAAGCTACCGCTAGATCCTCTATGCCCTGGTCGATCATGGGATGTCAGGGAAGTGGATAGAATGTTCCTTTATTAAGTTGAGTTTTGAATTCACTTTTTCAGAAATTTGGGTCGTACCCGAATTTTTTTTAAAAATAGATGTCGTATAAGAGACCGGTGTAACTTAAGTATCTAACGATGTGTTGTCTACAGCAGTATCGGATGTCTCAGACCATTGGGTGCTGGACTCAGGGGCGTCTTTCCATATGATGCCTAATAAGGATTACTTCAGTTCTTTCATTGGACGAGAGGGAAGCTCTATTCTTATGGGCAATGATGCTAGCTGCAGAGCAATGGGTGAGGGTACAGTGAGGATCAGGATGTTTGACGAAGTGATATTCACTTTGACATGTGTCCGGTATGTTCCAGGTCTTCGGAAGTCCTTAATTTCATTAGGGCAATTGGCATCTTTGGGATGCAAGATAACTATCGAGAAGGATAGTCTGAAGGTTTCGAGAGGTGCACTAGTTCTTATGAAAGGAGATGTGTTTCGAAATCTGTATTTGCTGAAAGGAACCACAGTTCTTGGAGAGTCGTGTGTTGGAGTAGATAGTTCTCGTGCATTGGATGCCACAAAGCTTTGGCATCTTAGGTTGGGTCATATTTCAAAGAAGAGCTTAGAGTTGCTTCGGAGATGGAAGATGATCAAAGGAGAAAACTTCGACAAGATGGACTTTTGCCAGGAGTGTGTGTTAGGCAAGCAAACTAAAGTATCTTTTGGATTTGGACTCCATAGATCGAGGCGAGTACTTGAGTACGTGCATAAAGGTGTTTGGGGACCGGTTGCTACTTCTTCTCTTGTAGGAGTAAAGTATTTTATCTCTTTCATTGATGACTTTTCTTGAAAAGTATGGGTGTATGTGATGAAGGCCAAATCAGAGAGTTTTGAGAAGTTCAAAGACTGGAAAGAGCTTGTTGAAAAACATTCTGGTTCTAGGTTGAAGGTGTTGAGATCTGATAATGGCGGTGAATTTGTTTCTAGGGAGTTCCTCGATTTCTGTAGACAGCATGGCATTCAGAGACATTTCACTACACCCGGAGATCCGCAATCCAATGGGGTTGCAGAAAGGATGAACAGGACTCTACTGGAGAAGGCTCGTTGCTTGAGATTGATGGCGGGCATGTCTAGAGGCTTTTGGGCTGAGGCATTATCAACGGCGGTGCATATCATAAATCGAATTCTGTGCTCAACCATAGATGGGAAGATTCCAGAGGAGAAGTGGAGAGGTGAAGCCGTGTATCTTGGTTACTTCCGAATTTTTGGTTGTCCTGTATACGTTCACCATACATGTGATGATAAGTTGGAGGCTAGAGTATACAAGAGCATACTAATGGGATACACCAATGGTATCAAAGAGTATCGGATTTGGAACCCTGTTGATCGGAAGATTGTTCATTCCAGACATGTTACTTTTGATGAGTCTGCTATGTTCAATCCGAAGGAGAAGCTACCTACCACATCAGAAGATTCTGATAGGCCTAAGGAGATGGAAGAAGTTCCCATGTTCCAGCCAAATAGTAGAGTTATTGTCGATGCTGTCGAGGAAAACACAGTTGATGAAACATCATAGGATAGTCCATAGGTACCTTCTAGCAGTGCTGGTGATGTGAATGAATCTAGAGGAAGTTTAGTTCAAGGTGGAGCTGAAAGGAGTTTAGGCAAAGCACTACCTACTCGGATCAGTCGTAAGACTATTAGGCCGCCCGAAAGGTATGGTGATTGGCAGTTTGCGAACTTAGCCTTGGTGATCAGTTTGACTATTTCCTACATGTGGTTCTTGAAGAGCCGCTTGACCTTGACGAAGCTTTGAAGTCATGTGATAGTTCGAAGTGGATATGCACTATGGAAGAGGAGTTAGAGTCATAGAAGAAGAACAAGACTTGGGATTTGGTACCACCTCCTCAAGGAAGCCGAGCCATAGGTTGCAAGTGGGTATTCAAGGTGAAGGATGATGGGAGATACAAGGCTAGACAAGTTGCTAAAGGGTTTTCACAAAGAAAGGGATTGGAGTATGATGAGATATTCTCTCCAGTAGTGAGGCATACATCCATCCGCATTTTGCTCGCTATCGTCGCAGCTCATGACTTGGTGCTGGAGCAACTGGACGTGAAAACCGCTTTCTTGCACAGAGACTTGGATGAGACCATCTAAATGAAACTACCAGAAGGATTCCTTGTAGATGGGAAAGAAAATTGGGTTTGCAAATTGAAGAAGTCATTGTATGGACTTAAGAAGTCGCCTAGACAATGGTACAAGAGGTTTGACTCTTTTATGCTTTCACTTTATTTTGATCGTAGCATCAAAGACGTTTGTGTGTACTTCAAGCATTTAAAGAATGGTAGATGGGTGTACCTACTCTTGTACGTGGATGATATATTGATTGCTTCCAAGGATAAAGCTGAAATCGATAGTTTAAAGCTAAAGCTAAAAGCGGAATTTGAAATGAAGGACCTTGGAGAAGAAAAGAAAACTTTGGGTATGGAAATCCAAAGGGATAGAAAGCTAGGACTTTTGAGCCTCACTCAAAAGGAGTACATTTGAAAGGTGCTTGCTCGGTTTAGCATGGAAGGGGAAAAGGCAATCAGCACACCCATGCCTTTGCACATACAACTTTCTAGTAAAGGCTCTCCGATCTCGGAAAAGGACAAGGCTTATATAATGAAGGTCCCGTATGCAAGTGTAGTTGGCAGCTTGATGTATGCCATGGTCTGTGTTAGCACCAAAATTGGTCACTAACCTCGTAGAGAAATATTTTGTAGAGATATAAGTGATGAAGATCAATTAAACAAGGAAGAATATGCTAATTTAAATGCAGAAAGTAAGAACACCGGATTTATAGTGGTTCAGCGCAATTGCCTACGTCTACTTTGAGGTTAAACTTTATTGCTCTTCTTAATGATTGATTACAGATACAATACATAGATCAAATGCTTGAATACAATTGCTAAGTAAAGAAGATGAGTATTGAAAATGACAGAGTCTCCCCTGTGTTCCCGAAAAAAGGTCCCTTTTCACTATGCCTCTGCCCCTCTATTTATATACAAAGATGGGTTGGACATCCTAGGTGGGCTTGGCAGCCTAACACCTTGGCCCACATGGAGTGGTCGCTATATGCCGAACTAATCAGGCCGAACGGTTGGATGCCGAACCACTCTCTCCATGTCGAACAAGGCGCTTGTTGCATGGGATGTCGTACCATTCTCTTCATGCCGAACGAGGCGCTTGTTGTGTGGGAAGAGTGGGTCGAATAGCAATCGAAGCCGAACATGCCTCTGGCTGAACGATGCTTCTAGCCGAACGAAGGCTCTGGCCAAACGATAGCTTATGACGAACAATACAGCCATGTCGAGCAATTGCACACGCCGAACGTCTTCTGATGCCGAGCGCTCATAGATGCCGAGTACTACTGGATGCCGAGTACTCCTGGATGCCGAGTACTGCTGGATGCCGAGTACCTCCTTGATGCCGAGTACCTAATTGCCTGGACAAATTTCCAAGAAACACTTGCCCCCCAAAGTGTGTCGTGTGAAGCAACACAACACGCTTTGAATCAGCGAGTATTCCTTGTCTTCAGAAAGAAATCCACCATGTTTATTGAATAGTCATTATCCTCCACTTTATCCTCCCAAGGTGTTGTATCCTTCTTTGGTCATCGTGATGCTTGGTCGATTTCCAATATTATAAATCCAGGGTTGTAGTTCATTAGTGGCCATCCGTGACTGATTCTGCAGAGCTAATAAGCTTCGGCTATCTGATCTAGTCTTTTCTTAATAACCCTTAGTGAGAATTCAATTTCTGTTGATTTCAAGAAGTCGAACTTTTTCGGATGTACACATGCACGTTCGGGTACACGTTCTTGCCATTGGCTCTCGGATGCATTTTATATGCTCATAAGTCGTCACCAACTCCGTCTAGTTTAATTGCAATTCAATCACGATTCCTTGTTTGTATTTTCTGTGAAATAAGGGTTGCAATCAACCACTTGAGGAGTTTTCCAAACCTCTCTTCAGTACAGACTCTATGATTTTGTTCACAGCTTCAACCTGTCCATTTGCAGTTATAATGGATCATGGAAGGTCATAAGGACAGATGACGTTACGGATAAAGAAGTTGATTATTTTCTTCATCCTGGTCGTGGTTAAGAGTTCTTCATCTGCCCATTTGGTGACGTAATCAACTGCTATGATGGTGTATTTCGCACCACCTTTAGGATCGACAAGAAGATGATTTCAGTGCCCCCAAGTAGCAAACGGCTATAAACTAGCCATTTGAATTATTTCCATCGGCGGGGTTCCCGGATTTTTTGCAAACATCTTGCACTCGTCACATTGTCTAGCATGATCAACCGCTTCTGGGTTGATAGTTGGCCAGTAATACCTATAGCAGAGTATCTTCTTTATCATGGTTTTCCCCCTGATGTTATTACCGCATTCTTCTTCATAGACTTTGCTCAAGATATCATCATGGGCGATATGCCGAAGCATGGGGATGGATAAACTCCTTTTGACACACGACTTATTCTTAGATGATTGGGCATGAAGCTTGAGGAGGATCTGTCGTTTTCCATTCCTCCGTTCAGTAAGAATTCCTCATTGTAGATAGTCTTTGATAGGATTCAACCATGACACCTTTTCATTTTGTTCGCTGAGTACGTGTGTAATGATGTAATACGTGAAGTCGGTTAGTAGCTCTTGGACTTGGCCGAGATAAGGAGCAAGACAATGCCCCCTAGCAAGATCAACTTCCTTAATTTTTTATACTACCAATCAAGAATCACAAAAGATATGTAAAGTTTTCACTTTAAATCCTCTACAAGTTTGAGGCCGGCAGTCAAGGCTTCATACTAAGCATCATTGTTTGTTACAGGTAAATCGAGTTTTAGGACGTAGCAGATTGATCGTTCCTCAGGAGTCATTATCATGACTCTTATGCCATAACACTAATCATTGGATGCTTCATCCGCGTACATTTTCCATCTTATGGTTGGTTCTCTACTACTCTTCGAGTAGTCATCTGAGGTAGTGAATTTGGGTGTGAGGTCTGCTAATTTCCGTCCTTGGATAGCCCTTCGTGGGAAATAAGTGATATCGAATTAGCTTAGTTCGATAATCTATTTAAGTAGTCTTTCAGACGTCTCAAGTCATTGTATGCCCTGTCGCAACGGCTGGTAGGCATAGACGTTGATGGGGTGAGCCTAAAAGTAAGAGTGGAGCTTTCATGATGAAATCAATAGAGATTGTGATAGCTTTTGTAGCTTCGGGTTGATATCCAATGCATGGCTCGCGATAGCTAATGAAACCACATATGCATGTCAGAATGGGTCCAAGGGAACATATCATCATTTATTCAGAAAAATCCAACTAATTCTTTTATCATCACTGCACTGAGCTGTGATCCGATATTCAACATCCGGAAAGGGTCGCCATGGCTGGCTGTAATGTCGACCATCAGCTTAGCAGGTGCCATCCAGATTCTTTGAGTAAAGATGTAACTATTTTGCATAACATTCAATGTGAAATATGGTTGGGATGGCCAATGTTGATGGTTACTCTAGTCGAATCCTAGAGTCTTGTCATAAGTTATTGAGTCTAATAGCGAAGGGCTCTGAATGCTCTAATAGATTATCAGCAAATGGCCAAAAATCAGGCTTAAAAGCGCATCGAAGGAAATGTCGAGTAGGGGCCAGCCTCGAGTTGCGTGCAACTACATAGCTGGATCTTGCTATGAGTTTGAATTTGCCTATATATTTGAGTAACGCATTTTCTATTCAATGCATTCATGATCCTTCACTCGCCCTTCGGGTTAGAGTGACAGTCAGTTGCCCACAAGCTTTGGCATCGATTTAATGATTCTATCTCTAGGCATCCTTTCGGTCGTTGCCTTGAGTAGCTGTAAGCACTATATATAAGTTTTAATACTGAGCTATCGTAGCCAGGTTTTGGATGACCATGCATCTTCTCCCAGTCTCGGGTTGATAAATGTACTGCGTGGACGGTTGAGTCTCGTCCTAGCTATGTTTATGTTTTCACCTAAACTCCAAAGACATAGAGGTGATTGGTGAATAGTCGGTTCACATTCATCTTGCTTCTCGCTCGTGCCTCCAGGTCTGGGGCATATACCGATAAGTAGGAAGGCCAGCCACACCCACTTTAGCTTTACTCTCTTTCCCGTTGAATCGTGGGATCATGTCAGTCGATGGGAGACTAGGTCTTGCCTATCTTGGATTTTATCGTGGTTTTTCATTCCAAGAGGAATACTTCAATGCCACGTAAGTTTCAGGGCGTAATTTGGACAGTGGATGGTCATCCACGTCCACTTTGGTTCATGCTCTGTAATCAGATCTCGGGGTAAAGTTGGCTACAGATGCAGTCGGGTTATGCTCATCTAGTTTCGTACTCCTCCTGACGAATCGAACGAGGGTGCTGGAGAATTTTTGACCAAGTATTCGTGGTTTACCCTCCTTTCCATACTCTGGGGGTCATAGTTTTTCAAAAAACATCCGAGTCACATTCGTATGTGCTTGGTGTAGATCGGCATTGACCCTTGGTCTGAGGTATGATATAGTAGGTTGCTCGTAGCTTTGGATGCCGTTTCGATTGGTTCTATATTGAGGCCTCCCTGCAGTCGCTGCCTCAAGTTATAAAGAACGCCACGCTAGGGCTATAGTAAGCTGTCGTATTCGGCTTTTTAGTGTTTTGTACCCCTGCCCCCAGCATTGATTTGGCCAGGTCACTGGTTGGATGGTCGAACTCCATCCTCAGCGGGTTAATAAACCTCCTGTCGATTCCAGGTCGAAGTTTGCGGAATAGAAAATGGTCGGAATCCACTCGTCTATTTATCGATGTTTATACACCACTCTACATTCTGGTGACTTAGTGTTATTCTCCCCCCGGTTGACTCGCGCCCAATTTGTGTTCATGCTTCGGTCCACGCTCCGGGGACTTATAGATTTGTCAAACGGTTTATGCTTTAGTCCACAGTTCGAGACGTAGAGATTTTCATCAACTCATTTATACTCTAGTTCGCACTCTGGGAACTTAGAGTAATCCAGTCCTCTTTTGGGATTTATGGATTTTTCTGAAGTCGTCTATAATCTAGTCCATGCTCTGGGGACTGAGAGTACTGTAGTCCGCACTCTGGGGACGTAGAGGTTTTTGAGTCATTTATACTCTAGTCCGCACTCAGGGACTTAGAGTACTTTAGTCCGCATTCTGTCTCCCATTCCAGAGGGTGAGACCCCCCGGATGGCTGAGAGTTTACCTGAACCTGGTAGATAATCCTTCTCTCTAAGGTTCTCTTTAAGATTTCGAAAGTCGTTATTCTTTATGCAGGACTATTGCATTCTAATGCTTGTTTTCCACGATTTTGTGCAGGCCGTTCTAACCCCGAGCCCACTCCGAGGAGCGATGTCACCAAGGAAGTGGGGGAGAAAACAAGTGAAGCCACTCATGCAGGGGAGGCTCCTGGCCCAAACGCTCAGGTGATCGGAGCGCTTGATGAAGACAAGTCTGAGACCTCCTCTCCTACCGACGGGGGTTATGAAGTAGAAATTACAGGCGCCTCTGAGCACACATCCGAATTGAGCATGGAGGAGCGGCTCGAGATAGAGAAGGAGGAGACGGTCAAGGTCATAGTAGAGCCCCGAGTTGTGGACTTGGACGATCCTTTGAACAAGCCGTTGAAGGTCATCCTTCCTAGCGGGTCCAACCCATGGAAGGCCCCCGTACTCCTTCAGTTGCTACCCCTCTATCAAAGAAGAGTACCAAGGGTAAATGCTCTGGAGAGGGGCCGTCTGGAAAGAAGTTGAAGAAACATAAGAAGTGATTACTATCCTCGTTCAACGAGAGTTAGTTTAAGTCATGTACTTATTTTCATCTATTTCGTTAGTCCTTGTAAATAGAATGTCGACTCCGAACTTTCGAGGGGTTGTAATAGAAACTCATTTCTGAATAAGGTTTAGTTCCTTTTTCTGTCTTACAAAAGACTCTTATTGTTCAGTTTTCTTTGTGATTGTGACTTTAATCCAAGCAGTTGTGAGTAACATAGACTTCTCAGTCCATCTTCATATAACTCGGAAACTCTTCGGGAGTCGTTGAACTTCCATTCTGTGCTTCGAGCACTTAGAATACTTTCTAGCCCGTATGTCAAGGATTTTACAAATTCAAGTCATCTGTGTCATAGTTCATATTCAGGGAACTTGGAGATCTGATTTGCTTATATTCGAGCCCGCACTCTGGGGAGTTAGAGTACTCCAGTCCTCACTCTGGGGACTTGGAGGTTTAAGTCATTTATACTCTAGTCCGCGCTATAGGGACTTAGAGTACTCCAGTCCGCACTCTGGGGACTTGGAGGTTTTAGTCATTTATGCTCTAGTCTGCGCTCTGGGGACTTAGAGTACTCCAGTTCGAACTCTGAGGACTTGGAGGTTTAAGTCGTTTATACTCTAATCCGCGCTCTGGGTCCTCAGAGTACTCCAGTCCGTGCTCTGGGGACTTAGAGGTTTAAGTCATTTATACTCTAGTCTGCGCTCTGGGGACTCAGAGTACTCCAGTCCGTGCTCTGGAGACTTGGAGGTTTAAGTCATTTATACTCTAGTCCGCACTCTGGGGACTTAGAGTACTCCAGTCCGCACTTTGGGGACTTGGAGGTTTAAGTCGTTTATACTCTAGTCCGCGCTCTGGGGACTTAGAGTACTTCAGTCCGCACTTTGGGGACTTGGAGGTTTAAGTCGTTTATACTCTAGTCCATGCTCTGGGGAGTTAGAGTACTCCAGTCCGCACTCTGGGGACTTGGAGGTTTTAGTCATTTATACTCTAGTCCACGCTCTGGGGACTTGGAGGTTTAAGTCGTTTATACTCTAGTCCGCGCTCTGGGGGCTTAGAGTACTCCAGTCCGCACTCTGGGGACTTGGAGGTTTAAGTCGTTTATATTCTAGTCCGCGCTCTGGGGACTTAGAGTACTCCAGTCCGCACTCTGGGGACTTGGAGGTTTAAGTCGTTTATACTCTAGTCCGCGCTCTGGGGACTTAGAGTAATCCAGTCCGCACTCTGGGGACTTGGAGGTTTAAGTCGTTTATACTCTAGTCCACGCTCTGGGGACTTAGAGTACTCCAGTCCGCACTCTGGGGACTTGGAGGTTTAAGTTGAGAGCAGTCGTATTTCCACTCTTTAGTTTGTATTCATCTACTGTATCGGGGCTAATGTCATCGAATGAACAATCGAACCACGTTTGCTCACAGAATGGGATTCTGCCCCCCAGGATGAGGGACGGAATCTGAAAAATGGACGATCGATTCTCGTCCGCTTGGTGATTATAGCTCTTCCAATCAAGTCAAGGAAGGAGGTATATGATAGATGGTTGGATCACATCCATGTTGGGTTAGATAGCCAAATCTCTTACAATTTGCTTCGTATCTCCTTCTAGAAAATAAGGATAATAGATTGTTGAGTAGACAAAATAAGTTGCATATGTTCCAAGGTGCAGTCATGTCCATATATTGAGAGCGATGGTTGATGAGTAGGCAGTCCACCACAACTATTTCAAGTCAAGCTTTCGAATAACCTTTTGTGTTCGAGGTAGGATTTGATGTGTAGATGAACAAATCATGTCCACTCTAGACAGATCCCGGCGCCACTGAGTTTCAGGAGGGGCATCTGTATTTTGTCGAACTTTGTTCTATGACTCGATTTGAGTGGATGATCAGGCCATACCCATTCCAAGCCTTGCTTAGGTCTCCAAGTCAAACGTGGAGGTCGATGAATGGATGGTTGGTCATGTTGACATTGTATTGGGCTCTGATCGTGATGAACTTTTCAATATTTAGTCCATAGCCCCAAATTAAAGGCATATGGTTGATGATGAGCGATTGAATTATGCTCGTCCAGATGTACTTCCACATGTCCGATCATGGTCTGCGTAGATTGGTTGGCAACCAAATCTGAGTACCTGGTCACCTGCATTGTTTTGAAAGTAATTTAGTTCAAGCTAGTCGTAGTTCATAGAACAATTGAAATAGAGATGGAAATGGAAATAATTCAAAGAAGATTATGGTAAATCTCATTGATATGTGAAGCATCATCGTGTGCTCGCTATCCGACTCCGCCCCTGGCTCCTTTCAAAGGGATGTCGGCCGTCAACCGTCCAATTGATAATCATAGCCCTTTATTAATAGGCATCGGATATTCGATGTCCGCCATTCTGCAGGACTTGTACATACTATTGACGCTTTCCTTTCCAGGTCATCTTTTCGATCACACCTCGTAGGTGTTTGTAATCGCCCGTGTTAGGATCAGTGAGCATCTGGGAATATACAACATTCCCCTGATTTTCTTTAGACTTTGGTGTACTCTCTCGAGGTTGGTTTCCAGTACCACTCCGAGTCGGGAGTCTTCAAGTAGAGGTTGTCAATTGAATCTTTCAAAGAGCATATGAGCTGAATTCTGAAGTCTTGTTTGGGCTACTGGGATCTACATCCTTAGCCAACGAGCCTTCATTGTTATTTTTCTTAGTCTGCTCCACTCCTCCTCACTTTAGTTCTGATTCATTTTGTAAAAGAAACGATCCATAGTCGTAGAAGGCTCTTTAGCTAACTAGATGCCAAAATATATCTGGAGGTCGACTTTACTCAAACGCGATCAGTATGATACCCTTGTTAGTATTTGGAATAAATTGCTTAGAGCATTGGTTTGCTTGGAGTCACTAAATTCGAAGTGCCGGGTCAGCGAAGAATGGTGCTTGGAGTCATTTTGGCATTTGCTAGAGTCATATCATCTATGTTCTCCAACCTTTGGGAGTACCGTTTGAATAGCGGTTGCTTGTCCCTTCCCTTGATGTCGTTCATAAGCTGCCGCTAGATCCTCTATGCCTTGGTCGATCATGGGATGTCAAGGAAGTGGATAGAATGTTCCTTTATTAAGTTGAGTTTTGAATTCACTATCCGGAGGCACTGCGCTGCGGCTAGGGTTCCTTTATTAAGTGGATAAAATTTTTTGTAGCCTCTTTTTTGAAAATTTAGGTCGTATCCGAATTTTTTTTTTGAAAATAGGGGTCGTATAAGGGACCGATGTAACTTAATGTTCGGCATTCGTTCTCGTTCGGCACAACCGAGCCGTTCAGCATACAATACCATTCGGCATTACAGAGGTGCTCGGCATTCATTCTTGTTCGGCACAACCGAGTCGTTCAGCATACAATACCGTTCGGCATTACGAAGGTGTTCGGCATTCATTCTGTTCGGCATTCACACTGTTCGGCATTCCACACGTGTTCGGCATTCACACTGTTCGGCATTCACACTGTTCGGCATCCCACACGTGTTCGGCATTCACACTGTTCGGCATTCCACACCATTCTGCATCCACACTGTTCGACATTCCACACGTGTTCGGCATTCACACTGTTAGGCATTCCACACCGTTCGGCATCCACACTGTTCGGCATCCACACTGTTCGGCATTCCACACGTGTTCGGCATTCACACTGTTCGGCCTGGAGGTATGGATCGGCATTCAGATGTCGCTCGGCCTGGAGGTATGGATCGGCCTGGATACCACTCGGCATAGGCATTTTCTGAAGCGGTCGGCATACGCCTTTTTTGGGGCGATCGGCTGAATTGTCTTTAGAGGAGGGTCGACCTTCATTCAACTTGAGTGCAAACTTCAACGTCCAATCCCCAGATCTTGCGTACATCAGTGAATCCAATCTACGGCAATCAGCTTCCTTTAGATTTCTTTCAAATCTGAGTAGAATAGGAAGTTTTCTAGTAAACAACTGGATCTATCTCGCGAATATGGAAATCCACTAGTAGACGATGAGATCCAATCAAGCTGAGAATTCAGCTCTCAGTGAAAGCACCAAAGTGTTAGCAACAAAATTGGTCACTAACCTCGTAGAGAAATATTTTGTAGAGATATAAGTGATGAAGATCAATTAAACAAGGAAGAATATGCTAATTTAAATGAAGAAAGTAAGAACACCAGATTTATAGTGGTTCAGCGTAATTGCCTACGTCCACTTTGAGGTTAAACTTTATTGCTCTTCTTAATGATTGATTACAGATACAATCCATAGATCAAATGCTTGAATACAATAGCTAAGTAAAGAAGATGAGTCTTCAAAATGGCAGAGTCACCCCAGTGTTCCCGAAAAAAGGTCCCTTTTCACTGTGCCCCTGCCCCTCTATTTATAGACAAAGATGGGTTGGACTTCCTAGGTGGGCTTGGCAGCCTAACACCTTGGCCCAAATGGAGTGGTCGCTATATGCCGAACCAATCAGGCCGAACGGTTGGATGCCGAACCACTCTCTCCATGCCGAACGAGGCGCTTGTTGTGTGGGATGTCGTACCATTCTCTTCATGCCGAACGAGGCGCTTGTTGTGTGAAAAGAGTGGGTCGAATAGCAATCGAAGCCGAACATGCCTCTGGCCGAACGATGCTTCTAGCCGAACGAAGGCTCTGGCCGAACGATAGCTTATGACGAACAATACAGCCATGCCAAGCAATTGCACACGCCGAACGTCTTCTGATGCCGAGCGCTCATAGATGCCGAGTACTCCTGGATGCCGAGTACTGTTGGATGCCGAGTACCTCCTTGATGCCGAGTACCTAATTTCCTGGTCAAATCTCCAGGAAACAGTCTGCATTAGGCCTCACATTTCACAGGCGGTTGGATTGGTGAGTAGGTTCATGGCAAATCCAGGAAAGACGCATTGGGAAGCAGTGAAGTGTATCTTCAGATACCTTAGAGGAACTCCAAACCATGGACTTGTCTTTGGCGGCAGAGGAAGAGATTTCAGCTTGGTTGGATTTTGTGATTTCGACTATGCCGGTGATAGAGATCGAAGGAAGTCGACCTCCGGATATGTGTTCACCATTGGTGGGACATCGATCAGTTGGAGAGTGAGGTTGTAGATGATTGTGGCTCTGTCTACTACAGAGGCAGAGCTCATAGCTGCGGTTGAAGCAGCTAAGGAGGCGCTTTATTTAAGGCGATTGTTGTGTGATTTGGGCTTCGTATATGAAGGCGTGGATGTGTACTATGATAGTCAGAGTGCAATTCACTTAGCTGAAAATCTAGCATTCAGCTCGAGGACAAAGCATATTGAGGTGAGAGAGTCATTCCTTGTCTCGACGAGTGAAGAGAAGCTAGTTCGTCTTCAGAAGATTCACACAAAAGAGAACGAAACAGACATGTTTACCAAGTCATCGCCTATTGCTAAGTTCGAGCATTGCTCGAACTTGATTCGCTTAATGAAGTGCTAGGTGCCACAGGGTGGCACGGGGGGAGAGTTGAGATGGTTCATGGAGACATTTGTTTTCATGGTGGAGATTGATAAGTTCTACACGGACTGGGTACTTCGAACACTTTGTTGACGGGCGGTGGCCTTGCCA
Organism: Allium fistulosum; assembly: GCA_030737815.1. NCBI lineage: Eukaryota > Viridiplantae > Streptophyta > Magnoliopsida > Asparagales > Amaryllidaceae > Allium > Allium fistulosum. The sequence continues at coordinate 830,254,645 of CM060903.1, read as the reverse complement.
GAGTTCGTTGACAAAGTGTGATGGGCGATGGCATTGCCGAAGCTCATTGGGTAAGTATCCATTGCCAGGAGCATAAAGGCGTAGATGGAGTTGGAAGGCTTTTATGGAATTCGGTATCAAGGTGGAGATTGTTGAAATTGATACCGAGATCCCCAAATTGAGAAGCACTAACCATCAGAGATAAAGAAGAAGGAGTTGCAGAGGAAGAGACGTAGGCGAAACTCTAGAGCAGAAACTAAAATCATGTTGCGGTAGAGGAAGAAGAATTGTTCGGTGATGATTTTGGAAGCTAGGACTTCGTTCGTTCGGTGAAGTAGTTTGGAGCAGGTGCCGCTCTAAATTGTCGAGCGATGGAGGAAGACGAATGAGATTTCTCGTTCAGTAGTGAGTTCGTTCAGAGGAAGTACTTCAATTTGGAGCGGTGAAGAAGACCGAACGAAAGCATGGCGTTGGAGCGGTGAAGAAGACCGAACGAAATATTTCGATCGGTAATTTGGTAATGTCGAACGAAATATTTCATTCGGTATTTGCTAATCTAATTAGGAAGATGCAAATGCCGGTCCAAAATTTTCGCTCGGCGTTTTGCCGAACCAAATGACGCCTGAACCAGATGCATGCTGAACCAAACCCCAGGGCTGCTATATAGTAGCTACCCCTCCTCATATCTTCACTCTATAAATAGAGAAGCTTCCGGACAACAATGACAGCTGAAGTTGAGAGCTAATTTCAGCCGATTTCAGAGCCATCCTAGAGAGCTGAAACTTTGCAGAATTTTGTCTATATTATAAATTCTTCTTATGTATAGCCTCCAAAAGTGAATCAATCTTTAACTCTAATCTTTCAGTGATTAATAAAATCTACTCTCCCCAAGTGGACGTACACTGCCTCGCGGTAGTGGAACCACTATAAATACTGGTGTTATTTATTTTTTTGCATTACATTGATCCGTGACTGTCTGTTCTGGTGTTCATCTTTTGTTTGTTCCGTCTCACTACAATCACGATCCAGTTGTTTTCCACTGCGTTGGGTTTTTTATTCCCTTAGACTGATCATCTGAAGGGATTTTCCCAACATTCATATATGTAACCTACACTTTGCTTGAACCTCATAGACATTTGAACCCATATATAGTCTTTGATAGCCCAGGTATTCATTTAAAATTTATATAAAAGTTATATGTTTGGAAGATTGATATGAATGGAAGAAATTTATTGTAAAACTTCATATACTTGAAACTCTCAAAAATTGATATTCACTTGAAAACTTGGCTTTATGCATGTTCGAAATCCTTTTCTTTTTTTAAAATCTGACGTGTATTTGAAGACACTCATCCAAAAACTTCATTTATGAAAGATATATAATAAATTCACATACTTAAATTTGGAATGTATCAAAATTTGATACTAGAAGCTTATGCACTTGAAGGTTATCTGAAACCAGATGTGTATAAGATACCTTTTATTCAAAAAATCAACATATACTTGAAAACTCATTTGTATTCAGAATTCGGTATTACTGAAAACAGGATACACTTGAAATCATGCTTATGCATTTGGATACGCTAATATACATATATTCAAGATTCCAAATATAGGAAAATTCTCATTTTCAAAAACATATATTTTGAGTTTGGAAACAAATACTAAAAGCTAACTATCTCCTAAAACCAATGTTTCTTTGAAAATTAAAAATGTTTGAAGGCTTATATATTAGCTGTTATATTAAATACCTCTGAAATCCATATATATGAAATCTACATGTGTTCAAAGATTATACATATTGGATTTTATTCAACAATTTTGGTATACAAGTACAAATCTGTCATATGTGAAACAACTCACTTTTGAAAGCTATGAAACTCATATATATAAGAAGCTTTATGAAATTATTCAGCTTTCCAAAATTATGTATAAAACTTTGCATTCATTTATTCGTAACATATACATTTGAACTTACCTTTTCAAAGGCCTGATATATCGTACATTTTCGAAACTCACCCGAAATCTGTTATTTTAATATGTTTAAAACCCATATAAAATTATATTACTTGAAAATTTTGTATATCCTATATCGAGTAATATTCGAATCTTTATATATTAAAGATTTTATATATATGGGTTAGGTGTGGCTCACATTGTAAATGGAGTGGGTGCGTGGATTGAACGGAAAAGTCCCACATCGCAGGATATTTGGAATAATCGTGGTATATATATGAGACTGGTGGCACGTAACATTGGGGATTCCTTTTGTTACAATGTATTGCCAAGACCAGATTATATGCTCGATGGAGGCAATGGAGGGATGTTCAATCGGGACGCCAGCATGGGAGACTTCGACCGTTGACTTCGATAGACACAGTGAAGCGAACGCGTATGGTACGTGGGAATGCCGAAACTCAACATTGTATCAGAGTTCCATGGTTCGATAGGACCGGTATGATGCAGCGCGACCGAAGCATGGATCCAAAGGGGCTTGAGCATGGGATGCTCGTCAAGGTGGAGATATGGTTAAGCAGTCGCTCCTTCCTGCTTATGAGAACTAGGTGACTTGAGCAATGCTCACCAAGGTGGAGATTGTTAGGTGCGACTCGCATTGTAAATGGAGTGGGTGCGTGGATTGAACTAAAAAGTTCCACATCGCAGGATATTTGGAATAATCATGGTATATATATAGGATTGGTGGCACGTAACATTGGGGATTCCTTTTGTTACAATGTGTTGCCAAGACCAGATTATATGCTCGATGGAGGCGATGGAGGGATGTTCAATCGGGACGCCGGCATGGGAGACTTCGACCGTTGACTCTGGCTAGACATGGTGAAGCGAACGCATACGGTACGCAGGAATGCCAAAACTCAACAATATGAGACTTAATGCATTTAATCCTTGTCCTTTTCAAAATTATATGTTTTCTGAAATTAGTATATATAAATTTATGTTAAGGAATTCAGATCTGAATATAGATCTGAAGCTGAGCTTTGACGTGGAACTATTGGCTTCTGATATTGATCTAAGGTTTATATGGATATGATTTCCGAACTGGGGCACGGGTTCTCGGTTTATGATGATTTTTGATATAAAAATTGACTTGGAAAATGATGGTTTATGACATTAGATGATTTCGACAAGATGATTTACAACAATGTCAGATAACTCATGGCAGGAAGATTTACGACAACATCAGATAACCTTCAACATTGAGAAGTGGTTGGCGTCGACATTACTCCTCTTCTTCATTCACTACTACGCTTTTGAATATGTGTGACAATGAACTTCGATAATGTACCTGAATGTCGACGTCGACTTCGACAATGGACCTGAATATCACTTCGACTTCGACAAAGAATGTGAACGAGAACTTGCACTTCGACAGTGAACCTCATCGTCACTTATGACTTCGGGGCCAATGCCTCGTCGTCAATCTTGGATCTCAGCGCCAATTATCCACTTGCACTTCGATAGTGAACCTCATCGTCACTTATGACTTCGGGGCCAATGCCTCGTCGTCAATCTTGGATCTCAGCGCCAATTATCCACTTCGGCGCTAACTACATACCTCTTCATCCAGGATGATTTCGAAGTGGTTATCCTCCTCGTCAATAGGGACTTCGCCTCAATAATACCTTCGACGTCACCAAATTTGGCCTCACTACTATCGATGTCACCGAACTCGACTTCATTTATTTCAAAATCCAAATCCAATTTCCAGATCTATAAATTGATGTCGCTCGACTTTGTTGTGAGTTGAGGTGATAGGAAACCAACAGGTTTCCTAGAGATAGATCTGATTTTCCACTTTATAATTTATTGAATTGGTGTTTTGAAAGCAATGAAGAGGAATAAAATTGCTCTTGGGGAGACATGATAAAGCAAGGAATCATGACATGATGGACTTATAGATTTTAGTGTCCGTGTTGTAAATGGTTGACGCTGTTGGATATATTTGAAGTGGCATAGAGCTGTTTATATTCCTGCAAATGTTCAAACATTAGCAGCGATTAATCTCCCGATTTTAAATTCAAAAAATGAATTTGAATTTGAAAATATTCAAAATATGAAATACAAAATCCCTTAGGGTATTTTGGTAATTTTTCGAATATGCAGAGGTTAAAACCCTCATTCTAACGCCAAAATGTTAAATTCACCAATATCTAAAAGATTAATCAAAGTGGCATATTCGAAGAAGCTCCAAATATACCCCTTAGTTTTATAATAATTCACAAGTCCATTTAAGTCATCGTCCATAAATTCAAAATGGGAGAAAGGCAAGTCCATAAGTTATTGGGCAAAATAGGAAAGTCCATAAGTCGAATATGCAAGTAGGCTCAAGTCATGTCCTTTTATTCAATCATGAATAGGTACAAATATGCAAATTTACAATTGTTTAAGTCCTTATATGCAAATGTCCAATGTCCTTCTTCTTCGTTGGTTATATGCTATTACAATAGTTCTCAAGCTCATGAGAGAGCTTAGAAAAGTTCTATCCAAAAAATAATTTATGCTAAAAGAGGCGAAGATGTTAAAGGCCCCTTTCTATAAGGGGGTACATCTATATTTATAGCGGTTGGAAGAAGGTCGGCTTGCTCAATTTGGCAGTGTGGGACTTTTGGTACCTTGGACCATGTAGTGAAATATGAAGGCTTTGAAAGCATTGTGGAGGAAAAATGTGGCAATTCTTCTTAAATTTGCATTGTTAATGACTCTAATCCCTTCTCTTTGCATTAGTTTCGACACGCTCTAGCATTGATGTTGTGCAATCATCATTAACCACAAAATATGTCCTTGATTCATGGCCTCGACGTGCTTTTGGTTAATATCTTGTTAATTGATATTGAAGAGAGCCGGCACAGAGTAGGGGTGGCATCGAGGAGAAGGTGAGATTGATTAATCATGGCTTCGACAACATACATTGGTTGTCATGTGTAGCATAAATTGTGTACAATATCCATAGAAGGCGACATCATTTAATACTCATTTGACATTGATAACCCTTGACGCTAGCATAGAATAGTCTTTTTGAAGTGCTATGAAATATGCTAGTACCTTATATAGTATCGATAGCTTTCGTAACAATTGACGACGAGCTCATTGCGAAGACCATTGGTGAATAACTGTGCCATTGGACTGTTGCATCAATGAAATGCGACATAGATCACTTTGACATTCATTGATGGCTTACGAAATTGATTGCATTCGATGCTTTTATCTCTTTGATTACATGTGATGTCTTTTATACTCTTATATTGACGAAGAGCTATGTCACCTAGTTCTCCTTTGATGTTAGCATAGAGTAGTATCCCTAAAGTCATTTAAGAAGCTGTCTTCAAAGTCATTTAGAGACTGTCTTCAATAATGGAATTTAACTTTCCCTTCGACTTTGTCATTGGAATTCAATGTTAGTGAGTCATGGAGTGGTGTAGCTAAGGAGTGACATTGAAGATACACGTTGCCACCGAAGTGATCACGAAATGCAGTGCTGCTCTTCGACATAGGATTTAGTGGCATCAATCCCTTTACGATGTTATTTTTCATAACATTATTTCTAATATTGAAATTATATGGATAACAACACGTGTCCTTCGGTTAGCGACGATTAGTGATGATAATGTTGTCAATAGCCGTCGAAAAGTTATCGATGAGGCCGTCGCTAAGGCCATCACTCTTTCTTGGATCGACGACTATTTGGGCTATTAGCCTCAGCTAGCAATGGCTGGCGATGGCCACCTACAGCTATATGCCATCGCTAAATAGTGTGTGCCCTGTAGTGGTTATTTGTCGGATTTTTCCCAGTTATGGACAAGTTGTAAACACAACGATATTTATGTTTCATGAATCAATATTTCAAATCACGGTTAACAAAACTTCGATAGCACTTCCTTCTTGTTTCGTATGTACGCTCTTTGCATATGAAAGGTTGAATAAGGGGAAATACTACCAATTTTTTTTAATCTTTTACTTTAAAATGATTTACGAAATGTAAATATCATTGCCTTTGTAATGGAAAGTAGGATGACCAACCACCAAAAAGGTGTAGAAATCCCTAGGTTGTATAGCTTTGAAATTATTAGTGAATTCCATTATTTTAAAATTATTTATAGTAAATTAATAATGCTATTAAAATCAATTATGTTACTTAAAGCAATAATAAAAGTAGTAATTATTTAATTAATAATAAAATTAATATTGTTATTAAAATATATAATAAAACAATAACAAAATTAATAATGCTATTGAAATCTATAATAAAATTAATAATGTTATTTAAAGTAATAATAAAATTAATACTATTATAAAAATTACTAATAAAATTAGTAATTTTTATTTGAAGTAATAATAAAATTATTAAGGTTGTTTAAATAAATGATAAAGTTAATAATGTTATTAAAATTTACTATAAAAAGAATAATAATAATGTTAATGAAATTAATAGCAAAATTAATACTGTTGTTTAAAGTAATAATTAAATTAATAATGTTATTTAAATTAATAATTTTACTAAAATCAATAATAATGTTATTATTAATGTTTTTTATATTATATAGTTGATAGTACTGTTATTATTAATATTTTGTTTTATTAAAATATACTAGTGCGTGAAAAATAATGTATTTTTTGAACGATAAGTCGGTTTTTATAGTGGCCCATCTACTTTCAGAATAATTTTTTTACAAGTTCGAGGCAAAAAGACCTCAACACCTTCTACATACACGCCTTCACTCGATATGTGCACAAGCCAATCACACTTACAAGTCACAATACCCAATTTACAAGCACATTTGCACAATACATAATGACAAAGCTCCTAATACAGTTGCAATTAGCAAACTACTATTGCATAAACACTATGACCTAACAAAATATTACAGTACAACCTTATGAGATCAAGCATCTACCACAAAACCATCTTGCAATTTTTATGCCAAGATTCAATCTGTTGGAATTGGGCTAGCACATAACGGAGTAAATGGGTAAATTTCAAAAAATTATTCCATTTGGACCTTATTGGGCCTATGAAGTCTAAATTTATTTAGATCTAATCTAAAAGTAAAATTAATATTTTATTTAATTTGTAAATAAAATTTTATTTTGATATTATATTATATAATATATATGCATATTACATACACATGCATGTGTATGTGCATATGCAATATATATACATGGTTAACATGCCTGTATATAGATGCTGGATTTACACCGCAACGGACATGTTAGCCCTTATGTATACATATATGATGTCGTATATATATATAATTATATTCATATTTTACTATAATATAAAATATATTTATAAGAGTATAAATAATAATATATATATATAATAATGTAAAATAATTATATTCGAAAATGCAAATATTAATAATTACAAATTTAAATTAAATTCAAACTTCAAATTTTAAATCTAGATCTAGACTTTAAAATATTTTCTAATTTCAAATTTAAATCAAAAGCAATATTTTGATAAATTAAAATAAATAGATGTATATATACAAAATAAAAATAATTTTTTTGGAAACACACACATACACACATATATAGAAATTAATACTTAAATTTTGAATATAAAATATAAATATATATTTAAATGTAAATGGATAAAATTATATATATATATATATATATTCACACATATTTTGGCCTATAATATGTTTGACGAAATCCTTTTTTTAATCCTTGACCATTTTAAAATTTTGTTTTTAAATAAAACTTTTCCATATGGAAATGATTAAAGAAAAAAAATTCATATTCATTGGTATAATTAATGTACACTAAAATATATATACGTATAATATATATATTATATTAAAGTAACATCTTGTATTTTAAAATACAGGTATACATACATACATATATCTGGTTTTAAATAATATATATATATATATATATACATGTATAATATTTTTTAATTTTCGTAAGTGATTACATGTATATGATTTAACAAAATTTTACATGTAATTTATATATACATTTGTACATTAAAAAATCAAATCTTATTTTAAAATCCCTTTTAAAATTAATATTTAATTCGAATTTTTTTTGCTGGCCAAGAGCTATATATGCGCGCGCACACATAGATATATATATATATATATATAATGTTATTAATCAGAATACATATATACATATTCACATACAATGTTGACAACACACATATATAGGGATTTGTGATATTGAGATCTAATCTAAGCACATATGATTCAAAATAATTATCAAATAAATATGTATAATTGTAAATTGATAAGTTACCTTGACTATAGCCTAATTTGTACACGTTGAATGTTGAATCAATCGACTATGTTTGAATTTGAATTCAAATCCTTCCAGAGAGAGCTACCAGATTGAAAGCATTATGCACAGTTATCTTGATTTTATTTGAATTTGTGTTTTCAATGCTTGAATCAATAGAGGAAGGAGGCTGCCATTTTTGGCCAGATATGGATGTAGTGGAGGCTAAAAGGAAAGCAAAAAAGGTGTTAAGGGTATTCAAATAATAACGAAAGAGAGGAGCAAAAAATGGATCTTGATCCACAAACATCTCTACTTATTCAAACTCCCTTTTGAATCAAATCCAACCCTTCCTCCTACATCTATGGTCAAACAAATCATGTCCCTTTATAGGTCTCTCGATCACTTCAAGATCGATCAAATAAAATACGTTTAAATCTAATTTAAGCATACATCGATATCGTATATTGATACATGTGTATACAACTTGTATATACACACTATTTTCAACACAAATCAAATAAAATATTATAATTAATATTTCATAAATATTAATTAATTTAATTAATTTGTAACAATTATAATTAATTAAATCAGGTGGTAGTTATAGTATTCAACTTTATGATTATGTAACTCTTACGTGTAAATTCGGTCACTGATTAATATCGAACAGTTCGAATATTAACGTCCACACGTCACTTAGCAGATGGTATGACATTATGGCTAAATTCATAGCTTACATAGCTTTGGTTAAATCCAATTTTACTTTATTTAAGCATTGCCTTGTAATGACCATTATTTACACCAATTCTCTTCATCAAAACTATATCACTTTGGACTTATAGAATTTGGTAACGGTCAAAATTCCGGTATCGTCCATATTCAACTCTATAGTATAAACACAAAGTCCTTGGTTCAAAAATAACAATTATTATTAACCAAACTTCTTTGGCCAGAGACTTTGACTTTGAGTTGACTTCAGTTGACCTTGATACGAACCTCATATAACTGAGGAGACGAATCCTCTCTTAAACAGTGTTTCTTTTCCAATGCTTCCACTCGACCCAACTATAGTTGTTCGATGGACGTCGTGCTATAATTTAATTATAATCAAAGTAGAGCTTCCACATTGAAGATCAATAGTATTTCCAAGTCAAGAAAACTATGTAATTTTTTCACATCGACATTTTCTATTTGACCTTAGTTATATTAACCAACAGAAAACTATCGAGTGGGTCATTTCATACTTACCCAATAACTATTAGTACGTAACCCCTTGTGGCCTCCAGCAATCATCAGTAATACATCACCTAACATTTGGACAGTGTTACATACTCTAGTCTCAATGGATGCACCAATATCCACTCCCAATACATCTTGAATAGGAATATTTAAAATGGTATGTTTAATTTCATTGTGATAAATTACTCATGGTTATAACTTGTAAATACTATCAAAAAACATACTATTTATGGATTTTCTATCAGGTATATTTTTAATTAAATTAATAAATTTATATAATACATTAAATCAAGTATATAATAAAAAGAAAACACCTTTTATTTCGAAAAAAATTGGTTATCGAGTTAGGTATATGTAGCAAATTACATAATTGCCTCTAGGGCATACCCCTCACTCTATTACTATCATGATTATGCGATCTACAATAGCAAACAAACAACCACTAGACAATCCAAATACTAAGCATTAGCAATGCTATGAGCAAAAAGAATCCCCGGGAGCCAAAGAAATTTCTTTAACCAGAGCAAAATGGAAACACAGAAGCAAGCAAACCATATGGGCGCAACACTACCTTATTTGAGAAAGCAGGAAATTCAACCATAGTAGACAACACTACTCATCACAAAGGCTATCTCTATGGTGTTGAACTAAAGTGAATGTGAAGAGACAATGGAGTATTCAATAGGAGTCCTTGAATCAAACATCCAGATAGCTATACTAATTACATAAACAAAAGGATACAATAGCTTGAGCCAACAACCATTACATAATAATTATAGCTAAAAATAAAATAGGCGGCAAGAATAACCATGAAATTCACAATCCAAAACCACCACCAAAACAACCAAAGCTCTATAGACTAAAACCAAAACACCATAAAAAACAAGGAGCGAAAGATCAAAGCGTCAGCAAAAGCAACAAACAATAAGAAACTCAAGAGTGGCAAACCAGAATGGAACATCTCAAACTATATCTACATCAAAGGCAGAGGACTTGGGAAAGAAATACACGTCCAATCATGGGTGGCAACGATTCTCAAGTAATTCCAGTGTCACTGGAAAGCTTGCGCGAGGAGAAAATAATAGAGTTTCAACAAGGATTGAAACAGATGCATGCAGAAGCAAGATCTAGAAACACTTGGTGAGGGTGAGCGTGGATCCATGGAGTAAAGGTAGGCTAACCTGTAGTGAAGTGGAGGGCAGTTTAGAAGGGAAGACACCATCATAAATCAGTAGTACTAGGAAATAGGATTGGAAAAGAGAGGGGGGAACAGACAAAATGGGAGATGATAGAAACATAGAGGGAAGACGAATGAATTTGGCGCGAGAGAAATAGGAAGACAAAAGAAAAAGGCAGCCATAAACCTTAGCTTCCTATTAACTACATTTTTGTTTATGTGAAAGTATAAAAGATGATTATTTTAAAGATCGAAATGGGATGTACTAAAAGGTAAAAAAGATGAATGGTACCATTGCACTTTAGATATGGTGTGGATGTGCATGCCTTATTTAGTAAACAGACAAACTAATTCATTAAAAATGAAAAAATATAGTTATTTATTAATGAATACAATTGATATGATAAACATATAATGTATAATATTTAATAATATATCTGTTAACTTAAATCGAATACATTTAATTTTATATGTAGTTTCCCCAAAATTTCCAAATAAGTTTTTGGTGTATTAGAACCATTGTTCCAAAACTCTAGTGGCAAATTCCATTTTTCTACAAAGCGATCCAAAACTGATTGTGCTTAGGACTACGTTGCTAAATAAAACTATCAATGGAGGACTACTGTAAGACACATGAGTAACAACTAATTTTCAAAAAACCATGAGTAATAACACATAAACCTTCTTCATCTTTAGTATCAAGCACTGCTCATTATTAAAGGTCAAGTTTCTCATTGTTTGTGCCAAAAATAAAAAAAACAACTTCTTATGGACGTTTTAAATGAAAAAACCATCCATTCCCTTTTCCTATGTTCTTCTCAATCTCTAAAACCATAATTTCCATTCCCACCACCACTACAAAACCCACCCAACCCCCTTCCTCTCAACCTTTTTTTATATATTTCTTATAATATTCATATAAGCGAATCAATTCTTAAGGAAATATTTAATTTTTGCTTATAATTATGATATTATTTACTAGTTATACTATTTTTTATTCAGTTTGATCGTACTTTTTCCAAGACTTGATATTTTGGTATGTTTAACAATCCTCGAATTTTAGATATGGAAATCATGTAGAGAGATGTTGTGACAGCTGCGCATCAGATTTCTTAGTTTTGGCCACATCGATATAAGGTGAAGAGGAAGTATGTAAGTGGAGAAAGAAGATATAGAATTCTGGAGAGAAAAGTAGGACAAGACAATTCATGTTAGAACTGGGACAAGACGCAGCGAATTAAATGGATCAATTTCAAAAGTTTTATTCCATTTTGGATCTCATTGGCCTATGAATTCCAAATTTATTAGATCGGATTTAAATAAAATTTAAATAAAATCAATATTTTATTTGAGTTATTATAAGTTTTTCTTTAATATATTATATAATATAACATGTATATCATACACACATATGTGTGTACATGCACATGCAACATATTCGGTATACATACTTTAAGATACACGTATATATGTACTGAGATTTACACTGCAACAGACATATTATCCCCTCCATATACATATATGCTACCATATATATATATATATATGTATATATGTATATATAAGTATATAGTTTCAATATAATATAAAATGATATTTGTAAAATATAAATATTTAGATATATACATATATATATATATATTTGTGTATTTGACATTATAATATAAAATATTGTAAATATTGATACAAATATTTTAAATTTAAATGTAAGTTTAAAATTCAAATTTCAAATCTAGATCTGCATAATAAATATCTACTAATTTCAAGGTCAAATCAATATATTAATTTTCTAAATAAATAAAAATATGTATTATATATATATTTCGAAAATGGAAATTTTAATTTTTTTTAAAATTACATATACATATTAAATTAATATTTAAAATTCAATAGAAAATAATTGTGTAAACATATTTATATATATATATATGGCCATGATTATATTTAACAAAATCAATTTTTTATTAAGACCATGCGGTTTTAAAAAATATGGTTTTTTAGATTTCTGTATGGAAATCCTTTTAAAAAATTAATATTTTTTTCAAAAACATTTCAAAGCATCCACATAATTATTATTAAATATTTATATGCATATTTATAACATATTCATATATATATATATTGCATATATAAAATTTAATATATTATATCTAATATAAATTATATTAATATATATGGTTTATAATTTAAATATATATATATATATAATTTTCTAAAAGCATATCGTGTATATATATTAACAAAATATATTATGTTGATTCTATATACTAATATATATTTAAAAATTCAATTTCGTTTAAAGGCTTTTTAAATTATTAATTAATTTAGAGAATTAAAATAATAATTTTTTAGTTACTAGTTGAATGGTATATATGCATGTATATTTACAAAAAAGTTTTATTACACACACACATTCATCTAATGAAGGCAACACAAACATATGTGGATTCGTGATAATTCATATACTATCTACTACACATAAATGATATAATGAATGATTATAAACATATATGTGTGTGTGTAAGTGTGACGCCCTACCTCTATGCTCACAATGACAAAGGGTATTAAAAGAAATACTGTCTATTATTGCGAAGAATAAGGCTGGATAGGAGCGGCCATCCGTAGTTGGGACTTACACTAGTATTGGTTACCTCGATAGGAGTGGTATATATTTTTATTTTTCATCTCTTATTTATTTACTCCCATCGACATACCCAATTTCAGTATAAAACGAACTATGATGGTTCATAATAGTTTAGGACAATATATATAATAATAACACAAATACTAAAAATGCGGAACACAGATAACAAAAGTCTCATATATATATATATATATATATATATATATATATATATATAACTGATGTCAGTTACAATACATTTGACACAATACATATGATACAACTAGAACTGTCGACTCTAGAGTTATATATACAAGTACATTATCGCATAATATACATGAATACATATCAACCTAATCAAGTACGCTGACTACTACAAAATGACGAAGACTACTTCAAAATATATGAAAAGACTTCATAGCTCAAGCAGCAACCCAAGCAGGATATCTACAACCTGTAATAACTCGGTCTGACCTGAGTATTAAATTCAAAAGAAAATAATACACGGGCCAGTCTAATTCAAACTCAGTTATTAATGCACAGAAGCAATAATAATCAAATATCAAATAGACGACAGTCACAAAAATCTCATATATCCAACTCCTCGATAAGAGAATCGGATAACGGCATATATAACACTAAACAGTTTTAAACAACAAATCAGCAAATCCAAATCATCAACAAGGATAAATAAGAAGATTATCAATGAACATAATATGAAAACTCCAGAATTGCCTAAACAGCCATTAACAACAAAATCCAATTATTAAATAATAATTAGAAACTCGGAATCTAATTATCTATAGATAATTAGAAAATCACAAAATGATCAAATCAAACCAAATTTCTATGTGGCTGCAGTACACGCACGCGTGCACTGCCTCGCCACTACAGCTTAGGAAATCATCACAACATCAAATGCTAACAACAAATTGAAACTGTAGAGGTCAATATAATAAACCAAAAACAACTGGAACTAACTCAAATCAAAATGAACGAAGTGCACACAAATGCACATTGAAAGTTCACAACCGAGTACAAGATCAAACCCGAGTCTTTGAGACTGGATTCAACTCAAGTACAACCTCAAAAATCAACCTGAAATGGTCAAGAACCATGTTCAGAACCATCTTGATAAATTCAAGCAAATAAACAAATCTGGAAACACATGTATGAATCAGTTCACTATGCCATGCACTTGAACCTAACTGTCAAATAAACTTCAAAACGACATGATACAAATACTATGTATCAATGAAACAGTGCAACAATAAGATGTACAGGCACATGTACATAGAAGTGATGTAACCCAGAGATTAATACAACCGAATACAAGTCAGAAACTGCAAACTGCACATGAACTACATGACTTGAAGTTCAGTGGACAGTGTAATGAAGGCCACAAGGATACAAGGGCAAACTGCAACTAAAAACTACAGCCACCACAAGATCACAATGCAACAAAAACTGTCTTGAAGCAAATTAGTCGAGATTATCAAAGTCCAGTAAAATCAGATGAAAGCTAAAATCAATACATCAAGAAACCAAATCAAGACAGTGACAATAAGGCACTGCAAATACAAGGCAGTGACGGCATGCAAGGGTGACCAGGCAGCAAGCCTAAATGCAACAAAAATGCCCACTAACTCAGATAACTCAAGTGCAACAGGCTGTTTTACCAAAATAGAACAAAACAACATCGAAATCAACAAGAGTGCATGTAGGCATATATATGAATACACATACATAACTACACCAAATGAAACAGCACTTAACATAAGCAAATGCTAAAGATAGTCCGAACAAACCCATCAAAACAGAGTCGAACCCAAAAGTCTTCAAATCAGTTTCAATACAGTCAAATTATCAAAAACGTGCAAAGGTCAAGTCACTGCTATCGTGACTCAACACACTGCAATACTAAACCAAAGCTAACAGCAAATCAAAGCTGCAACAAATACAAACTACATGAAGACAACACATAAACATGTAGCTACACATGTACATGAAGCCAATACAGCGACCCGACAATAATGAAACCACACACTGCAACTGACTCGAAGCAATATACAGTGAAATATCAAGTCAATGCAATTGAGAAATGCAATGTGTACAGAACTATAATTAGATGACATCAGACCATCAAGTTCAACAGTCGAGCATCATTAACATAGTGATACCACAGTCAAAGACAAAATGGCCAGAGTCATAAAGCAGCAGTAAAATCGAACAAGGACGGAAGTGCTACTAGAGGCGGTAGACAATATAGCCAAAGTCGAACATCCAAAATCATTACAGCAAAGAATCGAATAAGTCATACATCAAAGCCGAGGCCACAAAGCATACCGAAGTCAAAAATCATCTCAAAACATTCAATAAAAATCAAGTGGCCGAGATAAATTATTGACAATTTCTAACAAATATTAGACGAACGAGAATAAGGGGGATTCAAACCCTACAACCTAAGATTTGAACTAGATGTGAGTAAATCAGATTACTCACCTTCTTTCACGAAGCACGAATCGAAGACTGCGAGCCGGAGCCGTGAAAATTGAAGGAGTTGCAGTCGAGGCCAACAAGGAATCCACCGATTTCATAAAAGGTTCGTAAGCCCTAATTTTGAAAAGGGGGACGAACGAATGAAGATAATTGAGGCCGCCATTTTTTTTTCTTTTCGTTCGTTTAGGGTTGCGACGAAAATGAATAAGGTGGAACGGGTTATTACTCCTGATAATTATCACAGCAACACGATAATAAAAGAAATGTGGGTCGAGATTCGATTAAAAGCCCGCATAACTCTTTAAGAAATTTATAAAAGAATTTCAACCGATTTAAAAAAACTCTCACAGCAATTAGCTAACAGATTATCGTCTAATGGCGATAATCAACCGGCGTAAAACCCCGGGTTGTTACAGACTCCCCTCCTTATAAAAATTGCGTCCCCGCAATTTTCATAATTAAGGTCGTCAATAACAATTATTTTTCTAACATAAACTGGTTAAGCTAGAAATATAAAGGTCAAGTACACAAACACCACAGAAATCTTTTAATTTCATAAAAGAAATTCACAAATTCTCAACAAAATCTAATTGCCAAATAGATAATCAGAAAACAATCAAAACTGAATCAATACAATTATCAGCAACATCTAATTTTCAATTAGATGATTAGAATACAGAAATCACAAAACAGCTATATCTAATTATCGATACGATAATTAGAAAACAGCAAAATCTAATTATCAGCAGAGATAATTAGAAAAAACAAATCACAAATCGCAAAATTGCAGATATCTAGTTATCCAACAATTAACTAGAAAACACGAACCTCATAATCAGCAAACTCTAACTATCAACAGAGATAGATAGAAAACAGCAATTCAATATAATCAACATAATCTAGAATCAATTAAAGACTAGAAAATCTCATAATCAACTAAATCAGCAAATATCTAATTATCAAAACGATAGTCAGAAAACATCAAATATCTAATTATCAAAAACGATAATCAGAAATCTCAAATCAGCAAATATCTAATTATCAAAAACGATAATCAAAAATCTCAAATCAACAAATATCTAATTATCAAATACTATAATCAAAAATCTCAAATATCTAATTATCAACAACGATAATCAGAAAACATCAAATATCTAATTATCAAAAACGATAATCAGAAAACATCAAATATCTAATTATCAAAAATGATAATCAGAAATCCCAAATCAACAAATATCTAATTATCAAAAACGATAATTAGAAACAACAAATATCTAATTATCAAAAACGATAATCAGAAATCTCAAATATCTAATTATCAACAACGATAATCAGAAAACATCAAATATCTAATTATCAAAAACGAAAATCAGAAATCTCAAATATCTAATTATCAACAACGATAATCAGAAAACATCAAATATCTAATTATCAAAAACGATAATCAGAAACAACAAATATCTAATTATTAAAAACGATAATCAGAAATCTCAAATATCTAATTATCAACAACGATAATCAGAAAACATCAAATATCTAATTATCAAAAATGATAATCAGAAATCCCAAATTAACAAATATCTAATTATCAAAACGATAATCAGAAACAACAAATATCTAATTATCGATACGATAATTAAATCTCATAACAGCAAATATCTAATTACCTGTAGATAATAAGAAACAACAAATATCTAGAAATCAATTAAGATACTCTAGAAAATCAACATAAAAGGTTGGATCGATCCCATCAGATGGCGAGTTTTAGCTACGCCGCACGTGCACCAACAAATGGCCGAAGCCTACCAAGTACTTAAATTTTGGCGCCCATCAGATGACCCGAAGGTCCGCAGAGTGACCTGAAGGTCTAGTACTGGTATTTGACCCGAAGGTCCTCAAAGTGGCCCGAAAGCCCAACAAATGACCCGAAGGTCCAACAGAGTGGCCTGAAAGCCCAACAAATGACCGAAGGTCCAGCAGATGACCCGAAGGTCCAACATAGTGGCTCGAAAGCACACAAAATCATCAGAATCATCAAACATCAGATGTTTCAATTAACGAGTCCGAAATTAACCGAAATAGCAAACGCACATGTCCCATACCACGTGTTTTACTAAATCATTTGATTCTCTTCATCGTTTCTTTGAAAGTGCAAAATTGTGTATTTTGTAAAAATAACATTTTACGTTCTCAAACGGACAAGTCCGGAATTAAGCGAATCAGTAAAAGAAAGGGTTCATAGTCCTTGATTTTGCTGAATCGTTTAAGTCGCTTCCTTATTCTTTTGAAAGCGCAAACTGTAAAAAATTTGTATTTTAAATAATTAACATTTTATGTTCTCAAACGGACAAGTCCGGAATTAAGCGAATCAGTAAAAGTGAGGGTTCATAGTCCTCAATTTTGCTGAAGCGTTTAAATCGCTTCCTCATTCTTTTGAAAGCGTAAACTGTAAAAAATTTAAAACAATTTTCAGAACACGTGATTAAAACAGCAACCTCAGTAGCAATTTCGAAAAGGAAATTGCACTTCCCAAAACATCGTAAAACGAATCTCAAAATCAGCATTGCGGGCTAACCGCTTGAAAATCCACTTTTAAATTTGACGGTTACTGAAGTCAAAGCGATAGAAATTTTTATACATCAAAATCTCATCAAAATAATTCACATCAAAATGTAATACCAGTGAATTTTCATTCATTAAAAATGTCACAAAACACCGTGCTTTAAAAATTTAGCACCATAGTAAAAATCCCGTTATAAAAATAACGGCAATAAAATACGTTTAAAACCAAACACCGGTTCAACGTAAAATTAATGCAGTAACGTGCAACTCAAATTTGCACGTATACTACAAAATAAACAAAGAAATCATTCGAATGTATCTTCAATGAAGATAATTCAAAACAGCAAAATCTAATCAATATATGATTAGCATAAAAGAAAACCAGCAAAAATCTCAACAAAAATCACATAACTGCAATCGCTTCGAATCCTCAAATCGGATTCGAAATTTTCAAAGAAACAAAATAAACCCAACTATGTAAACAACAAATGAAATTTATTTCAATTTCATATTTTGATTTTTAAATCAAAAAGGTTATCAGCTGTACTCAACGAAGACAGTGTCACTATTTCCGCTGCGCACTCTGATAAACAGAACACGAATCGATCAAATCATCAGAACACAATTTCACTTTTATTTTTAAATAAGGATATTTAAAAGTTTCATCATAATTTCAAAACTTTAGTTTTGACTCAAAACACAACTAAAAACATCGACAAATAGTTGTAACACATGTTCCATCAAAGTTATGTTTTATATTATGTCCATAAACCCCAGGCTCTGATACCAACTATGATGCCCCACCTCTATGCTCACAATGGCAAAGGGTATTAAAAGAAATACTGTCTGTTATTGCGAAGAATAAGGCTGGATAGGAGCGGCCATCCGTAGTTGGGCCTTACACTAGTATTGGTTACCTCGATAGGAGTGGTATATATTTTTATTTTTCATCTCTTATTTATTTACTCCCATCGACATACCCAATTCCAGTATAAAACGAACTACGATGGTTCATAATAGTTTAGGACAATATATATAATAACACAGATACTAAAAATGCGGAACACAGATAACAAAAGTCTCATATATATATATATATATATATATATAAAAAACTGATGTCAGTTACAATACATTTGACACAATACATATGATTCAACTACAACTGTCGACTCTGGAAGTTATATATACAAGTACATTATCGCATAATATACATGAATACATATCAACCTAATCAAGTACGTTGACTACTACAAAATGACGAAGACTACTTCAAAAGATATGAAAAGACTTCATAGCTCAAGCAGCAACCCAAAGCAGGATATCTACAACCTGTAATAACTCGGTCTGACCCGAGTATTAAATTCAAAAGAAAATAATACACGGGTCAGTCAAATTCAAACTCAGTTATTAATGCACAGAAGCAATAATAATCAAATATCAAATAGACGACAGTCACAAAAATCTCGTATATCCAACTCCTCGATAAGAGAATCGGATAATGGCATATATAACACTAAACAGTGTTAAACAACAAATCAGCAAATCCAAATCATCAACAAGGATAAATAAAAAGATTATCAATAAAGATAATATGAAAACTCCAGAATTGCCTAAACAGCCATTAACAACAAAATCCAATTATTAAATAATAATTAGAAACTCAGAATCTAATTATCTATAGATAATTAGAAAATCACAAAATGATCAAATCAAACCAAATTTCTGTGTGGCTGCAGTACACGCACGCGTGCACTGCCTCGCCACTACAGCATAGGAAATCATCACAACATCAAATGCTAACAACAAATTGAAATTGTAGAGGTCAATATAAATGAACCAAAAACAACTGGCACTAACTCAAATCAAAATGAACGAAGTGCACACAAATGCACATTGAAAGTTCACAACCGAGTACAAGATCAAACCCGAGTCTTTGAGACTGGATTCAACTCAAGTACAACCTCAAAAATCAACCTGAAATGGTCAAGAACCATGTTTAGAACCAAGCTCGATAAATTCAAGCAAATAAACAAATCTGGAAACACATGTATGAATCAGTTCACTATGCCATGCACTTGAACCTAACTGTCAAAGAAACTTCAAAACGACATGATACAAATACTATGTTTCAATGAAACAGTGCAACAGTAAGGTGCACAGGCACATGTACATAGAAGTGATGTAACCCAGAGATTAATACAACCGAATACAAGTCAGAAACTACAAACTCCACATGAACTACATGACTTGAAGTTCAGTGGACAGTGCAATGAAGGCCACTAGGATACAAGGGCAAACTGCAACTAAAAACTTCAGCCACCACAAGATCACAATGCAACAAAAACTGTCTCGAAGCAAATTAGTCGAGACTATCAAAGTCAAGTAAAATCAGAAGCAAGCTAAAATCAATACATCAAGAAACCAAATCAAGACAGTGATAATAAGGCACTGCAAATACAAGGCAGTGACGGCATGCAAGGGTGACCAGGCAGTAAGCCTAAATGCAACAAAAATGCCCACTAACTCAGATAACTCAAGTGCAACAGGCTGTTTTACCAAAATAGAACAAAACAACATCGAAATCAACAAGAGTGCATGTAGGCATATATATGAATACACATACATAACTACACCAAATGAAACAACACTTAACATAAGCAAATGCTAAAGATAGTCCGAACAAAGCCATCAAAACAGAGTCGAACCCAAAAGTCTTCAAATCAGTTTCAATACAGTCAAATTATCAATAAAGTGCAAAGGTCAAGTCACTGCTATCGTGACTCAACACACTGCAATACTAAACCAAAGCTAACATCAAATCAAAGCTGCAACAAATACAAACTACATGAAGACAACGCATAAACATGTAGCTACACATGTACATGAAGCCAATACAGCGACCCAGCAACAATGAAACCACACAGTGCAACTGACTCGAAGCAATATACAAGGAAATATCAAGTCAATGCAATTGAGAAATGCAATGTGTACAGAACTGTAATTAGATGACATCAGACCATCAAGTTCAACAGTCGAGCATCATCAAAATAGTGATACCATAGTCAAAGGCAAAATGGCCAGAGTCATAAAGCAGTAGTAAAATCGAACAAGGACGGAAGTGCTACTAGAGGCGGTAGACAATATAGCCATAGTCGAACATCCAAAATCATTACAGCAAAGAATCAAATAAGTCATACATCAAAGCCGAGGCCACAAAGCATACCGAAGTCAAAAATCATCTCAAAACATTCAATAAAAATCAAGTGGCCGAGATAATTATTGACAATTTCTAACAAATATCAAACGAACGAGAATAAGGGGGATTCAAACCCTACAACCTAAGATTGAACTAGATGTGAGTAAATCAGATTACTCACCTTCTTTCACGAAGCACGAATCGAAGACTGCGAGCCGGAGCCGTGAAAATTGAAGGAGTTGCAGTCGAGGCCAACAAGGAATCCACCGATTTCATAAAAGGTTCGTAAGCCCTAATTTTGAAAAGGGGGACGAACGAATGAAGATAATTGAGGCCGCCATTTTTTTCTTTTCGTTCGTTTAGGGTTGCGACGAAAATGAATAAGGGGGAACGGGTTATTACTCTTGATAATTATCACAACAACACGATAATAAAAGAAATGTGGGCCGAGATTCGATTAGAAGCCCGCATAACTCTTTAAGAAATTTATAAAAGAATTTCAACCGATTTAAAAAAACTCTCACAGCAATTAGCTAACCGATTATCGTCTAATGGCGATAATCAACCGGCGTAAAACCCCGGGTTGTTATAGTAATTATAGATAGAATTGACTAATGCCTAGTTGTAACACATTGAAGCGTTGAATGATGAACCCCTTGAATATGTATTCAGAATTTCCAGAAAAAGTTACCGTACTGAAAGCACTAACCATAAATCTATTATTTTATTTTAATTTAATTTATGTTTTATTTTGCTTGAAACTATGGAGGAAGCTGATGGGGGCTGGTAGAAATGATGAGGACATAGAAAAAAATTAAGAGAGGCTAAATTGAGGTTTAAGTGTTTAAATAGTGGAGATTCAGAGAAGCAAAAAGGGGATCCGGATCCACACTCTCATCTTTCATTTCACACCTTTTGAATCAATATTCAACCCCACCAAACCAACCTTAGTATCCAGCCTTACAAGCCTATATTTAGGCCTCCAAATTGCTTCATGCCCGATTAAGTATATACGCATTTAAATCTAATTCAAACACATATCGATATCGTATATTGATAGGTGTGTATAACTTTTATATGCACATCATTTTAATATTGATCAACACAAATTGAATAAATTTTTATAATTTGTAACAATTATAATTAATTAAATCGGGTGGTAGTAGAAGTATTCAACATTTCGGTTGTGTGACATATAGGTATAAATTCGATCATCGATTAATATCAAACAATTCGAATATTAACGTTCACATGTCACCTTAGCTAATGGTGTGAGATTATGGTCAAATTTGTGACTTACTTAACTTCGGTAAAATCCAATTTTACTTATTTTAAGCATTATCGGGTATTGACAATTATTTAAACCAATTCCCTTCATAAAAACTATATCATATTAGAAATTATGGAATTTAGTAATGTTCAAAATTCCAACATCGTCCATATTCAACTTTATAATACAAACACAAATTCCTTGGTTCAATAATAATAATAATAATTAACCGAACTGCTCTGGCCAAGGACTTTGACTTTGAGTTTACCGTGATACCAACCCCATATAACCGAGGAGATGAATTCTCTTATTATTTTGAGTACTCTTAAATAGGTTGACTAGATAATAGGTTGAGTTTAGTGCATGGAGTTGTTTAGAAGATGACCAGGAAGCATGTTAATTAACAGAGTTTGTTGCTTATTCTGTTGTGCAGTGATGTGGAGCTTTAGCAGTGCTTTACCTTACTTAGAAATAGATTTCCTTTAAGTTTATTTTGATGACTTGTTTGTATGACTATTGTGGACCTTGCACTTTGATATTTTTTTGGTTCATTTAGTTATACATATATGTCTCGCTTGTTTTATATTTATGTGGATATTATATTTTATGATGATTTGTTAGATATACGATAGGTTATGATTAGAGTTTTAGTTATTTCACCATTGACAATCGTCCACATTAGCCGTGTATCGTTACAATGCATTCTTCAAGTATATTGGGTACCGAGGGTGTAAGGCGGTCATCATATGTGGTATCAGAGCTTAAGTTAAGCGATTCCTCACTTAGGTCGATCGCTAGAGTATAAGTTGGTACTAAGATCCATTAGAGTTAAAGTAAGTGGAATGCATTAGAATGAATCAACCGATATATGAGAGAGAGTATTTGTTATGTATTTTGGTTTTCAAAACTATATATTAGTTGTATATATAGTATATAAGTCGCATTGCACACTTGAGCATCGTAGGCACAATTTTCCTTTATGAGAGATTGACCATTCTTATTATAGAGTTCAAGAATGTGCCGGCATATAAAGAACATTGCTAGGAATTCTACATTTAGAGTAGAAGGAGCAGGTTCGGGGACAGCTAACCTCGATATGTAGGCTATGTTCATAGAGATGGTAAGGAATATGTTGTGGAATACCCAATGTGTAGCTCCAGCTGGTGTTGGTCCCTAGTGCAAGTGCCTAGAGCCGACTTTGCTAAGTTGAAGAAGGACTATTCTAGCCCTGGAGGCAAACCATTCCTGAGAATGGAATCGGCTGTGGAAGTTCGGGATTGGTTGGATAGCTTCGAGCATATCTTTGAAGATTAAGAGCTGGAAGATGCAATAAAAGGGAGTTAGCAACTTCAAGGTCGCGCCATGGGATGATGGAATGCTGTTAAGATTGCTACATTTGAAGACCAGTTTACTTAGGAGCATTTTAAGGCCAGATTCATAGATAAGTTCGTACCGGCTACCTAAAAGTCGATATTATTTAGGAAATTTCCTATGTTGAAGCAATGTGAGAAGACTATCCCGAAGTATGTGGCTAAGTTCGACATGCTATTGAAATATGAATTATCTTTTGTTGATACACCTCATAAAAAGAATGAGAAGTTCATTATGGGTTTGGATAATTATACGGGAGCAAAGCCATTGGGAAATATTGATGAGTCCTTCGAGAAGCTGGTTGAGAAGGCTTTGAGACACGAGAATTTGTACCCAAAGCCAAAGGCTGAAATTATTGTTTCAAAAGAAGAATCAAAACCGCAAGCAAGTTGTAGAGGTAAGAGGAAATGGAATAACAAAGAGAAGAACCAGTCTTAGGAAAAGGATAACTAGAAGAAAAGTAAGTGGAAGTAGGAGTGTTTTAATTGCAATAAGATGGACATCGAAACAAGGACTGCATGCCCCAGAGGGGTGGGAAGAGGAAGCGCTTCGTCGGTGATAAGGCTGGACACTTGAAGAGGGACTGCCTAGAAATGTGGAAGAGTAAGCACAGTGCCACTGCTTATGCATTAGATGTCGCTTCTACTTCGTCGGCTGCTCCACTAGCGAAGGAGAAAGAGAAGGGCATTCTTATCCAGGGTATGCTTTATTTATGCTATACCTTTATGTATTTTTATTTGATATTTATATGTTAGGCCTTTCATATATCCAGTGACTTGGTAAGTAGATTAAAATGTTGACCTAATCTAGTGGACGGACCTTTAGTTGTTTTAAACTTAGTAGTTGTTCGGCCAACTTAGTGATAGTCTATCAAGGATTAGTGTGTTGAGTGATGGATGTTTGTTTGTGTTCGCTTTGTTTGGGTCTTGTGGTGTTCGGTATCATTTGATGTGAGTAGACCAAAGGTATACAGAGCTACGATGAAATGGTGAGGTGCAGTAAATAAGGATAGAGCTGAGAGAAGCGCAGAGGCTAGAGTAAGGATATACACCTAAGAGAGTATGGTTACGGTTAGCTTGATGCGTTCGCTTGGGATCCCACACAAGGAGTCATCATTATCTCCTATAACAAGGGAACATCCATAGGTAGTCGGATTTTCACCATGTAGAGAGATGGAGTTCTATATCGATCTAGTAACCAGCATTATATCTTTGAGGAAGATGACACTAAAAGAGGAAGGAGAACTAGATGTGTAGGAGAGTGGCCCGTGGAGGAGGTTTATTCATAGTGGTATATCCAGGTAAGGAGTACTTGTAATATTCACATGGTGGGCAAATAATTCTTTGAGATGGTGTGGAGTGCTGAGAGCTTGAGAAGCTTATATTGGAATCCTTATGTGATGTTCTTATCTTTTAGTGGAGGTGAAGTACAAGATGTGCTTGAGATAACGCCTAAGGTATTAAGGAAACATTCTAGCTGAGGAGTGGAGTCCCTAGTGCAGACACGATTGTGTCATATGGAAATTGAACCAAGAGCGACTTCTAAGGATGGTGTTGAGGTTGGAAAAAACTCAACAAAAGTGAAAGCTAATGAGATGGTTGGAAGAAGACCGAGGAAAGTGTAGGGTCCAATGATGTAGACTGCTTTATTGGTAAGGTTTTATATGTATTGCATTATCTTTCACTTATGATGTCATATAAGATAGGTTAATATCTCGCATGTTAGAATATGCATAGATACTATTTGGTTGCTTATGATTGCATGGATGTAGGTAGAGTGTTTGAGATGACTGCTTATGATTGATAGGCATATGTGGTATATGATTGGCTTTTTCTTTTTTGACTGGGATTTCAGGGGTGAAATTCTTGAAGCGAGAGAGCGTAACGATCCATATTTTACGTATAGGAGGATCGTAAAATATTATTTTTAAATCCACATGAGGTCGTATAACTCTATAATTTTGGAAAATATTAACTAGTGACATTTTCCATCTGTATAATTTTCATTACAAGGTTTTGACCCTGAAAATATCATAGAGCATGTAACTTTTAATAGGGGTTGATTAGAGTCTGAAATCACTTTTGTTAGATCGGAATGATGGTTTCTCTTTTTGTAAGGTGGTCACATTAAGAATTTAGACCCAGCAGTTGGGAGTTATGAATGTTTGAAGTTTTGGCTAGTTTTGAGCAGATTAGTGTGTAATATTAGAGTGATTACTGCAACCCATTAGCCAAATCTGAGATTAGGGTTAATACCCCTTCTTTCCAGCCATCATTGGTTATTTCTCTTCTTTCCTAATCACCTCCTAATCTCCATTAATCTAAAATAGAGCTAAAAACCACTATTTCTTCAATCTATTTAGTGTAATTAGTGGACCTAAGAGAGATTAACATAAGAAGATTATAGATATATTATTTGGGAGCTTTGGGATTTATGTAGCTACTGTTCCATATCAGATTTGCCTAGCGATTTGTGCGCTTTGATCCAAGGTGGGTGATTTTACTTCCTCACGATACTATGCTTACCTATATAGTTAGAAATGTGATTTTTAATATGATTATTACATTTGAAATAGTTTAACACATAGATCTGATGTTAATAACACCCTAGAAGTGGATTTAAAAAGATAGATTTCGATTTTAATGTATTTTTTATACCGTTTAACAACCATAATTGTTATTTTATAGAAAATTAGATCTTGGACGATTTAGGTTAATAAACTATGTTTGGATGAATTATATGCATTGATTGCATGTTATATGATGATGTTTGGTGGTTGTATGGATTGCTAGTTGTTTTGCGTGATTAGAAAAGCGGTACGTCGTTTGGTGCAAAGGACATCAAAGTTGTCGTAGGCTGTGCAGTTATTGCCCCGCTATATCCCCGCTATAACTTCGATATATCTTATAGCGGATTCCTACCGCTACGATTTTTCCATATATCCCCAACATATAGCCTTTCCGCTTTAATCCCCGCTATTTCCGCTATATCCCGTTATTTCCGCTATATTCCGCTATTTCCGCTATATCTTCTATAAAAAATTGGATTGAAAAATGATATTTATACGCTATAAAAATTATGAAATTAATTAATTTCATTGAATTTTTGATATATGTTTAGAAATGATAATACTCTAATATTCTACTAAATTAAATTAAGTTATATAACAGTTTTACGTTCATTTACAATACATTTGCACATATATTTATTTAAAATTATTTTTGTATTAATTATAATTCAATTGAATGTTAATTTTTCACATAATTACTATCTATATATTTGTAAAAACAACAAGTATGGGATTTATATGCTATTTTAGAGTAATCCGATATATCCTGCTATATCTTCGCTACATCCCCGCTATGACTTTTTGCACCTCTACCGCATTGAATCCACCGAGCGCTTTAACTGCACAGGTCGTAGGCGACGAAATTTGGATATGTTATACTGGAAGATGGGGAGAGTCTACTCGAATTTCAAGAGGTCTGAGTTGTTTTGATAGTAGAAAATCATGTCCTCCAAAAGAGGTCATGGAAAAAGTGGTCATCGAAAGTGCTCGGAATGTGATGGAATTTGGATATGATGTTCTTGAAGCCTTAAGGAGTCTACATAGCAAGTTTCAATGATTTAGAATTGATCAGATAGTCCAAAATTAGGTCATTAAATCAGGTCGATGGTGAGCAAAAGTGGTTGACAGTGACCATAATTTTAGTTGGAGCAAAGTGCTTTATGTCATAAACTTGGTTGCTTTGATTTTGTAGAATAGAAACTTCGGGTGAGCCTGGGGAAAATCATCTCGGGTTGGTATTTGGACTTAGCCAAATTTTGATAGGGGAAAGTGGTTAAGGCCGAGTAATTATGCTTTGAGGGTCTTGATCATTTGCTTTGAGTTTGGGCCAAGGGAGCTTCAGAGCAGTTGGTGTTGGGTAAATTTCTCACCCAGAAGATCTCAAGACCATGGAAAGCTAAAGTTCATTCGGCATCCTCACCACATCCGAACCAGCCACCACCGAACGAGAGACACTCGCCTCCTACCGAACCACCACTTCCCACCGAACCAAACTTCCCACCGAACCAAACTTCCCACCGAACCACACTTCCCACCGAACCAAACTTCCCACCGAACCACACTTCCCACCGAACCAAACTTCCCACCGAACCAAACTTCCCACCGAACCAAACTTCCCACCGAACCACACTTCCCACCGAACCAAGACGATGCAGAACCAGATTTGCCAGGCCAGATTGTATCAGCCCGGGCCCATCAGCAGCTGTATACATCCAAGACCTCTACCTCCAGCCTCACTCTATAAATAGAGGGGCAGGGGTACAGCAATGGAAAAAAAGTTTGAGAGCTCAAGCACGGAAGGAACTCTTCAAACAACTTTCTTTTACTCGTATAAAAGCTTTGTACTTGTAATCATAAAAAAAAGAAGAGAAATAACATATAAAGTGGACGTAGGCACATTCTGGCTGAACCACTATAAATCTGCGTGTCTTTTTACAGTTTAACCCCTGTTTTTTACGTATTTGCATAAATCGCTCAAATTACTAAGAATAACATAAGATCTACTAAATCATACAACTTTGAGGTGTTTGTCCATTTTTTGTGCAAACATTTTTGGCGCTTTCACTAAGAACTAGAAGCTCGAAGCTTCAGCTTCCTCTACTTAACAAGTTTTCCTAACAGCATCGTCCGCCACTTGGAAAACATGCCTCCCAAACAGAGAAAAGATGTTAACAAAGGAAAAAACATCGCATCCAGCAGTCTTCCAGATCCAGCTGTCACGAATCAAGTAAATCGTCCTCCTCCAGCAACGGTAACAAATGAAGGACAGGCCAACCCAACCACTCCTGCCACAGAACAGCCTGCAGCAATTACTAGGGCAGATTTGGACAGAGTTGTTGTTGAAGTAACTAACCGCTTCACGTCCCAGCAGGAAGCCTTGGTGGACCATCTCATGTCACGCTTGAGGGACGCTGAAGAATCCAACCGCAACACTGAATCATGGGGCGAGTCCCGGTCTGGAGGATCTCAGAGACAGCAAAGATCTTCCTTCTTCGAAGGAGCTAACGGCAGAAGTAGCCGTGGTAGGAGCCGAGACCGAGCACAGCCCGAAGTTAGGCCTGAGGAAACGTTTGGTACCGAACCCAACGGGGAAGGTACCGGGCGAAGGTCAACTGTAGCTGAGCCTGTCATGCTGCCTAACCACAGAAACACCAGTGAACGGGGCCGAGCTAGAGTTCAGCCCGAAGTTGGACCCGAGGAAGTGCTTAGGTCAGAACCCAACAAGGGAAGATCAAGGAAAGGGCCAACTGTAGCTGACCCAAGCGTGCTCCCAGAAGATCAAAGGCAGCCACTGGAAAATATGAGGAATGATAGACGATACCATCCCTACAGGTCGTCTGGACGGAATCAATCCCACAGAACAGAACCAAACTCATTTCTGTCTGCTCCAAGTTCTGATGAAAGGATGGCACGCTTATTCAGAGAGTGTGTCCAACGGGAGCAAAGAGATCGAGGGATAGGCGCTAGGGTAACCAGCCCTTTCGCCCGCAATATCGAAATTGCTATCACCCCCCGAGAATGGAAGATGCCAACAATGGAACCCTACAAAGGAACCTCCGATCCCGTTGTACACTTACAGAGGTACACGCAGCATATGCTCATGAGTGGATCAACAGAGGGAGTACTATGCAAATGCTTTCCGCTCTTCTTAGCAGATCTTGCTACCTCCTGGTTCTGTCATCTACCCCAAGGATCCATCAGCTCATGGGAAATGTTGAAAGAAAAATTTATCAGTCAGTTCCGCATTCATGTGGAGCAACCTAAGGATGCTTATTCCTTATCCGGCGTCAAACAGAAACCTGGAGAAAAGCTGCAGCAATACCTAACCAGATTCAACGCCGCAGCAGCCGCAGTTCAAGATGCCGATGAGAAGCTTATCCTAATGGCCCTCTGCAGTGGGGTGCATCCGGACACTAAATTTGCTAGAAGATTGACAAAAGAAAAACCAGCTACTTTACCCGATTTCTTCCATGAAGCCGGAAAATACATGAGGCTTGAGGATGCTGCCATTGAGGGGCAGTCAGGACAGCAAAGTAAGACGACCCATGGCAACGCCCCTGCTGTGGCGAGGGACGCTCGAAGAAATGATTCCAGAGACAATGCTGGGGGCAAGAAGGTAGAAAAGCGCCTATATCGGCCAGGACCAAGATTCGACACTTTGAACGAGACCGTCGAAAATATCTTCCTTGCCACCCAAGGCGAAGTTAGATACAAACGCCCACCATACAAGAAGGAATCAGATAACGCACAGAAGTCTGGAAAATTCTGCCGCTTCCACGAATCTCACGGACATGATACCAACGAATGCCATCATCTCCGAGATCTGATTGAGGAACACATCAAAAGGAAGAAACTGGAACGTTATGTAAAAAGTCAAGACAGGACTCCAGCTCCTGCCAATGAAAACCCAAGGCTACCCTCACCAGGGACCGACAGAGGAAACCGCTACGCTAGCAGCTCTAGTCAAGAGAAGATAGTGGTCCATACCATCTCAGGAGGTCCGCACATCGCAGACAGAAGTTGGAGAGAGATGGAAAGATATGGGAAGTCGCTTAGAGACAATAAAGACTGTGTCAATACGGTTATAGAAGAGCGCCACCCAAAGCGGAAAGAAAGTGATGACATCACATTCAGTAAACGCGACCTAGAAGGAAGACAGTGTTAAGACCTCGGTTTCGATGTCTACTATGAATTTTGACAAACGACAACTATATACATTATGTACTAACATATGTTTTGCAGGAATAGCCACAAGACTGGATTCATATTATCTTCATGCTGCATATATGTTGTTTTGGGTCTTTGTTTAGTATTAAAATATTGTGAAAATCTCTCCTCTAAGATATATATATATACACACCAGTGCTAAGAATAAAACTCAATTTCAGGTTGAATTCAGACGTCTGAAATAACCTATTCAGACGTCTGAATCTGAAGATAAAATTCAAATTTCAAACAATATTCAGACGTCTGGTTCTGGTATTTCAGACGTCTGAATATAGATAAAAAAAGCCTAATTTCTTTCTGTTTTGCACGCTTAAAATTTCAGAAGTCTAAAAATTTACTTTCAGACGTCTGAATCTTTACAACTGCTATTTTTGTGAAAAGACACTTCTCTTCACCTAAGAGAAACTCTTTCAAATTCAATGGTTGCAACTGTTCTTTTTAATATAACTTTTCATCTATAGCTGCAACTCTTTATACACTATAAATAGATTACAGAATTCAACAAACAATTTACCGAATCTAATTTTAATATTCTTGAATTCCTATCTATTCTATATTTTCAAACTGCACTCAAACTGAATACATTTTCTGATCGTTGATCACTCTTCCACTATTCTCAAAGCACATCACTATATATCCTAAAGGAGAAGATTATAGGAAGATTGTATTATCAAGAGACAAATTCGTGTTATTAAGAACACACAGTGTCAAATACCTTTTGTATAAGTTGAAGTCCTGTTCTGCTGTTCAGGCGTGTGAAGACCTCTTCGGCTGTTGAGGCAAAATCCTGTTCTGTTGCTCAGGTCCCTTGTTCGGCTGTTCAAGGGTTGTTGTAAACCTGTTCCTCCGGGTTAAGTGAGGATTGTTGTTAGTGAAATTCCAGAAGGAGTCTGGGACTGGACGTAGAACGGGAAGTTCGAACCAGTATAAAAATTCCTGGTGTGCTCGTTTATTATTTACTATTATCTGCTAATTATTCTTTTATTCCGCACTGCTTTTGTACTATTCCATATAGCACGATCCGCACCGAACTTTCATTTGGTATCAGAGCGGGAATCTAATAACCGTTACACAGTTATTTGATAATCTGCTTATATGGCCAACATGGATAACAACGCTATTCCAAATCCTGTCACTAACTCTGGCATCATAGAAGGACAAGCCACTGGACGACCTCCTTTCTTCAATGGATTAAATTATAACTATTGGGCGACACGAATGCGTATTTATATGCAGGCTAATGGTTTTGATGCTTGGAATATCACACAAGCCGAATACACTGCACCAACCACTGAATATACTACTTGGTCGACAGCCCAAAAAGCAGAAGCTACCTTAAATGCCAAGGCTATGAACATGTTGTTTTGTGCTCTAGATAGAAATGAATTCAATCGTGTTAGCATATGCACCACTGCATATCAAATATGGCAAACATTAAGAACAACTCATGAAGGAACAAGCAAAGTCAAGCAAAGCAAGATATCTATGCTCAAAAATCAGTTCCAAAATTTCAGAATGAAGCAAGACGAGTCCATAAATGATATGTACTCTAGATTTCAAGATATCCATCATGCCTTAATCGGACTTGGTGTAACATATTCAGATGCAGATGTTGTCTCAAAAATCCTAAACTCTCTAACTGACGAATGGGAAAGAAAAGTTTTGGCAATTGAAGAAGCTAACGATATTTCCGAAATGAAGCCAGAAGAATTGATAGGAAATCTAATGTCATATGAAGTCAATCTGCAGGCAAAACGAGTTCAAACTCAAGACAGGAAGAATATAGCCTTCCATGCTAAAAAAGATGAATCAGAATCAGATGATGAAGATTTAGCATTTATTGCTAAAAATTTCAAAAAGTTTCTCAAACACAAGAAGGGAAATAGAAACAATGGAAAAAGGAACTTTAATAAACTTTCTTCATCTGTTCTAGAATGCTTCAACTGTCACAAGAAAGGACACATGCAAAAAGATTGTCCAGACCAGAAGAAATCGAATTACAACAAGTTTAAGAAGGACAAGATCAAGAAGAAAGCATTCTCTGTCACTTGGGATGATTCAGACTCTTCGTCTTCTGATAGTAGCAGTGAAAGCGAAAATGAACAAGCTAATCTATGCTTCATGGCTACTGAAATGAGGTATCAAATTTTACCTTCGAAGATATGGTAGAAATTAATACTGAATTAATTAGTACTATGAAAAATCTCAAGAAAAAGTATAAAGAAGCTGTTGAACAAAAGAACAAAGCAGAATTCGAAAGAGATATGCTTAAAGACGAGAAGAAAATATTAGAAGAAGAATTAGAGAAAATTCAACTTTCATCTTCTAATAATGATTCTCAATTAACCTTCTTGAGTCAAGAAATTGAAACTCAAAAAGGAAAGAACGATGCTTTGTCTTCTGAAAATCATGAGCTAAAATCTAAAGTCAAACTGATTGAGTTGGAAAATACTGGATTAAAGGCTAAATTAGAAGATATTTCTAAAAATATCTCTAAATTTAATAAGGGGAGAGAAAATTTATCTAAGATAATTGAAAACTCTCAGCCTTCGACCAGTAAAAAGGGACTAGGATATATTAAGAAACAAATAGCTCCTCAAAATAATTGGAGACAGTTTGTTAAATCAAAATCCACATCAGTTCAATCTAAAAGAAATCAAGAACTGAAAGCTTCTATACATAAACCAAAAAGGATACAGATATCTAAAACCATAAAAATATGGGTTCCTAAAACAAACAATAGTTTGATTAGGAATACATATATAAAATCCTTTTTGGAAACTGTTCATAAAAGTCAGAATTATATTTACAAAGGGAATACCGGACCCGAATGGGTTTGGTTTCCTAAGATCTAACTCTTAGGACCCTATAAAAAGATGGGTACCAATGGTCTTAATTCTATTTTTTGCAGGTCCCACTTAAAAAGAGAGGAAAGTGGATTCTAGATAGTGGTTGCTCTAAACATATGACTGGAGACAAAAGTATGCTGACAAATATTACCTACACAAATGAAGGCTCAGTCACATTTGGAGATAATTCCAAAGGTTATATCATCGGCAAAGGCGATGTGAGCAACTTTGGTAACTCTAATACTCCTCTTATCTCTAATGTTTTACTTGTTAAAAACCTGAAGCACAATTTGTTGAGTATCAGCCAATTGTGTGACAAAGGATTCAAAATCTCTTTTTCCGAAGATAAGTGTAGCATTTTAGATCACAGTGGAAATCTCATATTTGAAGGTAATAGAAACAGAAATATATATGTTCTGAATATGAAAGTCAATCATAATTCAGATATGTGCTTAATAGCTAATGAAAATGATCCTTGGTTATGGCACAAACGTTTCTGTCATATTAACTTCAAATCCATTAATAAGTTATCTAAAAATAACTTAGTAAAGGGGTTACCAAAAATGAACTTTAAAGTAGACCATATTTGTGATGCCTGTCAATTAGGTAAATTAACTAAATCATCATTTAAATCTAAAAAGGTCATTTCGACATTACAACCACTAGAGTTACTTCATATGGATCTATTTGGACCAACACAAGTGCAATCCATAAATCATAACAAATATGTGTTTGTAATTGTCGATGATTTTTCTAGATATACTTGGACAATTTTTATAAAAAATAAAAGTGATACTTTTGATCAATTTAAAATTTTCGTCAAGAGAATCCAAAACTTGAAGGAATTAAAAATTAAGAATATTCGGAGTGATCATGGAGGAGAGTTCGAAAATGAAGCTTTTGAACAATTCTGTAAAAAGAAAGGAATTTCTCATAATTTCTCGTTTCCTAGAACTCCACAACAAAATGGAGTTGTAGAACGAAAGAATAGAACTTTACAGGAATGTGCAAGAACTTTGTTAAATGGAAGCACAC
The DNA here is from genome assembly GCA_030737815.1 of Allium fistulosum. Classification (NCBI taxonomy): domain Eukaryota; kingdom Viridiplantae; phylum Streptophyta; class Magnoliopsida; order Asparagales; family Amaryllidaceae; genus Allium; species Allium fistulosum. The sequence goes on along the minus strand of CM060903.1, from coordinate 830,219,797 downwards.
TTCCAAAACATTTTTGGGCAGAAGCTGTAGCAACTGCCTGTTATGTTTTAAACAGGGTTTCCATTCGACCTCTCACTAAGAATACTCCGTATGAACTCTTTAATAGCAGAAAACCAAACATATCCTATTTCAAAGTTTTTGGTTCAAAATGTTTTATATTAAACACTAAAGATCAGCTTGGCAAATTTGATGCGAAATCTGACGAAGGTTTCTTCCTAGGATATTCGGATCGAAGCAAGGCCTATCGAGTGTTTAATAAAAGAACAAATACTGTTGAGGAAACTCTACATGTATCGTTTGATGAAAATTTTCAACAAATAACAAGTATAAATAATGATGATGATGATAACATCATAAATACAAAATCTGAAAATGTTAAAATAAATGAAAACGAAATTGATAATCCTAATGAGAACGATAATATTCAAAATGAATTAAAATCTCCACCACATATCTTACGGGATCATCCTGTTCAAAACATTATTGGAGAAATTAATTCAAACGTTCGAACTAGGAATCAATTAAACCAAATGGGCCATGTAGCATTCTTATCTACTATCGAGCCAAAGAACCCAAAGGAAGCCTCTACCGACGAATACTGGATCATTGCAATGCAAGAAGAACTAAATCAGTTTGAGCGCAATGAAGTTTGGGAATTAGTTCCTAGACCAAGTAATCAAACTGTTATTGGAACAAAATGGGTTTACAAAAACAAGGCGGACGAACAAGGAAATATCACTAGAAATAAAGCAAGATTGGTGGCTCAAGGATACAATCAGGAAGAAGGTATCGACTATGAAGAGACTTTCGCTCCTGTAGCAAGACTAGAAGCAATTCGAATACTACTGGCCTATGCGTGTTTTCATAATTTTAAACTTTATCAGATGGACGTTAAAAGTGCCTTTCTGAATGGATATATTAAAGAAAATGTGTATGTTGAACAACCTCCCTTATTTGCTCATGAAAAATATCCCAATCATGTATATAGACTTAAGAAGGCTCTATATGGTTTAAAACAAGCACCACGTGCTTGGTACGAACGACTTAAGAGCTATCTAATCTCTTCGGGATTTCAAATTGGAAAGGTTGATCAAACATTATTCATTAAAAATTCAAAAAGGGATATTTTAATAGTTCAAATCTACGTTGATGATATCATATTTGGTTCCACCAACGAAAAATTATGTCAGGATTTTTCGGATATTATGACTAAGGAATTTGAAATGTCCCATATGGGAGAATTATCATACTTTCTTGGTCTACAGATTAAGCAATTACCGAATGGTATATTTTTTAATCAAGAAAAATATTGTAATAATCTAATCAAACGCTTCGGAATGGAAAATACTTCTGCCAAACCAACTCCTATGAGTACAACAACACATCTTGAAAAAGATGAAAATGGCAAAAGTGTTGATCAGAAACAATACCGAAGTATGATTGGATCATTACTATATTTAACTGCAAGTCGTCCTGACATAATGATGAGTGTCTGTTTGTGTGCTAGATTCCAAGCCAATCCAAAAGAATCACATTTAAGAGCAGTGAAACGTATTCTACGTTATCTAACAAACACAAAGGATTTTGGTCTATTCTATCCTAAAGAATGTCCATTTGAATTAGTTTCATATAGTGATGCTGATTTCGGTGGTTCTCGAACAGACCGAAAAAGTACAAGTGGTACGTGCCATTTTATTGGAAAATCACTTGTATCTTGGTTTAGTAAGAAACAAAATTGTGTTTCTCTCTCTACATGTGAAGCAGAATATATTTCTGCTGCTTTGGCTTGTACTCAAGTAATCTATATGCAACAAACACTCAAAGATTTAAATATAAATTTATCAAATTCAACTATATATTGTGACAACTCTAGTGCTATTAACTTATCTAAAAATCCTATTAATCATTCACGAACAAAACATATTGACATTCGTCATCATTTTCTTCGTGATAATGTTGAAAAAGGGACAATTATTTTAGATTTTGTTTCTTCTGAAAATCAGTTAGCTGATATTTTTACAAAACCTCTTCTAGAAAATATTTTTGTTAAACTGAGGCGAGAACTTGGTATTATGTCTCTTCAAAATTTATGATTTTTTATATATACTATTTAAAAAATTTTTTTATGGCTAATATCCTTTTTACCTTTTTTATCTTTTGTTTTAACAGACGGATATTACTAACAAATGAGTTTCAGCCATTCCTTTTATACTATTTTTGAACTTTCTATCTTATTATAAATTGTTCAATTCTAATCTTCTGTTTCATCAAAGTCATTTCTATTTTCTGTTTTCTAATAGAAAATTCCCTCTAAAATGAAAATCAACTTGTTCATTCTACTTCTCTCCATGGCTTCTGAATCCGATGATTCTCCATCATCTTATTCTACATCATCTCTTGAAATTTTAGTAACTCCAACTCCTCATGAGAAAAATAGACCTTGCCCTTCTCGTGAACGTTCTAGCTATACTCCTGAAAAAAAGAAATCTCGCCGGTTTCTTTTCTTTGGTTCTCCATCAACCAAAGAGAAAATATCAGAGATGCATCATTACCAAAGAGAACAGTTGGATTTACAACGAGAGATGTATTACGAACAAAAAGTTAATTCCAAACGACTTAGTTTTATTGAACAAGTGGCTTTGAAATTCTGTGGTACATCTCCTAAGAAAGATGTAGTTCAACCTTCAACATCTCAGCAAATAACTTCATCTGGATGGAATTCATGGGAGCCGAGTCCACAAACTCCTTCGGTTCCACAAAACTCTTGGGAACGTCAACCATATTGGTCTCCCTTGCGGCCATACACAGAGATAACCAAGATCGAACCAGAAGAATGTAAAACTCCAAGTGACTCGGATAAATAATTTCTTATAGATTCTTTATATATTTTGTGTATTTCTATTTTCTTGTAAAAAGAAAAATTTCAGACGTCTGAACTCTTTATTACAGACGTCTGAACAGTGTAAGAAAATAAAATTTATAACAGTTTCAGACGTCTGAAACTATGATTTCAGACGTCTTAAAATAGGCATTTTTGCACTGTTTTCTTTCTGTTTCCATTTTCTTATATTCAGTCGTCTGAAAGTATTTTTCAGACGTCTGAAAACTGGAAATTTTTTTTTTAAATTAAAATTACACGAATTTCAAGACACCAAACCCTATTATTCCTCCCGTCCTTTGCTTTTTTGCTTTTCTGCATCTTCTTCTTTCAGTCCTTTCTTCTCCATTGTTATCACCTCCTTCACAAACAACTCAAATGGCACCTAAATCAAAAAGATCAAGACCATCATCCTCTTCATCTACTCCAAACATTGATCAGTGGCTATGGAACGACCAAGCAAGGCAACGATTTGCTCAAATGAATAGATCCAATTTTTTTCCTGGAGCCTTCATCAGATTCGAAGAATTCAGCGCTTATCGTATTCATCAAATTGTAAGAGCAAATGGGTTAGAGTCTCTAGTCTCTTTTGATGCCAACAATATCAAAATTAATCATCTTTTAGTTAAATTATTTTTTGCAAACATGAATCTAGACCATCATACTCCTCACAATCGCAATGATTGTATTTGGACTTTGGTTTGTGGAGTTAAAATATATCTGCCAATATCAAGGCTTGGTGAAATTCTACGTTGTCCATCAACCGGAATTGATTTAGATGAGATTGATGTGTCTTTGGATTTAACTAATAGAGATGAAGTTTCACATCAATTCCTGAATGATGATATTAATCGTCTCACATCTATTCAACTTCGTCCTCAAGCTCGCATTCTTCATAGAGCATTAATTCGTTCTGTTATTCCAAGGACAGGAAGTTATGAGATAGTTAATAAAAGAAATTTTCAAGCCTTATATGCCGTATACTCCGGTCAACCTATAAATTGGGCTCAAATAATTTTGGAAGAATTCATGGATGTCAATCATAGGAGACGATATAAGACCTTCCACTATGGTGCTTATATTATGAAAATACTTCAAAATTTTAACATTCCTTTTCCTGAGTCCGAATTCTCTTCGATCAAAGAACTTGGGTCTAAAACATTAGGTCTTATGGGATTGCCAAAACGCCCGGAAAGTTTAGCTTATATCTCTTTCCAAGAATGGGTTGCCAACCGTGATCAAAACCAGCCACAACCTCGTCGGCACGATTCTCATACTCGATCTTCTATCCCTCCATCGGAAGAAGAAGATGATAATGATATTGTGATTCTTTCTCCCGACTCTAGCTCAAGGAATGCCTTGGTAACACTTTCCCAAAATCAAGCAAAACTTCAAACCCGAATGAAATCAATAGAACGAAAATCTGAAAAACGTTTTAATTCCATTCGAGGCTTTCTTAACAAAATTTGGGAACGTATTGGTTGTTCAACCTCTTCTTCTACCGATGTTTTCAACCCTACTCCTTTTCAATGGTCATCAAGTTCAGAGAATAGAATTAGTGGTGATGATGATGATGAAGTTGGAAGTGACTCCAGTCCTAGATTCTGATTTTTTTTTTTTTGCTCTTTTATGTTATTTGTTATGTGACTTTTATGTTGTTTGTTATGTATCTTAAACTATCTTCTGCAACTTCTTTAATTTATGTCTACTTTGTTTTATCTTGTAAGATTACTGATTACCTTTTTGCAATGACAAAGGGGGAGAATATGGTGTTAATTCCTTTTAACAGGGGGAGCTTTCGTATATAGTTGATAAAAAGTGTTAATTCTTTTTGACAGGGGGAGTTTTTAGTATATAGTTGTCATCGTCAAAAAGGGGGAGAATGTTAAGACCTCGGTTTCGATGTCTACTATGAATTTTGACAAACGACAACTATATACATTATGTACTAACATATGTTTTGCAGGAATAGCCACAAGACTGGATTCATATTATCTTCATGCTGCATATATGTTGTTTTGGGTCTTTGTTTAGTATTAAAATATTGTGAAAATCTCTCCTCTAAGATATATATATATACACACCAGTGCTAAGAATAAAACTCAATTTCAGGTTGAATTCAGACGTCTGAAATAACCTATTCAGACGTCTGAATCTGAAGATAAAATTCAAATTTCAAACAATATTCAGACGTCTGGTTCTGGTATTTCAGACGTCTGAATATAGATAAAAATAGCCTAATTTCTTTCTGTTTTGCACGCTTAAAATTTCAGAAGTCTAAAAATTTACTTTCAGACGTCTGAATCTTTACAACTGCTATTTTTGTGAAAAGACACTTCTCTTCACCTAAGAGAAACTCTTTCAAATTCAATGGTTGCAACTGTTCTTTTTAATATAACTTTTCATCTATAGCTGCAACTCTTTATACACTATAAATAGATTACAGAATTCAACAAACAATTTACCGAATCTAATTTTAATATTCTTGAATTCCTATCTATTCTATATTTTCAAACTGCACTCAAACTGAATACATTTTCTGATCGTTGATCACTCTTCCACTATTCTCAAAGCACATCACTATATATCCTAAAGGAGAAGATTATAGGAAGATTGTATTATCAAGAGACAAATTCGTGTTATTAAGAACACACAGTGTCAAATACCTTTTGTATAAGTTGAAGTCCTGTTCTGCTGTTCAGGCGTGTGAAGACCTCTTCGGCTGTTGAGGCAAAATCCTGTTCTGTTGCTCAGGTCCCTTGTTCGGCTGTTCAAGGGTTGTTGTAAACCTGTTCCTCCGGGTTAAGTGAGGATTGTTGTTAGTGAAATTCCAGAAGGAGTCTGGGACTGGACGTAGAACGGGAAGTTCGAACCAGTATAAAAATTCCTGGTGTGCTCGTTTATTATTTACTATTATCTGCTAATTATTCTTTTATTCCGCACTGCTTTTGTACTATTCCATATAGCACGATCCGCACCGAACTTTCAGACAGTACCCTCACATGGATCCCATGGTTATCTCTGCCCGACTCGGTCCCGCCGAAGTTTATCGAATCCTGGTAGACACTGGAAGCTCTGTAAATATCCTGTTCAAACACGCATTCGACAAAATGAAGCTATCAATGAAGGATGTATCTCCCTGCGATAAACCACTACACGGTTTCACTGGAGATGCGAAGATGCCCCTCGGGCAGCTGGACCTCTTTGTTGAGATTGGAAGCCATCCCCGCTCCGTTGTAAGGAAACAGACGTTTGTGCTGATAGAAAACCATTCGGCCTACAACGCCTTCTTAGGAAGACCAGCCTTGTCTGACTTCCAGATTGTCCTAGCCCCATGGTGCCTGAAAATGAAATTTCCAACAGACAATGGGGTAGGGGAAGTGGAAGGAGACCAGGATATTGCACGAGACTGCTATGTAACCAAATTTCGCAACAACCACAGGAAAGATAAAGGGAAAGGTGTAGAGATTGCCCTCTGCACAAAAAGCCTTGAAGCATAGCAACTAAAGAAAGCCCCTCCTCTTCGATACACCAGCGACCCTTTCAATGAATTAGACCCTAGGGACAAAGAGGAGGAGGCCACTGCCGAGCCTGCAGAGGCTATGGAGTTTATATCTGTAGACAAGCACGACTCAAGTAGGCTACTGAAAATTGGGTCCCAGCTGAAAGCTGAATTGAAGGAACAACTCATTGATTTTCTCCGCCACAACTTGGATGTATTCGCTTGGTCACACGCTGACATGACCGGAATCTCCCCCGACATAGCATGCCACGTACTAAACATTGATCCTACCAAGGCGCCTGTAAAACAAAAAAAAAGAAGTATGGGGGCAGAGCGATCAGCAGCCTTCGATGAAGAAGTAAAGAATCTACTCGCCAATGACTTCATACGAGAAGCTGTTTACCCAGAATGGATCGCCAACCCGGTACTAGTAAAGTAGGCTAATGGGAAGTGGCGGACCTGCATTGACTTCTCCAACCTAAACGACGCCTGCCCAAAGGATTGCTTCCCGCTTCCCAGAATCGACCAACTTGTAGACAGCACAGCCGGGCACGAACTCCTATCTTTTATGGATGCATACTCAGGATATAACCAAATTCCTATGCATGCTCCCGACCAAGACCACACTAGTTTCATCACCGACCGGGGTTTATACTGCTACAAAGTGATGCCCTTCGGACTTAAAAATGCAGGAGCCACCTACCAGCGCCTCGTCAACAAGATGTTTGCAGGGCTAATAGGACAAACTATGGAAGTATATGTAGACGACATGCTGGTGAAATCACGGAAAGCCAAAGATCACGTAAGCCACCTAGGCGAAATGTTCCAGGTACTTTGACAGAATGGAATGAAGTTGAATCCACTAAAGTGCTCCTTCGGAGTGTCATCGAGAAAATTCTTAGGGTTCATCGTCCATGCCCGAGGGATTGAAGCAAACCCTGAACAAGTCCGAGCATTAAGGGACATCAAGATACCTTCCACCCGAAAGGAAATGCAAAGCCTAAATGGAAAAGTGGCCGCCCTAAGCCGATTCATCTCCAAAGCAACGGACAAGTGCGTCCCCTTTTTCGAAGCTCTAAAGAAAGATAAAGGAAAGTTCGAATGGACGGACGAATGCTTAACCGCTTTCCTTAAACTAATCGAACACCTCCAGAAACCACCGGTACTCTCGACCCCAAGCGAAGGCAAAGAATTATACCTATACCTTGCTGTGTCATCTCACGCTTTAAGCGCAGCCTTGGTAAGGGAAGACAACCGCACACAACGACCAGTTTACTTCGTCAGTAAAAGGTTTACTGGGGCAGAAGTCAGATATCCTAAACTTGAAAAGTTAGCATACTGTTTACTAGTCACTTCACGAAAACTACGTCACTACTTCCAATCCCATTCCATCAAAGTTCTGACCGATCAACCACTGAGGCAGGTACTCCATCGTCCCGACACTTCCGGGCGACTACTTAAATGGTGTATTGAGCTGAGTCAATATGATATCACCTATCACCCTCGCACCGCCATCAAGGGACAAGCCATGGCTGATTTCATTGCAGAGATATCAAGTGGAATCTCTTTGTGGACGGTGCATCTAACGAACAAGGCTCGGGGGCAGGTGTGGTAATAATCACTCCCAGGGGAAATAAACTGCACTATGCTATAAGGTTGGAGTTCGCTGCCACCAACAACGATGCAGAATATGAAGCAGTGATAGCTGGACTAGAAATTGCCATAGAAATCGGAGCCAATTCTTTGTGTCTTCACAGCGATTCTCAACTTATTGTTAATCAAATACTAGGAGAATTCCAAGCTCGAGAGGAACGACTCATAGCATATCTAAAGAAGACCAAGTTGCTTCTCAGCCGATTGGATCAGTACTTAGTCAAACACATCCCTCGGGAAGAGAACCAAGAGGCCGACGAATTGGCAAAGCAAGCGAGTATGAGAGACATCGCCATCTTCGGGGCAGTAACCATCTCAAAGCAAACGGTCCCAAGTTTTGAGCAAGTGAATCTGATAGCCGCAGCCGAAGAAGCAACTTGGATGACTCCCATCCGAAACTACCTACAAAGTGGCACACTACCCGACGGGCGTAATGAAGTCAAGAAAATCTTGAGGAAAGCGTCCCGCTATACAATACAAGAAGACATCCTCTATCGGTGCGGTTTCTCTAACCCATTATTAAGGTGTGTCGCCGGAAGGGAAGCCAAGGAAATCTTATCCAACATCCATCAGGGGAGCTGTGGAGATCACACCGGGGGGCAAACATTAGCAAAAAAGATACTCCGATATGGATATTTCTGGCCCACCCTAAGCAAGGACGCCTCAGATTTCGTCAAGAGATGTGACAGATGCCAAAAATTTGCTAAGATTCCACGGCTACCAACAACTAAGATTACTCAAATGACCAGCCCTTGGCCCTTCGCAATATGGGGAATTGACTTAATCGGCGAGCTACCGATGGGCCGAGGCGGGGCCAAATATGCTATAGTGGCAGTTGATTATTTCACCAAATGGGTGGAAGCAGAACCTCTGAATAAAGTATCTTCAGCAAAAGTTATTAACTTCTTGATCAAAAATGTTCTGTGCAGGTATGGAGTCCCACTCAAAATCATATCAGACAATGGACTTCAATTTGACAGCGAGGAATTCGCCAACTGGTGCCAAGAACACCGAATTCATAAAAGCTTCTCATCCGTAGCATATCCCCAGGCAAACGGACAAGTCGAAGCAGTCAACAAAATTCTGAAAACTCTAATAAAAAAGAAGCTCGAAAAATCAAAGGGCGCTTGGGTGGATGAACTTCCTATGGCACTATGGGCTTATCGCACATCTTTCAGAACATCGACAGGGCACACTCCTTTCTCTTTGGCATACGGATCGGAGGCTATGCTCCCAGTTGAAACTATTGTGCCTTCCCACCGTCGGATCCACTATAACCCAGAAGAGAACGAAGAACTCCTTCACATGTCTTTGGATCTAATCGAGGAGAGAAGAAACGATGCAGTCCTCAAAACAGCAGCCCACAAGCAAAAAGTGGCAACACAATACAACTCCAAAGTCAAGCATCGTACCTTACAGGAAGGGGATCTTGTCCTCAAGCGAATCTTCCCTCGCCCCGGAGCATTAGACCCAATCTGGGATGGACCATATGTAATTCATAAAGATCTCCACAACGGAGCCTGTATTTTGTCAACAGTGGACGGAGAGGTGTTCCAGAGGGCATGGAACATCCAACACCTCCGTCGATACTTTTCTTAACTTGTATTGCCCATATGAAGTGAATTAACAAAGAGAATCAGTGGATGTAGGCATTTTCGTGCCGAACCACTTTAAAAAACCCTGTCTCTTTTTTAACTTGTTCCTTTGTATCTTGGCTGCTTGTTAACTTTATCCTTTTCTGTTGAACAAAATCCTGAGTATATAGCATTTCTATCCAAAGCACTCCACAACGCAACTTCACCTGGACAAGACCCAACAGGTACTATGCGAATCTATGCCCTCGTCAATGAGACACTTTTGCTCCAGCATCCCTCTGCTGCGGGTTAACTCATTGCTCGCGACGGCCCTGAAAGCCAACTGTAATGAGCCGATTATAAGCCACCGAGAAGGCCGACTATAGCCGAGGCAGCTCATTACGGCGTTAGGCTCGCCGGCAACTGTGAACCGACTATAAGCCCCAACATAAGGTGTGGCCAGCCAGGGGCAGTTCACAGTTGACGATCGGCACCCACGCTAGCCGGCCACAGTAAATCGAATAATACCCACGATTACGGGCCATAATGGCCCGGGTAGTTACTGTGCGCGATCTCGGCTCCGATGTGTCTTAAGTGCGGCTGTGGTAAAAAAGAATTAACTCCCCGCGGAGGCGTAAGATGGGTGACGAATGTCTCCAAGACCCACAGCTAGGGAAAGTGACTACAAAACCCGTTTGCCACGAACTTAAGCACATCGAAGGCCTTCCGTGATTGGAAGTTTTACCTTTTTTACGTATTTCAATTTTACTTAAAAAGCTTTTTTCCTATCCCCTATAACAATCCCTAAAGTACATGATACAGAGTAGGAGATACTCGCCAATGGGTGTAGGGACTCACAGTGGCAGGACATTCGACTACATTCCATGCTCGGTCCTACAAGATATTCAAGACTGCCATCTACGATTAAAACATGAAAGGCGGTATTTTCTTCTTTTATGTACAAATACATGACTATAATTTGTTCACACCACACGCTAATATTGCAAGTCATGAAATTATGGTTAAGAACCAGAGTCTAACATCAAACACAATTTAATTACAAGAATATACATAGCTACATTTCTCACACGATATGTCGAAATAGCAACAAATATTCAAGAAATGACAAAATCAGCTTAAGTTAAAAAATTACACGTCAAGAATAATGTTGATTATTACAAGTAGCAAGAATTACAACTTAGAAGTTACTCTACTATCTTAAGACTAACGTATACAACCATGTCAAGTCTACAAAAAGAATTTTCCAGGTCTAATCAGGGAGCCGGTTGCGTCGGAGTCTTGTCCTTGCTCTGTTGCCCACCTGCCCGGTCATAAAAAGAATTCATTAGCGATAAGTAACCAAGTTAACGGAAAGACTAGAAAGGAAGACTTACCAGCACCTGCTTCTTGACCATCCTGGTCGTCATCCTCTACCTGCACACCTGCCTCCTCAGCAGCAAGCAGCCGCATACCCTCCTTTACCGCCACTTTCTCCTCCTTGGTAAACTGGGCAGTGACCACATCCATACTGAAGACCGTTCCACCCTCTTTATCTGCATCAGCCTTAGCCTCCTCCAGAGCCCGGAGATAAATCTTAGCTATGACCCTGGGATAATCATCCATCCAGGACAGGTTGCCCTGCTTCCAGGTACGGAAATACATATCCTGGAGCATTTCGTCCATCATCCCCTCATTCTCCTCAAACTCCCTCATCCGGGCCTCGGAAGCCGACAACCTCCCAACGGCGGCATCTCTCTCCGATCGGTATCTCGAGCAGTCAACCAGAAGGGATCCCCGCATTGCCTCCATCTCCTCCCTCAACTTGGCTTGAGCAAGCTCTGCAGCCTCAAGTTTCCCGGACAATTCCTCCACCTGCTCGAGATCCGCTTTCCGAACCTCGTCCACCGTGGCAATAGCCATGTCAATCCGTTCTTTGCAAGTAGCTTCCATTTTCCGCAATTCGGCCCGACTGGCCTCTTCCATGGTTTTCCTTAGTCGCCCAGTAGCAGCCTCATGCTGAGAAATCTGAATAGCCTGATTCGCAAGTTGTTTGGCCTGATCCGAAACCACCAATCGAAGTCGGATATTGGCGCTCCCAATCTCCTCTCCGGCCTTAACCAGCCGAGCATGATGCCCCATCAGCTTCTTGGTCTCCTCCGCCACCCGATCAATATTAGCCTTGGCCTCGTCTCCCATAGTGACTATACGAGTAGTGAGTAAATCGAGATCTAAGGACTTGGCTTCATCAAGTACTCGTACCATGGGGTTACGGGGGAGAAGGTGTTCACCAGTGACTTCATCAAAAGTAATATCATGAGAGCTTGGATCCAGATCAGGATGACCCGCAAATGGATTACGAGCCAAGTCGGGACGGTCGATATGAATAACAGAAGGGTTTCCGGACGGGTGCGGAGAAGGTGCAAACTCGCTACCCTCCTCAGTGATATCATGAAGAGGCTGAGCCGGAAGCTGAGGACCGGGCAAAGGTTCAGATAAAGGATGACTCCTCTTCCTCTGCTGAATACCCTCTTCGATGACCCCAAGAAGAGGACGGTAGCCGACTACATCCCCGGAGCGTTGGGTCGAGGGCTTCGGCTTAGCAGAAGTTTTGGAAAGCTTATATTGCTCAAGCCTGTGTCGAAGGTCTGAGGCTTTGGACGTCTTGCCTGCTCCTGATATAAAGAACAAGTGTCACAAACTTACATCACTATATGATTCGAGAAACGCGGTAAATTACAAGTTAAAAAAGGAAAAGAAACACAGCTGTGGTTGTACAAACCCTGGGGAGGAGTGGGATACTGCAATAAGTCCTGGATTTCATTCCAGGACGGGAGCGGGTCATAAAATATTCCTAAGTCCCTATCATTAATGAAGCATGCAGGAGTCAAGAGTTCACCTTGAGTCGTCGGAGCCACCTTGGCTGGAATGGTCGGAGAAGACTCACTTGCACCAGTCCCGGCTTTGTCCGCCTTCCCGGTCTTCTCTACCAAAGCCGGATCCTCATCCAACCCCTCGAAAGCCTGGTGGAACGCATCATCCGTCCACTCCTGAATCTCGCCCGCTTGCACAGAAAGCAAGGCCCCGATGACATCGCCACTTTTGTCACCATCCCGACCATCTCCACCCTCGCCTCTTTCCTCCTCTATGTCTTCCTCCTCCCGGGTAAGTGGACAATTGCTGGGGGAGGGACCGTCCGACTTCTTGAGTTTCTTACCTCCGACAGCTGGAGGTTTTGTGAAAGGTTTCCTCTTGCTACTCTCTGCCGTAACACCTTCCTTGGTCTGAGCAGCCGCCCTCTCCTCCGCCGTTTACCTCAGCTTAACTACAGACTGCTGCGGAAGGATTAAGTTATATTCCAGAAGAATCGCATTTCTGATCAAGAAGGCAGATGATCTATATTTCCCAAGAATGGCTTCTATCTCAGCCGCCGTCTGAACCAGGCGGTCAGTCTCCACAACCGGAAAGCCACCTGTCGCTAGCAAAAATGAGAAAGTATGAGAAGAAGCATCGCAATCGGAATAGAAATTATAAGCGAAAACTCAACTTACATCCAGAGGTGAAACGCCTAAAAGAAACTGAGTCGTCCTTGATGAAAAACCACTCCTTCTTGAACATGCTGAATTTGGAGTACAGATCCAAAACCGGCTTGAAGGTCACAGCCGACTCCAAGCTAATGTATGGGGACCCTTTCTTATAGCCCCTCAGATTATATAGATACCGAATCTCCCGATTGGAAGGAGCGCGACCATACTTCCTCTGGAAAATGACGAAGAGGCTCACCAGTATAGCGTAAGAATTGGGTTGAAGTTGGAATGGGGCCACCTTTAGATATGTGAGGAAGCTGGCTATCCAAGCGTTGAGAGGAGGAATGGCACCACACATGCAGTGGTATCTACTGTAGGCGAAGTACCCTTCAGGAGGATCGTACGGCATAACTTCTCTCCCCGGCAATAGCAAATGCGCCCTATTAATTCCGAAAGACCGGGAAATGACGTCGAGCTGCTCCTCCTTAAGGGAGCTAGGAAAGCAATCGGGCGGGGAGTTCAGAAGTTCCTGAGGGCCATACCCGTCCACTAATGATCTCGGGATTGGACCGTGACGTTCGGGATTCGGCTGAGCTGGGGGCACGGCGGAAGAACTTCCTTCACCCCCAGATTTCTTCTTGTCCGATCGAGTCTCTGCTTTGCGAGACATTATCTGCAACACCAGAAAAACATGCTGTTAGAACAGAGGATGTAAACAAAGAAACATCAGTAGCCCATTCGGTAATATGTAGTATAAGCTTTCATTCGGTGGTAAAGCAACTCACGTGATTCGGCTACGAGTGATTCGGCTACAAGTGATTCGGCGCACGTTGATTCGGCTGCAAATTGATTCGGTTACAATGATTCGGCGCACATTGATTCGGCTGCAAGTGATTCGGTTACAATGATTCGGCGCACGTTGATTCGGCTGCAAGTGGTTCGGTTACAATGATTCGGCGCACGTTGATTCGGCTAACAAGCAATATTCGGTGAAGAAATGCAATGGCCTAAGCCTCCCATTTATAGGAGGAGGTTGAATCACCGAACCACATGGTTCGTTTCTGGAGCCGGATGAGATTGCTCAAACTCAAACAAAGCAGGACATGCGCGCACGCACATCCTACTTTGGGGGGCAAATGTTGGGTAAATTTCTCACCCAGAAGATCTCAAGACCATGGAAAGCTAAAGTTCATTCGGCATCCTCACCACATCCGAACCAGCCACCACCGAACGAGAGACACTCGCCTCCTACCGAACCACCACTTCCCACCGAACCAAACTTCCCATCAAACCAAACTTCCCACCGAACCAAACTTCCCACCGAACCACACTTCCCACCGAACCAAACTTCCCACCGAACCACACTTCCCACCGAACCAAACTTTCCACCGAACCAAACTTCCCACCGAACCAAACTTCCCACCGAACCACACTTCCCACCAAACCAAGACGATGCAGAACCAGATTTGCCAGGCCAGATTGTATCAGCCCAGGCCCATCAGCAGCTGTATACATCCAAGACCTCTACCTCCAGCCTCACTCTATAAATAGAGGGGCAGGGGTACAACAATGGAAAAAAAGTTTGAGAGCTCAAGCACGGAAGGAACTCTTCAAACAACTTTCTTTTACTCGTATAAAAGCTTTGTACTTGTAATCATAAAAAAAAGAAGAGAAATAACATATAAAGTGGACGTAGGCACATTCTGGCTGAACCACTATAAATCCGCGTGTCTTTTTACAGTTTAGCCCCTGTTTTTTACGTATTTGCATAAATCGCTCAAATTACTAAGAATAACATAAGATCTACTAAATCATACAACTTTGAGGTGTTTGTCCATTTTTTGTGCAAACAGTTGGGCAAAGTTTGTAAAGAATGAAAAACCTCAATTTGTGAAGTTTTGAGGTAGCCAATAGTGATCGGGCCTGCCTTCTTTTCAAGTCGGTACCGACCACTTTTTTTGGCGGCCTATAGGTTTGGGGTTTAGGGAATGTGCACATGTTGTTCTGGAATTTCTTTATGTTTGTTCTTTCAATCATTCGATATTCATTTTCTATGGTTACAATGCGATGAAGATCTATGATAAACGATGAGACAAAGGTGTGAGTCATGTGACGCTTCGACATGTTGACTTCAAAACCATGGTGAGATGAATCTACGACATGAGACGGGCGAGTAGAGATGTTCCAAACTTCGACGATGCGAGGCATTTGATCAAATACTTCAGGTGGAAAATAAAGTGGGACTAGAGTAGTCTTGGGAAGCATGTTCAACAAGGTGAAGTGATATAGAGGAGCATGAGATGTTCCATATCGAGTCATATTCTAAAGGGATCAGCGATAACTCTAGATAGGATGGTTCTTCCTAAGGCAGAGGTATGTAAGGACACTCACATGTGTAACTTAGATCATGGGATAGTATGGCTTGCTCTGAGAGGACAATACTTATGAGATAGGTATCCGACAGAACACTGATCTAATTATAACATGAGATGTCGCCAATCTAACAGGTCGTAGAGTGAGTTATCATGTATCCAACAATCTTTGAGAATGTCAAGACGATGTAGGACTTCAAGAAAGTCATAATGGGGTAAGACCCCAGGGGAGATCACGATGGGGTAAGACTTCAGAAATGATCATAGCGAAGTGAGACTTTGGAAATATCTTGAGAAGGTCAGGATGAAGATGGACTCCGAGAAAGTTATAATGGAGTGAGACTTTAGAAAGGATCATGGTGAAGTGGGACTTCCATGATAATTATGGCGGTGTGGGACCTTAGGAATAGTCATGAAGATGCATGATAATGTGAGACCTTGGTGATAGACATGGTGATATGAGACCTCGAGGATAGATGTCATTACATGTTTACTTTGTGTTTGTCATGATTAATATAATTGGTGTGATGTTGGATGTCTTGTGATGTTGGTACACTTTAGATAGGTACCCTAAGACCCATAATATATGTAGTGAGTATACCTATATGATGATGATAGTAGTATAACATACATTGTGTTATGTGTTAACTCTCTGGATGCAGGGTTATGTCATATATGTTTATCCATACCCTATGTCCTTTACTATATCGGTTTTATAGTATTTTGAGATTGTTTATCAATCATACCAGACTGTTGTCTGAATCGAGGTTTATGCTTTACTTCTTATTATCTCAGGTACCCTTAAATGAATAAACTAGATAATAGGTTGAGTTTACCGCATGAAGCTATTTAGAGGACGAACAAGAGGCTGGTGCTATTATGTTTATTATTAAAGTTTGCTGCTTATTCACTATGCGTCATTGTGGAGCTTTGGCAAGGCTTTACATTATTTTAAAACAAATTTTTTGCAACAACTCGATGTTGAAAATCAAATAATTTAAGATTAATAATAAACATATTTAAGAATAAATGAGTTTTTAATAACAATATATGAATATTTTGGAAATTAAATATGAATATTGAAGTATTTTGTGACAATGAGAATTTTTATAATAAAATACTTATCTGTGAAATTTCCATGAAAGGATAATTCAATTAATATTTATTGATGCGGCAAAATTTATTTATTGAAATGAGATAAAATGAATTATTTTGTTATTTGATATTTTTAAAATCATAAATGATGATTTTGATTATTTTGAAGTATTGTTAGTGTTTTAAGTTTGGAATGATTTTAAATAAGTTAACAATGGGTAAATAATTTTATAAAGTCTAATATTGATAATAAATAGGATTAGAAATTTATTTTTAAAAGAAAAAAATAAATTTTATTTACAAAAGTAGCTTGTAAATTTATTTAATAAATGAGCCTAAAGATGTAAATATAATTAATTATTCAAATGAGTTAAATTATGGAAAATAATTGTTGCAATTTTTTTATAATATTAGTAAAACACTTATGAAGAATAAATGTGAATTTTATTTTGGTTATTTAAACCAATTGGAAGTTGTAGAAAATAGATTAGTGAAAAATAAGAAGAAGAAGAGCTTTGTATTAGTAATTTTACGAAGCCCAAGGTTCCAATCCAAGCCCATCTCAACACTTTGTGAAAAAATATACATTCTTTTGCTTATTTTTTCCTCTCTTACAACAAAAATTCCTAACTCCACCACCTTCTTCAATAAATTATAATAAGTCAAATAAACGCCCAAAATCTTGAAACTTTAAATAGAGTTTCTCAACACCTACTTACACCACTAAAAGTTGTCAAAGTCCAATTTTGATCAAGTTTAGATGGTTTAAGAATTGTTAGTTTAAGGTTCATTTTCTGGTTAATAAACAATGGAGAAGAAGCTTGTTCAAAGTGTGATTTCGAGTAGCAAAACAAATTATTATGGCTTCAAAATTTTCTAGTAGGTTTCATGGACTCACAACTCTATCTCGCATGAATATTTAGTGTTTGTATGGTTGCATATTTGATTGGTGATGATATTTGTTGATGTGCGTGTATGTTGAGAAATTATGTGATTTTAAACCATCTTCACTATAAAATTCGTATATAAATCATATAAACTTTAAAAATTCACAATTTTTGATAGTTTTGATGTGCTAAATATATTTTTTACACCAAGCTTTTCATGGAAAATTTAGGTTGAAAATGCCTGTTGGTTTTAAATTTGTAATAGATTGTAGAAAATTCCAAAAATTCTACAATTTTTAATGTAATTCCCAACTCAATTTAGAAAAATATGTAAAATTTTCATTTAAAAATATTATTTTTTGATCTATTAAATAGTGCATTTACAGAAGAGAAAATATTGTGCTCTTGCTAGAAATTGATTGCAAGAGTTCAACAAATTATAATTGGTTTTCAAGTTGAATATTCGTACTCTTTACCTATGTTCAAGTTTATTTTTATCTTTGAAATATGGTTTGATTTGAAATTGATTTATATGGATATTTGTGTTAAATTCTATATGATATGAATTTTTAGTAAACGATTTAGCAATACCAAATGGTATGGGACGTTTGGTAATAATTTTCTGATTACTCTCTTGACTCTTCATACATAATATTTGATTTGTATTGTGTTTTAATTCTATATAATGAGGATGTTGAATAAATAGATTAGTAATACCGGGTGGTATGGGACGCTCGGTAATAATTTTTTGGTTATTCTATTAACTCATGTTATAGAATAATTATTGCTTTAGTGAGTGTAGTGTGCTAGCTATTAGTAAACATTCGAGTAATACTGAGTGGTATGGGATGCTCAAGTAAAACTTGTTCGATTACTATTGGTGAGCAGACATCACTTATATTCTAAAGATGGGTTAGGAATTTGTGATATCGTTTAGAGGTGACTCCTTTATAGGGATTAGTAGTCGAGAGTCTATTACTCCCCAAGGGCTACAAGTTGGAGTTATGTTGGGATTTATAGATTCATCCTCTAAGGACTAATTAGTCGAGTATTATTGTTTGCTTTTAGGACTAGTAGTCAGAGATTCATTATACCGAGATACTCTCATTTGGTTGCATGGAGTTTATAGTACTTATTATTTCCCTTATTAGGACTCATCTAGTCGAGAGCATTTGTGGGGAGTCAACGTTATAAAGTTCATAACACTATGGAGAGCGTGGGACTAGGACCCACTAGATAGGCTAGTATCCATTCCAGTAATCCTGATTGTGGGGTCGTGCCTTAGATCTGTGATGTTGCCTTGTTGAGTTTGTAGGCTGAGAGTTATTACTCTCATTAGAGCCATTGCTCAGACGTCACATAAGAGCCAACAATCCATTACCAAGGGCAACTAGGAATCATGACCCATGTTCAACGTAGTTTGGTAGCGTGTCTATGACATGCAAATGGATATTTGGGCTGTGGTTTTGGGAGTAACTAAGAAACTATAAGACACAGGCTATGATCATTAGTGTTTCCTGGAGCACTATTGTTGTACGTCTGTCTCCTATCTGGATGACATAGGTAGATCCATTTCTTATGAGTTATTTGATGTTATCACCTCACTAGAGACGGTGTTTGTTTAACATTAGAGACTAATTGCAAGCTCAACTATCATTTGAGATAGCTTATGTCGAGACAGATGTGTGTTGTCTACCTATGACATTGAAGACTTGCTGTGTGCCTGTCTATCATTCTCTCATAAGAGCCATTGGTTGAGAGAAATTTTTGTATGATTTGTTGTTTCTATCTCCTAGGACCATTCGGTTGATATTTTCATCTCTCTAAGGACTGTGGGTTGAGGTATATGGTTTTGTACATTAAGTATTTGATTGATTTAATGTTTATTGAGTATGAGCTTCTTGATATCTTCGAGGGCCTAACAGTTGGAGGTCCATACTTCCATTAGCCTTTTAGTCGAGATAGTATTCTTAGATATTGATTTCTATATTTTGTATGGAGTATGTTCTATTTAGGTTCAACATTTCTTGATTTATCTTTTACGTCTCAACAATCAAAACTTATTACTTCCATTAGGGCTGTAAGCTAAGATTTGTAAGCCTTGATAGTGATGCTTTGATTATTTATTTGGGATTCTGCATTTCTTGGTTTATCTTTTAGGGTTTAACAGTCAGAAGTCTTCACTTTCATTAAGGTTGTAAATCAAAATTGATTTGCTATCGATTCTCATGCTTTGTATGAATTGCAATTCATACTTTTATTGTGACTTTAGTGGACATGCAATGTGCTCGTTCATATTTTTTAGTGGTTTTGATGAGTTTGATTATATCACCCAATCCATGTGCATCGTGATTCTTGTATGCTTATATGTGTTCCATGTGTGATTATCGAGATGTGTTGCATGGTATATTGTTGTGATGCTATGTTGAATATTACGCTATCTTGTATTTGTACTATGCCTGTAACGAATTGCCTTTTCGATCCTCAAATGATGAAAATAATACATCCACGGTATTCATGTGTCAAACAGTCAGGTGCCAGAAAGAAAATTGTTAGCATATAAAAGAAAATGAAATAGAACAAGGAAGAAGAGAACACAACATCATATTCTGACAACGGAACGATAACATATAATATCAAAAGATTACAAACTGTTACTCTAAGATACATGGTATTTAGGGATTATAATAATAAGTATTATCATCGGCCCTGACAGTGATAACAACCTGTCCTCACATATGCTGATATATACAATGATGTAATGCAGTGGAAATATGAATAGCATTGTAGGTGAATGGAAGCAGCCTGCTCATCTCCAGAAGCTCCAAGAACATCAACAAAAACCTGCCTTGCTCAGACTACTCAAAAGAGTTCCTACGGAAGTATAAAAACCATGCGTCGGACATAAGTCTGGTGTGAGAAACTCAAAAAATATATGTGACATATAATAGCACATTTTGAGACTACATGGAATACCATAAGTTAACTCGGTATACAATCAAGAACCGCTACTGCACGTTTGCATAAGTGTGTAAGATTTTCGTTAAGGTCTCTTCAGTCTAGCCAAATTTGAACTCCATGACAAGGATTAGAAACTTTCTTCCGAGTGTTGTATATCTCTAGGTAGAATATACCATAAGGTAAACACAACAGGCCCAATAATGAAATGTGTGGTACCAAGTATCAATAACTCCTGACGCCCAACAATCGAAAGCATCTCCAGATTTGGAGTTGTTATACCCTTGTAGGTTAGCTAAACCTAAAATTGTGCATCCTGCTCTGGTTTTAGTCATTTCCGATGTCCATGCTACGTTTGGCATCTCTCACACGAGTCTTCATCACTCGACCAGAACATGAATCCCCTAATGGATTCTATAATCTCGAACATATCATGAATCGCTATATGGATTCGATCATCTCGAATAGATCTCGAATCTCCACAAGATTTCTGCATAAGTCCTCCGACGAATGCTAACGATGTCCTCTTTCTTGGAATACTCCTCAAGATATACAGTTCCACACGATAACAATTGTTTAAAATGTTAATGTTGACCTCTCACTTAGGCTTAACCTTCGGATAAACAGTTTAACCCAATAACATTTCACTTCACAACCACTTTAAGAACATAGATCATGTATATGGGTTTGAAGTGGTTACGAGCTCGAGTCATCTCATATAAGCACAGTCCCTTCTTTACTGGATTCTACAAAACCAATCATGAATTTCCAATTAACTTAACCTCGGTTCTTTCATAAATAAATAGACAATACATAAGAGTGAAGATAATCTCCTATCCGGCCGGATTTTCTTATCATTTGTCTCAGAAGAGCAAGACGAGTTTATATGTACAATATAGCATCTCCCAAAATAACTATACCATATAGCCCTTGTGTTTCTTCTAGATATTTCCTATGTTATTTTGGTCAATTTCGATAGTTGACTAATCGACTATCAAATACAAGATAGACGATCATAAATGGAAACCAAATCTTTTATACTTATCACAAACAAATAAACAAACAAAGCACGATCAAGTCACACAAACGACCTCTAATCCCCTTTTTTATTTAATCAATACTTTTTATCAATTACAACCTCTTTTATTAGTAAAACCTCTTTTATCTAATAAAGCTTTGTTTATCAATCACCACTATTCATTTGTAATCTTTCAACTTTTCATATACTTATCTCGGTTGGTATAAGTATATTCAAAAATCATTAACAAGATTTATTACTTTAAACCTTTACTTTTTCTATCTTTTTTTCCAAAAGATTCTATACTTATAATTTCCTTCAAAATATCCATTTTAAGGATCTAAGTGCTTTACAAATCCATTCAAAAGGTTTAAAACCAATGTTATTTAAACATTATCACTACAAAACCAAAACCATTTCACTTATGCTTATATTTAAAACATTCTTTTAAAGATCTATTTACATTCGTAAGTATAATAAAATAGGGTTAAAGACCAATGTTATTAACACATTGTCACAACAAACCCAAAATCATTTGGTACTTGTTATTTATCTTTAAGAACATTTATATAATGATCTAACTTAATATTTGATTAAGTTCGATAGTTGACTAATGGACTATCTAGTTAAAACGATCGCTTATAGAAATTAAGATTCGTACACTTAAATTGTTCCTGACATTCTAACTTATACTATCCCTTATTCAAGAGTGAAGCCAGGTAAGTTATAACACAAGTTACATATCAAAGCCATGCCTAGACACTTCATTCCTGGCTCTCACAGATAGATAAGTCTACATCGTCGGCTTTTATAGTTAAGTAAGGTATTAATGATTTCCATAAATAAGTAAATAATCAGCACGATTAACACGTTTTCAACATTCCCGACTTAATTATTCCTCAGTTAAGACGAAAGCCGGTAGGTTAGAGCACTATTGCTTCCATCTCTACTCGAACATCAATCTTAACATTCACAAATAGATAAGCTTGCTTCGTCGGCTTCCAAACAAGTAATTAAACAAAACACGATTTAGCCACTAAGCAATTTCTGACCCCTTTCTAAATCCTTTTTTTATAATTTAATACTCTTTTAGAAACGATATATATAAGTATAGTAATTTATTTACAAAACTAGATATTTAATAAAACAATTTAAAAGATATTTTTTACATAAGATATTTATACTTCAATAAAACAGTCAACACATTTTCAAAAAAAACTATATATACTTAAAAATAATTTTAAAATAACTTTCAATAGGTTTTAAAATAGTCACCAAAAATATTGTTTGAAAATAACAAGTTTACAGTTCACTTAAAAACTTGGAAAAACAATGTTTCCTTTATATTTAAAAGTAAACCCTCTTCTTTAAAAATTCATAGTTAATTCTTCATAAACATGTCAAACCACTTTTAAAATACTCTAATAAGTTAGAAAATACTTGTAAAAAAAATGAAACCAAATACTTAATTTTAAAGTCCTTTCCAAACCTTTAAAGTTTAAAACAAAGGCTAAAACGTGGCAGTTTTACACAAGTGGAAGTTTGACCATTTTTCGATATGTTACTTAACATTTTATCGTCCAATATTTTTATGGTAGCAATCATACACAATATAAATCACAAATATGTTGAGAAACCCATAAGGATTTCTCTATAAATTCCTATAGAAATTGCCAGATGCAAGACAATTCCTAAGTGGATCTATAGCGACTATCGCTATAAAAGCACTTCCAAATCCAAGTCCAATCTAAACCAAAGTCTAGCTATAACCTATGTGCTTTGTGTCAATTCTATACTACAAGTCCATTCAAATCCGTTCAGGTCCATACATAAGAGTTACATATGCCATTTGCTTTCAAAATAAGAATCGAAACCAATATTACAACATATGTCAATATCAATTCAAACAACATATAAGCAATCAATCACAAGCACATATACAAAATATTTTCATTCAAGGTGGTGAGTAAGCTCACCCTTAACAAAACAAATAAGCAAGTACGAGCTCCACTTCCTACCTCAACCTTGCTAACACCTCATTTCCTACCACAACCTTACTTTAGTTCAAGTTTTTAAGGCAATAATGCCTTCACATGGCTCACGATTTATGTGCTTTAGGGAATGTTTTCTGCTTTCTTCAAGATCCAAGGTTCAAGAAGGTGTAGTGATGTTGTCCCAAGGCTTATGGCAAAGTTTGAAGGGATTTTAAGATTGTTTGAATTTATTTTTCTTTAGGAAATTATGAAAAGGAAGAGTAAAAGAGCTTAGACGTTTTGTGTAAAAATTGTGAAACAGATCCAAAGGGTATGCTCCTTCTTTTATAGGCTTCACATGGTGTTCCTTAACCTTGCCCTCACTAACCCCCCTCCATCCATGGAGGGCTCACCCCTCCACATTCCCATCACTTCTCCTTTACACCTCTTACTATTAGTAAATAACTAAACTACCCTTATACACAAATATCTCTTATCCATTAGAATCTTCTATAACATTCTAATTACTTCATGAAGCAAAGTATGTTAATTAGTTGCTAATGTGTTCATATTTTCATTAGCTTAGCATAAAAGAGTTCGAACAACTTATATCGATAGAAAAGTTATTTATCGATAAACCAATTTTTGGTCACATTATCGATATTTCTTCAAAGTATTTATTTTTATTAACAAACTTCAAAAACAAGTTTACCATCATTAGGTATTATTAAAAAGGAGGATAACAAAGTTATTAAATCAATTTAATAACATTTAATCCATGATTCAAATATTTAAATAATTCAGATATTTAAATACAAAGTGTCCGAAATTCCGGGCTGTTACATTCTCCCTCACTTAGAATATTTCATCCTCAAAATTCCAACATGTTCAACCAAAGAAACAATCACACTACAATACTTAATAGTATCACAATTACTAGGAAACAAGGCTCATGGTTTATTCAAGTTTAAACCCTCTAATTGTACAAGGATGACAAACAATCTACTAACCGTACCTTACGCTCAATAGCCTCAGGTTATTACTTAGATGATTATTCATACCACCGTGGAAAAAATCGAAGAGTCATTCCTTAAACTCTCCCTAAGATAACAAACATAGTAGACAAATATACTAATGCCCGTACGATGCACATGAACCATCCGTACGCAATATCCGATCGGATCACTTGCTCGATCGTATAAATTTCACTTCCAAACAAGTATAGATCACATAACCTCTCTAGTGCGGACTGCGATCTAGTTTCTTCATTAGAAACCTATGTCTTCCTAACATAGCCATATACTATGATAGAAAACTTTAGGATTATATGATGAATCCATACCAAGTATTCGCCATCAAGAATCAAGTGAAAAATCCTTGTTTGGACCAGTGTAAATTACCCCAAAATCATGTACTCGAATAATGGATCAAGACAGTCATGCAAATAAAATGATCTATGTACAACTTACGTATTCATTCTATTAGTTTCTTAACTATATCAATATCCTTTAAATCACGTTCTTCTACACAAATATTATCACTCCATACTAAAATCATTTATGAAACAGTTCAAAAAACATTCACTTCAAGTTTAAAACCATTTTATAACTTAAGTTCATACTCGTATAATACTCCACTACATCATACGAGTATATACAAAACATCAAATAATTTTACTTAACAAGGATGTTCAATAAATTTAAACTTTTTTTAACTTACTGCTTTCTTAATTCAAGAGTTACAAAAAATCATCTTTATATTTTCACACTTAGCTTCAGGTTTTATAACAATTCGAAAGTTTCCAACTGTCCAAAATTACCGAAAATTTCATTTCATTTTAACAAATGAAAACTACCAAAAAACATATCATATCATGATGCACATACCATATTGTCCTAATGCATAGGCTACATGTGTTCATGAAATAACTTAATTGTAACACCCGTAAAATTTGATAAGAAATTAATTAATTAAAATAAGGCTAAAATTGGAAATTCCGTAGATGTTAAAATTCGGTCATGGAAGTTGTACCATTGCATCTGTGGCGATTTTCTGATCAATTTCCATATGTACAGTTTTGTAATCGAAGTTCAAATGGAGAAGTTATAAACGTTTGAAGTTTTCCAATTTAAAATAATTCAAACGAGTTTAAATTTAAAATTTGAAATTGAAAGGTTAACATATGCTTAAGGTCTAAGTAAAAGTTATTGATAACGTTAAGGAATTAAGGAAGTTAAATTTAGTAATAAATAAAATAAAAAGGGCAGGAAATAAAACAACGATCACAAATGAAGACCAGTCGACCACCCGTAGGCAAGGAGTTGACCGACCAAGGCCAACGATCAACTAGTGAAAGTGGTAACGGCTAGGTTTTCTTAGCACATGAACGGCCCGGATTGAATTATTTTGATCCGATGGTTCTGATGCTTTCTAACCTCTATAAATAAAGGCTTGGCCCCTTACTTTTATTCATAAATTTTTGGGGATGATGGCAGAGCTTTGTCAGTTTTGTTCTTGATGCAGAATCGGTGGGATTTTCAGGTAAGGGATTTTAGATATTTAAATATTCAATTTCTAATTCTATTCTACTCTAATCACCAATTCTAAATCTAATCTATATAAATTCCACTTGATGTATATTTCAAAAAGAAGAGTTCTGGGAGCAAAACTAGGAGTGATGTGAATCAAATCCAAAATAAGGAACATGCAAAGTATCTGTAAGTGAAAATTTTAGTTTTTCCCATTTTAGTAATTGCATAGTATTATTGGATTTGATATTTTCCTTGGGAAATCATGATAAATGAAAACATAACGCTAAAACCCCCAGAATTTCCCTAAGTAAATGTCAATCTATGAATGTGTTGGAATTTCAAGGTCTTGTATTAATTAGTAGAACCAAATCTGTGTTTAAGATTTAAGCTATTTATAATCTATTCCACTTCATCTCTTTTGATTTCTCTTGTAGTGTTAATGAATTCTAAAAATAAATAAAGACAGAAATGGTGTGCAAAGTATAAATTTTACTATTTGTAGTTTGCACCACCTTTTCCCTATAAATTTAATAAGTATGAACACCTCCTTCAATCCAAGGTGGCAATTGCAAAAGTTGAATAGAATATAAAATGTTTAGATTTGAAGATGTGTTTCTTGAAATAGAGGAGTTGATTCTATTATATTAATATAAGGTAAGTTTGGTATCATTCCATTTTTATACAAGTTTAATTGTATTGGCTAATGATATTACCTATTTTTGTTTGGAGCTTGGGACTTGTGTGAGTTTGACATTTTAATTAATTTAGCAAGCGACTTCTTTGTGTGTTATCAGGAATATTTATTTGTACCTTAGATCTCATGCGTCCGTGTATATATATAATAGTAACGTATTGATTATAGCGTATTAGTCATATTGAATATTATTAATAGGCTAGTTAATAGCATTTTATTTCCTACGAAGGTAGTAATTAATGATTATCGAAACTAATCCATAATTAAAGGTGAAATAAGGAGTTTTACATTATTTGGCTTTGAGTATTGATGGTGTGAGAAAGTATATATACAGCTAGTATATATATGAAGTATAACTAAGTTATAAGGATGTGAGGTCAGTATAAAGCACACAAAAATCTGCCTAGTTAAATATAGCTACCAGCAATGTGACTTTGGGGACTGATGTGAGACATTACCTATAATAAATAACCTTAATGGATGCGAGGTTAGTCCCAATTTTATAAGGTAAGTATGCCCAGTAATCTGGCTGCCAGTACCTATGAATGGTCGGACTATTCTGAGTTGTCGCGGTTGGGTTATGGATTACAAAAAAGCTTTGGATACGATAGGTTAGAGATCTTTGGAGGGGTCCGCTTCTGGTTTGGGGGTATTAAGTGATATTGTAGGGTCCGCTTGTTTTCCAAATAAGAACTATTATGTAACCTACGAGATTTCTTACGATGTCAACTAGGGAGAACCATAAAGGGACCTGCCTTGGGTTAGGTATTAAATGATGAGGACTTGCCTATTTTATAGGTATTAAATGGTCAAAGTATACATAATTCCTATTGAAAGATATTAAGTGTTTTGGGTGCTTTCTCTTGCATCGTTAATGATAGTTGCGTTAGAGTTTGGAATTGGACTAGGAAAGCCCATTAGGCCTACAGTTGAAGTTGTAGTATTTTGGAATAGGGAGCACAGGTTGTTTTTTCCACTAAGGCAGATGGCTTATTTAGGCTATGCATCGATTACCAAGCACTGAACAAGTTAACAAAGAAGAATAGGTACCCTCTACCTAGGATAGATGATTTGTTCGATTAGCTCATTGGTGCCAAAGTCTTTTCCCAATTGGACTTAACCATTAGATTTTATTAGTTGAGGGTAGCCGAAGGTATTAAGGCAAAGACTGCTTTTTGCACACCTGATGGATTATATGAATGCGAGGTGATGCCTTTTGCTTTGACTAATTCCCATACATACTTTGTGAATTTGATGGGTAGAGTTCTTAGAGGGTAGGTAAACAAGTTTGTTGTAGTATTCATAGATTACATTCTAGTGTTCTCTAAGAATAAAGGTGAACATGAGAAATACCTAAGGAAGGTACTAAAGACCTTGGGTAGTAGTGTATTGTTTTTTCTTTGATGATGTAGAGACACTATCTTTTGGGAGAGAGGTTTGAATTATTCACCAACCATAAATATCTTAAATACCTCTTTCCCAAAAAGATTTAAATCTTAGACATTAAAGATGGATGGAGTTTCTAGCATCATATGACTTTGAGATTTAGAGTACCCCCGGCAAGGAGAATGTCATTGTCGACGCCCTCAGTCGGAGGCAAGCTACTCTTAGTGATATATATGAGTGGAGGCAGTTGGAGTTCCTCTGAGTTTTAATTTTCAACCACCAACAGTACTCACTCAAGGATGTTTGGCAGCAATAGAGGTAAGACCAGCATTAATGGATCACATCGGGTAAAGACAGAAGGAAGATGCGGTGCTAGCAAATTTTTTTGTTAAGCTAAGTAGAGGAGAAGATTTCCCCCATGCTAGTATATATATAATAGACACAAGGGGATGGTTGAAAAGTGATGGATGCCTATGTGTCCCCATATTAGAAGATGTATTGGAGGAAGTTCTAGCTTAGTGTTATCATTCTAAGATTACTATTTACCCCAAAAGAGATAAAAAGTATAGGGATATTATTAGCCAGGGATGAAGAAAAGAGTAGTGGAGTATGTCTCTAGGTATTTAACATACCAAAAGATTAAGGTAGAGCAAGGGAAGCCCGGAGGACTGCTGTTACCATTAGAAGTGCCGACTTGGAAGTGGGGGCATATATCTATGGACTTTATAAATGGGCTGCCGAGAAGTCAAAGTGGTAATGAAGCTATTAGGTTATAGTGGATAGGCTCACTAAGAGCGCCCACTTTATTCTTGTTAAGAGTAGGATATCAGCATCTCTAGCATAGATTTATGTCAAGGAAGTAGTGCGACTTCATGGGGTTCTAGTCAGCATTGTTAGTGATAGAGAACCTTTATTCACTACTGAATTTTAGAGGGTTTGCAATCTGCTTTGGGAACGACTTTGATTCTTATCAACGCTTATCACCCATAGATTGATGTTCAGATAGAAAAGGTGAAAAAAATTCTTAAATATTTGTTGAGAGATTGCATCATGGATTTTGGAGGACCTTGGAAGCGGCACTTATCCTTGTAGAGTTCACATACAATAATAGTTATCAAGCAATGATTGGTATGGCACCCTTTGAAGCCTTATATGGGAGGCCATGTAAATTGCCTAATTGTTGGTAGGAAACCACTAATAAAATCCTACTTGGAACAGATTTAATCCGCAAGGCCTCGGAGAAGGTATAAGTGATTAGATGGTGAATGAAGGCCGCACTGGACCATCCGAAGTCCTATGCTGACAGACGAAGAAAGGATCTAGAGTTTTCGGTTAGAGACATGGATTTATCAAGATTTCCCCTATTAGGAAGGTTATGAGGTTTGGTACATTTGGAAAGTTGGCATCAAGGTTCGTTGGGCATTTCCAGATTTCAGAGAGGGTGGGGAAACGTGCTTATATGGTGGAGCTTTTGGACAAATTAGCGGGAGTCCATGATGTCTTTCATATTTCACACTTGAGGAAATGTCTGCATGACACGACCACTATAGTAGAGTTTAATTAGTTAAATGGTGTTGGGATGGAGCCTTTAGCGCTCCCGTGCTCCCTGCTTGCATAGTGGAGCATGGAATTAAGAAGCTTCAACGAAAAAATTGGGTTGGTCCGAGTACAATAGGGAGATAACCCAGTAGAAAGTACATGGGAAACCGTAGAAAAGATGAAGGCTTCTCATCTCGAGCTTTTCTTCGGTAAACCTTTCTCTCCAAAATTTAATATTTAGTTGCATTGTGGTAGCTAGACTGGATTGTAAGAGATCGTTGACACACTTTTTATTGTTATTTTTGCACTCGTATAAAATTTTACCTATATTTAGGATGCTTGCATACATGCCTATGTGTCACGATGTTCCATTCACGCTAGGATTGAGCTCACCTATAATATGTTGCATACATAATCACACTGCGATTTTGGTTGGGTAGATGGTTGTATAACATGGTTGTTCGGTGCGTGTTACGCTATTTGCCCTTGGGTATTTCAGGGGCGAAATCCATTTTAAGGGAGGAGAGTGTAACACCCTGTAAAATTTGATAAAAAATTAATTAAGTAAAATTAGACTGAAATTGAAAATTCTGCAAATATTAGAATTTAATCATGGAAATTGCACCATTGCATTCGTGGCAATTTTTTGATCAAGTTCCATATGTAAAGTTTTGTAATCGGAGTTCAAACGGAGAAGTTATGGATGTTTGAAGTTTCCGAGTTTAAAATAATTCAAACGAGTTTAAATTTAAAATTTGAAATTTGAATTTGAAAGGTTAACGGAGGCTTAAGGTCTAAGTAAACGTTCTGATGGTTCTAATGCTTTCTAACTATATACATAGAGGCCTAGCTCCTTCGCTTTTATTCATAAATTTTAAGAATGCTAGCGGAGCTCTATCAGTTTTCTTCTTGATTCGAAATCAAAAGGATCTTCAGGTAAGGGATTTTAGAGATTTATATATTCAATTTCTAATTCTATTCTTCTCTAATCCCCGATTTTGAATCTGATCCATATACAATCCACTTGTTGTATATTTCAAAAAGAAGAGACCGGGAAAGGGAAATTAGGAGTGGTGTGAATCAAATCCAAAATAGGAAACAAGAAAATTATCTATGAGTGGAAATATTAGTTTTTCCCATTTTAGTAATTGTGTGGTATTTGTTGGATTTGACTGTAAAACCCCAAAAGTTTCCCCAAGTAAATATCAACCTATGAATATGTTGAAATTTCAATTGTCTAATACTAATATAGTAGAATCAGATCTGCGTTTGAGATTTAAGCAATTTATAATCTATTCCACTTCATCTCTTTTGATTTCTCTTGTATTGTTAAAGGATTCTAAAAATAAATAAAATTAGAAATGGTGTACGAAGTATGAATTTTACAATTTGTAGTATTTCTGTAAATTTAATAAGTATGAAACCCTCTTTCACTCCATGGTAGTAATTACAAAAGTTGAACATAATATAAAAGGTTTAAATTGGAAGATGTGTTTCTTGAAATAGAGGAGTTAATTCTATTATTTTAATATGAGGTAATTTTGGTATCATTCCTTTTTTTATACAAGTCTAGTTATGTTGGCTAAGGATATTAGCTATTTTTGTTTAGAGCTTGAGACTTGTGTGAGTTTGACATTTTAATTAATTTAGTAAGCGATTTCTTTGCATGTGATTAGGAATATTTATTTGTACCTTAGATCTCATGCCTATATATATATAATAGTAATGTATTGATTATAATGTATTGATCGTACTGAGTATTATTAATAGGGTAGTTGATAACATTTAATTTCTTGGGAAGTTAGTAATTAATGATTGTGGAAATTAACCCATAATTAAAGGCGAAATGAGGAGTTTTACCTTGTATGGCCTTGAATATTGACGTTATAAGAAAGTACATATACATTTAATATATATATGAAGTATGACTAAGTTATAGGTGATAGAGTTAGGGGTATGTCCTATGGGCAATTATGTAATTTGTTACAAATATCTAATTCGATAACCAATCTTGTTCGAAATAAAAGGTGTTTTATTTCTATTATATATTTGATATAATGTGTCATATTAATTAATTAATTTAATTTAAATCATATTTCATAGAAAATCCATAATTGGTATATTTTTTGATAGTAGTTACAAAATGTAGTAACGGTGGGTAATTTGTCACAATGAAAATAAATATACCATTTTAAATGTTCCTAATAAAGATGCGTTGAGACTAGATATCGACGCATCCGTTGGGACTAGAGTACGTAACGCTCTCCAAATGTTGGACAGTGTATTACTTATGGCTGTTGGGGGCACTAACAGGTTATGTACTGATAGTTATTGGATAACCATGGATTAACTCACTCGATAGTTTTCTATTAGTTAATATAACTAAGGTCAAACAGAAAATATCGATGTGACTGATTTACAAAGTTCTCTCAACTTGAGAATACCGTGGATCTTCAATATGAAATCTCTACCGTGATTATAGTCAAATCATGGCACGGTGTCCATCGAGTGACTATAGTTGGGTCGAGTGGAAGTATTGGAAGTGAAGCACTATTCAAGAGAGGACTCGTCTCCTCGGTTATATGGGGATAGTATCATGGTCAACTCAAGTCAACTCAAAGTAAAAGTCTTTGGCCAGAGCAGTTCGGTTAATAATAATTGTTATTATTGTACCAAGAACTTTGTGTTTGGACTATAAAGTTGAATATGGATCATGTTGGAATTTTGACCATTACCAAATTCCATAAGTCCAAAGTGATATAGTTTTGACGAAGAGAATTAGTGTAAATAAATGTCACAACCGGGTAATGCTTAAAAAACTAAAATTGAATTTTATCGAAACAAAGTAAGCAATAAATTTGGTCAAAATGTCACACCACGAGCTAGACGTGTGAACGTTAACATCCGAATAGTTCGATGTTAATCGCCTACTAAATTTACATCTAACGAGTCATACAACCGATATGTTGAATTCTCTTTAGACCAAACGATTTAATTAGTTTATAATTGTCATAGATTAATTAGATTAATTAATATTTATGAAATATTGATTATAAAAGTTTAAATGTGATTTGAGGAATAAGTATTAATGTATATATTTATGATATTTATAAATATATCGATCGATATGCGATATCGACTAGCAATTACATCAGATTTAGTTAGTAATATTTATTTAGACCTAAATGGGCTATTATCCCATGATGTATGGTGATATATACGGTAGCTACACACATGTTAGGGGCGGCTAAATGGTTGGGCAGGAGGATTTTTGACGGATGGCTCTGATTTAGGGAGAATGGTAAGAGAATTGATCCATCTTTCTCTCTATTCCTTCCACTATAAAACAACCCATAACCCTAAAGCATTGGTATCTTTTTGGCTTCCATTTCATCTTCTTGCTGAACGATCACAACTACACAAAGCTCTATCAAATTTCATCTCAAATCAATTTCAAATCAATAGGTATTGGATAGTCAGGGGTCTACAATTCAAAGATTAGCAGTCTACCGAATTGAGAAGAGTTCTAAGGAGGGATATTCATCATAGCAAGGTGTACTTCAAGGCATAGTTTTGGTATGTTTTCTTATTTCATATAACTTATAATTCATGTATAATGTTCCATTGCTTATGTGTGTGTATCATATTCATATTGTTAGTTAGGCAAGATTTCTATATGTATGGATATTGTCACATATTGAATGGTTATGTGTATGTATATATAATAAAAAAAACTATATTTTAGATCTAATGTGTACGCAACCGAAATAATTTATTTTAATTTATATAAATTTATTAATTAATTATATTTATATTAATAAGTCATATTACATAAATTTAAATGACCTATAATTCATTATGCCACCATACCATGTCAAAGATTGATCTTATATTTTATATATGCAAATTTATACTAAATATAATTTTAGGTAACAAATTTTTTTTAGTAATTATTTACTATTTTTAATATTATTTAAATCAAAATAAAGATTATATAGTTAATATAAAATTATATATGATTTGAAAATTATATTTTAAATTTTATAAAATAATTTCAATGTCATATAATCTTTCGACCAGAATTCCTGAATTTAAAAATCAAATTTATTACTTTTAATTAATCATTTATAATAAAGGTCGAAATTAGTTTAATAACAAAAAATATAATTTTAACTCTGAACAAATGGAAATTTTTTCATGGCCTT
Organism: Allium fistulosum; assembly: GCA_030737815.1. NCBI lineage: Eukaryota > Viridiplantae > Streptophyta > Magnoliopsida > Asparagales > Amaryllidaceae > Allium > Allium fistulosum. Next base: position 830,186,008 of record CM060903.1, on the reverse strand, counting down.
ATAATATCATATTCGAATTTTATAAGATTTAAAATTATAAAAGTACATTATAAAATTATTTTTAATATTATTTAAATGTTTTTCGGCTAATATATTTATATATAAAAAATTTAATAATAAAAAATTATAATAAAATATTTTTTATGATGTGTATCAGATAGGGAATGTTATAATATATATATATATAATTTTAATTAATTTATAACTATTATAATTATATAATATAAATATATACATTTTAATTCACGTATTTATAAATATTTTAGATTTTACAAATATAATTATAAATACATACATACATACATACATACATATATATATATTATTTTCTTTACCGTAAAATATACATGTATAATATAAAAACAACTTCGCACAATATATATATATATATATATATATATGGTCATTTATCAAACTAATATCTAATTTAATATATACAAATATATATTAATATATATATTGTAAATATATTAATATTTGACACTTATGCAATACATATTATATATATATGTATATATTTATATTATTTTAATACTCATTTAAATAACAAGTTTATGTGTGTGCGTGTATATATATACACACACATACATATATTTGGACAACATATAATATATAAAATGAGCTAATATGTTCCCTGCGATGCAAATCCCAACATTTATATGTGGGCAAGTTTTACCTCGCATGGATTATTATGTTACACATACACACACATACATATATGATACATATGTGTACGATTATACTTAATTTAAAATAAATTAAATATAATTCAATTCATTAATTATAAATTTAAATGAAATAAAGATTTTATTTAAACTAAATTTAGAAATGGTCTATATAAATTAGACTTCATAGGCCCAATAAAGATCCAATAGGGTAACAACATTTGGAATTCACCTATAACTTCCACCGCGGTTGGCCTAGTTCCAACAATGGTATCGAAGCCCAATAGCCTATGCAGTCTGAATTAGCAATGTTAGAGTCAACTATTAAGCTCACAGCCCAAATTTGAATTGGGCCTTGGCTAAATTTCAAAATTGTTTGAAATTTAATATAAAAGATTTTAAATTTAAAAGTTAAATTAAAAATAACATATACATATTGTTATCCGTCCTTTTGACCAGGTAGTATCTGGATGGACTTGACAAATCGAAATTGAAAGCTATCGGGGCAGGAAGCCCAAAGAGATAGCCATAGAGTTTAGAAATTAAGTACAATCAAGATCACAGAGTGGAATCAAGGCCATCCCAAAAATGCCAAAGCAGAACCTATCTTAGTGATGGATCAGTACTGATCCATCTCTATGGGTCGGTACCGATCCATAAAGCTCCACTACAAATGCCCTATTTTCCTCTTATTCTCAAGTGTTGATGCCATCAACCTATTTTAAGCTCCATTGCATCAGTCACATGTAGTGTGCTATCGAGCAACATAAACACCAGAAATCAGCAACTTCATTTCGCCACTGGTACATCCTATTGGCTTAGAAACAAGCCCCTAACAATGCAACTAGGATGGAAATAACGAAGCTAACAACAAGTGACCACAACACAAAGCATCAGAATTTATCCATGAGAAGATCTTATGGATCGGTACTGATCCATCACTACTACTGACATGGCTACGTTTCTTCGAGTTCAACTGCTGCTAAGACGTGGGTATCATAGTGGAAATCATGGAGGAGCATTACTCGACAGTCTACAACTATAAATAGGAGGCTAGGGGATCATTTTGGATGATTCTTTTGCTTTCTTGCAACTTTTTCATAATTCTATTGTAACTCCCTGTGGATCCCTACCGATCCATAAAAACTGTACTTGCAAAATAGTAATATAATCAATAAAAACTCTAAGGCTCCGCTTGGGAGTTTTGTAGTCCTGTTATAAAAGGTTCTGAGAGTATCGGTTTTGACCGTAAATGATCATAGCCGTTTTGATTGGTTTACATGAAGTGTTGTTACAACCGATCAGTACATGCTTGAGAGTTTAACATACACCGGTTTTGATAATTTCCCACTAATGTAACGTTACATATGTATCCTTGTATTTATTCTCTAATTTTGTAAAGATTAATTCTATAATATAATTAATGGGGGTATAAGTGAAAAAAGTTATTACCCCACAAAACACCCCAATTTGATTGGTTGAGAATTGCAATCAAAATTACACTGCACCGGTTTTCACCGGTTTTATAACCAATAACAACCAGTGTGAAAAAGACTAACAAGTAAGGGTTATGATAACACTGAATTACAGAGCCGTCCAAAACCAGTCAAAACCGGTAGAAAATAAACTACCAAGCAGAGCCTAAGTGGACGTAGGCATAAGTTGGCCGAACCACTGTAAACTTTATGCATCTCACTTTTACTCATTTTTCATTTAAATTTCTTTACTGGAAAGCGGTTGCCAGGTTTAAATAACCTTAGTTCAGAGCTTCATTTTCACTTTCTACAGTTTGAATTGCATTTTCTTGATGATTTTCAATCAATTATATACTTGTTATACCCTTATATCCACTAAAATGCAGGTTTAAAGCATTGAGATGGGATTTTGTGGTGTTTTATTCACTGGTTATTTAAATGAAGTTTTCAAGAAATATACAAGGATTTTCACGAAATATTCAAACTAACTTGATTAGCGGCACAAGATTAATTGCCCGAAACATGTCATCACATGTTTCTTTTCTTATACAGGTTTGCAAATGAGACCAAGTAATTGGCTATTCAAAAGAGAGAGATGCATTGTTAAGACTACAATTTCAGTCATCGTCCAGATATCCTAAAATATCGCTGGAAGTACTAAAATTGACAATCATCAAGCAACTTATGAACTTTCTTTACTTATGTATGGCATAACTGCTATTTGTAATATTTCAGTTTAATTCAGTTATTTTGATGCACTTTTTGTATTCAACTATGGAGTTTCTCACCTTAGTTTTTGATGTTGTAGTTTGTAATTATACTATGCAGCACCTTCAAATATGTTCTAGTTTTTACAATAATTAGTTCAGTTTTCTGTTTTTTGATGCAGTTTTTTTTAGGTAGAACTGATCATTATATGGTGTACTTTTTCATTGTATGGAGCAGCTTTACATTTTTTGATGTAGTTTTAATAATATAATATTGCATTTTTTCATTTACTTGTGCAGATTTTACTATTTATTGTACAATTTTTACTGTTTATGCAGTAGTTTTTTGTTAAACAGGTCGGGTTGGATTAACGCTTTTATTAAATGGGTCAGGTCGGGTCAACCCGTTTATTGAATGGGTCAAATAGGTTGGGTGTGTTTATGTCTTAAATGGATCGGGTTAAATTCTACCCTACCCATTTATGATTCGACCCAACCCGTTTGATGGGTCTACTTGCAACGACCTGAGACTTTTGGAAAGTTGTTGAAATGGAAGATTGAATTGGGCCAATATGACATAACGTATCATCCCCGGAGGGCAACCTAAGGCCTGGCATTGGTGGACTTCATAGTCGAGTACACTACATGAGATGATACTCCGAAGAGCAGTGGAGAGCGGGATGCTGGATGGAAGATGTTCACCGATGGTGCATCTAACGAGCATTCTTCCAGAGCAGGTGTTGTATTAGTTATCCCTAAAGAGTGTTCAATTGTGACGACCGCCCATGACCCCTGCACTGAATCTAGAGATAGAGCGCTGTAAAGTGTGCCAGGCGACCATGGACGGTTGTCAAGGTAAGATTTAAAACAACAGAATCTATCGTATTACTCACAACGCATGGACAAAATACAATAGAACATATATATAGTGAAGCTTTACAGAACAAAATGACATCATATAAAACTCCATAATGGTTGAATACAAGCATCCACATAGTCAATACATCCAACCTCACTACATAACTCTCAGAGAATACAAAACAGCGGAATATCCAGTACATATAATATGAAGATAATATGCAACCCTCCAGCTCGTCTTCGATATCAGCATCGTGAGAAGAGAACAGCACCTGTCACCTGCTACCTAGTCTGCCCGTCCCAAAATGGACGAACAGCCCAAGGCAATAAGAATTAAAACATAAAGCCTTGAGTCAGACAACAGTCTTAGTGAGCAGTAAATTAACTAACAACATACCAAAAGAGTATAAAGGAAAAGGAATAGGAATACAACCCTTCCACTCCAACCTCATTCTACAGTGATAGCCCCCAGACACACACTAAGCAGAAGCAAACATAGCAGAGCTTACAATTTAAAGTAAAGCTACTATCACTCGAGTCAAGGGCGATGTTTTCCAAGTACCAAGGCCTAAATCATATAAGTACCCAAAAAATACCGCTCTTGTGTCCGAATGACGATACAACCAAACATCCATGACTCTGGCTATCACTGTTATCATTGCTTCGATATCACCGTTAATTGAATGACTGGCACATTCTTTCAGCCGTCCGTCAAGGGCTAATGGAAACCCCGGTTCTAGACATAACTCCCGCACGTCGTCGCAACCCGTGCCTAGGACTATCGAATCTGCCCAGAGTACTCGACCATCAACAGTTGGCCGTTGGGACTATCGAATCTGCCCAAACGTACTCTTGCTTAGAGCATGCTAGAACCTTCAACAACGATGCTATCCAAGCCTCCTAGTCATCCTCCTCGACGACTATTCTCATATCCATTTATTATCCTCAACTCGAATCATATCACCGAGTTATCAACATGCTTGGAATGATCCCGTCTGGATTAGACCAAGTCTTCATCACATGATTGCCTCGCTTCATTACATCCTTGCAAAGCCTCATCTCATCATCACATCATCAAATCTATGCATAAGAGCTTCATCATCCCGCTACATATGCCACGAGCAGCTTTTCCAATTCAAGAGCCTTTCCCTTAGCTTTTGAATCACCTTTGATCTAAATCTAATCATCAATCATCTAGTTCATAACAATCAATAAAATCAAACATCAATCCAAGCAATCAAGCATTCAAAAATGATCTAAGTAGACAATTATAACAATAATGGCATTTTCGTAATTAAAGAGTTGAAAGTCCAATAAGCATGAAAACATGGATTATATCTCTACAAACTTGATGAATGAACTTGCATAGGTTGACATATGATAAAATGGATGTAACATCATCATGAACAATGGATCTATATGGATCTACACTTAGGATGAAGAAAATGCATGGAAATCTCTATTTTAACACCAAATCGAGCCAACTATCCGATATACTCCTTTGGATCCGTGTGAGAGATAATCACCACTCACCAAATCACCTAAACAATCCAAAAGATATCAACTTCAGATCTGGACAGCGAAGAACTAAGCTAGATCCGACAAGATCTCACTTCAAACGATGAAATCTCTCTTCGATGGATGAAGATCTTCAACTTTAGCTCTTGGATCTTCGATCTTGATCTTCGATTTAGATGGATGGAGATACTAGATTAGAGAAGAGAAAAGAGATGAAGAAATGTTGTAGTCGAGCTCTCAAAATGGCAGCACTTCGTTGCTTCAAAAACCGGTGCCAAAAAGTGAGCCAAACCCTTCTATTTATAGGCAGATTTTATGTCATCCGCCCCTATAAGTCGTTGCCGACCTAACCCTCTGCCGACTTACGACCTACCGACTCACAACTCAACACACGCTGCCGACTCAACTACCTACCGACTCACAACTCAACACACGCTGCCGACTCAACTACCTACCGACTTACTCTTCCTAGCGATCTACCCTAAGTCGTCCAACGACCTATCTCCCTTAACTCGTGTTAACGACCTAACTTGCTAACGCTCACAACAGGGTCTCCACGACCTAACCATACTTAAGTCGCTTACGACTTAGGCCCTAGCACTAAGTCATTCACTACTAACCCGCTAACTCGTCCCAGTCCTTAAGTCATAATCTCTTAAGTCGGTCATTCCTATAGGTCGGTCATTCCACTGAGTCACCCTACCGACCTAAACTCCACACAAGCTAACTCTAGGTCGTCCCTTCCTATGAGTCATCAACTCTTAAGTCGGCTGACTACTTTAACTCGGCCACACTGTTAAGTCGGTCTTCCCTTAACACGCTCACCTTCTTAGGTCGGTCACCCCACTAGGTTGCCCCACCGACCTAAGCACTCTGCACGGGTTAACTTCCATACGACCTAAGCTTTAACCCACTGACAACCCCTCCTTAATTCGCACGCGACCTAGCCCTTAGCTCGCACACGAGTCAACTTCAGACGACTCAACTAGGCTTACGACTTACGACTTAGTAAGTATACGACTCATCCCTCAACTCGTCCAGAACTCCTATCTCCTAAGTCGTATACGACTCACGACTTATGCTAAGTCGTGAACGACTTAGGACTTGGCAAAATTTGCCTAAAATCTGAAATGGCCTAAAACGCTAAAACTCCAGATTTGACGAACTTTCCGATCCGTGAAAATGCGGGTCGTTACATTCTCTCCCCCTTAGGAATTTCGCCCCCGAAATCCCAAACAATCAAAGCAATCAAAACTATTCTGTACGCCTACCATCCATAACAATCAGCAAACCATGCATCCAATTCTAGCTTAGCGTACAGAATTCTAAAATTAGAACAAGTTACAATATCGCGAGATGACACGACACCTTAGGGCCATACCTTGAAGAGTTCAGGATGAGCTGCTTTCATCCTCTCTTCCACCTCCCACGTACAGTCGTTATCATCATCACTCCATTGTATCTTGAGCAACTTAACTACCTTCCTCCTAAGCTGTTTCGTGTCGGTTTCCACAACACGAAGTGGCTTACGAGGTCTTCTATCGACTGGATCAACTTCGAAGTCTTCACAGCTATCAGCAGAAACCACTGTATTCGAGTCATGCACATACTTCCGTAGATATGATACATGAAAAACATTGTGCACACCCGACATCTTCTCAGGTAACTCCAACCTATAGGCGAGCTTTCCAATTCGCTCGATGATCGGGAATGGTCCAACAAATCTTGGAATCAATTTTCCTTTCTTCCCGAATCGAACAACATTCTTTAGTGGAGAAATCTTCACAAAAACCATATCTCCTACGTCGAATTCCAAATCCTTTCGACGCTTATCAGCATAACTCTTTTGACGGTCTTGGGCTGCCTTCATTCGTTGCCGAATGATTTCTATACAATCTGAAGTCTGACGAATCATCTCTGGCCCAAGCATCAGCTTTTCTCCAGTTTCCAACATACATGTTGGAGAGTTACACGGTCTTCCATACAATGCCTCATACGGTGCCATACCAATGCTTGACTGGTAACTATTGTTGTACGCAAACTCCACCAAATGAAGGTGATCTTCCCATGATCCTCCGAAATCCAAAACACAAGCTCTGAGGAGATCTTCCAAAACTCGGTTGACTCTCTCAGTCTGACCATCTGTTTGAGGGTGATAAGCTGTACTCAAACACAACTCGGTTCCCAAAACTTCCTGGAAGCTCTTCCAAAATCCACTAGTGAACAATGGATCTCGATCGCTCACTATACTCTTCGGAATACCATGGAATCGGACTATCCACTTAACATACAACTCAGCCAACTTTGACGCAGTCCTAGTCGATCGAACAGGAATGAATCGTGCACTCTTAGTCAGACGATCTACAATGACCCAAATCCCTTCATTTCCCGTCCTGGTTCTAGGCAACCCATCGAAAAAATCCATCGACACTTGTTCCCATTTCCATGTAGGAACTTCTAATGGCTGAAGCAATCCACTTGGCTTCTTCTGTTCGGCTTTTACCAACTGGCAGTTCATACATTTGGAAATAAAATTTCCAACATCCTTCTTCATACCTTCCCAGTAGTAGGTTCTCTTCATATCCCGATACATCTTATTTCCACCTGGATGAATTGTCAGCTTCGAGTGATGACTTTCCTTCAGAACTTCACTCCTCAATTCATCTATATCGGGAACAACTAGTCGTCCTTGCTTCCGAAGCCAACCCTCTCGATCGACCTCGAATCCTTTATCCTTTTCTGAATCCAATCCAGATTCCAATTCACGGATAATCTTGACAAGCTTATCATCTCGCTTTTGGCTCTCACCAATCCTTTCCACAAGAGTGGGTCTTATTGATAAGTTTGCCAATATCTCAGGTTCCAATTCGCATCTAGGCCTGAAGTCAAATCCAGCTAAATACTCGAGACTCTTCCATTCTGAAAACATGGCTCCCAATCCTGCATGTCTTCGACTTAACGCATCTGCCACTGCGTTACCTTTTCCCGGAGTATAAGCTATACCAAAATCATATGATGCTAAAAACTCTAGCCAACGTTGCTGCCGAAGATTCAAATCCTTTTGGGAGAAAAGATACTTCAACGACTTGTGATCCGTGAACAACTCGAATCGAACTCCCAACAGATAATGTCTCCACATCTTCAGAGCAAATACAATCGCTGCTAACTCCAAATCATGAGTCGGGTAATTCCTTTCATGCGGCTTCAGTTGTCGACTTGCATACGCAACAACCTTATCCCTCTGCATCAGCACTGCTCCAAGTCCAGTACCACATGCGTCGGTGTAAACCACCATCTCATCATTCCCACTTGGAATAGTCAAAACAGGAGCACTCGTCAGTCTCTCTTTCAGGATTCCGAAAGCTTGCTCACACTTAGCATCCCAACTGAACACTTGGTTCTTTTTCGTCAATCCTGTTAACGGTGCAGCTATCTTGGAGAAGTCTTTGATAAACCGTCGATAATATCCTGCTAATCCAAGAAAACTTCTCACATCTGATGCATTCTTAGGTCTAACCCAATCCTGGATTGCTGCCACCTTAGCGGGATCAACCGCTATTCCATTTCCAGAAATCACATGGCCTAAGAACCTCACTTCACTCTTCCAGAAGTGACACTTCGAAAACTTAGCCTTCAGCTGATGTTTCCGTAAGATTCCCAAAACAATCCGCAAGTGCGTCTTGTGCTCTTCTTCAGTTTTGGAATAAATCAGAATATCATCCACGAACACAAGTACGAACTTGTTCAGCTGATCTCTGAACACTCTATTCATAAGATCCACAAAATATGCTGGCGCGTTAGTCAATCCAAACGGCATTACCAGCCACTCAAAGAAACCAGATGGTGTCCTAAAAGCAGTCTTCGGCACACTATCCTTCGCTACTCTCAACTGGTGAAATCCCGTTGCCAAATCCATCTGAGAAAACACCTTAGCTTCGTGAAGCTGATCAAACAAGTCATCTATTCTCGGCAATGGATACTTGTTCTTCTTAGTCACCTTATTCAGCTCACGATAGTCCACACACAATCTCAACGACCCATCTGCCTTGGTTGCAAACACAACTGGTGCACCCCACTCGGACACACTACGCCGAATGAATCCTTTCTGTAAAAGGTCATCAACTTGCACCCTCAACTCTTGCTGTTCCCTAGGCGCCATCCGCCTTAGAGGCATCACAACAGGTCTGGCTCCTTCAACTAGATCTATACGAAACTCGATCTCTCTATGCGGCGGCAACCCTTTGACTTCGTCAAAGACATCCTCGAATCCATTTGCGATTGGCACTAAAGACAGTACATCCCGTGGAACAACTAGCGAATACATGAAGCTCATGAAGACGCCTTCTTCATGCTTACACCGTATCACAACCTTTCGCCCCTCCACATTCTCGACTGTCACCTCCAGCCTCTCACAATCAACCTTAGCCGCATACTTCCTAAGCCAGTCCATACCTAAGATAATTCCGAACCCCGCAAAGTTTAGAACAAAGCAATCACAAACAAAAGAGCAACCATGACTCGACACAACTAGACCACGGCATAACATACACAAACAAGACGAACCCCCAACTGGATTAGTCACAACCAATGGCCTATCAACAATATCCGGTTCCAAACCTAACCGGCCTACGAGTTCTCTACAAACAAACGAATGCGACGCTCCAGTATCAAACAGAACTCTAACTGGAACACCACATAGGAAAAGAGTACCTTGAACAACCACACTCTTTCCCTTCTCTTCAGCAGTAGGAGCTTTCGAAGACGACGGAACAGCTCCTAAAGCATAGGCTTGCACAATCTGCCTGTCCTTCCTTGGTTCTGGACAATTCTTCCTGAAATGTCCCGGCTTGTCACAGTTGTGACACTTCATCGGTGCCTTCGGATTCTTACAATCCTTAGAGAAATGGCCCTTCTGCTGACAATTGTAGCAAGTCACCTCGCCTTTCGGCTTCTTCTGGCCATCCTTACCCTTCTGCTGCTGCTGCTTCCTCTTCTGGTTTCCACCCTGCTGTGGTTTAGATTCTCCCTTGGTAACAGCAACAACAGGTCCTTCCTTAGGAAACAAACTCTCATGCCTAAGAGCTTTCTCCACAAGCTTCTCAAATGAATCGTCCAAGTGATCCACCAACTGTCTCCCAAGATAACTATCCAAGCCGGTCACAAACTTCTCATTCTTCTGATAAGCAGACTCAATATATGACCGGGCATATTTGGACAAAGCTTCAAACTCAGAAACATACTCAAGAACTGATCTTCCACCTTGCTTGAGCTCCACAAACCTCCTGAACAGAACAGACTTCTGAGCTGTAGAAATGAACTTAGCTTCAAATCTGACTTGGAATTGCTCCCAAGTAATCTCTTCCTCTGGAGTAGTGATGGTAATAGAATTCCACCAATCAGAGGCTCTCCCTTGAAGCTGTCTTGATGCCAACTTCCTCTTAGTTGCATCATCAATTCCCAAATCACCAAAGATCCTTCTACAAGCATCTATCCATCTCTGGACTTCGATAGTTGATTCTGTTCCCAAGAAAACCTTCCCTCCAAGAGCAGTATAATCCTTGCACAGCTTAGCAAAATCCACTGGTTTCGGAGTTTGGACTTGAACTCCAACATCAACTGCCGCTCCCGGAACTGGTATCCTTCTCATGATCGAAGTCATCATAGCTTCGAACATGGCTGCATAATCAGCAATCTCTTCAGTAGCACGGCCTTCCCTAGCAGCTGGTCTCCCTCTTCGACTCATTCTCAATATCTATAAAAAGGAATGATTAGAACATCTAGAGAAACAACTGCATAAAGGACTCAACTCTACTAAGCTACTATATTATATATAGTATTCATCCATCAAAATACAATTACGTCTCTCATACGTGGTTACTACAGCGAGCGTTGGGTAAAATCGATTAACCAATGCTCTGATACCAAATGTGACGACCGCCCATGACCCCTGCACTGAATCTAGAGATAGAGCGCTGTAAAGTGTGCCAGGCGACCATGGACGGTTGTCAAGGTAAGATTTAAAACAACAGAATCTATCGTATTACTCACAGCGCATGGACAAAATACAATAGAACATATATATAGTGAAGCTTTACAGAACAAAATGACATCATATAAAACTCCATAATGGTTGAATACAAGCATCCACATAGTCAATACATCCAACCTCACTACATAACTCTCAGAGAATACAAAACAGCGGAATATCCAGTACATATAATATGAAGATAATATGCAACCCTCCAGCTCGTCTTCGATATCAGCATCGTGAGAATAGAACAGCACTTGTCACCTGCTACCTAGTCTGCCCGTCCCAAAATGGACGAACAGCCCAAGGCAATAAGAATTAAAACATAAAGCCTTGAGTCAGACAACAGTCTTAGTGAGCAGTAAATTAACTAACAACATACCAAAAGAGTATAAAGGAAAAGGAATAGGAATACAACCCTTCCACTCCAACCTCATTCTACAGTGATAGCCCCCAGACACACACTAAGCAGAAGCAAACATAGCAGAGCTTACAATTTAAAGTAAAGCTACTATCACTCGAGTCAAGGGCGATGTTTTCCAAGTACCAAGGCCTAAATCATATAAGTACCCAGAAAATACCGCTCTTGTGTCCGAATGACGATACAACCAAACATCCATGACTCTGGCTATCACTATTATCATTGCTTCGATATCACCGTTAATTGAATGACCGGCACATTCTTTCAGCCGTCCGTCAAGGGCTAATGGAAACCCCGGTTCTAGACATAACTCCCGCACGTCATCGCAGCCCGTGCCTAGGACTATCGAATCTGCCCAGAGTACTCGACCATCAACAGTTGGCCGTTGGGACTATCGAATCTGCCCAAACGTACTCTTGCTTAGAGCATGCTAGAACCTTCAACAACGATGCTATCCAAGCCTCCTAGTCATCCTCCTCGACGACTATTCTCATATCCATTTATTATCCTCAACTCGAATCATATCACCGAGTTATCAACATGCTTGGAATGATCCCGTCTGGATTAGACCAAGTCTTCATCACATGATTGCCTCGCTTCATTACATCCTCGCAAAGCCTCATCTCATCATCACATCATCAAATCTATGCATAAGAGCTTCATCATCCCGCTACATATGCCACGAGCAGCTTTTCCAATTCAAGAGCCTTTCCCTTAGCTTTTGAATCACCTTTGATCTAAATCTAATCATCAATCATCTAGTTCATAACAATCAATAAAATCAAACATCAATCCAAGCAATCAAGCATTCAAAAATGATCTAAGTAGACAATTATAACAATAATGGCATTTTCGTAATTAAAGAGTTGAAAGTCCAATAAGCATGAAAACATGGATTATATCTCTACAAACTTGATGAATGAACTTGCATAGGTTAACATATGATAAAATGGATGTAACATCATCATGAACAATGGATCTATATGGATCTACACTTAGGATGAAGAAAATGCATGGAAATCTCTATTTTAACACCAAATCGAGCCAACTATCCGATATACTCCTTTGGATCCGTGTGAGAGATAATCACCACTCACCAAATCACCTAAACAATCCAAAAGATATCAACTTCAGATCTGGACAGCGAAGAACTAAGCTAGATCCGACAAGATCTCACTTCAAACGATGAAATCTCTCTTCGATGGATGAAGATCTTCAACTTTAGCTCTTGGATCTTCGATCTTGATCTTCGATTTAGATGGATGGAGATACTAGATTAGAGAAGAGAAAAGAGATGAAGAAATGTTGTAGTCGAGCTCTCAAAATGGCAGCACTTCGTTGCTTCAAAAACCGGTGCCAAAAAGTGAGCCAAACCCTTCTATTTATAGGCAGATTTTATGTCATCCGCCCCTATAAGTCGTTGCCGACCTAACCCTCTGCCGACTTACGACCTACCGACTCACAACTCAACACACGCTGCCGACTCAACTACCTACCGACTCACAACTCAACACACGCTGCCGACTCAACTACCTACCGACTTACTCTTCCTAGCGATCTACCCTAAGTCGTCCAACGACCTATCTCCCTTAACTCGTGTTAACGACCTAACTTGCTAACGCTCACAACAGGGTCTCCACGACCTAACCATACTTAAGTCGCTTACGACTTAGGCCCTAGCACTAAGTCATTCACTACTAACCCGCTAACTCGTCCCAGTCCTTAAGTCATAATCTCTTAAGTCGGTCATTCCTATAGGTCGGTCATTCCACTGAGTCACCCTACCGACCTAAACTCCACACAAGCTAACTCTAGGTCGTCCCTTCCTATGAGTCATCAACTCTTAAGTCGGCTGACTACTTTAACTCGGCCACACTGTTAAGTCGGTCTTCCCTTAACACGCTCACCTTCTTAGGTCGGTCACCCCACTAGGTTGCCCCACCGACCTAAGCACTCTGCACGGGTTAACTTCCATACGACCTAAGCTTTAACCCACTGACAACCCCTCCTTAATTCGCACGCGACCTAGCCCTTAGCTCGCACACGAGTCAACTTCAGACGACTCAACTAGGCTTACGACTTACGACTTAGTAAGTATACGACTCATCCCTCAACTCGTCCAGAACTCCTATCTCCTAAGTCGTATACGACTCACGACTTATGCTAAGTCGTGAACGACTTAGGACTTGGCAAAATTTGCCTAAAATCTGAAATGGCCTAAAACGCTAAAACTCCAGATTTGACGAACTTTCCGATCCGTGAAAATGCGGGTCGTTACAGTTCAATCTGTTATGCCTTGAAACTCGATTTCCCTGTAACAAACAATGAGGTAGAGTATGAAGCTTTGATTACAGGACTAAAAGTTGTGAAAGAACCGTGAGTCAAAACTTTACACATCTTTAGCAATTCCTAACTTGTGGTGTACCAGGTGAGAAAGGAGTTTCAAGCAAAGGGAGCGAGACTAGTTCCATATCTGAAAAGAGCCCTTGAGTTGCTTAGCGATATTGAGTATTACACTATAATGCATATACCCAGAGAAGAGAATGTGAAAGCCGATTCACTGGCCAAGTTGGCTAGTTTAGTAGATGCGCAAATCATGGGCCTAGTCCCGGTAGAAATATTATCGGCATCGAGCATCGACAGGATGGATGTCGATTGGACCTTGGAGGCTAATTCTGAAAGGGAATCGTGGATGACTCTAATCGAGTGTTACTTGCAGAAGGGAACCCTTTCCGATAGAAAGAACGAGCGACGATGGCTTCTCCGCGAAGCTTAGAGATACATAATTCAAGAAGGATTGGTGTATAGGAAGGGATTCTCAGTTCCTCTTCTTCGGTGTGTCACTAATGATGAAGCCAAGCGAGTGCTCGGGGAGGTTTATGAGGGGTCTTGTAGTGACCACACTGAGGGGCAAATCTTAGAAAAGAAAATTCTTTGTTATGGGTACTTCTAGCCAACCATCAACGAAGATGCAACTGATTACACCAAAAAGTTTGACAAGTGCTAGAGGTTCGCAAAGATTCCTAGAGCCCAGCCGATAGATATTACGCAGATGGTCAGCCCCCGACCGTTTGCTGTTTGAGGTATCAATATCATTGGCATCTTGCTGATATCTAAAGATGGCGAGAAGTACGCCATCATTGTTGTTGACTATTTTACGAAGTGGGCTGAAGTGGTACCGCTTGCCACGATCACTACTAAGAAGGAGACCACTTTGTAGTGAGGAATATCATTGGTCGCTTTGAGGCCCAAAAATGATTATCTCTGACAACGTAACCTAATTCGACAACGTCGATTTCAAGGGTTTCTACTACCGACATCGCATTGAGAAGAGATTTGCAATGGTGGCACATCCCCAAGTGAATAGACAGGTAGAAATTGTGAACAAAATTATTAAGTCCATTTTAAAGAAGCAACTGGAGAAGGCCAAGGGTAAGTGGGTCGACGAATTACCATTAGCACTTTAGGGCATATAGGATGACTCATAATTCCACGATCGGCAACTCTGATTTCGTTCTAGCTTATGCATCGGAGGCTATGATTCCTGTTGAACTTAAAGTACCTTCTCATCGAGTGACTCATTACGACCCTAGAATAAACGAAGAGCTCATGCTAGAGTCTCTCGACATGGTCGATGAGAAGCATGATGAAGATGATCTGAGAGTAGTTACACATTGAAAATTGGTCGCTCGATACTACAACACCAAGGTAAGGAGTTGAACCTTCAAGATTGGCTACTCATTCTCAAATGAATCTTCCTAGGCCCCCTGAATACGGGCCAGAGCTAGGAAGGCCCGTTTGTATTCGAACACAAGCTCAGAGACGGAATATTCAAGCTAGCAACTATGGACGGGGTCTCACTTCCCCAAGCATGGAATAGAGAACATCTACGACACTATTTCACTTGAAATCTGACTTTGTGAATATTTAGTCAAGTTAGATGTAACAAGACAAAATTCATCATTTCCCATTTTTTAAAAGCAAAAATGACATCCTGAATCTGTGACACTCTCTTTGCATAACTATAATATCGTGAAATGTAATACACATGAATGAACTTGCATGTGCACAATGCAAGTATGAAGGTAGCTAGAGATAGGTATCGGTTAAGCTTTCGAAATCCATGATTAGACCCTTGAAGCATATCCACACCAGGTGTCCAAAGATAAATATCTGTCAACTCCCTCAATCCATGACTTAGGGGCAGGAGTATAAACATTCAAAGGTAGAATGAGACAGTTTTCCCCTACAGCTTGAGCCCAGAGTCTAGCAAAGCATCACACCTTGCCCGGAAAAAAGACAAGACAAAGGATCATTGCCTGGAGATAAGCGGGCTATTATATCCAAGCTTCAATCGATGCCTAGAGTTAGGCGCGATCGAAGGTGAACATCTTGAATAGGGATGTCTAAACCACCATTTCGAGAGGTTAACTCTAACCGATGCCCATAGTTTGGCATGGTCAAAACAAGTGTCCTGGAGAAGGATGCCCAAATTTCCATCTAAGATGAATTACCTCGATCAACGCTTGGTGTCTGGCGCAATCGCACTCGAACATCCTCAAAGGGGATGCTTAAATCACCTTCCTAGGTGATTGGAGTTCGACCGAGTTTCAGAATCGGATATGGTCGCATGTGGGCACCCAGAGATAGGCGACCCAGTGATCATTTTTCACTCACCAAAATGACAAGATGTCAATTCTCATTTCTAATCGGATGATATCAGGCCGGTACAACAAGTTGGACTAATAACTTAGTCCAATAATGATGATAAGAAATGGTCCGCAAAAATGCAGGAGTGTGATAACAAGCATGTTTCTCAGAACTAATGCAAATTCACACAAGGCTCGAATAAACAAAAAGTCTTTATTATTCACATCAAGAAAAGTTCAAAAAAAGATACCAATGTTATTAGCACTAAGACTAAAAACAGAAACTGGGGGCCGAACCTGCATAAAGCCGGCCTAAAACAAATGGCAAGTTCCTACTACTATATAACCAAAAATAAAAAAGAGACAGATGATTACTTCTTGTGTTTCTTCTTTTTCTTCTCTTCCCCGAAAGATTACGCATTGGGCCTCTTTGGTTTCTTCCTGTTCCTACTCTCGCTTCCTCGACCCTTAGGCAGGATGCCATGTGAAGACCCGATTGGTACGCTTTGAGTACTTGCAAGAGTAGGAAGAGTAATTGAGGGAAAGAAGATCTCGTCGGGTAAAGCTATCGACCAAGGAGAAAGGAAAAATCCTATAGCTCTTGCTTGATCTCCTTGGCTTGCAGGTCTTGAACCTTAAGCAACTCTAGCATGCTGGGCCCTAGTGAAAGATTCGAAGTCCCAGTTATAACAACATCCTCCTTAACCTGGGCTTTGAGGAACTCACTGGTCGTCTCCTCTTCCAACGCATAAATTATTGTGTAACCAGACTTAAAGTATCACCAGACAGAATGGTGGGGATCATCTCGGAAATAGTTACGACCATTTGACTCAATCGTTGTCGCTTGTTCTCCTAGCTGGGAGTCTTCCTTCATGAGAATTGTGATTGCAGGCAGAATTAAAATTTGAGAAAGATGAAAGAAGAGATTAGCGATATCGACCAGTGTCATGTGAGCTCCCTTAAATATGGGTAAGGTTAATTGTATACCTTATTCGGGCTGAGGCTCTATATAGGCGGGTGTGCCATCTGAGTTCCCCTCATGAATAGGAGATAACATGCTTGTTTTCTACATTTGTGGAGCATCAAATTGTACAGAGGGACGGACGGAGTGATAAAGCGGGTAGGGACCTAGAAGTGCACCCTGTAGTGAGATCCTAAGGTATAGTCCTGGAGCCTTCGGCTTGATCCTTTCGAATCGTACTGGCCAGCTCTGGATGCAAAATAAGTTCACCAGCTCTCAGCGCTTCAACCTCCTCTAGACTCAGAATCTCATGCTCCAACTCCACCAGATTCACCTCACCTTCTGCCAGGGCCTATTGTTCTTCTTGAATAATCTATTCCGATGCCAAGAATAGAGCTCAGAGATAGTCTTTGCCAAGCCACTCCAAATCTCTGAATTCGATGACATTAGCATTATAATTAATGATGAGTTGCTTGAACCTGTCTTTGACCCATCTCTCTACAGCTGCCACCAACTCATCTATATTCTTAGCCTTGGCCAGCGCATCGTCTCTTTGTTTGCAAGCATAAAGCATCTCATCACAGTAGCCCTGGGCTATTGTAAGGGCTTCATCCTTCTCTTTCTTCTCCTTTATGAGTTGTGCCTTCAGCTCTTCCACTTCTTTCGTTTGTTCATGGTTCCTATGGTGAACAGATTTAACTTGGCAAAAATGGTCCTTTCTTTCCCGCTCAACCATCTCACTCAGGTCCTTGGCTCTCCGTTCGCTATCTGCCCATGCCTTCTTCGGCTTTGCAACACAGAGATGAGCGATAGTCTCATCATTTTGATTTGCTATAAGTCACAACACTACAGCCTCAACCTCCACGCTCTTGGCATATTCAGAGATCTACTCGACCAACCTCTTCAAAATGAAACACTGGTCATAGGTGTCACTAACATACGCTACCATATGGTCTTTAACCACTGGGGGAATGTTTTTCAAATTGTAAGCAAACTTAATGCCTTTGAAAAAATCTTTGGGTAGCGGCATTGTAGTTTAGCCATCTAAGGCTTGGACACGACCGACTGCTTTGTTGTGATGACAAGTTGCTCAATAGGCCTTTTATCAGCTTTCCAACAAGAAGAGTCAGGAGCACCAGGCTTTGATGATCGATCGAAATGCCAAGAAGTGTGGGATGGCGTTGTCTGCTTAGCAGGAAGGGAAGCCGAAGAAAGATCACGAGAGATGTCATTGCGAGAAACGTCATCGAGACAGTTAAGTGCCTGTCCGAACCCCTAGATTAGGGTGACTTGTATCTAGATTGATGCCTCAATTATGGGTTATTGACTGATAACACTTCTATCGATCTCCTATGTCATGGCTTGAATGTTGACTAGAACCAAAGTCATAGCTAGTGCTATGGTGGCGCGTGCTTGACTTATGTCTTGGGTGATAGGCCATCTAGTCCTCGAAAGATTCATACATACCACATCTTTCATTGAACCTGCAAATGAGACAAAGATGAACCAACTTGTGGCACCCTCACCTCTATAACCATACTACCCAAAAGTATTAAAGAGTAATACTGTCAGATAATACGAAGAATGTGTGATATAGGGTACACACATGAATATTCCCTTAGACTAAAACCTATACATATCTCATATCAAATAAAGCTCAAATAGATGTACATGGTCTCGGTACAAAGCAATAAACACGTGTGCTTCCAGGATAGAACAATACACAATATATAAATAATGACAAGGAGGACACGGAGTCAAACGCAACAACAATATATAATAAGAATGTATACATCATTCCAATCATACATCAAATATAAACCAACATCAAAACATCTAATTTTTTAATCTATATACAACTCAATATTATACAATGAAAATATATAATAACAAAACCTAGACTCTATCTATACCTAACATCCAATGAAACGGCCGTCACATCCCCTGAACCTAAAATGTCTCGGACTGACCCGAGTATTGTAAATAACACATGGGTCAGACTAGACTATAAAGATAAATGATATGAAATATGTAAAATCAATGAAAGGTATAATAAAATGTACTCACCCATATAAATAATACCAATCAAAATCACGAATTCAATACAAATGGACGAATCATCCATATTCGGAAATCATCATCAAAATCAATATATATATATATACATATATATATATATATACACAACAATGTGAGATGGCCTATCAAATCATCAAAACAATATCCAACATCATACAAACCATAAATATAAATCATCCACAAATCAAAGCACCAATAATAAAGAAAGTCTATCTCAAAAATACCAAATCATCAAAGAGTATGGATATACGAGGACTTACTACACTTTAGACTCAACCAGTCTCTAATCTACTCAACTCATTATAGGAATGAGACATATATGCCAGTCCACCACATAGAAATAACACCGAAACAAAAAGGGAGACTGATAGTACAACATGCTCTAGGAACCCAGGACTACTCGCCTCCCTTTGAGTACCGTCTATTCCTATAGTCTTTAGTTAACTCGATGGACATCGTGAACCCATTTACCATCGGCTCGTCTACGGGTAGCCCCGGTCATGACCCTGCTTTACACCTAATTGTAACATACCACTGGCCTATGTGACACAAGGGACTGTAGGGCTCCTACTCTACCAACTACCAATCTAGTGATGCGCATTGAATATATGTAACGACTCGCCTTTTTGACCATCGAAAGTCGACACCGAATACTACCACTCTGTTCAAATGTCGACATCCAATCGACAAAAGGTAGATTATTAGGGTAAATAAAAAGAAAAGAACAGAGAATGGAGAAAATCAGAATCCCACAGCGAAATCGACAATATATAATATGAGTATATCAGAGTTAAAAACAAACCTTATCAGCTGGACAGTTATAAAATCCTGACCTTACAATTGCCGATATGGATACTATATAATACAATGAAAAATAAAACACTTCAATAGGTGAACCTCTAGCTCCTCTCAAGACCTCCATAACACCAAAGCCGACCTGGGAAAATACTCAGTCTGATCCAAGCATTATAACAAAATAACACCCGGATCAGTCTGGAAATACCAACGTAAGAAAACTCAAATAATGAGGAACATATAAAAGTTCCGTGAGACCACACCGCTTACGCGGAACGGGTTTTTACCTCATAAGAGTAACATCCATACAGGAAAGAGCAGAGATAAACAACAGGAAACAAATCCAAATAAGAATGGGCATAAATAGTATTAGAAACTAGACTTGAGAGAATGGAAATAATCCGAGTAGAATCCAAACTGGACAGAATGGATAAACAAGATAACAGTCCAAACTTGATAGAATAGACAAAACCAATAATTAAACACCACGAAGAGTGGTTAACTCTTACCGTTGCAATTAAAGAAAAGCATATTCAAAGGTTCGAATCAAATAGGAAAGAAAAATTTCCAACAAATGACTAGGAGGGTGCATCCCCCCTAAATGAAGTATACCTCTAGAAATATACTTGAAAACCCCGGGAAATTCAAGCTGGACTCCGCCAATCCTTACCGAGAATCCGAATATTTCACATCTAAATCATAGCCGTTTTAAGGCGACAGTACACAAAATCTAGATGAGATGTGAAAATACTCTAATGGGAGCAACCCCGCATAACTTGGCCCCCAAAAACACGCCCTTTGGTTTAGTCATTTCCGACAAAGGATAA
The DNA here is from genome assembly GCA_030737815.1 of Allium fistulosum. NCBI lineage: Eukaryota > Viridiplantae > Streptophyta > Magnoliopsida > Asparagales > Amaryllidaceae > Allium > Allium fistulosum. Next base: position 830,165,025 of record CM060903.1, on the reverse strand, counting down.
CAAAGCTCAAAGAGCAGCAAACCATTTTTAAGGTGACGATACACCATGAAGAAAGCTGGATTTGATAGTAAATAAATCAATTATCGGAGATAATTAAAATGATCGTATATGGAAATTAAATATCATATATCTAACACTACTCGCCGTTTCCAAACAAGTGCTATCCCTCGATTGAAAATGAAGCCAGGCAAGTTGAGGTAGTGTTACCTCTAGGCATCGTCTTGACGACATTAATAACCTTCAAGATAGAAACAAGTTCAAGCCTCAACGTTTAGCATTAAAAGTATGACCAAATCCTTTCCATATAAGCGATATCCATACGAAATTACTTTTCCATAATTGAAATCGAACTTTACTTTTAAAAGAAACTAAACTTGTGCTTGATTTCCATATTACAGTATTGGTAAAACACTTATAGAAATATCTTTTAAAAATGTTCTTTTAAAAGACAAATTTTATAATACTAAGTGTATTAATTTTCACTTAGCTTTATTTATTAATAATTCCTTTTAAAGGATCTTCTCATTTAAAACCATCATTTTTAAATTTAAAACAATATTTATTATCCCAAAAGAAAATAAAGCAATTTAAATACCTTTATAAATTTAAAACATATTAATTATCCAAAAGATAATTAATCACATTTATAATCTCTTTTGAATAAACAAATCCGTTATCTTTAATAAAATAGTTAATTATTTCCAAACACTTTTATATCATCAGAAAATTAACTTTAAAATCTTTATTGAATTAGTGTATTAACTTTAAGATACTTTTATCAAATTAGTTAATTCACTTTAATCACTTTTATTAAATTAATCTAATTTAAATATCATTAATTAAAAGATTTATTAAATTAAAATAATCATTAGTTAAAATAAATAATTAATCTCAAACATCATTAATTAAAATGATAAATAAATTTTAAATACCATTAATTAAAAACAATTAATTAAATTCAAATAATCATAAAATAATTGGATTAATTAAATTTAAACATCAATTAGTTAAAATGATAAATTAAAACATCATTTATTAAAATTATTAATTAACTATAAAACATCATTAATTTAAAATGATTAAATAAATTTCAAATATCATATTAGTCAAAGTAATTAATTAAATTTAAAATAATCATTAATTAAAATGACTTAATTAATATTGAATCTCATTAATCAAATAGAATAATAAATTTGAAACATCATTAATTAAAATGATTAATTACATCCAAATATTAAAAATTAGGATGATTAATTAAAATCAAATTCATTAATTAAAATGATTAATTACTTTTAAATATCATTAATTAAAATGATTATTAAGTTTCAAATATCAATAATTAAAATAATTAGTTAAATTCAAATATCATTACTTAAAATGATTAATTAGGCTCCATTATCATTAATTAACATAATTAATTAAACTCAAATAATCATTAGTTAAAATGATTAATTAAGTATAAAACATCATTTGTTAAATTGGTTAATTAGTTTCAAAATCATTAACTAACATGATTAGTTGATTTGAAACATCATTAGTTAAAACACTTAATTAATTTAAATAACCATTAATTAAAATGGTTAATTAACTTAAAATACCATTAATTAATATGATTAATTAAAATTTAAAATTCTATTTAATGAAATCAGAAGTTCAAGTTGAAAACATACATGACAGGGTTTTGGGGAAGAAAATCATTAAACGATAGTATAGCGGAAATCTCTATAACGACATTAAAACAATTTTAAATGTAATATCAAGATTTATTTCAATTAAACATTAATATCATAGCGTAAGGATGTAAATAAATAATTATTGGCGAGAAACCCCTCAGGGTCTCTCTATAAATTTATCCCTGCAAAATAATGGTTATGGATAATATATATATAATCATATGAGTTCAATGTCCATACAAGTAAACGCAACGAACGACGTCCGAATCCGACCTCGTACGCAAAAGTTATAGATTTTACAAGTTATCGATTAATTAAAATTAATTAATAAATAATTTACTGTTTACCAAATTACCCCTACAAAACAATGGTCCTTCTTCCCTCTTTACAAACGCCTATACACTAAGCTCATGCTCGCAATTGCCATGCATGCACAAGCATTGATACGGAGCCACGCTCCGCTAAACTCAATTTTGTCTTTACTAACGCGTTTCTCTTCACGCTCTCTCTTTGATGGACCCACCAACAACTCGACCGCACCTCCTAATCAAAATGCGACTCGAGCCTCCCCCTTCGTCCACCAATAGGTCGTGTGACCTATTTTGCCACTGATCTCCTTGAAAATTTGAGTCTAGGTGCTAAACTCCTCCATGAGTTCAAAACCAAGCTTCGTTCGTCAAAGCGTCGACCACAAACTCCAAAATTTCCAACCTATATCCACTGCCCTATTCGACAGCCCCTCGTTCCAAAATTTCCAAAATTAGGATTTTTTGTTGCTTATTTAATTCGATTAGAATTTTTGAAATTTTGGCTTTTAAATAGGAAGCTCTAATATAGTTTCTAGGCATGTTTAAGTAGAGAGGAGTATGGAAGTGTACTTGGGGGTAGGGTGGCTGAAAGGATTGGGTATGGGTTGAGATAGATGGGTATAGTTTGAAAAGATTTGATTTCTATTATTTTATTCGATAATATTTGACAATACATACCCAAAAATCTCAATCTCCAATCGAAGCGTGCAGACTGGCTTTCTATATTAAATACTCCTATTTCGAACTCAATGGAACTATTTTCGAGACCCAATTCCAAAGTATACGGAAGTTAGCTTTTTAAATCAAAATATATTCAAAATCAATCGTTATGCGTTTCGAGCTCGCACGACCATATGGTACATCTGATCACTACGAAACTCTATGGTGTACAATAATTTATTATTCCGGATCTAATGACACTGGTTTCATCCAAATCCGAGAAAGTGCCCCGGAATGATAATTTCACAAATTTAAATATTGTTTTATATTTTCGTTCCAATTATCGATATTTAACCGATCTATTTATTTTTGTAAATAAATTTACAAATGGAATTCATCAATATTATTTATTAATTAAAAGGAGTTAAATAAAATTATTAAATCCATTTAATTAATATTTAATTCACAATTCAAATATTTAAATGATTACAATTTTTGAATTATAAGTTATTAAATTTCAAAATCCAATTATTTAAATATTTAAAATTAATTAAACATTTAAAATCAAATGATCAAAATTTTGGGTTGTTACATTCACCCACGTAAAATAATTTCATCCCTGAAATTCCAAGGAAGAAAATGTTTCCAAAACCTTAAATTTAAAACTATTAATTTAAAATGAGTTACTAAACTTATTAATTTAGTCTTAAAATTTTACGGAAAATTTTGGTAGCGTCTCCTTTGCGCGGCTTGATCCGAACAACTACAGATTGCCTCTACGGGCTCTAAACCAATCAAAGAACACAAAAACCAAGTGGCTACCCATAATCAGGGCATAAAATCATCAACCAAATTAAATTTATAAATCTATTACATACCTTTTCGCGTTTGTTACATATTTTTAGCCAGTAATTTATTATCTTTATGCAATTGCAGATGCATAAGTATCAAAATAGAAATCTCTTGCATGCCTGTACTTACGAAATCTAAAAGAAAATCAGACTGACAAAAGCAACATGATGTAACCCTACATGCCAAAAATTAGCCTGATATAAATCTACATGCAACTCTAGTATAAAATAAAGCTACATGCAACCAACAATCATATCACAATCATAGGCGACAAAATACAGAGAATATTCTGTAATAAATGCTATGCATCCAATAATTTCAAATGATAAATTTAGATCTAAATGCCCGAGTTTTTTAATTCAAACAATTATTTTCAAATTTCTCAGACGGGAATTAAATCAATAATCAAAATCAAAATGACAAGGAGAGGATCCTCCAAATAAAGTATGGTGAAACTCTAGAGTCAAAATAACGTGGAGCATCCAGTGGTATTTCGGTTCCTCTAAAACATCAATTAGGGTAAATAAATATTATTTCTTTCCCAAAATTATCAAATTCTCTTTTTTTGGTCAAAATCACCAGGATTTAGGTCCTAATAACAACAATTCAAAATCCTTTTCCTATAAATTAAACTTTATAAACGATGGTATATAAAATCACACAATCAATTAATCAAATCAAATTCTGTATAGGAATAAACCAAAACTATCAGTCAATCAATCAAATTCCATAAGGGAAAACTTATCACTTAACATTAAATGTCAAATGACCAACAAACAAATCTTAACTTAGGTTCAAAACTTTTTTGACTGTCCAAAAATATAGATAATTATCTAAGCGTACCGTTTTGCTCAATAGCCTTTAGTTATTACTTAGAAGATTATCCAAACTCACTCGGACAAAATGGAAAGTTATACTCTAAATTTTATTAGTTTCTCAACTACATTAAATTTTTTCTAAATCACTTATATTTCCTCTTGCATGGGTTCGTCATCACGAGAAATTATAATCATCGTGGGGGTCGTGGGTGGTATGAGCATTCCTACCATTGGATACCCGTCTTCATTTCTTCGAGTGGATGGGGCATGCTCTCCTTCAATCGGGCGCCAATCATTGCTAGGTGGATATTCCGGTCGTTCTTCCTCATCGCTAGAGAGAATAATGAGGTTGTCCCTCAATTTGCCCTTGAAGTCTCTCATTTCGAGTACTTTACTCCATATGGTTTCTACAATGTAAACAACATCCCCTTAGATATAGGTACTAAGAAATTTACTTAATCTAACTTAGTCTAATTTCAAGTTATTAATATCTCATTACTTAGGTATATCCTATTTTAGGTAGAAACGTTTGCTAATCACTTGGTATTACTTTCCTCAAACCAATGTTCAACCAATACTTAGAAAATAAACCGAGGTCTTTGTTCAATCCACTTCTAAAGATAGCTTTTCCCACTTAAAATTCTTTACATGTCAAAATGATTTATCCTCCCAAAAATCCTTTTTATAAATTTTTAATCATTATATCTAACTAAAATTTCTCAAAAATATATCTTTTTTTTATTAAATATAATCCTGGGTAAAAAAAATTTCATTTACCGATTTTTTTTCAAAACCAAAATCATTTGTATTATCATTAAAAAATACATGCTCATATATAATACTCTCAAACTCATTCTAGGGCATTAATAACCTTATCTCTAATGAGTAACTCATCCTAGGGTATTACTAACCATATCTCTGATGAGACTTTACCCCTACCAAAGACAAGGTGTTCGTTTAACCTATGCTTTGATACCAAATGTGACGACCAATTTCTTCGACTCTCGAAAATCGACACTAATACATCCTCGGTATTCAAGTGCCGCAAATCCAAGTGCTGAAGAGGCGGATTCTCAAGGGTAAGAAAGAAAATAAAGACAGAATAGAATCTCACATGAATGGAATAACATATATTATTTCAATATATATATATATATATATATATTTATATATATATATATATCTTTACAGCAGAAATTTTAAATATATTTATCAGAGTTAAACATGGACATTTATAAATATCTGTCCTTACAAATATGGAATACAATAGTACATGAGTGTTGTGTAAATGGATAACAATCTTCAGAAGAATCTTCTAATTCCATGCTCCGAGCTCTTCCAGATTTTCTTCTAACTAAACCTGACTAATTGGCTGGCCGGGAAAATTAAGGCACCCAGAGTTTAAGGGATAAGAAAATAAACTCCAGGTCAGTCATGGGACTGGTGTGAGAAACTCAAAATATGCATTTTGAAAACAAAGGTATCTCATAAGACCACGCCACACATAAAAACGGAATGGGTTTTTACCTTATGATAACCAAAACATTTGCTAAGCAAAAATTGGGGACATTATTTTTAACGGCATTCTCTTGAAAATACTTTTCAAATAAACTTATGAACCTTAGCCGAAATTATTACATTGGTTATTTGACGGCATAATAGGTTTACAACTAAGTCCGAAGGCACTCATTGGAGAATGGATTTCCATACAATGGCAGGTAAAGGACTACTTTCCCTACATTACGTCTCTAGAGGGATGTACCAAGGATACACAAACAATCCTCCGCATCTGGCAAGATCGGTCTATCACGATTTGGCACTCAAACAAGGCCTGGATAAAAACCGAATATGTCATCACCCCGGTCGTTACCGAACTATCCGGGGCCCCATAGCACACACAACATACTCGATATATAGCGAGTAATCTAGAAAGGTGATGATCATACCCTAATGGTTGCGAACCACATAGCCTTATGACGTAATCTATTTAAGCCATTACCAGGTGATGAGGCCTGAGGTAACGATTACCTTTCACATAGCACATTCCACTTTGAATGCCACACTGCCATTCCATGATCACACAACTAATTTCTACAAATGTATAACTCCTGAGCTCGTATATCTCAAGAAGGGGTGTTAAGCTAAGAGAAGTTGCCTTCTCCACCATCAAACAGATGATACGTTCAGTGAGATCAATTAATGTAATTACAAATGCATCGTCAGACATTCATCCATATAAGTTGTCTAGGAACTGGACAATCCAAAGGCACTCTCCTACCACATCCTGTCGGGGATTACTCCTAGGATCAGTAGCAAGCAGTCCTTGCATCGAAGATCTCAAATGAAGAATTACTGCCACATAAATATGATATGGGAAATTCCCCCAAGGGTCAGTGACAAGCAGCCCTACATTCCATCTTCCAAATCATTTCCATGTCTTTACTTCGAATACGTAAATTGATGCAAAGTGGTTTCTAGATAAGATTTACTCAAATCCGAGCCCGGTTCCTTCAAACCAATCATCAACAAAAAGATATTAGGTGAATAGGGAATTATTCATTGATTTATTAATTTCTTTTTATCAAAATATCTTCTAGAGATATATATCTTTAAAACATTATTTCCCGTATATACGGAATCATTAAACCTTATTTATCCAATCCTTTGATTACTTAAAACCTTTGTAAATCTTGGAAAAATTCTAAATCATTTCATTTTTCACATAGGAAAATGTTTCCAAATTATTTCATTTAAATCTTAATAAAGATTTTCAAATCATACTTCCACATTGGGTAAAAAACTATGTTATTTAAGACATAATTTACTATAAACCCAAACCAATAAATTTTAAGTATAGGAATTAAATTAATTCCAAATCATTTTCATAAGTTATATTGGAAAACATTATTTAGTTAAAAGGGTCGATAGAAATAATACTAATTCTACTCAACATTAATTTCCGTATTCAACCTTTATTATCCATCGAATAACGGTGAGATCACCTTTTGAATTCACAGGATAGTATAGGTTCCCTCCTTGGAATTTAATATCAAGTATAAGTAGATCATTTCTATGCGATCCAAGTTGTTTGAATTTGGAAAATCATATCTTTTACACTTTGGGAAATTTTGATCCGAGTAAATCAAATTTACTATCCCCTCCGTCGGCCCAGTCTGGGTAGCTAGGGAGGGCAAGCAACTGGTTTCCCAAACCCAAGTCTAGAGACTACCTTTCTATCACCCATAAGGCGGTCAAGTTATTTGATCAACTCTAAATTTTTTGACATAATTAATCAACTTTTAATTTTAGAGCATCTAGGCTTTCCCTTCGATATGTTCCATTCCTCGATCGGATTTTTGTGACATTCTCAAATGGTACAAATGTACTAGTCATTTCGGCATACTCATTTTTAAAATTATTCAATTATTTATTGAAAAGGTTCACAAAAGAATCGGGAAAGAATAATTAAGTTAAAATCATTGTTCGTAATAGTTATTAAAAAGTGCTGCAAATAGTGTTTGAAAAGCTTATTTGATTAAAACAACTTTTAGATTATTTAGAGATCCATTTTTATAACTCAAATCTCTTTTAAAATATTTTAAAAGATTTATAGGATTTAATTTATATTTTTAAAGAATTAAAAATATCCATTTTAAAATTTTTACTACTTTGGCCTCCGAACTGCCAAAGCGCGATTTTATTTAAAATTTGATTTTCTCATATTTTAAAATCTACTAAACGAAATCTCAATTATTTATTTTGTTTGAAAACTATGATTATAGGGGTTTGGAAAATTATTATTTCAAAGCAATCCAACTCTGAATCCATCCTAAAAATGGATTTAACTCTTACGGTGCGAAATCACGAACTACCGTTACGCGACACGCCTATTTTTGACCAAATTTTCAATATCTATTTAAACTTTTTCAAAACACTTTTAAATGTTTATAAAACATTTCTAAACCATATTAGACCATTTTTAAGAGATTTCATCATTTTACATAAACCATTTCATTAATAAAAGGAAAGTGATTTCCTTTGTGATTTTCGACATGTAATAAACATGACTTGTTAATACAATCAAACAACAATATTAAACAACCAAACATTATGATCAAAGCATATTAAACATCCATTGCAAACATCATATCATCATCCAAAAATATAATATTGGTAAGAGTTTCTCACCTTCATTTTCCCTCGAGCTAATTTAAAATTGACCATAGCTTCGCGGTCACAAAATAAATTCCATGAAATCGAGCTCGAGAGCCTTGGATGGCTCGACCTAGCTAGGGAAGTCAAGGCCTATGGTTGAGGGCTCGGCCAAGGGTGGAGGAAGGTGGTGGCCGTGGGTTTCTATGGTGTAGAGGAGGAGTTTTAAAGTTGTTTTGAGATGTTTTACTACTATATATATAATATACCTATTTAATTTCTTTTTGAGATATTTTTCTCCATAACTTTATTAACATGAGAAGCCATTGATAAGCTTGATAATATGGAGAAGGAAGTGAAGAAAATTGTGTGAAAAGTATGAAGAATGGGTGGGGTATTTATAGGATTTTAGAAAACCAAAATATCATGGCATGGATGGACAAAACTACCCCATTCCATCCCCTCCTAGCCACCCTAAGATGCACGGTAGCCCACCCCCCTCCATGTGATGGATGTTGTAGAGGTGATGGTGGTGTAAGGTGGATTTGATGTGAGAAGGTGTTTGCTTTTTAAACTTATAAATATCTTATATATTTTTTCATATTTACCATATGTAAATATACTTCTACTTTTCTAGCATTGTATACATATATTATATATGTGTTTGCATGCCTCTAAGGTGTACAAGTTACATAAATAACGTTGAATAACTTATATATGACAAACCGTTACGAATTTTAATTCCGATTTTCGATCATATTTTCACTTATTAATTAACGTACTTATATTTGTAAACAAAATTTGAAAACTATTTTCTTCTCATTTTAGATGAATAAAAATGATCATATTTGAACTATAAAACCATTCAAATAAATATAAAACAAAAATCGCTATGATATCGATAAAGCGATACGAATTTTCTTATATTTTCAAATCAAATATATATATATATATATATCTTCATAAAATTATTAAAAATGGTTTATTATCACATTATAACTGTTTAAAATGAATTATCATAATTTTAGAATAATTGTTTGAATAATTATAATAATTATTAAATTATTAAATCTCAATTAAAATTCATAAATCTATATTTAAATATAAGGGTATTACTGATGATGTCATAATACATTTATTTTCCCAAAAATAAAATAATTGATTTTATTTCATACTGTTATTTAATTATAAAAATAAGTGTATGTATCCAGCTCCATGTGCGATGTTTTACGATTATAGAGCTGTTTATCGATAAAACGGTTTTCGACCATTTTATCGATATATTTCCGAAGAAAATATTTTTGTGAACATTTTTCCAAAATAAGTTCATTATTATTATTTATTACTTAAAACTTGATTATTTGTTGAAAAAATTATCTATATTTGGATATTTATATCCTTAATTGAAGTGATTAAATTCGGGTCGTTACACATACCAAACGGTATCACTAAACCTTTTATTTAAATTTCTCATGACATAGAAATAAAATCATACAAAATCAATAGAAAGATATCATCACCATATCACATCACAACACTAATCAAATCAACGTCAATGGTTAATCATTCATAACATTACAATCAATGTTGAGAAGATAAAAATCAAAAGTTAGAAACTCATATAAAAATAGATTATTCAAATAAATATAAAATAACAAATCAATATTTAAAAATGAAACATTCACAACATATAATTTTTATATAACAAATAACTACTAAAAGATGGATACTAAATACATTTCCAGATTTAATAAATAATTATCTAACTTAAATATAGTTTACTATTTACAATAAATAACAAATTTCTCAATCTTATATAAAATTAATCCATTATTAAATATTTACTAGTATAAAAAAAACTCAATCTTATATAAATTAAATAATAATTGAATATATAAACGAATAAGAAAACTCATTTCTTCCTTTTTGTATCCCAAAGATAGTTTGTAAACAAAATAGTGCACATAACATTGGTTTTACAATTATTAGCAACTAAATACAAAGTTTATTGTTCAATAACTTATTAATTTCACATCCTTAGATGCATTCAAATATATTTACCTATATTTCATACACAACGTTAATTAACGATTAACTATAGACTATAATAATTGTACTTAATCATATATTTTTTTAGATATAAAAATTGTTGTATAAGTTTATAAGGTTTATATAGTTTAACATCATCAGCGCATATGAAATCAGTTGTGTTTTATACTTCCTTTACATGACTTAAATAAATTATGAAACCTTTAATAGGTTCGTTTATCATTCTCTACCCAAATAAAGCTAAATTAGATTATAGTAAGCTATACTAAATATATAATCTATACATATGTATAGATATGATTATTATAATTCATCTAAATGGAAATAAAAGTATATATATATTTATAGAAGTAAACACGCATGAATACAAGCTATACCACACTACTTATGCATTCATGTACACATCAGATATAACAACAAACAAATGAAATTAGAGATGCAAACTTTAGGAACATGATGTACAAGAAAATTTTTAACCACAACTGCACTAAATATAAAATAAAAACTGTACAAAATATAAAGGTTGAACTTGTAGTGACAAAATTATAAAAGCACACAACAAAAGAAAATAATTAAAATAGGAACAGGGGCAAAGCTCTGGAAAATAAGGAGATGCACTAAACTAAAATTTATACAATGAAGCAAACTAAATCAACATAGTAAATGAGTCACTATGCAAGCGAGAACAGGAAAGGTACTTGCAAAATTTAACACACACCCCTTATAAGCTATACTCACATGGTTACAACTATGCACACGCAACAACACCCAGGAACACACATAGAACAACCCACATAAACACTCACGCACACACCCAATGCACCAAAATTCACAGAAAAACTCACACTCACACATGCACAAGACACAAAATATGTACATAAACACAACATAAAAGCAGCATCACATCTATAAATATACGCTGCACGCACTCTTCTACAACTGCAGACCTACACACACACACACAAACACTAACTCGTGCTATCGCCATGAACCCACACACACGCAACCGCAGGAGCTTTAAGCTCCACCATCATCTCCACCGATGGATCGGGTGGATCAGTCTTAAATGATGGTGCACCAATCAGTATTTGCCTAGAGAAAATATGCTCCAGGCTGAGTTCCCCCATCATTTCGTTTTGATTCAATGCAAAACCAACTCATGTACATGTACAAACTGTTGGGTGCATTTCCTACACACCGCCGATCCAGGAAGAGTAGACCATCGGTCCATCCATCTCCTCGCTGTCGAATAAAGGTAATTCGAGTATAAGAGTGTCATTCGGTACACCGGTCCACTCGTCTCCTTCCACCGAACCAAGTACGCCAGTCCACCATGCTCCTACCACCGAACCAAGCTTCACCGGTCCACTCATCTCCTTCCACCGAACCAAGTACACCGGTCCACCATGCTCCTACCACCGAACCAAGCTTCACCGGTCCACTCGTATCCTACCACCGAACCAAGCTTCACCGGTCCACTCATCTCCTGCCACCGAACCAAGGAAAACCGGACCAGGTCCACCAGGCCAGATTACATCAGCCCAGGCCCGCCAGCTGCTGTATACATCCAAGACCCCTACCCCCAGCCTCACTCTATAAATAGAGGGGCAGGGGTACAACAATGGGGAACAAGTTTGAGAGCTCAAGCACGAAGAGAACTTTCAAACAACTTTCTTTTACTTGTGTCAAAGCTTTGTACTTGTAATCTAAACAAGAGAAGAGAAATAACATATAAAGTGGACGTAGGCACATTCTGGCTGAACCACTATAAATCTGCGTGTCTTTTTACAGTTTAGCCCCTGCTTTTCATATATTTGCATAAATCACCCAAACCACTAAGAACAACATAAGATCTACTAAATCATACGACTTTGAGGTGTTTGTCCATTTTTTGTGCAAACATTTTTGGTGCTTTCACTGAGAAGCTAGAAGCTCAAAGCTTTAGCTTCATCCACTTAACATTTTTCCTAACAGCATCGTTCGCCGCTTGGAAAACAAGCCTCCCAAGCAGAAAAAAGATGTTAACAAAGGAAAAAACATCGCATCCAGCAGTCTTCCAGACCCAGCTGTCACGGATCAAGTAAATCGTCCTCCTCTAGCAGCAATACCAAATGAAGAACAGGCTAATCCGACCACTCCTGCCACAGAACAGCCCGCAGCAATTACTAGGGCAAATTTAGACAGGGTTGTGGTTGAAGTAACTAACCGCTTCACATCCCAGTAGGAAGCCTTGGTGGATCATCTCATGTCACGCTTAAGGGATGCTGAAGAGTCCAACCGCAACACTGAATCATGGAGCGAGTCCCAGTTTGGAGGATCTCAGAGACAACAAAGATCTTCCTTCTTCGAAGGAGCTAACGGTAGAAGCAGCCATGGTAGGAGCCGAGATCGAGCACAACCCGAAGTTAGGCCTGAGGAAACGTTTGGAACCGAACCCAATGGGGGAGGTACCGGGCGAAGGTCAACTGTGGCTGAGCCTGTCATACTACCTAACCACGGAAACGCCAGTGAACGGGGCCGAGCTAGAGTCCAGCCCGAAGTTGGACCCGAGGAAGTGCTTAGATCAGAACCCAGCAGGGGAAGATCAAGGCAAGGGCCAACTATAGCTGACCCTAGCATGCTCCCAGAAGACCAAAGGCAGCCACTGGAAAATATGAGGAATGATAGACGATACCATCCCTATAGGTCATCTGGACGGAATCAATCCCACAGAACAGAACCAAACTCGTTTCTATCTGCTCCAAATTCTGATGAAAGGATGGCATGCTTATTCAGAGAGTGCGTCCAACGGGAACAAAGGGATCGAGGGATATACGCTAGAGTAACCAGCCCTTTCGCCCGCAATATCGAAATTGCTATCACCCCCCAAGAATGGAAGATGCCAACAATGGAACCTTACAAAGGAACCTCCAACCCCGTTGTACACTTACAGAGATACACACAACATATTCTCATGAGTGGAGAAACAGAGGGAGTATTGTGCAAATGCTTTCCACTATGCTTAGCAGATCTCCCTACCTCCTGGTTCTGTCATTTACCCCAGGGATCCATCAGCTCGTGGGAAATGTTGAAAGAAAAGTTTATCAGTCAGTTCCGCATTCATGTGGAACAACCTAAGGACGCTTATTCCTTATCCAGCATCAAACAGAAACCCGAAGAGAAACTGCAGCAATACCTAACCCGATTCAATGCCGCAGCGGCCGCAGTCCAAGATGCCAATGAGAAGCTTATCCTAATGGTCCTCTGTAGTGGTGTGCATCCGGACACTAAATTTGCTAGAAGGTTGACAAAAGAAAAACCAGCTACTTTACCCGATTTCTTCCATGAAGCCGGGAAATATATGAGGCTTGAGGATGCTGCCATTGAGAGGCAGTCAGGACAGCAAAACAAGGAAACTCACAGCAATGCCCCTGCTATGGCAAGGGACGTTCGAAGAAATGATTCTAGAGATAATGCTGGGGGCAAGAAGGGAGAAAAGCGCCTATATCGGCCAGGACCGAGATTCGACACTTACACTCCTTTGAACGAGACCGTCGAAAATATCTTCCTTGCCACCCAAGGCGAAGTTAGATACAAACGCCCACCATACAAGAAGGAATCAGGTAACGCACAGAAGTCTGGAAAGTTCTGCCGCTTCCACGAATCTCATGGGCATGATACCAATGAATGCCATCATCTCCGGGACTTGATTGAGGAACACATCAGAAGGAAGAAACTGGAACGCTATGTAAAAGGTCAGGACAGGACTCCAGCTCCCGCCAATGAGAACCCAAGGCTACCTTCACCGGAGATCGGCAGAGGAAACCGCAACACTAGCATTGACTAGTTATCTCTGCCCGGCTCGGTCCCGCCGAAGTTTACCGAATTCTAGTAGACACTGGAAGCTCAGTAAATATCCTGTTCAAATATGCATTCGACAAAATGAAGCTATCAATGAAGGATGTATCTCCCTGCAATAAACCACTACACGGTTTCACTGGAGATGCGAAGCTGCCCCTCGGGCAACTGGACCTCTTTGTTGAAATTGGAAGCAATCCCCGCTCCGTTGTACGGAGACAGACGTTTGTGCTAATAGAAAACCACTCGGCCTACAACGCCTTCTTAGGAAGGCCAGCCTTGTCTGACTTCCAAATTGTCCTAGCCCCATGGTGCCTAAAGATGAAATTTCCAACGGACAATGGAGTAGGGGAACTAGAAGGAGACCAGGACGTTGCTCAAGACTGCTATGTGACTGAACTTCGCAACAACCACAGGAAGGATAAAGGGAAGGGTGTAGAGGTTGCCCTCTGCACGAAAAGTCTAGAAGCATAGCAACTAAAGAAAGCCCCTCCTCTTCGATATACCAGCGACCCTTTCAATGAATTAGACCCTTGGGACAAAGAGGAGGAGGCCACCGCCGAGCCTGCAGAGGCTATGGAGTTTGTATCTGTAGACAAGCACGACTCAAGTAGACTATTGAAAATTGGGTCCCGACTAAAAGCAGAGTTGAAGGAGCAACTCATCGACTTTCTCCGCCACAACTTGGATGTATTCGCATGGTCACACGCTGACATGACCAGAATCTCCCCCGACGTAGCATGCCACGTACTAAACATTGATCCTACCAAGGCGCCCGTAAAACAAAGAAAGAGAAGTATGAGGGCATAGCGATCAGCAGCCCTCGATAAAGAAGTAAAGAATCTGCTCGCCAATGACTTCATACAAGAAGCCATCTACCCGGAATGGATCGCTAACCCGGTGCTGGTAAAGAAAGCTAGTGGGAAGTGGCGAACATGCATTGACTTCTCCAACCTAAACGACGCCTGCCCAAAGGATTGCTTCCCACTTCCCCGAATCGACCAACTTATAGACAGCACACCCGGGCACGAGCTCTTATCTTTTATGGACGCATACTCAGGATATAACCAAATTCCCATGCATGCTCTCGATCAAGACCACACTAGTTTCATCACTGACCGGGGTTTATACTGCTGTAAGGTAATGCCTTTCGGACTTAAAAATGCAGGAGCCACCTACCAGCGCCTCGTCAATAAGATGTTTGCAGGGCTAATAGGGCAAACTATGGAAGTATACGTGGATGACATGCTGGTAAAATCAAGGAAAGCCGACAATCATGTAAGCCACCTAGGCGAGATGTTTCAAGTACTTCGCCAGTATGGAATGAAGTTGAATCCTCTAAAATGCTCCTTCGGAGTATCATCAGGAAAGTTCTTAGGATTCATCGTCCATGCCAGATGGATTGAAGCAAACCCTGAACAAGTCCGAGCGCTAAGGGATATCAAGATACCTTCCACTCGAAAGGAAATGCAAAGCCTGAATGGAAAGGTGGCCGCCCTAAGCCGATTCATCTCCAAAGCAACGGACAAGTGCGTCCCCTTTTTCGAAGCTCTAAAGAAAGACAAAGGAAAGTTCGAATGGACTGACGAATGCTTAACCGCTTTCCTTAACTTAATCGAACACCTCCAAAAACCACCGGTACTTTAGACTCCAAGCGAATGCGAAGAATTATACCTATACCTTGCTGTGTCATCTCACGCCCTGAGCGCTGCCTTGGTAAGGGAAGACAACCGCACGCAGCGGCCAGTTTACTTCATCAGTAAGAGGTTTACGAGGGCAGAAGTCAGATATCCTAAACTTGAGAAGCTAGCATACTGTTTACTAATCGCATCACGGAAACTACGTCACTACTTTCAGTCCCATTCCATCAAAGTTCTGACCGATCAGCCACTGAGGCAGGTACTCCATCGTCCCGACACTTTTGGGCGACTAGTACTTAAATGGTGCATTGAACTAAGTCAGTATGATATCACCTATCACCCTCGCACCGCCATCAAGGGACAAGCCATGGCTGATTTCATTGCAGAATTCACTACCAACGAAGATAAGGAGCAATTGGAAATAGCAGAAGACATCAAGTGGAATCTCTTTGTGGATGGTGCATCAAACGAACAAGGCTCGGGGGTAGGTGTGGTTGAAAGTGTGTACGCTTGTGCACACTAATTACGGATCGTGTAATATGGACTAATATATGCGGAATGTTATTTACAATTGCTATACAAGTAAATATTCAATAAACTAACTATATAGCAATTCACAGATATAGAATAGTAAATGCAGTAAACTGTAAAAATCACACCAGGGATTTTTATACTGGTTCGGACCTCCCGTCCTACGTCCAGTCCCAGACTTCTATTTGGATTTCACTACCAACTACCTCGCTTCACCCGGAGGAACAGGTTTATAACACCCGAACAGCCGAACGGGATTTCGTGCCTCTTACAACACCGAGGACTTCAACAAAAATAAATACAATTGTCGTTGACAACTTGTGCTCTTGATAACACGGATTTGTCACTTGTAGTACACCCTTCCTATAATCTTATCCTCAAAATATGTGAATGATGTTTGTGAAGATTGAAGGAAGTATATTACTTATTTGAATCAAAAGATATGAAATAATTTCAATGATTCAATAAGCAATTTGAAGTAGAGAGCTTTTAGAATGCAAGAGTATTTAGAAATTAAGATCAGAATTTTAAAGCAAAGAATTGTTGTGTTTCAATCAATGATTTAGATATGTTTATATAGAGAATAAATGGTTGTAACTCTTTGTGAAGAGTAGCCATTAACAGATGTGATCATTGATGAAAGGTAAGAGAAGCAACCATTGAAGAAAGAAGTGTCTTTTGGGAAAGGTTGCTTTCTGTTTAAAAACGGTCGACAGGTCAAAAATGACCAGTAGACAAAATTTCAAATATATAGACGTTATGTGCATGTGTGCACGTTTATTGTGCAATTTACACAGGAACGGTCGACCGCCTGGTTTTGGACCGGTCGACCGGTCCCTGTTAAATTGCACAGTGAATGTGCAATGTTATCCAAAACGTATATACATCGATTCTATTGAGATGCATGATTATTTGAGGATAGATTTTAACATAACTAATACTACTAACATACCAAATAATCAACCTCTAACGTATGAAGCTCGTTGTGTCTCAATGAATAACTTCTTTTTGTCGATCACGGTTTATCCCTTTGTCAGAAATCAAAACTATATAAAAATCTTGACTCAACATTCTCCCCCTTTTTGATTGATGACAACATAGTTATGAATCTCCCCCTGTATATGATCTCCCCCTGAGATTGTGCCTGTAACTCTATATTTTCCTGCATATATACTGTTAGCACAATTTTCTCCCCCTTTGTCATCGACAAAAAGGAGTTTGTTAAAATAGAGGATATAAATTATATAATCCAGAGTATAAGCAAAATAAAACTACTACCATAGATCAAGAGTTAAGTGTCACATAATATGATAATACCCAAGAGTCTAGTACGAATTAAACCGCGACACTATTTAGTACAAGTGCCAGATAATGTCTTAAAGCAAGAACTAAAGTCATAATTTACACATAATAATAGATAAAGAGATAAACTAAAAGGATTCAATCTGACTCTGTCTCACCCTCCTCTTCTTCTTCTTCTTCAACAAGCTGAGTTTTTCCGTATCCACGTCCATGACTCGTTCCCGAGCTTGTACCCTCCTCCGAGGATGTCCAAGCAAAAGTAGGAGGAGCTGGGCGCTTGCCAGGGTCTTGAGTTGGCATGGATGAGGATGATGCTCCACATGATATTGCTTCCCATATAGAACTGAAGAACGACTTAAGTTTGTTAAAGCGTTTATCCATTTTTGTGTCCATGCGCTTAAGTCGTGCTTCGAGAAGAAATTGATTTTGAGCAATAGTGTTAAGTGATTCTTTTGTTGAGGAAGATGATCTTAAAAGTTTAACTTCTTCAGGTTTAGGACGGGATGAACGGGAGGAAGCTTCTCTATGTCCTTGGTCTTTCCATTGTTCAAAAGGCATAATATTGAAGTATGGAGCTGGAAGCTTCATTCTTGTAATCGAAGCTTTGTTGATGGCTTTTGGTTTGGAAATATAAGACTTTGGTGGTTCAATGCCACAATCGAGCAAGAGTCGCATAATATACTCGTTATAAAACAAGTGTGGCCTAGAACTATCATTTACTTTCAAGATCTCATCAAAGATCATACCAATCCAGTTTATACGAATGCCCCCATAGATTGCGTATAATGCCTTGAAATTTTCTTTATAGACGGCATCAAAATTTCCAATTCTTGGTAAAAGGGAGTGCATAAGAGTATGATGAAGAATTCTTGCAGATGGCCGTAAACCAATAGACTTAGTGCTATCCTTGTCATTTTCAGTAAATTGATGACTAATTTGATTACGGACATGAATATTGCAAAAGTCATTTGAGAATTTTTCACCAATAAACCGAGAACCAAGAACATTTGCCATCCTATCACATGAGATAAACACTTCTTTGCCACAGACAACGGACCAAAAACAAAAATTGGGATCCTTGGGCTTGTTTTTCTCTAAATTTAGATTAGCATAGAATAACTTGATCATGACATGGTTAATTTCCACATTGTTTTGATCATAGTCAAGTAGGTTTGCAATGTCGGCATCCTTTGCGAAATCTAGGATACGATAACTAGAGAAATCTGAGAATTTAACAAACGAACCCGGATGGATGGTAAAATCTTTCATGTCATTCCATCTCTTGAGTGAAATTGGATCCACAAGCCATTTCTTGATAGAGAGATCAATGGGTTGTGTTTCTGAGGTAGAAGCTTGCTTTAATTTCTTTTGTTGAGGAGCCATTAGGGATAAATTTGAAGAAAGAAATTTAATAAGAGAAAGTAGGGTTTCTGGGATTTGGGGGAAGAAGACTGGTTTGAAGTAAAAGAGAGAGATAGAAAAAAAAAGTGAACGGAAAGCTATATAAAAAAAACAGAATATACGTAACCGGTCGACCGATCAAAATTGGGTGGTTGACCATTTTTATCCAGAGTGCAAAACGGTCGACCGGTCCATTTTTAGCTATCGACCGGTGCTGTTCTGGAAGCATAGTTCAGCCTGTTTTCAATTTACTGTGTCCTATAAATTGTATATCACTCTTATTATAATATTTAATTGTTATTAAATGAGTGATTACAAAAGAAAATAAACAACGATACAATATAAAAATAAAATTAATGAAGAGTGGGAGAAGGAAGATCGGTTGAATCTTCGTTGATATCATCAATGCGAGCCTTCCAAGATGACCATTTTTCAGTTGCCCCTTCATTCTGAGCATAGTTTCTGTCCCATGAGTTTGGGGTTCTAGAAGATGAAGGTGCATTTGGCATCGGCTCATGAACATCTCGTTTGTTTGTTCCACAGAAGAAGAATGCCATTCTTTCTAAAATAGATAATCGTGCCGAAGTCTGCTGTTGTTCATGATGAAGCTGTTGTTGTAGATAATGAAGCTGACGTTGAAGATCTATTTGATGTTTTTGATAGTGATGAATTTCATCGATCTTCTCTTTGGTATGAGGAGAACAGAATAGCACTTTCTTTGCCTTTTTTGATTTAGGCGTACTTCCAGGTGTACGAGAGCATTGATGATGGCACTTTGGTTTATATTTTGGTGTTTCAGGAGAAAAATATTCTTCTGGCTCAGAACTTGTAACGGAAATGTGTGATTTTTGAGCACACTCATCACAAATATGTGCCATAGAAAATTTTGTATTTATGCTTAGATAAGGGAAGATGAATAAAACGAATATTTTTGACAGCTTATATAGACATTCCTTATATATAGGCTTATGATCAAGAGTGAAAAGAGGAATTTGATGGTGTAAACAATCAGAGGCTCAAATTAAAAAAAGCTTAAAATAGCTATAGTAAAAAATAATCAAACGAAAGAACTTAAAAGTTTAACATCAGTAATTATTAGACAAAGTCTTTTAAAGAAATTAAACCAAGCTCTCTTCGTAATCTAATAAAACTAGATTCGAGCAAAGGCTTAGTAAAAATGTCCGCTAATTGATTATCAGTTTGGACATATTCAAGACATATATTTCCTTTTTCAATATTATCTCTAAGGAAATGATGACGGATATCAATGTGCTTGGTTCTAGAATGATTCACTGGATTTTTAGAAAGATTTATAGCACTCGTGTTATCACAGTATATAATAGAATTTGATAAATGAATATCAAAATCTTGAAGTGTTTGTTGCATATATAATACTTGAGTACAAGCGAGAGCCGCTGATATATATTCGGCTTCACATGTTGATAGTGAAACACAATTCTGTTTCTTACTAAACCAAGAGACAAGTGATTTTCCAATAAAATGGCACGTACCACTTGTACTCTTTCTATCCGTTCGAGAACCTCCAAAATCAGCATCACTATATGAAACTAATTCGAATGGACATTCTGTTGGATAAAAAAGACCGAAATCTTTTGTATTATTAAGATAACGAATTATACGCTTCACTGCTCGTAAATGCGATTCCTTTGGATTTGCTTGAAAATGAGCACATAGACAAACACTCATCATTATATCTGGACGACTAGCTGAAAGATAAAGAAGAGAACCAATCATGCTTCGATATAATTTCTGGTCAACACTCTTACCATTATCATCTTTTTCAAGATGTGTAGTTGTACTCATAGGAGTTGGTTTACCAGATGTATTTTCTAATCCGAAGCGCTTGATAAGATTTCCGCAGTATTTTTCTTGATTAATAAAAATACCATTCGGAAGTTGTTTGATTTGAAGTCCAAGAAAGTATGACAATTCTCCCATATGAGACATTTCGAATTCTTTGGTCATAATACTTGCAAATTCCTTACAGAGTTTATCATTTGTTGAACCAAAGATGATGTCGTCTACATATATCTGAATAACTAGAATATCCTTTCGAGAATGTTTGATAAACAAAGTTTGATCGACTCTGCCTATTTGAAATCCTGAGTTAATAAGATAGCTACGTAATCGTTCATACCAAGCACGAGGTGCTTGTTTTAAACCATACAGAGCTTTCTTAAGTTTGAACACATGGTCAGGATATTTTTCATGTACAAACAAAGGAGGTTGTTCGACATATACATTCTCTTTGATAAATCCATTAAGAAATGCACTTTTGACATCCATCTGATAAAGTTTGAAATTATGATGACAAGCAAAAGATAATAGGATTCTAATAGCTTCTAGTCAAGCAACTGGTGCAAAAGTTTCTTCATAATCGATACCTTCTTCCTGATTATACCCCTGTGCTACTAACCTTGCTTTATTTCTGGTGATATTCCCTTGTTCATCAGCCTTATTTTTGTAGACCCATTTAGTACCAATCACTGACTGATCAATCGGTCTTGGAACAAGTTCCCAGACGTCATTGCGCACGAACTGATTTAGTTCTTCTTGCATGGCAATGATCCAATATTCGTCGGTAGCTGCTTCTTTAGGATTCTTAGGTTCGATATTTGATAGAAACGCAACATGTCCCATTTGATGTAATTGACTCCTAGTTCTTACTTGTGAGTCGACCTCCCCAATTATATTTTGAACCGGATGGTGTCTCAATAATCTTGGAGGGGAACGTATTTCACAAGCTGGTTGTTGTTGAGAAGTATTTTCAACAATATTTTCAGAGTCAGAGTCATAATTTGTGATGATAGGAGTGTCAGAAAGTATAGTTTCGTCATCATCAGATTTTGGTTGAGAGGGCTGAAAGATTTCATCGAAGGAAACATGAAGAGATTCTTCAATAGTTTTGGTTCGTTTATTGAAAATACGATACGCCTTGCTTCTTTCCGAATAACCGACAAATATTCCTTCATCAGCTTTCGGATCAAACTTTCCGAGATGGTCTTTCGTATTTAAAATGAAACATTTTGAACCAAATACTTTGAAGTAAGATATATTTGGCTTCCTTTCGTTAAATAATTCATAAGACGTATTCTTGGTGAGTGGTCGAATGGACACACGATTCAAAACATAACACGCAGTGGCGACGGCTTCTGCCCAGAAATGTTTTGGTAAAGTGGATCCATTTAATAGCGTTCTTGCACATTCTTGTAATGTTCGATTTTTTCGTTCTACAAGTCCGTTTTGTTGTGGAGTTCTAGGAAACGAAAAATTGTGGTTAATACCTTTCTTTGTACAAAAATGTTCAAATTTGTTATTTTCGAATTCACCACCATGATCACTCCTTATGTTTTTAACTTTTAGCCTTTTCGATTTTTGAATTCTTTTGACGAAAGATTTAAAATGTTCAAAAGTGTCACTCTTGTTTTTCAGGAAAATAGACCATGTATACCGAGAATAGTCATCAACTATTACAAATACATATCGATTATGGTTTATCGACTGAACCTGTGTTGGTCCGAATAAATCCATATGTAGTAACTCAAGTGGTTGTAATGTTGATATGACTTTCTTGGATTTAAAAGATGATTTGGTTAATTTTCCTAATTGACATGTATCACAGATATTGTTAACCTTAAAACTCATTTTGGGTAGTCCTCTAACTAGATTGTTTTTGGCTAGCTTGTCAATAGTTCTGAAGTTTATATGACAGAAGCGTTTGTGCCATAGCCATGGATCATTATCATTAGCCACAAGACACATATCTGAGTTATGATTAATATTCATATTCAGAATATATATATTTCTGTCTCTATAACCTTCGAAAATTAAATTATGATCTTTATCTAGAATACTACACTTATTATTTGAAAAAGAAATTGTAAAACCCTTGTCACATAATTGACTGATACTAAGTAAATTGTGTTTTAAATTTCTAACTAGCATGACATTTGTAATAAGAGGTGAGTTAGATGTACCGCAATTGCTCACATCGCCTTTGCCGATGATATAGCCTTTTGAATTATCTCCAAAAGTGACGGAGCCACCATCTGAGTATGTAATATTTGTTAATAAGCTCTTGTCTCCAGTCATGTGCTTCGAGCAACCACTGTCCAATATCCACTTTCCTCTTTTCTTAAGTGGGACCTGCAAAAAATAAAATTAAGTCCATGGTACCCACTTTTTATGGGGTCCTAAGAGTTAGGTCTTAGGAGTCCAAACCCATACGGGTCCGGTATCCCCTTTATATATATAATTAGTATTAAGATGTACAGTATTCATGAAATTCTGAATATATTTATTCCTAATCAAATTGTTATTTGTTTTAGGAACCCATATTTTGATAGTCTTGACATTTTTCTTCTGAAATTTCACAACTGGTTTTGGTTTGGAATATAATAAACTAAGATTTTTCTTAGCTCCAGTATTTTGTACTTTCTTTTTCCTTTCATTACCAAGATGTTTCTTGGTTTCTTGTTTCCTATATCCCAAACCTTGTTTATTTGAAACAGATTGTGAACTTTCAATGATTTTTGTCAAATTTTCTCGACCTTTGTTAAAGTTAGAAACATTTTGAGTTATGTCATCTAACTTAGTTTGTAAGCTCGCCTTTTCTAGGTCCAGATTTTTGACTTTTGCCTTAAGCTCATGATTTTCAATAGTGAGAGCATCATTTTTCTCTTTTTGAGTTTCAATTTCTTGACTCAAAAGAGATAATTGAGAGTCAACATTAGATGATGATTCTTGAAGTTTTTCAAGTTCTTCTTCTAATATTTTCTTCTCGTCTTTTAACATATCTCGTTCAAACTCTGCTCTACTCAAATCTGCTTTGGCTACTTTTAATTGACGTTTTATGTCTTTATATTTGACTATCAATTCAGAATTTATATCAAGTAATTCATCAAATGTAGGAATTTGTACCTCATCTTTTGTTGCCATAAAACAAACATTAGCTTGTTCATTCTCCTGATCACTTTCACTTTCAGATGAGGATGAGTCTGAATCATCCCATGTTACTGAGAAGGCTCGTTTCTTTGACTTGTCCTTCTTATGTTTGAATTTATCATTTTCTGACTTCTTCTTTTGTTCTGGACAATCCTTCTGCATGTGCCCCTTTTTGTGACAGTTGAAACATTCTATAGTTGATGAAGATGGTTTGTTTGATCCAGATTTCCTTTTTTTGTAACGACTGGCTTTTCGATATTTTAGGAATTTTTTGAATCCTTTTGCAATGAATGCCAAATCTTCATCTTCAGAATCTGATTCATTTTCATCTTTCTCAACATGAAATGCTACATTTTTCTTTTCTTCTTTCTGTTCTTTTCTAGCCTGCAAATTTGCTTCATAGGACATTAAATTTCCTATCAATTCATCTGGCTTCATGATGGAAAGGTCATTGGCTTCTTCAATTGCTAATACTTTTCCTTCCCATTCACTAGTCAGAGAATGTAGGACTGTTGACACAACATCAAAATCTGAATATTTTTGTCCTAGTCCGATAAGTGCATGATGAATAGTTTGAAACCTTGAATACATATCATTGATTGTCTCATTCGGTTTCATTTTGAAATTTTGAAACTGACTTTTCAGCATGGCTATTTTGGCTTGTTTAACCTTGTTAGTACCTTCATGAGTGGTTTTCAGCGTTTGCCAAATTTGATATGCAGTAGTGCAGATACTAACATGGTTATATTCATTTTGGTCTAATGCACAAAACAACATATTTATTGCTTTTGCATTTACGGCTGCTGCCGTTTTCTCAGCCGTTGTCCATTCTGAATATTCAGTTGTTGGATTCACTATTTCTTTTTAAGTAGCATTCCAAGCATCATAGCTATTTGATTGCATAAAAAATGACATATGTGTAGCCCAATAGCTATAGTTGAGACCATTAAAGAACGGATGTCTTTGTGTTGATTGACCTTCCGTGTAAGTGTTAGTGCTAGTGCTTGCGTTATTTGCCATATTACAAGAATATATCAAATAACGGTGTTACGGTTATATGATGACCGTGCTCCGATACCAAATGAAAGTGTGTACGCTTGTGCACACTAATTACGGATCGTGTAATATGGACTAATATATGCGGAATGTTATTTACAATTGCTATACAAGTAAATATTCAATAAACTAACTATATAGCAATTCACAGATATAGAATAGTAAATGCAGTAAACTGTAAAAATCACACCAGGGATTTTTATACTGGTTCGGACCTCCCGTCCTACGTCCAGTCCCAGACTTCTATCTGGATTTCACTACCAACTACCTCGCTTCACCCGGAGGAACAGGTTTATAACACCCGAACAGCCGAACGGGATTTCGTGCCTCTTACAACACCGAGGACTTCAACAAAAATAAATACAATTGTCGTTGACAACTTGTGCTCTTGATAACACGGATTTGTCACTTGTAGTACACCCTTCCTATAATCTTATCCTCAAAATATGTGAATGATGTTTGTGAAGATTGAAGGAAGTATATTACTTATTTGAATCAAAAGATATGAAATAATTTCAATGATTCAATAAGCAATTTGAAGTAGAGAGCTTTTAGAATGCAAGAGTATTTAGAAATTAAGATCAGAATTTTAAAGCAAAGAATTGTTGTGTTTCAATCAATGATTTAGATATGTTTATATAGAGAATAAATGGTTGTAACTCTTTGTGAAGAGTAGCCATTAACAGATGTGATCATTGATGAAAGGTAAGAGAAGCAACCATTGAAGAAAGAAGTGTCTTTTGGGAAAGGTTGCTTTCTGTTTAAAAACGGTCGACAGGTCAAAAATGACCAGTAGACAAAATTTCAAATATATAGACGTTATGTGCATGTGTGCACGTTTATTGTGCAATTTACACAGGAACGGTCGACCGCCTGGTTTTGGACCGGTCGACCGGTCCCTGTTAAATTGCACAGTGAATGTGCAATGTTATCCAAAACGTATATACATCGATTCTATTGAGATGCATGATTATTTGTGGATAGATTTTAACATAACTAATACTACTAACATACCAAATAATCAACCTCTAACGTATGAAGCTCGTTGTGTCTCAATGAATAACTTCTTTTTGTCGATCACGGTTTATCCCTTTGTCAGAAATCAAAACTATATAAAAATCTTGACTCAACAGTGGTAATAATCACTCCCAGGGGAAATAAGCTGCACTATGCTATAAGGTTGGAGTTTGCTGCCACCAACAATGATGCAGAATATGAAGCAGTGATAGCTGGATTAGAACTTGCCACAGAAATCGGAGCCAATTCTTTGTGTCTTCATAGCGATTCTCAACTTATTGTTAATCAAATACTAGGAGAATTCCAAGCTCGAGAAGAACGACTCATAGCATATTTAAAGAAGACCAAGTTACTTCTCAGCCGATTGGACCACTACTTAGTCAAACACATCCCTCGGGAAGAGAACCAAGAGGCCGACGAATTGGCAAAGCAAGCAAGTATGAGAGACATCGCCATCTTCGGAGCAGTAACCATCTCAAAGCAACTGACCCCAAGTTTTGAGCAAGTGAATCTGATAGCTGCAACCGAAGAAGCAACTTGGATGATCCCATCCGAGACTACCTACAAAGCGGCACACTACCCAACGGGCGTAACGAAGTCAAGAAAATCTTGAGGAAAGCTTCCCGCTACACAATACAAGAAGACATCCTCTATCGGCGCGGATTCTCTAACCCGTTATTAAGGTGTGTCGCTGGGAGGGAAGCCAAGGAAATCTTATCCAACATTCATCAGGGAAGCTGCGGAGATCACACCGAAGGGCAAACATTAGCAAAAAAGATACTCCAATATGGATATTTCTGGCCCACCTTAAGCAAGGACGCCTTAGATTTCGTCAAAAAGTGTGACAGATGCCAGAAGTTCGCTAAGATTCCGCGGCTACCAACAACTGAGATTACTCAAATGACCAGCCCTTGGCCCTTCGCAATATGGGAATTGACTTAATCGGCGAGCTACCAATGGGCCGAGGCGGGGCCAAATATGCTATAGTGGCAGTCGACTATTTCACCAAATGGGTGGAAGCGGAACCTTTGAATAAAGTATCTTCAGCAAAAGTTATTAACTTCTTGATCAAAAATATTCTGTGCAGGTACGGAGTCCCACTCAAAATCATATCAGACAATGGACTTCAGTTTGACAGCGAGGAATTCGCCAACTGGTGCCGAGAGCACGGAATTCACAAAAGCTTCTCATCCGTAGCGTATCCCCAGGCAAACGGACAAGTCGAAGCCGTCAACAAAATTCTGAAAACTTTAATAAAAAAGAAACTCGAAAAGTCAAAGGGCGCTTGGGTGGATGAACTCCCTACGGCACTGTGGGCCTATCGCACATCTTTCAGAACAACAACGGGGCATAATCCTTTCTATTTGGCATACGGATCAGAGGCTATGCTCCCAGTTGAAACCATTGTGCCTTCCCACCATAGGATCCACTATAACCCAGAAGAGAACGAAGAACTCCTTCACATGTCTTTGGATCTAGTTGAGGAGAGAAGAAATGATGCAGTCCTTAAAGTAGCGGCCCACAAGCAAAAAGTGGCAGCACAATACAACTCCAAAGTCAAGCATCATACCTTACAAGAAGGGGATCTTTTCCTCAAGCGAATCTTTCCTCGCCTCGGAGCACTAGATCCAATCTGGGAGGGACCATATGTAATTCATAAAGATCTCCACAATGGAGCTTATATTTTGTCAACAGTGGACGGAGAGGTGTTCCAGAGGGCATGGAACATCCAACACCTCCGTCGATACTTTTCTTAACTTGTACTGCCCATATGAAGTGAATTAACAAAGAGAATCAATGGACGTAGGCCTTTTCGTGTCGAACCACTTTAAAAAACCTTGTCTCTTTTTTAACTTGTTCCTTTATATCTTGGCTGCTTGTTAACTTTATCCTTTTCGGTTGAACAAAATCCTATGCGTATAGCATTTCCACCCAAAGCACTCCACAGCGCAACTTCACCTGGACAAGACCTAACAGGTACTATGCGAATCTATGCCCTCGCCAATGAGACACTTTTGCTCCGGCATCCCTCTGCTGCGGGTTAACTCATTGCTCGCGACGGCCCTTAAAGCCAACTGTAATGAGCCGATTATAAGCCACCGAGAAGGCCGACTATAGCCGAGGCAGCTCATTACGGCGTTCGGCTCGTCGGCAACTGTGAACCGACTATAAGCCCCAACATAAGGTGTGGCCAGCCAGGGGCAGTTCACGGTTGATGATCGGCACCCACGCTAGCCGGCCACAGTAAATCGAATAATACCCATGATTACGGGCCATAATGGCCCGGGTAGTTACTGTGCGTGATCTCGGCTCCGATGTGTCTTAAGTGCGGCTGTGGCAAAAAAGAATTAACTCCCCGCAGAGGCGTAAGATGGGTGACAAATGTCTCCAAGACCCACAGCTAGGGAAAGTGACTACAAAGCCCGTTTGCCACGAACTTAAGCACATCGAAGGCCTTTCGTGATTGGAAGTTTTACTTTTTCACATATTTCAATTTTACTTAAGCAACTTTTCTTCTATCCTCTGTAAATATCCCTGAAGTACGGGACACAGAGCAGGAGAAATTCACTAATGGAAGCAGATGCTCACGACAAGATACTGGACCGCATCCCTTACTCGGCCACACAGGATATTCAAAGCTGCCATCTACAAGCAAGATATAAAGGGCGGTATTTCCTTCTTTCATATGTAAACACATGACTATAATTTATTCACACCTCACATTGCAAGTCATGAAATTATGTTTTAAACAAGAACCTGACATCAAAAACAATTTGATTACAAGAGTATGCATAGCTATGTTTTTCATACAACATGTCAAAATAGCAAAAAAAAAAACATTCAAAAGATGACTACAATCAGCTTAAGTTAAAGAATTACACGTCAAGAATAGAGCTATTTATTACAAGTAGCAAAAATTACAGCCTAAGAGTTACTTTACTGTTTTAAGACTAACATATACAACCATGTCAAGTCCACAAAAAAAAATTTTCAGGTCCAATCAGGGAGCCGGTTGCATCGGAGTCTTATCCTTGTCCTGTTGCCCACCTGTCCGGACAGAAAAAGAATTCATTAGTGATAAGCAACCAAGTTAACGGAAAGACTAGAAAGGAATACTTACCAGCATCTGCTCCTTGATCAACTTGATCATCATCCTCCGCTTGCACACCTGTCTCCTCAGCTGCAAGCAACCGCATGCCCTCCTTCACCGCCACCTTCTCCTCCTTGGTAAACTTAACAGCATCCATCCTAAAGGCCACGCCACCCTCCTTATCTGCCTCAGCCTGGGCCTCCTCTAGAGCCCTGAGATAGATCCTAGCCATAACCCGAGGGTAATCATCCATCCAGGACAAGTTACCCTGCCTCCAAGTACGGAAGTACATATCCTGGAGCATCCCCTCCATCAGCCCCTCGTTCTCTTCAAACTCCCTCGCCCGGGCCTCGGAATCCGACAACCTTGCGACGGCGGCATCTCTCTCCAATTGGTATCTCGAGCAGTCAGCCTGAAGGGATTTCTGCATCGCCTCCATCTCCTCCCTCAACTTGGCTTGAGCAAGCTCCGCCGCCTTAAGCTTCCCAGATAACTCCTCTATCTGCTCAAGATCCGCTTTCCGAACCTCGTCCACCGTGGCAATGGCCATATCGATCCGTTCCTTACAAGTAGCCTCCATTTTCCGCAGTTCGGCCTGGCTGGCCTCTTCCATAGTTTTCTTTAGACGTCCGGAGGCGGCCTCGTGCTGAGAGATCTGGATGGCCTGATCAGCGAGTTGCTTGGCCTGGTCGGAAACCACTAACCGCAGTCTTATGTTGGCACTCCCAATTTCCTCCCCGGCCTTGACCAATTGGGCATGATGCCCCATCAACTTCCTGGTCTCCTCAGCAACCCGGTCGATATTTGCTTTAGCTTCGTTCCCCATAGCGACAACCCGAGTAGTAAGCAAATCAAGGTCCAGGGATTTGGCCTCATCAAGAACCTTTACCATAGGGTTGCGAGGAAGAAGGTGCTTACCGGTAACCTCGTCGAAGGAAATATCATGAGAACTTGGATCCGGATGACCCACAAATGGATTACGAGCCAAGCCAGGACGATCAATCTGAGTAACGGTAGGATTTTCAGATGGGTGCGGAGAGAGTGTGAACTCAGTATCCTCCTCCGTGATATCATGAAGAGGCTGAATTGGGGGCTGAGGACCAGGTGAAGGCTCGGATAGGGAGCGAATCCTCTTTCTCTTTTGAATATCCTCTCCAATAACCCCGAGAAGAGGACGGTAGCCGACTACATCCCCGGAATGGTGGGTCAGAGGCTTCGGCTTGGCAGAAGCTTTGGAGAGCTTGTATTGTTCAAGCCTGTGCCGAAGATCTGAGGTCTTGGCCGTTTTACCTGCTCCTGATATGAAAACCAAGTGTCACCAACATGTATTGAGCCATCATTCAAGAATTAAAAGAGTAAAGTGAAATTCACCTTGAACCGCCGAAGTTGCTTCAGTAGAGGCACTCCCGGAAGATAAATCAACGTCGGTCCCAACTTTATCGGCTCTCTTAGATTTCTCCGTCCCCTCCAGACCTTCGAAGGCTTGGCGGAAAGCGTCATCCGTCCACTCTTGCATCTCGCCTACTTGCCTAGAAGACAAAGCCCTGACACCGTCGCCACCTCCGGCGCCTTCTCCTCCATCTTCGCCTTGCTCCTCCTCCACCTCTCCCTCCTCTGGGATATCTGGACATATGCTGGGAGAGGGACCGTCAGACTCTTTGAGCTTCTTCCCCCCGGCAACCGGATGTTTTGGAAAGGGCCTCCTTTTACTGCTCTTCGACTCGGCCCCTTCTTTAGCTTGGGCAGCCTTCTCTTCAGCCGTGTCCCTCTGCTTGACCACGGACTGCTGTGGAAGGATCAAGTTGTACTCCAACAGTGTAGCGTTCCTGATTAGGTAGGCAGCCGACTTATCTCTCCCGGTAATAGCTTCTATCTCTGCTGCCGTCTGAACCAGGCAGTCATTCTCCACGACCGCAAAACCACCTGTCGCTAGCAAAAAATAAAAACACATAAGAAAGAGTATTGCAACCAGAACGGGAATTGAAAGTAAAGCTTTGACTTACATCCGGAGATGAAGCGCCGAATAGAAACGGAGTCATCCCTGACAAAGAACCATTCCTTCTTGAACATGCTGTACTTGGAGTATAAATCCAAGACCGGCATAAAAGTTACGGCCGATTCCAAGCTGATGTAGGGAGACCCCTTCTTGTAACCTCTCAAGTTGTACAAATATCGGATCTCCCGGTTGGAAGGAGGACGCCCATACCTCCTCTGGAAGATGACAGAGAGACTCACTAGAATGGCATAAGAGTTGGGCTGAAGCTAGAATGGAGCTACCTTTAGATATGTGAGAAAGCTGACTACCCAGGCGTTGAGAGGCGGGATGGCACCACACATGCAATGGTATCTGCTGTAGGCAAAATAACCTTCGGGAGGATCATACGGCATCACTCCCGCATCCGGCAATAACATGCGTGCTCGGTCGATCCCGAAGGAGCGAGATATAACATCGAGTTGCTTTCCCTTGAGTAAGCTAGGGAAGCAATCAGGAGGCAAGTTAAGAAGTTCCTGAGGACCGTATCCATCCACTAATGATCTCGGGGTGGGCCCATGGCGGACAGGTCCTGGCTGAGCTGGGGGCACGGCGGAAGGCTCCTCTCTGTCATGAGATCTCTTTTTCTCTGACGGGTTTCCACTTTGTGAGACATTTATCTGTAAACACAAGAAAGTACATCGTTAAAACATACGAACAGTATAGTTTGGAATCTCACTTGTAATTCCAACTCTCAGTTTCATTCGGCATCCAAAACACCCATCTCCATTCGGCACGAGTGTCATTCGGTACTCAGAGCCCTAAAACCCTTTCGACATTCCAACTCTCAGTTTCATTCGGCATCCAAAACACCCATCTCCATTCGGCACAAGTGTCATTCGGTACTCAGAGCCCTAAGGTCCATTCGGTAGTACAATGAAAAATTCATTCGGCGGCAAAGAGGTCTCACCTGGTTCGGCTAGCGCTTCGATTATGCGAAAACGAGAGTTTGATTCGGCAAAAGATTTGGCTCGGTTAGTGAGAAATAACGAAGGCATGTGGTCCCTATTTATAAGCAACCCGGATGGCTCGGCATCAGAGACCGGATGAAAATGGCCACGCTAAAACAAAGCACGCCATATACCGGAATATGCCCTACTTTGGGGGGCAAGTGTTGGGTCCATTTCCTACACACCGCCGATCCAGGAAGAGTAGACCACCGGTCCATCCATCTCCTCGCTGCCGAATCAAGGTAATTCGAGTATAAGAGTGTCATTCGGTACACCGGTCCACTCGTCTCCTTCCAACGAACCAAGTACGCCGGTCCACCATGCTCCTACCACCGAACCAAGCTTCACCGGTCCACTCATCTCCTTCCACCGAACCAAGTACACCGGTCCACCATGCTCCTACCACTGAACCAAGCTTCACCGGTCCACTCATCTCCTACCACCGAACCAAGCTTCACCGGTCCACTCATCTCCTGCCACCGAACCAAGGAAAACCGGACCAGCTCCACCAAGCCAGATTACATCATCCCAGGCCCGCCAGCTGCTGTATACATCCAAGACCCCTACCCCCAGCCTCACTCTATAAATAGAGGGGCAGGGGTACAACAATGGGGGACAAGTTTGAGATATCAAGCACGTTGAGAACTTTCAAACAACTTTCTTTTACTTGTGTCAAAGCTTTGTACTTGTAATCTAAACAAGAGAAGAGAAATAACATATAAAGTGGACGTAGGCACATTCTGGCTGAACCACTATAAATCTGCGTGTATTTTTACAGTTTAGCCCCTGCTTTTCATATATTTGCATAAATCACCCAAACCACTAAGAACAACATAAGATCTACTAAATCATACGACTTTGAGGTATTTGTCCATTTTTTGTGCAAACACAAACATTTAAACAAAAATATAAGCTGAGTTATAAAAGAAATTTAATTATTAGGATAGGTATGTGAGTATAAAATACTCACATATATACGTGGGTTCTTCATCTTCTCTTCTCTCCTTCTACATGGATGCGCCCAGCAACTCTCCGTCGCAATGCTATAGGATTCACGCCATAGATGCTTAATGATGTAAAGATTCATGTGTCCAAATATGATAATTTGTTTTAATTTATAAGATTTCTTCTTGAATTTAGAAGGTAATGGTGATATTGAAATTGATGCTTCAGGAAGATGATAATAGGGTCCTGAAATGTCCGTGAGCTTCCAGAGTAAGATATTGATAGAGAAGGTTATCCTAAAGTAAGATAATTGAACGAGAAAAATCTAGAAATAGAAAGTCTAGAGGTAGCTTGGGTTTGATATTTGGGCTTGGGCCAAGGAATTATAAAAATAGGAGGTGTGTGTATCTTTTTTTCTTTATAACAACGTCCTCTTCAATTTAAATAATTACAATTTTCTATTTTAAAAATCGTTTCTTTTCTAACCCAATATTATTCTTTAATCTCATCGTGTTTATAGAATTATTTTCCACCCTTTTGTTATTTTAAGTTTTAAATACCATATTTTCACAATTTAAATTCTTATTATATCATAATTTCGAACCAATTTAACAAATAAACATCCATATTTCAATTTATTAACTAAATTACTATTATTAACTTAAATTAATTATATCTTAAAACCGGGTTCTTACAGACTCCCCCTTAACAAAATTGCGTCCTTGAAATTTTCCATAAGGAAAAATCTATAACAAAACAAATATACCCATTCAATTATATTATTTTCACTTTATTTTAAATATCAAAACATTTATTCAAAGAAAGTGCTTTATGAATTCTCGAAACCTTTAATTGAAATAAATTTTCTTTCAATTATCATATATATTACATATATTCTTCCAAAATTTCATTCCTCTTCCGTTCAAACTTGATTTGAAATTCAAATTTTCATCTATAAATCCTTAAAACATTCCACAAACAAAAATTTTCAATTCAAATATTTTCTTTTCTTTAATCTCATTTTTTATTTAATAAAAGTATCTTATAATATAATTTTTAACTTTTAACATTTCACTATAACAAAATTAGTTTCAAATGCTATTTCGCAAATTCTTTTCCATAAATTTATACAAATATGTGATGCTCTTATATTGATACATGGAGGAAAGTTCTAAATTTATTCTCAAGATTTAATATTTCAAAATTAGTTCTATATCTCACACCAAAATAATTCTCAAATAAATAATTCATTTTTATTTCAAATCTTTTTATATGCTCCAAAATACCTTATTATCAGAAAATTTCTCATCCATCAAAAATAAAATAATAAAACCCATGCTTTATTAAATTTCATAGCTAAAACCAAATCGGATTTTTATCTCTAAGTTATTTAGTAATACATATAACACAAAGAAATTGTTCATTTTTTCCGCATTTCAAACTATATCAAAAGTTATCAAATATATTATACACATACACACACTTATATACACAAATTCTCGAATACTGTAAAATAGAGTGATATTGCATCATCATCTATCATAGTGATTACTAATATCAATTGGTTGCAATTATCAATAAAAGTACATACTAACATATAAAATATCCTTCACAAACCGTTTGCCAAAATAAGAAATATAAAATCTTGGCTCCGATTCCTTTACAAATAAAAATCTCAAATATCACTTTACTAAAATAATTTACGTTGCTTAATTTCTCAATTAGAACAACTCTATTTCAAAATACTTTAATCTTCTATATCTTATTTATATCTTTCTAAATCATCGTGTTCAAATGTCTCGTTCAAGCGTTTAAGAATTTCTATCGAATACATGTGCACGTGCATCAACCAAAATCCTAAACACACTCAATGGACAAGTTAACACAATTTTCATTTCTAAAAATATCTATAAGTATTACTTTCACAAATTATCACTTATTATAGTTCCAATAAGACAATTTCCAAATATCCATTTAATACTTCACTTACAGTATATATTTTTCAAATGATTTCTAATTAAAACATTCACTTAACTACTAAAATCACTTGATAACAACAACAACCAATATTTATATATGATAAACCTTTGCTTTCACCAAATTCTTATTAATTTCTTTTAAAACATTCTAAAACAGTCTTTAAAACACATATATCTATATGTATATTGCTCAACAAACCATTTTTAAAGCAACTTATAAAAGTGAACAAACATTATTTATATTTATTTACAATAGTATAAACCAAATAATTAAATTTATTTCATAGCTTTGATAATTATACTCGAATCCCAAAAATCAAATTCAATTCCACTGCGCACTTTGATAAAAGCAAATCAAAACTCAAATACATAATAACTCAAACCAAACATTTCAATGCAGTATCAAACTATCCAAAATTATAAATATAAATGCTACTGGTTGGACTAACTCCTTTCGTCCTTGTTACTCTAACCGTAATATATCACATACTTAAAAGAAATAAGATAAAATAACTATTTAGATTTTAAAATATCATTACATCCCCGGATGATTACCTCAATAACAATCCCCCCCACACACACTCTATCTCTTATTATACAAACTTATTATACAAGACTACCCAACACTCCTAATAGACAAGGACTTCTAATTCTCATCTAGGGTAATGTATTGTTCTGAACTTGCTCTGGTACCAACCGTGGCACCCCCACCTCTATATCCATACTACTTAAGAGTATTATAGAGTAATATTGTCGGATAATACGAAGAATGAGGCTATATGGGGTACACACGTGAATATTATCTTGGACTAACACCAGTACATATCTTATCAAATAAAACTAAATAGTTGTACACGGTCTCAGTACAAAGAAATAAACATGTGTGCTTGTAGGATAGAACAATACACATTATATAAATAATGACAAGGAGGACATAGAGTCAAATGTAGCAATAATATATAATAAGAATGTATACATCATTCAATCATACATCAAATATACACCAACATCAAACATCTAATTTTTGAATCTATATACAACTCAATATTATACAATGAAAATATATAATAACAAATCCTATCCTTTATCTATGCCAAACATCCAATCAAACGATCGTCTCGTATCCTGAACCTGAAATGTCTCGGATTGACCCGAGTATTATAAATAAAACATGGGTCAAACTATGTCTACAATGATAGGGATATGAAATATGTAAAATCAATGAAAGGTATAATAAAACGTCCTTACCCATATGAAGTATACCAATTAAAATCACAAATTCAACGCTAAATGGATGGGTCATCCATATTCGAAAATCATCATCAAAATCAGTATATATATAATGTGAGATGGCCTATCAAATCATCCAAACCATATCCAACATCATACAAACCATAAATATAAATCATCCATAAACCAAAGCACCAATAACAACGTACGACTATTCAAAAATACCAAATCATCAAAGAGTATGGATATAAGGGGATTGAGTACACTTTAGACTCAACTAGTCTCTAGTCTAGTCAACTTATTATAGGAATAATGACATATATGATAGTCCACCACATAGACATAACCCCAAAATAGAAAGGGAGACTGATAGTACAACGTTCTCTAGGAACCTTGGACAACTTGCCTCCCATTGAGTACTATATTTTTCTAGTGTCTTTAGTTACCTCGACGGACATCGTGACCCCATCCACTATCGGCTCATCTACGTGTAGCCTAGGTCACAACCCTACTTTGCCCCTAATGGTAACATATTGCAGGCCTATGCGACACAAGGGGCTGTAGCTACCAACCACCAATCTTGTGATGCGCATGGAAAATAATAACCAACAATGGAGTCGCCGATTTAGTGCGCGACCCCACAATCAGACTACCATGGTGGATACTGGCCAATCTGGTTCTCTTCCGGGACATAAAGAAGCTGAACATAATGTGGATAGTCATATAATACTCATACTTTATAGGTATGCATAACTATAACAGTGGGCTGATTCATGGCTCTTATAAGTCACCACCTAACTATACGATAATCCTCACCGAGTATCACATACACACATGAGTGTAATCCCCGTTTGAGTGACATTTACTTACAATGAATAATCAAATAAATAACATAACGACATCTCGTACCACCGCATGTTATTTGAATAATTATTCATCGCTAATAAAATACACTCGATCCACACTAGATATCTCTATATGAAAACTAAATAACCAAAAAAGTATTAGCAAAAGTCTCATATCAGGCGGTATCACTAAACCATTTATTCAAATTTATCGTCACATGGAAATAAAATCACACAAAATCAATAAAAACATATCACCATCATATCACATCAAAACACTAATCAAATCAACATCAACGGTGAATCATTTATAACATTAAAACCAATGTTGAGAAGATAAAATTAGAAATCAGAAACTCATATAAAATAGAATATTCAAATAAATATAAAATAACAAATCAATATTGTTGTGTGCATTTCTACCACCGAACCAAAAAGCAAGTCCAAACTCTCATCCGGTCTCCCACCGAACCAACTCTCATCCGGTCTCCCACCGAACCAACCTACATCCGGTCTCCCACCGAACCAACCTACATCCGGTCTCCCACCGAACCAACCTACATCCGGTCTCCCACCGAACCAACCTACATCCGGCCTCGCCAAACCAACCACCGGACCAACCTCACCGAACCAAACCCCCGGACCAAGCATTACCGGTCCACACCATCGCACTCCTACCACCGAACCATGGGATGCCGAACCAAGGTGTGCCAGGCCAGATTGCATCAGCCCAGGCCCACCAGCAGCTATATACATCCAAGACCCCTGCTCCCAACCTCACTCTATAAATAGAGGGGCAGGGGTACAACAATGGGGACAAGTTTTGAGAGCTCAAGCACGGAAGGAACTCTTCAAACAACTTTCTTTTACTCGTATAAAAGCTTTGTACTTGTAATCAAAACTAGAGAAGTGAAATAACATATAAAGTGGACGTAGGCACATTCTGGCTGAACCACTATAAATCTGCGTGTCTTTTTACAGTTTAGCCCCTGTTTTTCATATATTTGCATAAACCTCCAAAATCGCTAAGAACGACATAAGATCTACTAAATCATACAACTTTGAGGTGTTTGTCCATTTTTTGTGCAAACATTTTTGGTGCTTTCATTGAGAGTCTAGAAACTCGAAGCTTCAACTTCATCTACTTAACGAGTTTTCCTAACAGCATCGTCCGCCACTTGGAAAACATGCCTCCCAAACAGAGAAAAGATGTTAACAAAGGAAAAAACATCGCATCCAGTAGTCTTCCTGATCCAGCTGTCGCGAATCAAGTAAATCGTCCTCCTCCAGCAACGGTAACAAATGAAGGACAGGCTAACCCAACCACTCCTGCCATAGAACAGCCTGCAGCAATTACTAGGGCAGATTTGGACAGAGTTGTTGTTGAAGTAACTAACCGCTTCACGTCCCAGCAGGAAGCCTTGGTGGACCATCTCATGTCACGCTTGAGGGACGCTGAAGAATCCAACCGCAACACTGAATCATGGGGCGAGTCCCAGTCTGGAGGATCTCAGAGACAGCAAAGATCTTCCTTCTTCGAAGGAGCTAACGGCAGAAGTAGCCGTGGTAGGAGCCGAGACCGAGCCCAGCCCGAAGTTAGGCCTGAGGAAACGTTTGGTACCGAACCCAACAGGGAAGGTACCGGGCGAAGGTCAACTGCAGCTGAGCCTGTCATGCTGCCTAACCACAGAAACACCAGTGAACGGGGCCGAGCTAGAGTTCAGCCCGAAGTTGGACCCGAGGAAGTGCTTAGATCAGAACCCAACAGGGGAAGATCAAGGCAAGGGCCAACTGTAGCTGACCCAAGCATGCTCCCAGAAGATCAAAGGCAGCCACTGGAAAATATGAGGAATGATAGACGATACCATCCCTACAGGTTGTCTGGACGGAATCAACCCCACAGAACAGAACCAAACTCATTTCTGTCTGCTCCAAATTCTGATGAAAGGATGGCGCGCTTATTCAGAGAGTGTGTCCAACGGGAGCAAAGAGATCGAGGGATAGGCGCTAGGGTAACCAGCCCTTTCGCCCGCAATATCGAAATTGCTATCACCCCCCGAGAATGGAAGATGCCAACGATGGAACCCTACAAAGGAACCTCCGATCCCGTTGTACACTTACAGAGATACACACAGCATATGCTCATGAGTGGAGCAACAGAGGGAGTACTGTGCAAATGCTTTCCGCTCTTCTTAGCAGATCTTGCTACCTCCTGGTTCTGTCATCTACCCCAAGGATCCATCAACTCATGGGAAATGTTGAAAGAAAAATTTATCAGTCAGTTCCGCATTCATGTGGAGCAACCTAAGGACGCTTATTCCTTATCCAGCGTCAAACAGAAACCTGGAGAAAAGCTGCAGCAATACCTAACCAGGTTCAACGCCGCAGCAGCCGCAGTTCAAGACGCCGATGAGAAGCTTATCCTTATGGCCCTCTGCAGTGGGGTGCATCCGGACACTAAATTTGCTAGAAGATTGACAAAAGAAAAACCAGCTACTTTACCCGATTTCTTCCATGAAGCCGGGAAATACATGAGGCTTGAGGATGCTGCCATTGAGGGGCAGTCAGGACAGCAAAGTAAGACGACCCATGGCAATGCCCCTGCTGTGGCGAGGGACGTTCGAAGAAATGATTCCAGAGACAATGCTGGGGGCAAGAAAGTAGAAAAACGCCTATATCGGCCAGGACCAAGATTCGACTCTTACACCCCTTTGAACGAGACCGTCGAAAATATCTTCCTTGCCACCCAAGGCGAAGTTAGATACAAACGCCCACCATACAAGAAGGAATCAGATAACGCACAGAAGTCTGGGAAATTCTGCCGCTTCCACGAATCTCACGGACATGATACCAACGAATGCCATCATCTCCGAGATCTGATTGAGGAACACATCAGAAGGAAGAAACTGGAACGCTATGTAAAAAGTCAAGACAGGACTCCAGCTCCTGCCAATGAAAACCCAAGGCTACCCTCACCAGGGACCGGTAGAGGCGACCGCAACGCTAGCAGCTCTAGTCAAGAGAAGATAGTGGTCCATACCATCTCAGGAGGTCCGCACATCGCAGATAGAAGTTGGAGAGAGATGGAAAGATATGGGAAGTCGCTTAGAAACAATAGAGACTGTGTCAATACGGTTATAGAAGAGCGCCACCCAAAGCGGAAAGAAAGTGATGACATCACATTCAGTAAACGCGACCTAGAAGGAAGACAGTACCCTCACATGGATCCCATGGTTATCTCTGCCCGACTCGGTCCCGCCGAAGTTTACCGAATCCTGGTAGACACTGGAAGCTCTGTAAATATCCTGTTCAAACACGCATTCGACAAAATGAAGCTATCAATAAAGGATGTATCTCCCTGTGATAAACCACTACACGGTTTCACTGGAGATGCGAAGATGCCCCTCGGGCAGCTGGACCTCTTTGTTGAGATTGGAAGTCATCCCCGCTCCGTGGTAAGGAAACAGACGTTTGTGATGGTAGAGAACCATTCGGCCTACAACGCCTTCTTAGGAAGACCAGCCTTGTCTGACTTCCAGATTGTCCTAGCCCCATGGTGCCTGAAAATGAAATTTCCAACAGACAATGGGGTAGGGGAAGTGGAAGGAGACCAAGATATTGCACGAGACTGCTATGTAACCGAACTTCGCAACAACCACAGGAGAGATAAAGGGAAAGGTGTAGAGATTGCCCTCTGCACAAAAAGCCTTGAAGCATAGCAACTAAAGAAAGCCCCTCCTCTTCGATACACCAGCGACCCTTTCAATGAATTAGACCCTAGGGACAAAGAGGAGGAGGCCACCGCCGAGCCTGCAGAGGCTATGGAATTTATATCTGTAGACAAGCACGACTCAAGTAGGCTACTGAAAATTGGGTCCCAGCTGAAAGCTGAATTGAAGGAACAACTCATTGATTTTCTCCGCCACAACTCGGATGTATTCGCTTGGTCACACGCTGACATGACCGGAATCTCCCCCGACATAGCATGCCACGTATTAAACATTGATCCTACCAAGGCGCCTGTAAAACAAAAAAAGAGAAGTATGGGGGCAGAGCGATCAGCAGCCCTCGATGAAGAAGTAAAGAATCTACTTGCCAATGACTTCATACGAGAAGCTATTTACCCAGAATGGATCGCCAACCCGGTACTAGTAAAGAAGGCTAATGGGAAGTGGCGGACCTGCATTGACTTCTCCAACCTAAACGACGCCTGCCCAAAGGATTGCTTCCCGCTTCCCAGAATCGACCAACTTGTAGACAGCACAGCCGGGCACGAACTCCTGTCTTTTATGGATGCATACTCAGGATATAACCAAATTCCTATGCATGCTCCCGACCAAGACCACACTAGTTTCATCACCGACCGGGGTTTATACTGCTACAAAGTGATGCCCTTCGGACTTAAAAATGCAGGAGCCACCTACCAGCGCCTCGTCAACAAGATGTTCGCAGGGCTAATAGGACGAACAATGGAAGTATATGTGGACGACATGCTGGTAAAATCACGGAAAGCCAAAGATCACGTAAGTCACCTAGGCGAAATGTTCCAGGTACTTCGACAGTATGGAATGAAGTTGAATCCACTAAAGTGCTCCTTCGGAGTGTGATCGGGAAAATTCTTAGGATTCATCGTCCATGCCCGAGGGATAGAAGAAAACCCTGAACAAGTCCGAGCATTAAGGGACATCAAAATACCTTCCACTCGAAAGGAAATGCAAAGCCTAAATGGAAAAGTGGCTGCCCTAAGCCGATTCATCTCCAAAGCAACGGACAAGTGCGTCCCCTTTTTCGAAGCTCTAAAGAAAGATAAAGGAAAGTTCGAATGGACGGACGAATGCTTAACCGCTTTCCTTAACCTAATCGAACACCTCCAGAAACCACCGGTACTCTCGACCCCAAGCGAAGGCGAAGAATTATACCTATACCTTGCTGTGTCATCTCACGCTCTAAGCGCTGCCTTGGTAAGGGAAGACAACCGCACGCAACGACCAGTTTACTTCGTCAGTAAGAGGTTTACTGGGGCAGAAGTCAGATATCCTAAGCTTGAAAAGTTAGCATACTGTTTACTAATTACTTCACGAAAACTACGTCACTACTTCCAATCTCATTCCATCAAAGTTCTGACCGATCAACCACTGAGGCAGGTACTCCATCGTCCCGACACTTCCGGGCGACTACTTAAATGGTGTATTGAGCTGAGTCAATATGATATCACCTATCACCCTCGCACCGCCATCAAGGGACAAGCCATGGCTGATTTCATTGTAGAATTCACTACCAACGAGGATAAGGAGCAACTGGAAATAACAGAAGATATCAAGTGGAATCTCTTTGTGGACGGTGCATCTAACGAACAAGGCTCGGGGGCAGGTGTGGTAATAATCACTCCTAGGGGAAATAAACTGCACTATGCTATAAGGTTGGAGTTCGCTGCCACCAACAACGATGCAGAATATGAAGCAGTAATAGCCGGATTAGAAATTGCTATCGAGATCGGAGCCAATTCTTTGTGTCTTCACAGCGATTCTCAGCTTATTGTTAATCAAATACTAGGGGAATTCCAAGCTCGAGAAGGACGACTCATAGCATATCTAAAGAAGACCAAGTTACTTCTCAGCCGATTGGACCACTACTTAGTCAAACACATCCCTCGGGAAGAGAACCAAGAGGCCGACGAATTGGCAAAGCAAGCAAGTATGAGAGACGTCGCCATCTTCGGGGCAGTAACTGTCTCAAAGCAAACGATCCCAAGTTTTGAGCAAGTGAATCTGATAGCTGCAACCGAAGAAGCAACTTGGATGACTCCCATCCGAGACTACCTACAAAATGGCACACTACTCGACGGGCGAAACGAAGTCAAGAAAATCTTGAGGAAAGCGTCCCGCTACACAATACAAGGAGACATCCTCTATCGACGCGGGTTCTCTAACCCATTGTTAAGGTGTGTCGCCAGAAGGGAAGCCAAGGAAATCTTATCCAACATTCATCAAGGAAGCTGCGGAGATCACACCGGAGGGCAAACGTTAGCAAAAAAGATACTCTGATACGGATATTTCTGGCCCACCTTAAGCAAGGACGCCTTAGATTTCGTCAAGAAGTGTGACAGATGCCAAAAATTTGCTAAGATCCCTCGGCTACCAACAACCGAGATTACTCAGATGACCAGCCCTTGGCCCTTTGCAGTATGGGGAATTGACTTAATCGGTGAACTGCCAATGGGTCGAGGCGGCGCCAAATATGCTATAGTAGCAGTCGACTATTTCACCAAATGGGTGGAAGCAGAACCTCTAAATAAAGTATCTTTAGCGAAAGTTATCAACTTCTTAATCAAAAATGTTCTGTGCAGGTACGGAGTCCCACTAAAAATCATATCAGACAATGGACTTCAGTTTGACAGCGAGGAATTCGCCAACTGGTGCCAAGAACATGGAATTCACAAAAGCTTCTCATCCGTAGCATATCCCCAAGCAAACGGACAAGTCGAAGCAGTCAACAAAATTCTGAAAACTCTGATCAAAAAGAAGCTCGAAAAGTCAAAGGGCGCTTGGGTGGATGAACTCCCTACGGCACTATGGGCCTACCGCACATCTTTCAGAACATCAACAGGACACACTCCTTTCTCTTTGGCATACGGATCGGAGGCTATGCTCCCAGTTGAAACCATTGTGCCTTCCCACCGTAGGATCCACTATAACCCAGAAGAGAACGAAGAGCTCCTCAACATGTCTTTGGATCTAGTCGAGGAGAGAAGGAATGATGCAGTCCTAAAAACAGCAGCCCACAAGAAAAAGGTGGCAGCACAATACAACTCCAAAGTCAAGCATCGTACCTTACGAGAAGGGGATCTTGTCCTCAAGCGAATCTTCCCTCGCCCCGGAGCACTAGACCCAATCTGGGATGGACCATATGTAATTCATAAAGATCTCCACAACGGAGCCTATATTTTGTCAACAGTGGACGGAGAGGTGTTCCAGAGGGCATGGAACATCCAACACCTCCGTCGATACTTTTCTTAACTTGTATTGCCCATATGAAGTGAATTAACAAAGAGAATCAGTGGACGTAGGCATTTTTTCGTGCCGAACTACTTTAAAAAAGCCTTGTCTCTTTTTTAACTTGTTCCTTTGTATCTTGGCTGCTTGTTAACTTTATCCTTTTCTGTTGAACAAAATCCTGAGCATATAGCATTTCTAGTCAAAGCACTCCACGATGCAACTTCACGTGGACAAGACCCAACAGGTACTATGCGAATCTATGCCCTCGCCAATGAGACACTTTCGCTCCAGCATCCCTCTGCTGCGGGTTAACTCATTGCTCGCGACGGCCCTTAAAGCCAACTGTAATGAGCCGATTATAAGCCACCGAGAAGGCCGACTATAGCCGAGGCAGCTCATTACGGCGTTAGGCTCGCCGGCAACTGTGAACCGATTATAAGCCCCAACATAAGGTGTGGCCAGCCAGGGGCAGTTCACAGTTGACGATCGGCACCCACGCTAGCCGGCCACAGTAAGTCGAATAATACC
The DNA here is from genome assembly GCA_030737815.1 of Allium fistulosum. Taxonomy (NCBI): domain Eukaryota; kingdom Viridiplantae; phylum Streptophyta; class Magnoliopsida; order Asparagales; family Amaryllidaceae; genus Allium; species Allium fistulosum. The sequence continues at coordinate 830,120,169 of CM060903.1, read as the reverse complement.
CATGAGTACGGGCCATAATGGCCCGGGTAGTTACTGTGCGCGATCTTGTCTCCGGTGTGTCTTAAGTGCGGCTGTGGTAAAAAAGAATTAACTCCCCGCGGAGGCGTAAGATGGGTGACAAATGTCTCCAAGACCCACAGCTAGGGAAAGTGACTACAAAACTCGTTTGCCACGAACTTAAGCACATCGAAGGCCTTCCGTGACTGGAAGTTTTACTATTTCACATATTTCAATTTTACTTAAAAAAACTTTCCTCCTATCCTCTATAACAAACCATAAAGTACAGGATGCAGGGTAAGAGATACCCGCCAATGGGTGCAGAGATTCACAATCAGATGGCAGGGCATTCAGCTGCTTTCCATGCTTGGTCATACAAGATATTCGAAACTGCCATTTACAAACAGAACATGAAAGGCGGTATTTTCTTCCTTTATGTGCAGATGCATGACTGTAATTTAATTTTTTCACACCACACGCTAACATTGCAAGTCATGAGATTATGATTTAAAACCAGAATCTGACATCAAACACAATTTAATTACAAGAATATACATAGCTACATTTCTCATACGATATGTCGAAATAGCAACAAATATTCAAGAAACGACAAAATCAGCTTAAGCTAAAAAATTACACGTCAAGAATAATGTTGATTATTACAAGTAGCAAGAATTACAACTTAGAAGTTACTCTACTGTCTTAAGACTAACAGATACAACAATGCCAAGCCTACAAAAAGATTTTTCCAGGTCCAATCAGGGAGCTGGTTGCGTCGAAGTCTTGTCCTTGCTCTTTTGCCCGCCTGCCCGGTCATAAGAAGGATTCATTAGTGATGAGTAACCAAGTTAACGGAAAGACTAGAAAGGAAGACTTACCAGCACCTGCTTCTTGACCGTCCTGGTCGTCATCCTCTACCTGCACACCTGCCTCTTCAGCAGCAAGCAGCCGCATACCCTCCTTTATCGCCACTTTCTCCTCCTTGGTGAACTAGGCAGTGACCACATCCATACTGAAGACCGTTCCACCCACTTTATCTGCGTCAGCCTGAGCCTCCTCCAAAGCCCGCAGATAGATCTTGGCCATGACCCTGGGATAATCATCCATCCAAGAGAGATTGCCCTGCTTCCAAGTCCGGAAATACATGTCCTGGAGCATGTCATCCATCATTCCCTCATTCTCCTCAAACTCCCTCATCCGGGCATCGGAAGCCGACAACCTTTCGACGGCAGCATCTCTCTCCAGTCTGTATCTCGAGCAATCAGCCTGAAGGGACCTCCGCATCACCTCCATCTCTTCCCTCAACTTAGCTTGAGCAAGCTCTGCAGCCTCAAGTTTCTCGGACAATTCCTCCACCTGCTCGAGATCCGCTCTCCGAACCTCATCCACCGTGGCAATAGCCATGTCAATCCGCTCTTTGCAGGAAGCTTCCATTTTCCGCAAATTCGGCCCGACTGGCCTCTTCCATGGTTTTCCTTAGTCGCCCAGTAGCAGCCTCATGCTGAGAAATCTGAATAGCCTGATCCGCAAGCTGTTTGGCCTGATCCGAAACCACCAATCGAAGTCGGATATTGGCGCTCCCAATCTCCTCTCCGGCCTTAACCAGCCGAGCATGATGCCCCATCAGCTTCTTGGTCTCCTCTGCCACCCGATCAATATTAGCCTTGGCCTCGTCTCCCATAGTGACTATACGAGTAGTGAGTAGATCGAGATCTAAGGCCTTGGCTTCATCAAGTACTCGTACCATGGGGTTACGGGGGAGGAGATGTTCACCAGTGACTTCGTCAAAAGTAATATCATGAGAACTGGGATCCAGATCAGGATGACCCGCAAATGGATTACGGGCCAAGTCGGGACGGTCGATGTGAATAACAGAAGGGTTTCCGGACGGGTGCGGAGAAGGTACAAACTCGCTACCCTCCTCAGTAATATCATGGATAGACTGAGCAGGAGGCTGAGGACCGGGCGAAGTTTCGAATAAAAGATGACTCCTCTTCCTCTGCTGAATACCCTCTTCGATGACCCCAAGAAGAGGACGGTATCCGACTACATCCCCGGAGCGTTGGATTGGGGGCTTCGGCTTAGCAGAAATTTTGGAAAGTTTATATTGCTCAAGCCTGTGTCGAAGGTCTGAAGCTTTGGACGTCTTGCCTGCTCCTGATATAAAGAACAAATGTCACAATCTTACATCACTATACGATTCGAGAAACGCGGTAAATTACAAGTTAAAAAAGGAAAAGAAACACAGCTATGGTTGTACAAACCCTGGGAAGGAGTGGGATACTGCAATAAGTCCTGGATTTCATTCCAGGACGGGAGCGGATCATAAAATACTCCTAAGTCCCTATCATTTACGAAGCATGCAGGAGTCAAGAGTTCACCTTGAGTCGTCGGAGCCACCTTGGCTGGAACGGTCGGAGAAGACTCACTTGCACCAGTCCCGGCTTTGTCCGCCTTCCCGGTCTTCTCTACCAAAGCCGGATCATCATCCAACCCCTCAAAAGCTTGGCGGAAAGCATCATCCGTCCACTCTTGCATTTCGCCTACTTGCCCAGAAGACAGAGCCCTGGAACCATCACCACCCTGTCCATCGCCACTGAAATGACCCTCCTATTTCCACCCTAATTTCATAAGGATTTTTTTTTTTGCTAAGAGATGATATATAGATATATCATTCATTGCAAATATCTTTTCCAAGGTCATTTTCTTTTTCCAATAAACAAAATATATCCAGGATCAAAATAGCTTACCAATATAAATATATCAGTGTATATCTAATAACATACACATACATATGAAGATGTATGTGATCTTCTTATCTAAGTTCAGAGTGTATACTTCATTTTTTGTACAAGAACATTCTGTTTGATTTAGATTTTTAGCAATTCAGATAAATTATTGTATTCAGATTTTTGGCCATAATATCCACTAGAAACATGTACTTTAGTCTGTCATTAGGATTAAGAAATGATCAAGTAATAATCAGTGGTAAACAAGCTTTTAATATAGATGATTATGTTAAAGTCTGGATAATATCAAATTCAGTATAAAAGTAAGTGGATCCTAAGTGAACACAAGCAACATCTAGGCGTAATGGAAACGCGCCTAACTTATACATGAAAGGTCACGAGTTCGAGTGCTATGCTGGTCGGTTCAAACACAATTTTTGGTTATTCTTTTTATTTTTCTCCTGTATGGTTAGAAATCTGATACCTACCTATCATTGTGCATATATATTTGATTTTGCCTATAACCTAACATACAAAACAATTCTTTTTACATAACTATTTTTAAAACCCATTCCTACAACTGTTTTAAGAATATAAATTTATATTTTTGCCCAATTTATCAACATGTACACAGGTATTTATGTACATGTCATTACCTTTGCCCAGTTTCCAGAAAACTGAGTGAAACAATTGCTAAATGTACTATGCTTTGAAATGCATCTATATTTTCAAGATACAGTCTATCATGATCAACCAATACTTCATTTAGTTGAGGCTGGTTAACTCATGAGTCTTGTATATGCTATACACTAGTTCAAAAACAAGGGAGATACCTTTCATTTCATTCTATCTGAAGCTTTTAGAAAAACATTTTACTTTTCCTAATTCAATTCAGAAATGAATTCAGATTTATTTACAAAGCATTTCAGTAAAAAGAAAATAAAATCCTTTAAGTTTACTTCTTGCTAAATCCAGATTTTAGTTCTAAAACTCAGTGCTCTGTTATGTCTCAAGGTTAATTAATACATAATATAAATTATACAAAACAGTAGCTCAACTACATGTGCATATTTCTCTTCCAAACATTCATATCAATAATTAAAATCATTTCATTGTTTCCCAGTCAGATTTTTCCTTTGAGATTTTAAACCTTAGTGCATAACAATATATTTAACATGATACAACTAGTTCATCTAACCATAATAGAATTCATTACATGACTGGAAGTCTTAGAAACATAATATTTTTCCTGAATACATGCAGATATAATCAATTTAAACTCTTATTGAGACTAGCTAGCATGTTCATTCACTCCTCCATAAAAGCCATAACTTCATTTTTACTTAGTGCCTGGGTTACCTGAAAGAACATAAGTGGCTGCCTCATTTTAAAATGAGACACCCCAGATGCCATGAGCAAACAAGGGTCAGATCTATGATCTGGTATGAATAACATCAATTCATTCATGATATTAAGCAATAGAGAATATAAGGGTACTAACTTGTTATTTAAGCAAATTTCTGCAATCAAATATTTTAACATAGTATAATTAAGTTGGTTCAGGTATGATATATTCACTTATCATTCCCTCACTTGCATACATAATCATGCAAACATGATTATCTATTGGCATCAATTTCATTTACTGGAATCATCTTGGTTCCATACCATTCAACCTAAGAAATATCCGCATTCCTATTTCTTCATTTACAGGTTGTAATATTCAATTTAAATCCCTGCCTCATCTGCTATTAAGGAATCACTGGGACACATTGCAATGAACTAATTCACATCATTGCACAAAGATCTCAGGGCTTAAACAAACCATGTGCCAACTTGCATACTTCAAATATGACAAGCATTCCAGCAGTCATCTTGGCCTTCCCTTCCCTAGTTTATTTACTAGTGTATTGTCTTAAATCCTAACATCAAATATGCTAAGTGAACATGTTACTGCAAACATGGAAACATCCATAATTTCTTCTAGCATAATTTCCCCTCAGAAATAATCAGACAGTCATTTCCTAAATGGGGTCAATATGTCTTGATCTTAGTAAATATAAGAACATTTTCAACTGTAAAAGAGGCATGGCATGTTATACTGATCTGCAAGCCTTTATGATTGATTCAGATTCAAGATCTGGTTCGATCATAATTTTAGCTTGTGGGTTTTTTTTTTGATTAAGGGCTCAGCACTTAGAAAATTTCTATTGCACCCTTAACATTTTTCTTTTCAAGCCTCAGCACTTATACCAAGTATAATGCAGCTCCAATCATTTTTATAAGGTTTCCATGCCATAGATCTATAACAGTTGAGAGTATTCTCTATATAATTTTTAAGATCCTAAACTTTAACATTTATGAGTATAAATAAAACAGTATGATACTCATCCAAAGACAAATGTCTCAACCAATCAAAGATCATCAAAATCATCCATATTAAATCATATCAGATTTAAAATAAAACATCCAAAAAGCATTGATGAAATCATATACATCAAAACCAGAAATACATAAATGGCAATATAAAAAGTGGCTGCCTCAACTCAGGTCTTAATGCCATGAACTCAGTGAGATTACTCACCTAAATGTTTCTTCTTATTAATCCAGAAAATTCTTGTTTGAGTGTTTTCTCCTTCCTTTCAATATTTTCTTCTTCTTTTCTTATTTTTATGCAGCTCGGGGTAAAATAATTCTACTGGCTAAACTGCCTATTTATAAGCATTTTTCCTCTAGGGTTTTATTGAAACAGAATTCCATTTCTGTCCTGGCTTAGCATCATGCATTTTTCATTCATATTACCCCGGCCATATTAACCAATTTAAAGGCTGCATTTTCTTTCTTTTACTTTTTCAGAAAATGGCCACTCACTTAGTCATGTCAAAAGTGTGACTATTCTATTTATTTTAATTATTTCTGAAAATCCCCTTTGCCATTTTTGCCTACACAAGCATATTGACTTGTATCACATTTCATGTCATTTTAATGTTATGGTTTCACTTGCTAATATATATATGTACTTTTCAGTATTTAAAAATGTATATTTGTATACATATCTTATCTAGGCTTATTTTAATTCCTCTTTTAAATTCAGAAACATATGCACCTATATGTATACAAGTTTACAAATATATATATATATTATTTTCTTTTCTGGGTTTTAAATAAATTTGTTTACTGATCTAAAGTAAAACTTACTTTTCTTATTTTCTAAGATGACCCATAAAATCTCAGAAATCAAATAACCATGTTGCAAAATCATGTTTGTATTGCTCTTTAATTCCTGTTTTAAATCCAAGAAATCTGGAGTTCTTTCTTGTGCCATTTCAGTGTGCACGTGCACACATATACTTGCACACTATTTATTCCAGAAATTTCACCATATTTAAATCTAAATATTTCAAAATTAAATCATTTTACAAAAATGATTTTTCACAAAATTTTGGGGTATTACATTCACCCCTCCTTTTAGGAATTGTGTCCTCACAATTTTTCTAACATTTAGTAAGCATCATTTTTCTTTTCTGAAAACTTATCAAATATATGCATAAGCAAACAAATTCAACCATATCAACCATGCATAACAAATAATTTTTCCAGAAGAAAAAAAAATTACCTTTTAATTTGCAAAAAGCTTAGGATAATCCATTCTAATCTTATCCTCTAACTCCCATGTGCAGTCATTAGGATCACTACTCCACTGGATCTTAACTAGTTTCAAGGTTTTGCTCCTTAATTTCTTTTCTTCCTTGGCTATAATCCCCACTGGTTCTTTTTCATAAACCAAGTCAGGATTTATTTGAATTTTGGTAGGCTTTTTAAAAATGTCTTCCTTATCATGTACCCATTTTCTAAGTTGGGACACATGAAAAACATTATGCATTGCTTTCATCTCCTCTGGTAGTTCTAATTTGTAAGCCAATGAACCAATTCTTTCCAGAATTTTAGAGGGTCCAACATACCTTGGTGTAAGCTTACCTTGCTTGCCAAATCTCATGACTTTCTTCATAGGTGAAATCTTGATGAAAACAAAGTCTCCCACTTCATATTCCACTTGCTTTCTCTTCCTATCTGCAAATTTCTTTTGCCTATCTTGAGCTGCTGCTATTCTTTTTCTTATTAACCCAATTTTCTCTGTGGTTTCTTTAACATATTCAGGTCCAAGAATAGCCCTTTCTCCAGCCTCTACCCAGCATATAGGTGATAAACATGGCTTGCCATATAAGGCTTCAAATGGTGCCATCCCTATGGTGCTTTGGTAACTGTTATTGTAGGTGAATTCAGCTAGATGGAGGTGGTCTTCCCAGTTGCCTCCAAAGTCCAGTGTACATGCTCTCAACAAATCCTCTAAGACTTTGTTCACCACCTCAGTTTGACCATCTGATTGTGGATGGTAGGCAGTGCTTAAGCACAATTCACTCCCCATAGCCTCTTGAAAACTTTTCCAAAATCTTGAGGTGAAGATGGTATCCCTATCACTCACAATGGTTTTGGGTATGCCATGCAACCTTACTACCTCTTTCATGAATATTTGAGCCAATTTTGGAGCATTTCTTTCTGTTTTAACTGGGATAAAATGTGCTACCTTAGTTAGCCTATCCACTATTACCCATATACTTGTGTTTCCCTTCTTAGATCTGGGAAGACCATCTATGAAATCCATAGATATATCCTCCCACTTCCACTGTGGTATACTAAGGGGTTGCAATAGTCCTGATGGCCTTTGTGTCTCTGCCTTGACTTGTTGGCAAGTCATGCACCTTGCAACATATCTGGCCACATCTGACTTCATCCCCTTCCACCAAAGATTTCTTTTCAAATTTTGATACATCTTGGTGCTACCTGGGTGTATGGAGTACTTACTCCTATGGTACTCATTTAATATTTCCTCTTTCAATTCTATATTTTCTGGAACACATATCCTATTTTTATTCCTTAAATAACCATTTTTATCAATTTGATAATTTATTACTTTCTCCCCTTTTGATATGAGCATTTTCTTTTCCATCATGTTTAAGTCTTGTTCCTGCATTTGTCCAATCTTAAGAAGTAAATCTGATTGCAGAGATATCATACTTAATTTTCCTTTACCTTTACCTTCTTCAATAGGCATCATTTGTTTCTCACTGTTTTCCTCAATTTCCAAATCAGTAAGTATAGACAAATCCCTAAACTCTTCCATCATCAACATGGCTACCTTGGCATGTTGTCTACTCAAGGCATCTGCAACTTTATTTGCCTTGCCTGGTGTATACAGTATATCTAGGTCATAGGCAGCTAGGAACTCTACCCATCTATGTTGCCTCATGTTCAAATCTTTTTGTGAGAATAAATATTTCAGTGCCTTATGATCAGTGTACAAAATGAATTTGGCACCTAACAAATAATGTCTCCAAAGTTTCAAAGCATACACAACTGCTGCTAGTTCAAGATCATGGGTTGCATACCTGGTTTCATGTGGCTTTAATTGCCTAGATGCATAGGCTACCACCTGGTCTTGCTGCATCAACACAGCCCCTAACCCAGAGCCACTTGCATCAGTGTACACAACCAAATTTTCATTTCCTTCTGGCACTCTCAATACTGGTGCATCAATCAGGGCTTCTTTTATTTTGATAAAAGCTTGCTCACATTTTTCTGTCCATACAAAGGCTTGGTTCTTTCTAGTTAAATTGGTAAGTGGTGATGATATTTTTGAGAAATCTTTTATGAATCTCCTATAATATCCTGCCATCCCCATAAATGATCTAATCTCACTGATGGTGCTAGGCCTTTTCCATGCTTGGATTGCCACTACTTTGTTAGGGTTTACTGATATTCCTTTGGCAGAGATGACATGCCCAAGGAAATGCACTTCTTCTTTCCAAAATGCACATTTTGAAAATTTTGCCTTTAAATCATTTTCCCTTAGTCTTGACAAAACTAAATGCAAATGATTTTTATGCTCTTCCACTGTCTTAGAATAAATCAAAATGTCATCAATAAAAATCAGTACAAACTTGTCTAGATAATCTCTAAATATTCTATTCATCAAATCAACAAAATATGAAGGAGCATTTGTCAAACCAAATGGCATGACCAAAAATTCATATAAGCCATATCTTGTGTTAAATGCAGTATACTTAACACTTGAGTCTTCAACCTTCATTTGATGGAATCCTGATGCTAAGTCTAGCCTAGAAAATATTTTAGCTTCACTGAGTTGGTCAAAGAGATCATCTATTCTAGGCAATGGGTATTTATTCTTGATGGTTACTTTATTTAGTTCTCTGTAATCTATGCACATTCTCAAGGTACCATCATGTTTTCTTACAAACACTACTGGAGAACCCCAGCAAGAATTGCTTGGCCTTATAAATCCCTTGCCTTCTAATTCTTCCAACTGATTTTTCAATTCTTTCAGTTCACTTGGCCCCATTCTATAAGGTTTCTTGATTATTGGACTTGCTCCTGGAATGAGATTAATTTGGAACTCAACTGGTCTGTGGTGTGGAACACCCTTAACTTCCCCAAACACATCCAAGTATTCATTAACTATGGGAATTTCTTCAATGGTTAGTTCACTCAGATCTTTTTCTAAGTCAACTAAGTGATACAATTTCCCTTCCTTAGCTATTTCACATAGAACTGTGATTCTCTGGCCTCTAGAATCTTGCAATGATATGGTGGATGAGTCTAAATTAATTATGGCTTTAAATTGCCTTAACCAATCTACCCCCAATATAACTCCTATATTTGGGTAATTTAAAACATATAAATTGGAAATAAAAATATTTCCTCCTATGTTTAACTCCACATCCACACAATTCATGTTCAAAACACTAGAACTCCCTAGGGGACTTTGTACAAGCAATGGGGTTTCAACCAATTTGCAGTTTAATTTTAACACTTTAACTAATTCATAGGAAATCAAAGAGTGTGTTGCTCCAGTATCATATACTACTAGTATGGGTATGGCACAAATGAGTAATGTACCTTCCACTTGGCCATGATTTTCAGCATCAATTTTCACTGCAGATTTGCCTTTTCCTTCCAAAGTTGCCAATTTCCCTTGCTGTTTATTCTCAGGACAGTTCCTCTTCATATGCCCCTCTTTCCCACATAGGTAGCATTTGAAGGCTCCTCCTTTTAACTCTGGGCACCTTGGTTTGATGTGTCCTTCTTTTCCACAATGATGGCAAACCAATTTCTTCTTAGTATCATTGGCTTTAGTATCTTTACTCTTCCTGTTGTCTGCCTCCTCCTTCTTTTTATCATAAGGGTGATATCTTCCCTTATCCTTCTTGTTGTTGCTCTTAAAATTCCTATATTTCTCTCTTTCTTTGTCATGTTGTTCCAGTTTCAAAGCCAGATCAATTACTTGATCAAATGTTCTATCTGCATATGGTAGCATAGCTCTGCTAAGTCCTGGGTTCAGCCCTTTTATATACCTATCATTCTTGGATGCTTCATCTGCCACTAGCATTGCTCCATAATTAGATAGCCCCTCAAACTTTTGAGTGTATTCAGTGACATTCAAAGTTCCCTGCCTAAGTTTGATAAATTCTTCAAGCAAAATGGTCTTGGCTGATGCTGGTACAAATCTTGCCTCCAACATCTCCTTGAACTGATTCCAAGTGATTTCATTTTCATTTCTTCCAGCTATGATCACCTCCCACCAGCTTAAAGCTACCCCTTTCAGTTGTCTAGAAGCTACTTGCCTCTTTCTTTGGTCATCCAACTGCATGTCATTGAAAATCCTATCAAGTGTTCTCAACCATGCTTGAATTTCCATCACACTCTCTGTTCCTTCAAAACTCTTGCCTCCCAAATTGGAATAAGTCTTCAGTAGTTTTGAAAGCTCTTCATGTGGGTTCTCAGGCCTATGCCCAATTCCATCTCTTAAAACCCTCACAAATTCTTGCATATCAAGCATTTGAGGTGCACTGGTTCCTGCATTGTGATGAGATCCTCTTCCTACCATGTTCTGCTAACTAAATTCTGGGTAAATGGTATTAGTATATTATGAGTGCTTCTATAATTTCTAATTTCTTATCTAAATTATTTCATCCAAAACAAACAGACATTATACATTTCTATAATACTTAACAATCAATGCAACCAAGTGCTCTGATACCAACTGAAATGACCCTCCTATTTCCACCCTAATTTCATAAGGATTTTTTTTTTTTTTTGCTAAGAGATGATATATAGATATATCATTCATTGCAAATATCTTTTCCAAGGTCATTTTCTTTTTCCAATAAACAAAATATATCCAGGATCAAAATAGCTTACCAATATAAATATATCAGTGTATATCTAATAACATACACATACATATGAAGATGTATGTGATCTTCTTATCTAAGTTCAGAGTGTATACTTCATTTTTTGTACAAGAACATTCTGTTTGATTTAGATTTTTAGCAATTCAGATAAATTATTGTATTCAGATTTTTGGCCATAATATCCACTAGAAACATGTACTTTAGTCTGTCATTAGGATTAAGAAATGATCAAGTAATAATCAGTGGTAAACAAGCTTTTAATATAGATGATTATGTTAAAGTCTGGATAATATCAAATTCAGTATAAAAGTAAGTGGATCCTAAGTGAACACAAGCAACATCTAGGCGTAATGGAAACGCGCCTAACTTATACATGAAAGGTCACGAGTTCGAGTGCTATGCTGGTCGGTTCAAACACAATTTTTGGTTATTCTTTTTATTTTTCTCCTGTATGGTTAGAAATCTGATACCTACCTATCATTGTGCATATATATTTGATTTTGCCTATAACCTAACATACAAAACAATTCTTTTTACATAACTATTTTTAAAACCCATTCCTACAACTGTTTTAAGAATATAAATTTATATTTTTGCCCAATTTATCAACATGTACACAGGTATTTATGTACATGTCATTACCTTTGCCCAGTTTCCAGAAAACTGAGTGAAACAATTGCTAAATGTACTATGCTTTGAAATGCATCTATATTTTCAAGATACAGTCTATCATGATCAACCAATACTTCATTTAGTTGAGGCTGGTTAACTCATGAGTCTTGTATATGCTATACACTAGTTCAAAAACAAGGGAGATACCTTTCATTTCATTCTATCTGAAGCTTTTAGAAAAACATTTTACTTTTCCTAATTCAATTCAGAAATGAATTCAGATTTATTTACAAAGCATTTCAGTAAAAAGAAAATAAAATCCTTTAAGTTTACTTCTTGCTAAATCCAGATTTTAGTTCTAAAACTCAGTGCTCTGTTATGTCTCAAGGTTAATTAATACATAATATAAATTATACAAAACAGTAGCTCAACTACATGTGCATATTTCTCTTCCAAACATTCATATCAATAATTAAAATCATTTCATTGTTTCCCAGTCAGATTTTTCCTTTGAGATTTTAAACCTTAGTGCATAACAATATATTTAACATGATACAACTAGTTCATCTAACCATAATAGAATTCATTACATGACTGGAAGTCTTAGAAACATAATATTTTTCCTGAATACATGCAGATATAATCAATTTAAACTCTTATTGAGACTAGCTAGCATGTTCATTCACTCCTCCATAAAAGCCATAACTTCATTTTTACTTAGTGCCTGGGTTACCTGAAAGAACATAAGTGGCTGCCTCATTTTAAAATGAGACACCCCAGATGCCATGAGCAAACAAGGGTCAGATCTATGATCTGGTATGAATAACATCAATTCATTCATGATATTAAGCAATAGAGAATATAAGGGTACTAACTTGATATTTAAGCAAATTTCTGCAATCAAATATTTTAACATAGTATAATTAAGTTGGTTCAGGTATGATATATTCACTTATCATTCCCTCACTTGCATACATAATCATGCAAACATGATTATCTATTGGCATCAATTTCATTTACTGGAATCATCTTGGTTCCATACCATTCAACCTAAGAAATATCCGCATTCCTATTTCTTCATTTACAGGTTGTAATATTCAATTTAAATCCCTGCCTCATCTGCTATTAAGGAATCACTGGGACACATTGCAATGAACTAATTCACATCATTGCACAAAGATCTCAGGGCTTAAACAAACCATGTGCCAACTTGCATACTTCAAATATGACAAGCATTCCAGCAGTCATCTTGGCCTTCCCTTCCCTAGTTTATTTACTAGTGTATTGTCTTAAATCCTAACATCAAATATGCTAAGTGAACATGTTACTGCAAACATGGAAACATCCATAATTTCTTCTAGCATAATTTCCCCTCAGAAATAATCAGACAGTCATTTCCTAAATGGGGTCAATATGTCTTGATCTTAGTAAATATAAGAACATTTTCAACTGTAAAAGAGGCATGGCATGTTATACTGATCTGCAAGCCTTTATGATTGATTCAGATTCAAGATCTGGTTCAATCATAATTTAGCTTGTGGGTTTTTTTTTTTGATTAAGGGCTCAGCACTTAGAAAATTTCTATTGCACCCTTAACATTTTTCTTTTCAAGCCTCAGCACTTATACCAAGTATAATGCAGCTCCAATCATTTTTATAAGGTTTCCATGCCATAGATCTATAACAGTTGAGAGTATTCTCTATATAATTTTTAAGATCCTAAACTTTAACATTTATGAGTATAAATAAAACAGTATGATACTCATCCAAAGACAAATGTCTCAACCAATCAAAGATCATCAAAATCATCCATATTAAATCATATCAGATTTAAAATAAAACATCCAAAAAGCATTGATGAAATCATATACATCAAAACCAGAAATACATAAATGGCAATATAAAAAGTGGCTGCCTCAACTCAGGTCTTAATGCCATGAACTCAGTGAGATTACTCACCTAAATGTTTCTTCTTATTAATCCAGAAAATTCTTGTTTGAGTGTTTTCTCCTTCCTTTCAATATTTTCTTCTTCTTTTCTTATTTTTATGCAGCTCGGGGTAAAATAATTCTACTGGCTAAACTGCCTATTTATAAGCATTTTTCCTCTAGGGTTTTATTGAAACAGAATTCCATTTCTGTCCTGGCTTAGCATCATGCATTTTTCATTCATATTACCCCGACCATATTAACCAATTTAAAGGCTGCATTTTCTTTCTTTTACTTTTTCAGAAAATGGCCACTCACTTAGTCATGTCAAAAGTGTGACTATTCTATTTATTTTAATTATTTCTGAAAATCCCCTTTGCCATTTTTGCCTACACAAGCATATTGACTTGTATCACATTTCATGTCATTTTAATGTTATGGTTTCACTTGCTAATATATATATGTACTTTTCAGTATTTAAAAATGTATATTTGTATACATATCTTATCTAGGCTTATTTTAATTCCTCTTTTAAATTCAGAAACATATGCACCTATATGTATACAAGTTTACAAATATATATATATTATTTTCTTTTCTGGGTTTTAAATAAATTTGTTTACTGATCTAAAGTAAAACTTACTTTTCTTATTTTCTAAGATGACCCATAAAATCTCAGAAATCAAATAACCATGTTGCAAAATCATGTTTGTATTGCTCTTTAATTCCTGTTTTAAATCCAAGAAATCTGGAGTTCTTTCTTGTGCCATTTCAGTGTGCACGTGCACACATATACTTGCACACTATTTATTCCAGAAATTTCACCATATTTAAATCTAAATATTTCAAAATTAAATCATTTTACAAAAATGATTTTTCACAAAATTTTGGGGTATTACAGCCACCATCATCACCAAGACGCTCAACGTCACTTCCGCCCTCCGCCTCACCTCTTTCTTCCTCCGCATCTATCTCCCCCTGAGTAAGTGGACAATTGCTGGGAGAAGGACCGTCTGACCGCTTAAGTTTCTTACCTCCGACGGCTGGAGGTTTCGTGAATGGTTTTCTCTTTCCACCCTCTACCGCAACGCCTCCCTTAGCCTGAGCAGCCGCCCTCTCTTCCGCCGTTTCCCTCAACTTAACTACAGACTGCTGCGGAAGGATCAAGTTATATTCCAGAAGAATCGCATTTCTAATCAAGAAGGCAGATGATCTGTATTTCCCAAGAATGGCTTCTATCTCAGCCGCCGTCTGAACCAGGCGGTCAGTCTCCACAACCGGAAAGCCACCTGTCGCTAGCAAAAATGAGAAAGTATGAGAAGAAGCATCGCAATCGGAATAGAAATTATAAGTAAAAGCATCAACTTACATCCAGAGGTAAAGCGCCGGATGGAGACGGAGTCGTCCCTAACAAAGAACCACTCTTTCTTGAACATGCTGAATTTAGAGTACAGGTCCAGGACCGGCTTGAAGGTCACAGCGGACTCCAAGCTAATATATGGGGACCCCTTCTTATAGCCCCTTAAATTATACAAGTACCGGATCTCCCGGTTGGAGGGAGCGCGACCATACTTCCTCCGAAAAATAACGAAAAGGCTCACCAGTATGGCATAAGAGTTGGGCTGAAGCTGGAATGGGGCCACCTTCAGGTACGTGAGGAAGCTGACTACCCAAGCATTGAGAGGCGAGATAGCACCACACATGCAATGGTACCTACTATAAGCAAAGTATCCTTCGGGAGGACTGTATGGCATGACTCCTGGGCCCGGCAGCAGCATGAGGGCTCTATCGATCCCAAAGGAACGAGATATAACATCGAGTTGCTCCTCTTTGAGAGAGCTAGGAAAGCAGTCAGGCGGGGAATCCAGCAGCTCCTGGGGACCATATCCATCCACTAATGACCTCGGGGCGGGCCCATGACGCTCCGATCCTGATTGAGCTGGGGGCACGGCCGAGGACTCTCCTTCACCCCCGGATCTCCTCTTATCTGATCGAGTTTCAACTTTTCGAGACATTTATCTGCAAACATGGGAAAAGTATATCGTTAGAATATACAAGCAGCGTAATCTGGAATTTCGCTTAAAAATTCGAAGTATGAAACACATGTTCACTTGATACAACAGTTCATTCGGCGGGCAGATGCAACAAGTCAATAGTCCATTCGTAGTATGATATAAAGTTCATTCGGCACTCAACTCGTGAGTTCATTCGGCAAAATACAATACCTCAGTCCATTCGGTAGTATGATATAAAGTTCATTCGGCACTCAACTCGTGAGTTCATTCGGCAAAATACAATACCTCAGTTCATTCGGTAGTACAAGAATGAAAATTCATTCGGCAAAAAGAACCTCACCTTGATTCGGCTAGCAACGTGATTCGGCAAAGAAGTTGATTCGGTTGGGAGGGATCTGGTTCGGCTGTTACACTTGGTAGGGAATAACGGTGGCACATGGCCTCTACTTATAGACGAAAGTGGACTACCGGACCGGTTGGCTCGGTAATGAAAACCGGAAGAAAGCTCCTCCAAACTTAAAGCAAAGCACGCCATGCACACGCACATACCCTACTTTGGGGGGCAAGTGTTGTGTGCATTTCTACCACCGAACCAAAAAGCAAGTCCAAACTCTCATCCGGTCTCCCACCGAACCAACTCTCATCCGGTCTCCCACCGAACCAACCTACATCCGGTCTCCCACCGAACCAACCTACATCCGGTCTCCCACCGAACCAACCTACATCCGGTCTCCCACCGAACCAACCTACATCCGGCCTCGCCAAACCAACCACCAGACCAACCTCACCGAACCAAACCCCCGGACCAAGCATTACCGGTCCACACCATCGCACTCCTACCACTGAACCATGGGATGCCGAACCAAGGTGTGCCAGGCCAGATTGCATCAGCCCAGGCCCACCAGCAGCTATATACATCCAAGACCCCTGCCCCCAACCTCACTCTATAAATAGAGGGGCAGGGGTACAACAATGGGGACAAGTTTTGAGAGCTCAAGCACGGAAGGAACTCTTCAAACAACTTTCTTTTACTCGTATAAAAGCTTTGTACTTGTAATCAAAACTAGAGAAGTGAAATAACATATAAGTGGACGTAGGCACATTCTGGCTGAACCACTATAAATCTGCGTGTCTTTTTACAGTTTAGCCCCTGTTTTTCATATATTTGCATAAACCTCCAAAATCGCTAAGAACGACATAAGATCTACTAAATCATACAACTTTGAGGTGTTTGTCCATTTTTTGTGCAAACAAATATTTATAAATGAAACATTCACAACATATAATTTTATGTAACAAAATAACCACTAAAAGATGGATACTAAATACATTTCCAGATTTAATTAAATAATTATCTAACCTAAAAATAGTTTAATATTTACAATAAATAACTAATTTCTCAACCTTATTTAAAATTAATCGATTATTAAATATTTACTAATATCATAAAAAACTCAATCTTATATAAATTAAATAACAATTGAATATATAAACTAATAAGAACACTCATTTCTTCCTTTTTGTATCCCAAAGATAGTTTGTAAGAAAAATAGTGCACATAACATTGGTTCTACAACTATTAACTAAATACAAAGTTTATTATTCAATAACTTATTAATTTTACATCCTTAGATGCATTCAAATATATTCACCTATATTTCATACACAACATTAATTAATGATTGTCTATAGACTATAATAATTGTACTTAATATTATATTTTATTTGGATATAAACAATTTTTTGTATAAGTTCATAAGGTTTATATAATTTAACATCATCAACGCATATAAAATCAGTTGTATTTTAAACTTCCTTTACATGACTTAAATAAATTTTGAAACCTTTAACAGGTTCTTTTATCATCCTCTACCCAAATAAAGCCAAATTAGATTATAGGAACATGTACTAACTATATAATCTGCACATATATATACAGTTATTATAATTCATCTGAATGGGAATAAAAGTATATATATTTATAGAAGTAAACATGCATGAATACAGGCTATACACACACTACTTATGCATTCATGTACAATTCAGGTATACCAACAAACAAATAAATTAGAGATGCAAACTTGAGCAACATGATGTACAAGAAAAATTAAAACCGTAGTTGCACTAAATATAAAATAATAGCTATACAAACTATAATAGGGGAACTTGTAGAGACAAAGGTATAAAAGCATATAGAAAAAGCAAATACTTAAAAATAGGAACGGATAAAAGCGATGGAAAATAAGGAGACGCACTATACTAAAATTTATATAATGAAGTAAACTAAATCAACATAGTAAATGAGTCGCTATGCAAACAAGAACATGAAGGGTACGTATAAAATTTAAAACACACCTAGTTAGCTACACTCACTCACTTACAACAATGCACACGCAACAACACCCAGGAACACACTCAGAATAACTCACATACACACACAAAACCACTCACATACACACCCAGCATACACAAATTCATAGAAAAACTCACACACATACACGCATAGGATACACACTATGTACACGAACACAACATAAAGTAGTAGCACATTCATAAATTTACACTGCACACACACTTCTATGACTACAAAACCTATATAAATATACACATACACATGCATATATACATATGCGCACGCACACACTAACTCATGCTATCATGTCCACGTCGACATAAATACGCATGACACATACACACACTACACAACAAGCACGCACACTGTTATGAACCCATACACATATAGCCGTAAGAGCTTTAAGCTCCACCATCATCTCCACCGGTGGATCGGTCTTAAATGATCGGTGCACCGGTCGGTATTTTCCTAGAGCAAATACGCTCCAAGCTGAGTTCCCTCCATTATTTCATTTCGATTCAATGCAAAATCAACTCGTGTACGTACACAAACATTTAAACAAGAGTATAGGCTGTTATAAAAGGAATTTAATGACTAGGGTAGGTTGTGAGTATATAATACTCACTTGTATACACGAGTTCTCCATCTTCTCTTCTCTCCCTCTACACGCATGCGCCCAGCAACTCTCCATCAGAATGCTGCATGATTCACACCATAGATGCTCAATGATGTAAAGATTCATGTGTCCAAATATGATAATTTATTTTAATTTATAAGATTTCTTCTTGAATTTACAAGGTAAGGGAGATATCGGAAGTGATGCTTCAGGAAGATGATAATAGGGTCATGAAGTGTGCATGAGCTTTTATAGTATGATATTAATCGAGAAGGGTATCGTGAAGTAAAACAATCAAACAAGAAAAATCTAGAAATAGAAAAGTCCAGAGATAGCTTGAGTTTGATATTTGGGCTTGGGCCAAGGAATTATAAATAAGGGTGTGTGTGCATATATATTCTTTTATAACAACATTCTATTCTACTTAAAAACTGAGTTGTTACACAGCTTTGATAGGATAGGAACATGACACAAGCTGAGCAAAGTGCAGTGTGCGCATGTGTGTGCGAGTGTCCTCTCGACATGCCATGGATTTGAACTTTGATGATAGGGGTAATCTCCCCAGCTCGGCTAGAAGGCACATCTTCTTGAAAGCGAATAGGAGACCCGACATCCCCAATGCTTATATTGCCAATACTAAAAGAGTCGATTCCATTCGGAATCGGCCCAAAGTTTGCATAAGGATCCCCCAAAGGCTGAACGGGTGTCACTTCTACCACAGCAGTAGGTGGAATTTGTCCTATATATCACATGGGAAGAACCTTAATCTTGGGGCGTTGCTTCAAAGGCAAATTCTGACCATTACCGTCATCATTATTAGGAGACTTATGCCCCATATCAACATCATCATGGCCGGCTCCGCTACCTTCACCTTCCTTAATGCATCTTGGACTTCTCCGGTCTCAACCATCGAACTCTGGACTGAGGGCACAATTGGGTCCTCGCCACCACCTCAAGAAGAGCAATCATCTTCATCACTATCTGAGGCCGCCAGAACATGACCAATGCTGTAGCCTGCTTCTAGTAGGTTGTAAACCCAAAGATTCTCATCGGTGAGCAATGTCTCACCCCCAGTCCGCGAATGAGACTTCGTGAAGAAGCTTGTGTGTCTCTGCTAGAGCTGTGCCGCTAGGCCTACTTAGCACATCTGAAAGAATAAAGGGAGACAATCTGAGAAAAACAAAACCATGAGGTGATTACAAAAGGAAAGAATGAAAATGAATTTTATGCCTGGATAACCACCACCGTGCGAACCCGAGTGGACAA
Source organism: Allium fistulosum (assembly GCA_030737815.1). NCBI lineage: Eukaryota > Viridiplantae > Streptophyta > Magnoliopsida > Asparagales > Amaryllidaceae > Allium > Allium fistulosum. The sequence goes on along the minus strand of CM060903.1, from coordinate 830,100,384 downwards.
CGTATGAAGAACAACTCATCTTTAAAGTAACTCAACTTATTTTAAGTGTCGGTTACTATTCCTCACCCCTGGACGGCTCTACAAATGTGGGAAGGATTTCCCTTGCGGTGTTTGAAGCTATAAAACTATCAAATCTCTTCATCGCTTGGAACGCTTTTCAAATGGCAAGTAAAGATGATAAATCATTGTGTAGAAAAGCATAGCTGTTGAAATGTAGCTGACCTGGAGCCAGCCTCATGAAATGCAGAATTCGTTGGATAAATTGATTAAATGGTGGAATGCATCCAGCTAAACACATATACTGATTGCACATGGTATAACAAGTTGGAGGGTGATGTGCCCGTTGATGGTATGTGGGAACCAACACATCTCTGAATAGGATGTCATGCTATTCACAAATTCTTCTAAGTGGTCTTTCTTTGACTTTTGAAGTGCCTGAATTTGTGGGATCATCCAATATTTCAACATTGTCAAGAGTGTCTGCAGCAGCTTCAACTTTGAGACCCTCTGCAGACTCAAGAGGATCCTCTAGAGGAGGTTGTTCAACCTATTAATGTGTAGGGGACATATGGTGTCGGAGTGTGATGTGTACAGGTAGCGGTGGTCGAACTTGACTCAGTATCTAATTCGGTGTATCAAGAAATTGATAGGCCTGCAGCTTGAGCGGAAAGGTGCTCGAAACATCTACAATCCATAACTATCAAAGCTCACCATACAAGTTATATCAAAAGGATTAAAAGACTATCCCCTCGTGCTATAGTAAAAATCCGGTATGGTTTAGTGCAAATTATAGTGTTGTGCGATGTCTTGCAATGTCAATATTCGATATTGGACAACAGTTCATTTGAAAATCTGGATGTTATCTGAAGTGAACGTCATCGCTAATCATCCCAGTAGGCTTCACATCATCATCCATGCACTTAATATATCTTTGAACTTATAAGATAGTGTTTGGGAAAAGGATGAACATCGCCATGCATTTCATGGTCCCAAAGTTGATTTAGGGCACAAAATCCACCAAGGGTTGGATCGGTAACGATCCATCCCCTTGGATGTATTTTAGCTAATTTTTCCATCATCTTTCCCGATCCCTAGGAAGGCATCCATGTAGAGATAATCCAGCCTCACCACTAATGTCGTCACCTATCTAAGAGTGTCTGAGCTCAAAGGAAATGGATGGTTCAAATCTTGGGCTTTAGATCTAACAATTTGTTCGATAACAAGGCGGATCAGGTCTGATCTTAGTGGTTTGTTCAACAGTGAGTTCGAGTTGGGGTTGGAGGCCTCATTTGTTCGAGAGTTCAAAGGTCAAGCGATGGTGGAATTTCAGGCTTTGGCAAGCACTTTAATGGCGGACGAAAGCTCAATCGAGTAGCAGAGATAAAGTCAAGAAGAGATGAGTGTTAGGTTGGGTATATACTCCCCAAACCATTTTCCTCGGCTATAAATCAGGCAAAATACAAGGACTGGATCGGTACCAAACCATTAAAAAAAGAGGAAAATGATGAATGTGCATGCAATTATATGTGCATATGCTCATAGAACCCCACAAGAATGGCATGTGTATGGAATCATAACATGATGGAAAATAAAGCACGTATGCATGTACATACTCAACATTCAATAACTGGAGTCAAAGGAAAGTAGATTTGAACTTGAAAAATCCAGAAAAGAAACCTGCTTAGAATTACTAAACTTGGAGTGGCAAGTCATAAGAGAACACTCCAGTTTTATAATGCCAGATGCTGGTAAAACATCGTAATGAATAGATACAGATACAATACTTCATTCAAATGGTCCGAAGGAAGGATAATAACTATTTGAAACATGGATTGGAGCCCGTTATGGAAATCCCGACTTGTCTCGATTCAAAGCACATCATGTTCGAAACAAGATGTAGTTTGGGGGCGAGTCTTAACATTCTTTTGACCAGGAAGTCTCTGGATAGACTTGATGAATCAAACTTGAAAGCTATTAGAGCAGGAAGCCCAAAGAGATAGCCACGGGGTCTAGAAATCAAGTACAACCAAGATCACAGAGTAGAGTCAAGGCAATCCTAAAAATGCCAAAGCAGATCCATCTAAGGAATGGAGCGATACCGATCCATCCCTATGGATGGTACCGATCCATAAAGCTCCACTACAAATGCCCCAATTTCCTCCAATTCTCAAGTGTTGATGCTAGCAACCTATTTCAAGCTCCACTACATCGGTCGCATGTAGTGTGGTATCAAACGACTCAAGCACCAGAAATCAGCAACTCCATTCCTCCGTCGATCCATCCTATTGGCTCAAAAACAAGCTCTTAACAATGCAAACAAGATGGAAATCACTAAGCTAGCAATAAGTCACCACAACATAAAGCATTAAAATTGATCCATGAAAAGATCTTATGGATCGATACCAATCCATGTCTATGGATCAGTACCGATCTATCACTACTACTAACATGGCCGATCTAGAAAATTTGAGAACAGAACATCCGAATCTCACAATGGAATGATAACATATAATATCAAAAGACAGTACAAACCATCATTCTAAGATACGTGTTATTTCAAAGTTACAATAATAGGTACTATCATCAGCCTGGAAAATTATACCGACATGTCCTCACATATGCTGATATATACAATGAAGTAATGCAGTGGAAATAAAAATACCATGGTAGGTGAGTGAAAGCATCCAACTCATCTCTAGAAGCTCCAAAGAACATCAACGAAAACATGCATTTCTCAAACTACTAAAAAGAGCACCCATGGAAATAAGGGAAATATAAAACCATGAGTCAGACATAAGTCTGGTGTGAGAAACTCAAGAAGTATGTGCGACATATAATAGCATCTTTTGAGACCGCATGGAATACCATAACAGTTATCCCCTCAAAAGAGCCAACCATCTACTAGTACATATTTTGATATAATAGATAATGTTTAGGGTGTAAAATATAAGTAGGAAATAGCCAAGGTACGTGTACACCAGAGTAATAACTAGGTATGCAATCAAGAACCGCTAAGGTGTGTTCATATAAATTTATAAGATTTCCATGGAGATCTCTTCGATCTAGCCAAATCCAAACTCCATGACAAGGATCAGAAAAATCCTTTCGAGCGTCGTATATCTCTAGATAGAATATATACCATAAGGTAAACACAATTGTCATAATGGTGAAATGTGTGGCACCAAGTATCAACAACTCCCAGCGCCCAACAATCAAAAGCAACTCTAGATTAGCTAAACTTAAAATTGTGCATCCTACTCTAGTTTTAGTCATTTCCGATGTCCAGGCTATGTTCGACATCTCTTACATGAGCCTTTACCACTCAAACATTACATGAATCCCTAAATACATTTAATAATCTCAAACAGATCACGAATCGCTACATGGATTCAAGCATCTCGAACAGATCTCGAATCTCCATATAGATTACCCCATAAGTCCTTCAATAAATGCTAATGCTATCTCTCTCTTGGAATGCTCCTAAAGGTAGACAGTCCCACATGATAGCATCGTTCGAAATGTTAACACTTCATAACCGCTTCCAAAACATAGATCGCGTATATAGTTTTGAAGTAGTTACGAGTTTGAGTCATCTCATATAAGTACACTCCCCCACTTACCGGACGCTCCAAAACCAATCGATGAATTTTTGGTTAACTTAACCCCGGTTCTTTCATAAATAAATAGACAATACATAAGGGTGGAGATAATCTCCTAATCGAACGGATTTCCTTATCATTTGTCCAAGAAGAACAAGATGAGTTTATATGTACATTATAGCATCTCGAAAATAACTGTACCATATAGCCCTCATGTGTTTTCTAGATATTTCCTAACTTATTTTGGCCAATTTCGATTGTAGAGTAATCGACTATTAAGTACAAGATATATAATCATAAATTGAAATTAAGTATACTTATCACAAACGAATAAACAAATAAAGCAAGATCAAGTCACACAAGCGACCTTTAATCCCATTTTATTTAATTATTACTTTTTATTAATTAAACTCTCTTTTATTAGTAAAACTTCTTTTATTTAATACAACTTTGTTTATCAATTGGTACTATTTATTTGTACTCATTCAATACTTTAAAAAGTATTCATATACTTATCTCAATTGGTATGAGTATATTTACAAATCATTAACAAGATTTCTTACTTTAAACCTTTACCTTTCTATCTTTTTTTCCAAAAGATTCCATACTTATAATTTCTTTTAAAATATCCATTTTAAGGATTTGAGTACTTTCACAAATCCATTCAAAAGGTTTAAGACTAATGTTACTTAAACATTATCACTACAAACCCAAAACCATTTCAATTATGCTTATCATTAAAATATTATTTTGAAGATCTACTTACATTCATAAGTATAATCAAAAAAAGTTAAAGAACAATGTTATTAACACATTATCACAACAGTCCCAAAACCATTTCATACTTGTTCTTATCTTTAAATTCATTCATAAAAAGATCTAACTTAATATTTGATCAAGTTCGATAGTCGACTAGTTGACTATCCAGTTAAAATGATAGCTTATAGAAATAAGGTTCGTATAGTTTACTCATTTTCGACATTCCAACTTATATTATACCTCGTTTAATAGCAAAGCTAGGTAAGTTAGAGCAGTGGTTGCATATCAAAGCCTTGCCTAGACACTTCATTCTTGACTCTCAAAGATATATAAGTCTACCTCGTTGGCTTTTAGTGTTAAGCATAATATTAATGACTGTCATAAATGAGTAAGTAATCAACACGCTTTCGACATTCCCGACTTAACTATTCCTCGGTCAAGAGGGAAGCCAGTAGGTTAGAGTACTATTTCTTCTATCCCTACTTGAATATCAATCTTAACACTCAAAAACAGATAAGCCTACTTTATCAACTTTTAGAGTTAAGCATGGTTAATTACCTTTTAAATAAGTAGTTTAAAAAAACACGAGTTAGCCACTAAGCTATTCCTAACTCCTTTCTAAATTATTTATTTATAATTTAAAACCCTTTTAGAAATGATGTATATAAGTAAAGTAATTTATTTACAAAACTAGATATTTAATAAAACAACTTAAAAGATATTTTATTACATAAGATATTTAAAATAGTCAACACATTTTCAAAAAACTATATATATATTTAAAATAATTTAAAATACTTATATTAGGTTTTAAAACATTCATCCAAAATATTACATGAAAATAACAAGTTTATAACTCACTTAAAAACTAGGAAAAACCATGTTTTCATTATATTTAAAAGTAAATTGTCTTCTTTAATTTCATAACTAATTCTTAAAAGTTAATAAAAATTGTAAAACCACTTTTCAAATACTCTAATAAGAGTTAGTAAACACTTGAAAAAATAATGACACTAAATACTTAATTTTAAAGTCCTTTCCAAACCTTTAAAGTTTAAAACAAAGGCTATAACGGGGCAGTTTAGCACAAGTGGAAGTTTGACCACTTTGGATATGTTACTTAACTGTTTATCATTTAATATTTTTATGCCAACAAGCATACAAAATTTACATTACAACTATGGCAAGAAACCCCTAAGGATCTCTCTACAAAATTCCATAGAAATTGCTGAACACAAGCGTAACAACCCAAATTTTTTTGAGTTAATTAAATAAAATTAATAATGATTTAAATTGGAGAATTTAAATCATTAGTTGGAACTTGTATTCTTTTGTAAAAGATAAATTATTTTAGAATGATTATTTCTAATTATTGAGAAATATTAGTATTTGCCAAGCAGTGCAATTGTAAAATTCTAAATTTAGGTGGAATTAGAAAATGAAGGAATTTTCAAAGTGTTAAAAATCACTTTAAATCATTATTTCGATTTTATTTCAATTATGATAAATAAATCTGATTAGTGTTTAAATTGGTTTCTAAATTAAAAGTGTGTGTGTTATGATTTTGCAGTATTGATCTTATTCTCAAATCCATGGTAAAAAGAGTTAAGTCTTTAAAAATATAATAAGGAAGAATTTGTTAAAATAAAAGAGTCAAGTCTGTTTAATTGCTTATTGGGTTTGTTCCTTAACCCAAGCCCATTTAGCTTAAGAGAAAATCATCCTTTTCCTTTTTACCATACGTTCATTTCATATCTAGCAAAAAGAAACAGAAGTTAGAAAACATTCCTCTTTAAACCTAAAAGCTATTTAGCAAATTAAAATAGGAATTAATTGCTAATAAATCCAGTAAAATCGGGTAATTTTCTAAACCTTTGATTACACCTTAGAAAGTTTTGTTTCAGTTTTACAGCATGTAATCTTTGTTGTTGTTTGTTTTGGGTTTGAGTTGTTTCTAGGGTTTGCTGAAAATGAAGCATTTGGCAAATCTAATTGGGGATTCAAGGTGTGTAAATCTCACATCTAACTCTAATCATATTGCATGTTGTGATTATTTGATCTATGGTGCATTTTTGGTTGATTGAATTGGTTGTTTGCAATAAATGTCTACTGATACTAAACCCTGCTTATCACTGCTAGTAATTTGGCTATATCTTTTTCGTTTCTAGTCAGAATTCGATAATTCTTGATTTTCTGGAAAGCATGGACTTTTATCTACAACTTTAATGTTTTGAGTTTTGAAACATTTGACGTTTAAATAGTTGAAATTGCAATTTGATTCGTTGTCCTGTGAATGAACGACATAATTAGCAAATTTAAATCTAAAACTTATTTTAACCATAACTTTTAAACATAAGTCCAAATTTGATGGCCTTTTTCTTATTGAAAATCTTATACTTTTATCTATAACTTTCATGTTTTATGTACTGAAAATTTAAGGATATAAAGGGTCGAAACTGCATATTTTGTCGCTGGTAGGGAGTGTTTCAGGTTGTGCCTATAAACCCTCTTTTTGCTTTTGTTTTTCTTATTGATTACTCGATTGAATTTTGATGTTTTGGTATATGATTTTGATGCCTATTCTCTTATGGTTTCCAATTTTTATTTTCACGTTTTAAATCTTGAGAATAAATTTTAAGAGCCTTAATTCTATAATATGAGAAGTACTCGACTTATTGTTATTGATTGGTTTAAATGCTTTAAAGTAACAATTCATCGAATATGGTATAACTCACTGAATAGAAAGTTTGAGTGGAATTTACTAACCCATTAGTGAATACGTGAATTTCACCGATTAGTATGGGATGCTTTGGTTAAATTCTTGTGATTGCCTTTAGGGAAGTATTTAATACATTAGGGCTATATTCTTTTATGGTGTTCCAAATTTGTGTAGGCTGATAGATCCTTAAAAGATATATAGTTCCAGTTCTCCAAGTAATATTCGTTATGAGTGTGACTCACTAGTTTCTAGTAAATACTTGAATTTCACTAAACGGCATGGGATGTTTTGGTTAAGTTCTCGTGATTACTAAAGTGATGTATTTGACACTTTCGAGTGTGTTCACTTTTGGTGTTCGAATTTCAAGCTGATAGATCCTTAAGAGGTATATTCATGGATTTTTTTATGATCATCTTGATCGATATGAGTTATATCTACTAAGGTCTTTGTATTATGTTTTCTACGATCATCATGATTGGTATGGACGATCCTTGTTATCAGGTGGGGTTTTATTTTTCATGGTATGGACAATTCTTAGTATCAAATCAATATGGATGATACCGTATTTTTGTTTTCCACGGTCTGGACAATCATTGTGATTGGTATGGACGATCAGGGTGATTGGTATGGATTAGATTTCTTGGATTTTGAAATATTTTTCTTTATTATGGAATTCTAGGTTTTGTGACTGTTCCATGTTTCGTGATTTTAATATGCTTGTGCCTTGAGATAAATTCCAAGTTAAATCATTTCAATGACTAGTTTATATTATGAAATTCGTATCTATTTATAATGTCATATACCCTTGTGTTACATCTTATTCTCATACTTTTGGATATTTAAAGACAGTTCACCCGTTTATTTTATAATATTTGGGCAAGCCGAGACTTTTCAGGTTATAGGATATGTAGACTTTTGAATGAGTGTGCTAACAGGGAGATAAACTGTTTGGCTTTTTAGTTTATCTCATATAGGATTATGTGTATGTATATGAGATGTATATTTTGAGATAGTGACTTGTACCGAATGTATATTACGTGGGTCTTGTATTATATTTTGTTGACTCATAGTTTGTATATGTATATAATGTTTATTATTCCGTTGTGATCCGTGACTATTATTTTATATACTGTACTATTCTGATTTTGAGAAACTAGTTTGTTTATTACTTTAGACTAATACTGTACACGTCAAATTTTGTTCCAAAGATTTAATAAAATGGTAAGTATGATGTATCAGCGTTAGTTTAAAGATATATTCACATTTGGTCATCCTTAATAAGCCATATTCTCAAAGTTATTAGACGACATTATTTATAACGTTCTTTAATAATATAGGTATAGCGGTAGGGTCATCACAAGGCAATTCCTAAGTGCATTTATAGCAATTATCGCTATAAGAGCACTTTTAAATCCAAGTCCAATCTAAACCAATTTCCAACTATAAGTTATATGCTTTGTTCAAGGCTATACCACAAGTTATACAAGTTCATTCAAGTCTGTTCAAGTCCATTCAAGTCCATATATATGGATTACATATGTCATTTGCTTTCAAAGCAAGAATCAAAACCAATATTTCAACATATGTCAATATCAATTCAAATAACATATAAGCAATCAATCACAAGCACATATACATAATATTTTCATTCAAGGTAGTGAGTAAGGTCACCCTTAACCATTCAAACATGCAAGTCAAAGCTCCACTTCCTACCTCAACCTAGCTAACACTTCACTTCCTACCACTACCTTGCTTTGATTCAAATTTTTAAAGCAATAATGCCTTCAAATAGCTCACAGCCTATGGGGGGTGTTTTGCTCCTTTCTTCAAGATATAAGATTTTAGAAGGTGTTGCGATATTGTCCCAAGGCTTGTGGCAAAGTTTGAAGAGATTTCAAGATGTTTTGAATTTATTTTTCTTTAGGAAATTATAAAGAGGAAGAGTAAAAGAGCTTAGACTTTTTGTGTAAAAATTATGAAATGGATGTTAGTCCATGAGTTGATGGTTTTGATGACAACAACCTTAGAATAAGATTATAAAATATAAATACTAACATTATAGTTTAGATATATATGTATATGTAGGATTTAACCATGCATGTATCAAGAATGAAGACTGTACAGTATAGAGATTCAAGATATCAAGATTGAAGACTCATGAGTATCAAGAGTATCAAGATTATCAAGAGTTCAAGATTTCAAGATAAGTATTGAGTCTAGAATTTTGTTAAAACTTCACAATAGCACTGAAATCTTCACTCCATTTTTCTTTTGGGAAGGAACCCATTTCTACCTTTTTAGTGGCTTACAAACCCACGACAAGTAGCTTACAAACCTACGACAAGTGGTTTACAAACCCACGAACATCCTGGTTTTGTACAAGTTCTCGAGTCCTGATATGATGAGATATTCTGCAGGAAGAAGCTTGCAAAACTACTTCAAAATGATTTTCAAAACTACTTCAGAATGATTTTCAAAACTGCTTTTCAAAATGTTTTAGCCTTAAAAATTATCTTTTCAAACGATTTTCAAAAAGATGTTTTAGCCTTAATATATTCTTTGTTTCTGTTTTTAATAAACTCTTGTTTTTGAACTTCGTTTGTTTTAAACTATCTTTATACTTAGATTTAAATATAAAATTATAGTAAAATTATATATATATTATTCTCTATATATTTATCTATGTATTTTATCTATAGTCAAGTATATTTATAAAGTTTAAATAGCTTTTAATATAAGATAAAGGTTATTTTCGAAGAAAATCAAATCTTCAAAATTTCCTTTGGGATGTCGACATGCCCTAGTACCCCATGTCGACATAGTGTCAGTTAGGACCAAAAATTTGAATTTCAAAAGAAGTGTCTATTCGCCATAACCTGTCACGAATGGACATGACTGTTGTTCTTCTATAAATAGGGGTTAGTTTCAACGAATTTTATATCAGATTTTCTGGTTTTTCACTTCTCTTCTTCTTCCACATTTTCTTATTCAAAATCCTATCATCACTCTGCCGAAATCAACATTGAATCTAACTAGATTATCTCTGGTTTGATTCTCTATCACTATCTCAACAAGATCCAAGTGCTATTCAGAGTTATAGGCTTCTTTGTAATCTATCTAGCGAGAAAAGGTGTGATTGTAGCCTTGGAAATCAATCAAGCGAGAAAAGGTGTGATTGTAGCCTTGGAAATCAATTTGGTGAACTTGTTGCCCCGGAAATCAAGTATCTCTACCCAGAGGATTGTGATTCTGGAGGGTGTACCTCGTAGCCTTGAAACCGAGGGTTGTAATTGTTGAATTGCTTTTGAAAGGAAATCCGTACTTAGTTGTGCGGGACTGGATGTAGGGTAACTCCGAACCAGTATAAAATCCGGTGTGTTCTTTCCTTTAATGCATTTACTTTATTTCTGCATTTGTGTTTGTTTCTGTAATTATATTTGTGTTTGAAAATTACATACATTTGAGTTCAAATTAACATAAACTCAAAAAGATTTAGTAATTTCTTATAAACACTATTCACCCCCTATAGTGTTATTCCTAGCCTTAAGATCCATATTCCGCATTCCTCACATTTGGTATCAGAGCAAGGTTTTCAAAAGTTTCATAATCTGATTTTTTGAATAAGTTTTTTTTTAAAATGGCTACGTTTAAGAAATTTGTTAATGCATGTTTAGAAATAATCAGATCATCATTGTCTCTTGAGTCTGCATATAATCAATATTCAAATACAAGTTGTCTACTAAGATTGTTTGATGTACAGGAATCATGCTTTATGGGAGTTGAGGAATCAATCCAGAACAAACAAACTGTGCAGATCAAAAAAACAAATAGATACTCGATAATGGATGTTTAGACACATGACTGGGAATCCAGATATGCTGAATGATATAATATACAAAGACGGAGGACTAGTTAACTTTGGAGACAATTCAAAAGGTTATGTGATCGGCATCGGCAAAGTCGGTAATATTATAACTAATGTTATGCTAGTTAAGAATCTGAAACACAATCTGCTAAGTATAAGTCAACTATGCGATAAAGGATATAAAATTAAATTTGAAAAAGATAAGTGTCACATTAAAGATAATAATTCAACCATAATATTTAAGGGAATTAGGAAAAAGAATATTTTTATTCTTAGTATGAAAATTTCAAATGATAACTTGTGTCTTTTGGCAAATGCAAGTGACCCTTGGATTTGGCATAAGAGATTTAGGCATTTGAATTTCAAACTCTTATCTAGACTGTCAAAACATAATCTGGTAAGAGGCCTCCCTAAAATGAATTTTAAAGTAGATAGTCTATGTGATGCATTTCAACTAGGAAAACATAGAAAAAATTCCTTTAAATTACAAGATATGATTTCAACTTCAAAACCTCTTGAATTACTTCATCTTGATTTATTTGGTCCATCTCAAATTCAGTCAATAAATCACAGTAAATATGTTTTTGTAATTGTAGATGATTATTCTAGATTTACATGGACAATATTTTTGAAACATAAAAGTGATACTTTTGAATGTTTTAAGAATTTTTCAAAAAGGGTTCAAAATGAATTTTCTCAAAAAATTATAACTATCCGTAGTGATCACGGTGGTGAATTTGAAAATGAAAAGTTTGAAGAATTCTGCAATAAAAAGGGAATAGCTCACAATTTTTCATTTCCAAGAACTCCACAACAAAACAGAGTGGTAGAACGTAAAAATAGGACGATTCGAGAGTGTGCGAGAACAATGCTTTTTGATAGTAATTTACCAAAGTACTTTTGGGCAGAAGTAGTTGCTACCGCATGTTATATTTTAAATAGAATTTTAATTAGACCTTTAACTGATAAGACATCTTATGAACTTATTTACTCAAAGAAACCTAAGGTATCTTATTTTAGTATTTTTGGAAGTAAATGTTTTATTTTAAATACAAAAGATAACTTAGATAAATTTGATCCTAAATCCGACAAAGGTATCTTTATCGGATATTCTAATAGAAGTAAAGCATACAGAGTATTTAATTTAAGAACTAATACCATCGAAGAAACAATGTATGTTTCATTTGATGAAAATTTCAAAAATTTTGAAGAAATAAATGATGAAGAGGATTTAATCACTCAAAACCAAGAGTCAACTGAAACTAATAATGAATCAAATCATCCTAATAAAAGGATTAAACTTTTAAAAGATCACCCTATAGAAAATATACTTGGAGATATGCAATCCGTTGTTAAAACTAGAAACCAACTAAGTCAAATGAGTAATGTAGCTTTTATATCAACTATTGAACCTAAAAATCCAGAAGAAGCATCATCTGATGATTCATGGATTTTGGCTATGCAAGAAGAATTAAATCAATGCACTAGAAATGATGTTTGGGAACTTGTTCCTAGACCTGAAAATAAAAAAATAATTGGAACTAAATGGGTTTATAAAAGTAAAATGAATGAACAAGGAGAGGTTGTTAGAAATAAAGCCCGGTTAGTCGCTCAAGGTTATTGTTAGAAAGAAGGAATTGATTTTGATGAAACCTATGCCCTCGTAGCAAGATTAGAAGCCATTAGGATTCTATTTGCTTTCACAAATCATAATAATTTCAAATTATTTCAAATGGATGTTAAAAGTGCATTTTTAAATGGTTTTGTAAAAGAAGAAGTATTTGTTAAACAACCACCACTTTTTGAAAATGATAAATTTCCAAATCATGTTTACAAACTTAAGAAAGCTCTATATAGTCTAAAGCAAGCTCCTAGAGCCTGGTATGATAGACTAAGATCTTACTTGTTACAATCAAATTTTGAAATAGGTAAAGTAGATAATACTCTTTTTGTTAAAAGAAATAAGAATGATATTCAACTAGTACAAGTCTACGTAGATGATATCATTTTTGGATCAACTAATTTTGAAATGAATAAAGAATTTTCTGAAATAATGACAAAAGAGTTTGAGATGAGTCATATGGGTGAATTAAACTTCTTTTTAGGATTACAAATAAAACAATTAGATAATGGTATCTTTATTAGTCAAGAAAAATATGCTAAAGACCTAGTTAGTAAATTTGGTTTGACTACTGCGAGTGGAAAACCCACTCCCATGGCAACCAATGAGTACCTTAGTAAAGAAGATCTCTCGAAAGATGTAGATCAAAAATTATATAGAGGAATGATTGGATCACTACTCTATATCACTGCAAGTAGACCTGATATCATGCATAGTGTCTATCTCTGTGCAAGGTATCAATCCCAACCTAAAGAAACTCACTTAAAAGCTATAAAACGTATTATAAGATATGTTAAACACACCTTTGATTATGGCTTATTTTATCCTAAAAATGATTCGTTTGACTTAATATCTTACTGTGATGCTGATTATGCGGGTTGTAAATCAGACCGAAAAAGTACAAGTGGAACTTGTCACTTTTTAGGGCATTCTCTGATTTCCTGGTTTAGTAAAAAGCAAAAAACATTTTCTCTATCAACAACTGAAGCAGAGTATATTTCTGTTGCTTTGGCTTGTTCTCAAGTAATATATATGCAACAAACTTTAAAAGATTTTGGTTTAAATATCTCAAAATCACCAATTTATTATGATAATACTAGTGCAATAAATTTATCCAAAAATACTACTCAACATCTTCGAACTAAACATATTGATATCAGACACCATTTTCTCAGAGATAATATAAGTAGAGAAGTAATTACTCTCGACTATATCAATTCTGAAAATCAAATTGCTGATATCTTAACAAAACCCTTAAATGAATCTACATTTACTAAATTAAGAAGAGAATTAGGTATTTGTTCATTAATTGAAATATAAAATATAAATAACAAGTATAATTAAAAATTAATTCAAAATAAATTAAATAGGCAAAAATTCAAGAACCATGTCGACATCCCCTCTAGACCCATGTCGACATATAACGTTTTTTTAGATTTTAAATTTTTTTCCCACCAAAATTCAAATAAGTGGTTATAAATTTCTCCTATTTCGAAATTTTCTTCATTCTCTCTGTTCTCTTTCTGTTCTATCTTCTGAGATCAATTTATCAATGGCCTCCTCTTCCAAATCAAACTTAAAATCAACTTTTTCGTTCTCATCTCCTACTTCTGGTCCGTTTCAACAAACAACGCTCACCCTTGTGACAAAAATGGAGGATTCCCTGAAGGATACCCTTCAGTTAATGACTAAAATCCAAGTGATGCAACTTCGAATGGCCAAAGAACAAGAGAGGCAAGGCAAAATCCTTAGGAATTTGCAAAAATTTCTTATGGATAATCATGCTAACCCAATCTTGATTGACGAAGACTCTTCAGGAGATCATGAACAAGAGGAAAGTGAAGAAGAAGAAGAAGAACCAATGGAAGAAGAGCTTGCGGAAGATAACGACAAAGTCGTTTGCGTTGGCGAAGTGTGCTTTGACAAAGATGGAAATCTTGTCGAACAACGTGGAAATTTCTGTTTCCACTATCCAAATTGTTCGGTTCATAGATCTCCTATGTTCAAAGACACACATTAGTTTCTTCTCTTTCTTTCCTATTTGTTGTTTGTTTTTCTTACGTTCTCTACGAAAATGTAAATATAAACAAATATATAATTAATAAATAATGTGTGTTCTTATATATGTTCTATTAAAAGTATTATTATATAAATTCTTAGTTAGGAGAGTTTGTAATTTGACTAAAGTTTTAGTTTTATAATTAAGTGTTGGTTATTTATGATAACACTATCATTATAATCACATAGTATTATACTAAAGGGGAATTATATTGTCAGAAGTTAGTTTTTTGTTGATGACAAAGAGGGAGAAGTATAAAATATAGGATAGTATAGGATAGCTAGGCATAGATTAAGGGGGAGTTATCAGCTTTAGGGGGAGTTATGAGGATAGAAGTAATATTTTATAAACAAAGGTTGTCATCATCAAAAAGGGGGAGATTGTTAGTCCATGACTTGATGGTTTTGATGACAACAACCTTAGAATAAGATTATAAAATATAAATACTAACATTATAGTTTAGATATATATGTATATGTAGAATTTAACCATGCAAGTATCAAGAATGAAGACTGTACAGTATAGAGATTCAAGATATCAAGATTGAAGACTCATGAGTATCAAGAGTATCAAGATTATCAAGAGTTCAAGATTTCAAGATAAAAATTGAGTAGAATTTTGTTACAACTTCACAATAGCACTGAAATCTTCACTCCATTTTTCTTTTGGGATGGAACCCATTTTTACCTTTTTAGTGGCTTACAAACCTATGACAAGTAGCTTACAAACCTATGACAAGTGGCTTACAAACCCACGAACATCCTGGTTTTGTACAAGTTCTCGAGTCCTGATATGATGAGATATTCTGCCGGAAGAAGCTTGCAAAACTACTTCAAAATGATTTTCAAAACTACTTCAGAATGATTTTCAAAACTGCTTTTCAAAATGTTTTAGCCTTAAAAATTATCTTTTCAAATGATTTTCAAAAAGATGTTTTAGCCTTAATATATTCTTTGTTTCTGTTTTTAATAAACCCTTGTTTTTAAACTTCGTTTGTTTTAAACTATCTTTATACTTAGATTTAAATATAAAATTATAGTAAAATTATATATATATATATATTATTCTCTATATTTATCTATGTATTTTATCTATAGTCAAGTATATTTATAAAGTTTAAATAGCTTTTAATATAAGATAAAGGTTATTTTCGAAGAAAATCAAATCTTCAAAATTTCCTTTGGGATGTCGACATGCCCTAGTACCCCATGTCGACATAGTGTTAGTTAGGACCAAAAATTTGAATTTCAAAAGAAGTGTCTATTCGCCATAACCTTTCACGAATGGACATGACTGTTTTTCTTCTATAAATAGGGGTTAGTTTCAACGAATTTTATATCAGATTTTCTGGTTTTTCACTTCTCTTGTTCTTCCACATTTTCTTATTCAAAATCCTATCATCACTCTGCCGAAATCAACATTGAATTTAACTAGATTACCTCTGGTTTTATTCTCTATCACTATCTCAACAAGATCCAAGTGCTATTCAGAGTTATAGGCTTCTTTGTAATCTATCTAGCGAGAACAGGTGTGATTGTAGCCTTGGAAATCAATCAAGCGAGAAAAGGTGTGATTGTAGCCTTGGAAATCAATTGGGTGAACTTGTTGCCCCGAAAATCAAGTATCTCTACCCAGAGGATTGTGATTCTGGAGGGTGTACCTCGTAGCCTTAAAACCGAGGGTTGTAATTGTTGAATTGCTTTTGAAAGGAAATCCGTACTTGGTTGTGCGGGACTGGATGTAGGGTAACTCCGAACCAGTATAAAATCGGGTGTGTTCTTTCCTTTACTGCATTTACTTTATTTCTGCATCTGTGTTTGTTTCTGTGATTATATCTGTGTTTGAAAATTACATACATTTGTGTTCAAATTAACATAAACTCAAAAAGATTTAGTAATTTCTTATAAACACTATTCACCCCCTCTAGTGTTATTCCTAGCCTTAAGATCCATATTCCGCATTCCTCACAATGGATTCAATGGGTATGCTTCTCCTTCTATAGGCTTCATATGGTGTTCCTTAATCCTGCCCTCACCCCCATCATTCCATGGAAGGCTTCACCGGAGCATGAGCGAATGGGCTTGCTTGGTCGCTGAGCCCTCTTACCAGAGACCGAGCGGATTGGACTCAACAAAGGTCCGGAGAGACCATGGATTTAATTATCAACCCAGAGTGACCAAGGTTTAATTAATGATCCGGAAAGACCATCTATTTAATTATCGGCCTAGAACGGCCACGAACTCAATTAATGATCCGATGAGATCATAGACTTCGCTATTAGCACAGAGTGGCTATAGATTCAATTAACGATACAGAAAGATCATGATTTCAACTAATGATCCAAAGAGATTGAGATTTCAACTAACGATCTCAAGAGATCGAGATTTCAACTAGCAATCCGAAGAGATCGAGATTTAAACTAATGATCTGAAGCGATCAAGAATTGAATCAATCAGCGAATGCATGACCCAGAGAAATTGAGATGTTTACTCTGGCTTTAAATGCCATTCGAACTTAAAGCAATTCCTTAGCAATTATTGTATCGAGCCATTGACTTCAACATGTGACTGGTAACTCCTGGATGAACACGGGATGATCCTGATTTGTGATGCAACCCATAACATACTGATTTCAGGAGAACACAAAATCATTGTCTGTAACTAACACTCAAGCGGAGACGCGAGTCCTTAAGCCATCATAGTCTGGTGCAATCTTTGATTTACAGGTGAATTCAAAGGAACATGATGGTTTACCATAGCTCGATCGACTGATAAATAGAAAACTCAACTATTAACATTCCATCGACTTCGACATTTGTTTTTGGGCAAAGCATATCTTCCATTTGCAAGGCATGCTTTGATGGGCAATTGTTATCTAACCGTTTGGCCAGGCCATATTCGAATGTATCGAACGGATCAAGTAGGAATCCAGAACGATAACTGCTAAACTTGGATGCAAAAAAGAGTCAAGAGATAAGGTTGCTAACATGCAAACAACTTCCCAAAGCAGTCCACGCACCATACTAATTCTAGTTCCAAGACCGAAATCCAACATTCAAGCAAAGTTATGGATCGGTACTAATCCCCACTTTTTTCCCTACACCACTTCAAATTCATACAAACAAGCCTAGAAACCAAGTATAACCAGGACCACAAAGTGAAACCAGTCCATCTTAAGGAACAACAAATCAAAATCCATTTAAGTGATGGATTGGTACCGATCCATCCCTATAGATCGATATCGATCCATAGATCTTCACCAAAAATACTCCAAAATCCCTCTACTTCCATATGTTGTTTAAAATCCTCTCCAAGCCTGAGAATATTGATCGCATGCAGTTACCATCGATCTCCTGGAACACTTCACGTTTGGAACTCCATTTCTCCATCGATCATCCTATTGGCCTAGAAACAAGCTCCTAATAGTGCAAACAAGATGGAAAACACGAAGCTAACAAGTCGCCACAACACAGAGCATTGAAAATGATCCATAGATCTATCTTATGGATCGGTACCGATCCACGTCTATGGATCGATACCGATCCATCCTAACTGTTGACATGGCCATGTTTTCTCAAGCATAACCGATGCCTAAACATAGGGAAGGTGGGGAAGATCGTAGAGAAGCATATCTCGATGACCCATGGCTATAAATAGGAGGCTAGGGGCTCAGTTTGGAGGATCTTTTTTGCTTCCTTGTAATTATTATATATTTCTTTATAATCAACCGTGGAGTGGTACTGATCCATAAGAACTGTACTTGTAAACAGCCACCAAATTAGCAACAAAGCTAAGTGGACGTAGACAATGATTAGTTGAACCACTATAAAACTTTTATGTCTTGTTTTTCCTTGTTTTTATTTAGTTTCTTCACTCTTTTCTCTACTATACTCATTTGGGTGTTTGTGCCACTTTTGGTTCAAACATAAAGATTAGATGGCATTAATTTCGTGCATTGGCAGAAAAAGATGCATTTTTTAGTCAGACTAAAAGTAGTCTATATTCTTACGATAACAAAGTCAGAGGAAACAGAAAATAAGACTATTGCGCAAGCACAATCAAGACTAAAATGGGAGCAAGGTGACTACATATGCAAATGGCATATATGCAATGCAATGACGGATACTCTATTCGATATGTACTACAATAAATCTACTGCCAAAGAAGTCTGGGATGCGCTGGAGACCAAGTATTTAATGAAGAACGCAACAAGTAAAAAAAAATTGGCTATAAAGTTTTTCATTTATAAAATGACTGATGCTACACAAGTAGTAGAGCAATTCAATGATATTAAGCATACCCTAAACCAATTCAACCAGCATAACATGAATATGGATGAGGAGATAAAAGTATCATCCATAATAGACAAACTTCCCCCTCTTGGAAGGATCAAAGGAAAATCCTTAGACACAAGAAGGAGGATATGCGTCTAGATAATCTTGCAAAGTATTTGCAAGTGGAAGAACAATTTAATCAGAATGAAATCACTGAACAATAGTGTTTCCATCCAAGATCCACGTGGCGGAGAAAAAAGAGGAAAATAAAATCTTTGAGCACTCTTTTAATCAATAGAGGAAATTCAGAATAAGAAAAACTTTGATAACAAGAAGACCAAGAAAGTGAATGGGTACTGCAATTGTGGACAACTTGGTCTCCTTAAAAGAGATTGTCATTTTGAAATCTTATTCGACTAAAGAAAACTTTGCGGCCATAATATCTGAAATCAACATGATTCAAAGAGAGAATTCTTGGTGAATCGACTCTGGTGCTACTAAGTATATCTGCAACAACAAGAGTGTATTCAAGAAACTTGAACCGTTTGAGAATGAAATTTATTTCTATATGGGAAACATAGCAAAAGCAGCGGTCAGGGAAAGGAGACAGTGGACTTGGAGTTCATATCCAGGAAAATTTTGACATTGAATGATCTATATTATGTACCCAAGGTTAGAAAGAACCTTGTTTTTAGTAGTCTATTAAATAAGTTTGGCTTCACAAGTTTTTGAATCAGATATATTGACCAAAGCCAGAATGTTTGTTGAAATAGGATACATATGTTATGGAATATTCAAATTGAATATTAATAAAATTGTTGCTTCTGCTTATATTTTTTAGCTCTTTTTCTTTATGACATAGTAGATTAGGACATGTTAACGTTAGAATTATGGATAATATGGTTTCATTAAATATGATTCCGAAATATGATAATAAATCTTATGATAAATGTAGGATATGCCCTTTAACCAAAATAAGTAGAAAACCATTTACATTAAAATCTGTTAGTACCACTAATTTATTACAATTGATTTATAGTAATGTTTGTGATATGCATAGTACTCCTACTAAAGGAGGAAAAAAATTATTTTGTCACATTTATAGATGACTATTCAAAGTACTTTTATGTTTATTAATGCATACTAAGTGTAACGACCCCAAATTTTATAAATATTTAATTGATAATTAAATTAATTTTTGAATTAAAATTGTATAATTAAATGATAAATTACCTGCGAGTTTCCCCGATGTTCAAATATATTCTGTATAAATCGTTTAAAATTTAAATTATTGTATATATGAGAATATATATATCTGTATTTGGACATATCTGACTAAATTTGAAATAATATGATATATATTTGATTTGTGTTTAAATTATAAATAAATAATTGAGATAGAAATACATTCGAATAAAAAGACAAAACCATATATACATATGCAAACATAAATATACAAAGTAAACATTGACTCTAATCTAACAACAAATTAAAATAGGAATTGTTTATATTATAAAGCAAAGAAAACAAACACATACATATACATGGAAGCTTGCAAATGAAGGTAAGTGTGAACAAACATTTTGTACAGCCAAGATAAGAAGTAAAACATATGTTTGTACAGGGCAATTTAATGCAAGCACCACAATATAATCATCTCAGCCGAGAAAAAGGAAAAAAGAAAGAAAATATATAGTCAAGTTGAACAAACACAAACTAGACAAGTAAAAGAAATATATGTAGACAAGAAAATGTGCAAAGCAAGTATATTCAAGTATAGGATAAGCATGAAAACAAATGGCTCGAATTTGATAACCAGGTAGTCTCGAGTACAACAAAAATCTAAAAGATATATAGGCTGGTAAGGTAAATAGCATGCATAAAGGACTTGGGCATTTAATGTAGTAAAGCAAATATCTTATCTAGTACAGATGTATACGATTTCAGCCTCCAAACTATGAAAGTATCTCTGAAAATTGTACAAAATGTACACTGTTTTGTACAAAGAAAATGAATACCCTGTAAACTCATTTTTTTCTAAGTCTTTCTCATTTCTAGTTTCGATTCTTGAAGCTGAGAAAACTTGAAAATAATATCATCTCATAACTCAGACAAGAATTCAACTAAAAACTTCAAACTTGTAACAACAATACAATCAATACAACTAGAAGGTTGAAGATAGAAGCTTCAGCTGGTATTTTTCAAAGCCTGGGTTGACATAAAAAGGCTCTGTTCTTTCTTCTTTAAGCACTGTGAGTAACTTCACCTTTAAGCTTAAAGTAAAATGTTGGTTGCAAGTCAGTGTTGAGTTCAATATTTTCTTAGGGAATAGATTTGTATTTATATTGTTGAAGTATGATGTATACAGGTAATCTCTGTTTCTTTTTACAGTTTTTACCCAGATTTGTAAAACAAATTTCTACCTCTTAATCTAGTAACCATTTGAAATCAAAATACAAACAAAGATAGTTTGTTTGTTCACGAATTAAGCTTTAAAAATTTATTTTTGTTAAAATAACTTGTTAAAATTTCTGGAACTTTGTTTACAGGCAATCAAGTACTAAATTGATAAATTCGAGTGTTACTAAAAGCTAATTCAAGTTTATATCTTGAATGCTTACTGTAATATATGATTTTTAAAACAAAAACGAGGATTTTTAGTTTATTATTCTTAGAGAAATTCGTATATGAACAAAAACTGCATTTTTACGAATATCTGACGATCGAATCAAAAATAAATGTTGAGATTTGTTCTGAAGCAAGCTTGATGATCTACGAAGATGGGAAAAATGTTAAAAGAATTTTCTATTGCGTGAGTTAAGGGGACGAGTTAGATTTAGGGTTTAAGCCTGCGTTTCGTACGTGATAGTCGCGAGTTGTTCTCGCCTACGAGATTTCAATTCAGGCGATCGCACCGGAGGGGAAGAGTTCGTGGGTTATTGGAGAAGCTTCGGTCAGAAATTCACGACCTCTGATGGTCGGAGGAGGATGTACGGGGTGGTTTTAGGGTTGAGGGTGTTTCCAGTTCATGGGTTCCAGGCTCGAGCTCGAACTCAAATTTCAAATTCGAGGTGATGGCGGAGCTCGAGTGGTTGGAGGATGGTCTAGGGTCGATCGACGACTTGCTCATTGACGTAGTGATGATCGGAGGCGATCCAATCACCTGTGCACGTGCACGTTAATGTCTGCTGTGCATTCTGGTGTTGTTGGGTATTGAGGGGAAAGACTCGAGTCATTCGAGTTGTTTACTCGAAGCAGCAGGGCAGAGGACTCGAAGTAAGATCCTGATGCGAAGAAAATATACTTAGAGAAATTTTAAAAACGTAAAATTCTGGGTCACTCGGGTCAATTTCTGGAAAACTCGAAGTAAAGCTCGAGTTCGTGGGGGTTCAGCTCGGGGAAACACTCGGGTTACCTGGGGAATTTTTATATTTCCAGTTTTAAAGCTTTAATAACTTAGATAGAGAAATTTCTGGAATTCTTCTTTTTGATAGATGATGATTTATTTATTAAGTAGGAAGTATAAATTAAAAGTTTCAAATTTTAATAATTTAGGGGTAAACTTTATTAAGGATAAACTGGTATTTCATTTTAAATTTTGAATTTTAAAAATGAAATTTTAAAAGTAAAATTGGATGAAAAGTTAATAAACTAGTTTAACTTAAATTTGTAAGTTAAATAAATTAATTTATCTTTAAAGCTGAAATGTAAATAATTTGATTTAAACTTAAATTCAAATTTGAACTAAATTGTAAGTTCAAAAGTAAATGTTTTAAAAATATATATGTTGATGTTAATTAAGACATTAATAAAGAAATGGGTTACCTTAGAGATAATTAAGGTAAATAAAATGACTTAATTTATAAGGTAATTAAGGGATGACTTATTAATTTAAATAATCAATTATAAATTGTTTAAATACTAATGAAAGTAATTAGAAATTGATCACTTATTTTAATTGATTTTTGGGATATTTTGATTAATTAATTTAGTCTAATTAATTTAAGAAAATCAATTGATAATTGGATAAGTGTAATTACTTAGTTGAATAAATGGAGATATTTACTTAAGGAAGAAATAAATGATAATTACTAGAATACAATTAGTAGAAATGATTTATAAATGGTGTGATGTGGGTAATTAATTTTGAAATAAATTAAGAGGTTAATTAATTTTGAAATTAGTTTATTAATTGACGTAATTAAATTACGATAATTAACCTGGATTAATAAATTGATACATCTGATTTAAATTAATCAGTTGATAAATAAATTCATTTGTGAATGTTTAGATTCTATTGAATGACTTGATTGTTTGATATCCCTGATATGTGATGATTTGTGATATACCCTGATTTATGTTGTGGTCTGTGATAAATTAATCTGTGATGTAATTTATTATCTGTGATATATATCTATGATCTGTACGATGAGCGTTATAGTTATATCGCTTATCAACTATATCTTGTATTTTGGTATGTGATGATTGATGTTGCACTATTGTGTGTGAAACCCCTGGACTACACTTTTACACACACAAATATGGATTTCACGTGGAAATCGGTTAAGTCACAGATAATTTAAATTTGATGTTTTGAAATTGAAATTTTAAATTTCAATTGATTTTGAAATTTGAAATTTCGGTTTAAAGTGAAAAGCTTTTGAAATGGAATTTCAAAGATAAAAGTTGTTTTGAATAACTTAATCGAGTTTTGGAATTTAAATAATTTGATTTAAATTTGAATTCAAGTTTGAAATTGAATCCTATGATTTGAAACTAGGGATTAAAAATGTTATAAATGTGTTTATATGAAGTTAAACCATTTTAAAAGGTAATTTTGAGAATTTAGATTTAACCCAAGGATTTCAACTCGTATGAATGAATCAGATTTTTCTGAAATGAAAACTGTTTGTTTTTAAATGATAAAAGCTTTCATATAAGAAATGAAATTCCAGTTTAATTAAAGGAATTTCAAGTTTGAATTGAGAAATGGTTTTCCAAGTTATGAATGAATTCTTTTTGAAAGCTATGAATTGAATTTGTTTATTTTTAACAGATTTAGAATAATGATTTGTTTAAACCATTTGAAATGAAATTGTTTGAAAGCTATAAGTTAAATCTTTGTTTTAAAGATTTAACGAGTTAATCAAATTGAAATGGGAATTGATTTGGAAAATCTGTGAATGAATCTTTTGTTTAAAAGATTAAAGTGTGAAAATTGTTTAAACCGTTGAGGGTTGTTAAAATGAATCTTTTTGTTTAAAGATTTGAAAATGGTATTTTGTTTAAACCATTTGAAAAGAAAGATTTTGGGTAATAAGTTGTGACTTAATTGAAATCCCAATATCCATATGTTTTAAAGTATCGCGCTCATTATTCGGTTTAGCCGGGAGAGGACCTTTGTGTCATATAACCCGTTCCGAATACTGGTACGTCGTATATGGATAGCATTTGAAGACCGGTGGTGAAGACCGGATATTTTCGAAAACGAAAGGACAACTCGTCGAATGTCTCTGCATCGACTGGCCCCGATATAGAGATTTTATCACCCTTTGTGATGGGAAGTCCGGACGTGATTGGAAATTATTCGGAATTGCAAGGGCTTCGTGAGAAGTGCCTTCGGTTCTGTTCGAACCCGGAACAGACTTGTATGGATTGTATGTCTGACATTACACTTTGAGATATAAAGCCGATTTCTTTCAAATACATTTCTGTTGGTGGCGGAGAATTTATTCTCTTAGCTTAACACCCTTCTCTGAGACGTACGAGCTCAGAGGTTATGTAGTTGAAGGTTATCAGCGATATATTCCCAATTTGGTAATGTGGCATGCTGAGTGTTGCTGTGTGATGATCAGTGTTTGATCATTTGTGATATGATCATTTGTTTGATCTTATATCTTTGTGATCATAGGTTGATCATCTGTTGACCCAAAGCGTGGCTTTTTGAAAAAGCGTAGCTTTGTGGACGAGACTTCGTCAGGGCCTCACAACCCGGAAATGGTCAAAACAGGAATGTTGCGGCAAGGTTATGAGGGTCGCGCCCTTTAGGGTATGTCATTTCCTTCTGGAAAAGGGTGGTATCATGGTATGGAGCCCAGATACTTACTCATGTGGATACACTTTCTTTATGATGTGTGATGTTGGATACCGAGCTCGGATAAAGGTCCCAAAGGACCGGGAGGTGGCATATTCGTGAGTTACCTGTTACAGGGGTAACCCGGCCTTGTTAGCAGAGAGCAGTTTGTCTCTCGGGACGTCCCGCCAGAGGCGATCCCATGCGGCGGAAGGAAGTTCCTTAGCCTGACCATTTGTTGGAAATCCATTTCTCCAATACGGAACTTGTACGGTTTTAGTTGTAGAACCTGCCATTTACGTACGGTGGTCACCACTGTTTAGATGGTAGCTATAGTAGGCATACGATACTGGTCGTATGTTGGCTAAGATTAATATTATACTTTCGAAATGTTTTTCTACACTATGTACTAATGATAATATCAAATGATTTTTGCGTAGTAAGCATGTTTGACTATCATAAGAAGAAATCTCCTCCAATTCTGCGTTTGCATTGTGTGTGTGGCGGGAGGTCTTATGGTAGTTTCATTTTCCAAAAAGCATTGCGGATTTCAATGTTTAAAATTCTTTTGCTGTTGTTTTAAAGATAAACTGTTTTTGTTGCTCACACCAGTCCCATGACTGATCCGGAGTTTATTGTTCCCTTCCTAAACTCTGGGTGCCCACTATTTTCCACACGGGCAGTCTAGAGTTGGGTTCTTTCAGATATTCAGGTTGAGTAGATTATCTGGAGCTAGCTATGGATTGGAGCACTCTATTGGAGATATTCTATCCGCTGCTGTTGTTATCTTTTCTTTTCCGCTGCTATTTCTTGTATCATATCTCTGATGTATATTGATATTCATTGTATCACTCTGTTGTATCAGATATTGTATATCAATGTATTATTCTTTTCTTCCGCTGTGTTATTTACTTAATGTTGTTATAGCTCCGGCGAATCGGATTTGAACGGTCGAATCTGCGGCATTCTAGTACAATGTGAAGTACGGATGTTGATTTTCGAGCGGGCAAAACCCGATACGTTACATTTGGTATCAGAGCTAAGGTTGAACTTTAGCTCAGGAGTATAACACGTTAAGTAGCTCATTAGAGATAGAGTGAAGTAAACTCTAGAATGAGTAATTCTCAGATATCCGTTCGAATGTCTCAGTAAATTCTCTTACTATCCACTGATAGTGAGTATGAGTGCAAGAAGAGGACGAGATAGGGGACAGGGGAATACGACTATGAAATGGTCAATATCCTGTAACAACAAGGAAGAAATCTTTTCTCTATCCATCTCTTTGTTCGTCATCTTTTCTCAATTCTTCGATAGTTTCTGGTAGATCCAGAAAGAAATTCGATATGTTAATATGGGACATAAACTCCAACAGAGCCAAAATTGTTTGTTTGGATGAATTGTTTGCTTTGATTGCTATGGTTGATAGGTATACTTTAGCTTCTAAACTGAAATTTTTGAAATTTTATCCATATATCTATCTATTCTTTGGGTCCCAGTATATTCTACGAATGGTTAGTTATCCCTTCGAACTAACCTATGCCACTGCATATTTCGTAGATCTGGATAACCCGAGTATCTTGTGAAGTGTTAAATGGATTTGTTTTTGTATCTGTTATTGATATTCTGATTTGGTAAGCCAAATGCAGAATAGCTGTTCAGTTTGATTTGATGAACATTCTTCATCTATCTTTTTGTCTTCTTGGTAATTTCGAGGACGAAATTCTTTTAAGGGGGGAAGTCTGTAACGACCCCGAATTTTATAAATATTTAATTGATAATTAAATTAATTTTTGAATTAAAATTGTATAATTAAACGATAAATTACCTGCGAGTTTCCCCGATGTTCAAATATATTCTGTATAAATCGTTTAAAATTTAAATTATTGTATATATGAGAATATATATATCTGTATTTGGACATATCTGACTAAATTTGAAATAATATGATATATATTTGATTTGTGTTTAAATTATAAATAAATAATTGAGATAGAAATACATTCGAATAAAAAGACAAAACCATATATACATATGCAAACATAAATATACAAAGTAAACATTGACTCTAATCTAACAACAAATTAAAATAGGAATTGTTTATATTATAAAGCAAAGAAAACAAACACATACATATACATGGAAGCTTGCAAATGAAGGTAAGTGTGAACAAACATTTTGTACAGCCAAGATAAGAAGTAAAACATATGTTTGTACAGGGCAATTTAATGCAAGCACCACAATATAATCATCTCAGCCGAGAAAAAGGAAAAAAGAAAGAAAATATATAGTCAAGTTGAACAAACACAAACTAGACAAGTAAAAGAAATATATGTAGACAAGAAAATGTGCAAAGCAAGTATATTCAAGTATAGGATAAGAATGAAAACAAATGGCTCGAATTTGATAACCAGGTAGTCTCGAGTACAACAAAAATCTAAAAGATATATAGGCTGGTAAGGTAAATAGCATGCATAAAGGACTTGGGCATTTAATGTAGTAAAGCAAATATCTTATCTAGTACAGATGTATACGATTTCAGCCTCCAAACTATGAAAGTATCTCTGAAAATTGTACAAAATGTACACTGTTTTGTACAAAGAAAATGAATACCCTGTAAACTCATTTTTTTCTAAGTCTTTCTCATTTCTAGTTTCGATTCTTGAAGCTGAGAAAACTTGAAAATAATATCATCTCATAACTCAGACAAGAATTCAACTAAAAACTTCAAACTTGTAACAACAATACAATCAATACAACTAGAAGGTTGAAGATAGAAGCTTCAGCTGGTATTTTTCAAAGCCTGGGTTGACATAAAAAGGCTCTGTTCTTTCTTCTTTAAGCACTGTGAGTAACTTCACCTTTAAGCTTAAAGTAAAATGTTGGTTGCAAGTCAGTGTTGAGTTCAATATTTTCTTAGGGAATAGATTTGTATTTATATTGTTGAAGTATGATGTATACAGGTAATCTCTGTTTCTTTTTACAGTTTTTACCCAGATTTGTAAAACAAATTTCTACCTCTTAATCTAGTAACCATTTGAAATCAAAATACAAACAAAGATAGTTTGTTTGTTCACGAATTAAGCTTTAAAAATTTATTTTTGTTAAAATAACTTGTTAAAATTTCTGGAACTTTGTTTACAGGCAATCAAGTACTAAATTGATAAATTCGAGTGTTACTAAAAGCTAATTCAAGTTTATATCTTGAATGCTTACTGTAATATATGATTTTTAAAACAAAAACGAGGATTTTTAGTTTATTATTCTTAGAGAAATTCGTATATGAACAAAAATTGCATTTTTACGAATATCTGACGATCGAATCAAAAATAAATGTTGAGATTTGTTCTGAAGCAAGCTTGATGATCTACGAAGATGGGAAAAATGTTAAAAGAATTTTCTATTGCGTGAGTTAAGGGGACGAGTTAGATTTAGGGTTTAAGCCTGCGTTTCGTACGTGATAGTCGCGAGTTGTTCTCGCCTACGAGATTTCAATTCAGGCGATCGCACCGGAGGGGAAGAGTTCGTGGGTTATTGGAGAAGCTTCGGTCAGAAATTCACGACCTCTGATGGTCGGAGGAGGATGTACGGGGTGGTTTTAGGGTTGAGGGTGTTTCCAGTTCATGGGTTCCAGGCTTGAGCTCGAACTCAAATTTCAAATTCGAGGTGATGGCGGAGCTCGAGTGGTTGGAGGATGGTCTAGGGTCGATCGACGACTTGCTCATTGACGTAGTGATGATCGGAGGCGATCCAATCACCTGTGCACGTGCACGTTAATGTCTGCTGTGCATTCTGGTGTTGTTGGGTATTGAGGGGAAAGACTCGAGTCATTCGAGTTGTTTACTCGAAGCAGCAGGGCAGAGGACTCGAAGTAAGATCCTGATGCGAAGAAAATATACTTAGAGAAATTTTAAAAACGTAAAATTCTGGGTCACTCGGGTCAATTTCTGGAAAACTCGAAGTAAAGCTCGAGTTCGCGGGGGTTCAGCTCGGGGAAACACTCGGGTTACCTGGGGAATTTTTATATTTCCAGTTTTAAAGCTTTAATAACTTAGATAGAGAAATTTCTGGAATTCTTCTTTTTGATAGATGATGATTTATTTATTAAGTAGGAAGTATAAATTAAAAGTTTCAAATTTTAATAATTTAGGGGTAAACTTTATTAAGGATAAACTGGTATTTCATTTTAAATTTTGAATTTTAAAAATGAAATTTTAAAAGTAAAATTGGATGAAAAGTTAATAAACTAGTTTAACTTAAATTTGTAAGTTAAATAAATTAATTTATCTTTAAAGCTGAAATGTAAATAATTTGATTTAAACTTAAATTCAAATTTGAACTAAATTGTAAGTTCAAAAGTAAATGTTTTAAAAATATATATGTTGATGTTAATTAAGACATTAATAAAGAAATGGGTTACCTTAGAGATAATTAAGGTAAATAAAATGACTTAATTTATAAGGTAATTAAGGGATGACTTATTAATTTAAATAATCAATTATAAATTGTTTAAATACTAATGAAAGTAATTAGAAATTGATCACTTATTTTAATTGATTTTTGGGATATTTTGATTAATTAATTTAGTCTAATTAATTTAAGAAAATCAATTGATAATTGGATAAGTGTAATTACTTAGTTGAATAAATGGAGATATTTACTTAAGGAAGAAATAAATGATAATTACTAGAATACAATTAGTAGAAATGATTTATAAATGGTGTGATGTGGGTAATTAATTTTGAAATAAATTAAGAGGTTAATTAATTTTGAAATTAGTTTATTAATTGACGTAATTAAATTACGATAATTAACCTGGATTAATAAATTGATACATCTGATTTAAATTAATCAGTTGATAAATAAATTCATTTGTGAATGTTTAGATTCTATTGAATGACTTGATTGTTTGATATCCCTGATATGTGATGATTTGTGATATACCCTGATTTATGTTGTGGTCTGTGATAAATTAATCTGTGATGTAATTTATTATCTGTGATATATATCTATGATCTGTACGATGAGCGTTATAGTTATATCGCTTATCAACTATATCTTGTATTTTGGTATGTGATGATTGATGTTGCACTATTGTGTGTGAAACCCCTGGACTACACTTTTACACACACAAATATGGATTTCACGTGGAAATCGGTTAAGTCACAGATAATTTAAATTTGATGTTTTGAAATTGAAATTTTAAATTTCAATTGATTTTGAAATTTGAAATTTCGGTTTAAAGTGAAAAGCTTTTGAAATGGAATTTCAAAGATAAAAGTTGTTTTGAATAACTTAATCGAGTTTTGGAATTTAAATAATTTGATTTAAATTTGAATTCAAGTTTGAAATTGAATCCTATGATTTGAAACTAGGGATTAAAAATGTTATAAATGTGTTTATATGAAGTTAAACCATTTTAAAAGGTAATTTTGAGAATTTAGATTTAACCCAAGGATTTCAACTCGTATGAATGAATCAGATTTTTCTGAAATGAAAACTGTTTGTTTTTAAATGATAAAAGCTTTCATATAAGAAATGAAATTCCAGTTTAATTAAAGGAATTTCAAGTTTGAATTGAGAAATGGTTTTCCAAGTTATGAATGAATTCTTTTTGAAAGCTATGAATTGAATCTGTTTATTTTTAACAGATTTAGAATAATGATTTGTTTAAACCATTTGAAATGAAATTGTTTGAAAGCTATAAGTTAAATCTTTGTTTTAAAGATTTAACGAGTTAATCAAATTGAAATGGGAATTAATTTGGAAAATCTGTGAATGAATCTTTTGTTTAAAAGATTAAAGTGTGAAAATTGTTTAAACCGTTGAGGGTTGTTAAAATGAATCTTTTTGTTTAAAGATTTGAAAATGGTATTTTGTTTAAACCATTTGAAAAGAAAGATTTTGGGTAATAAGTTGTGACTTAATTGAAATCCCAATATCCATATGTTTTAAAGTATCGCGCTCATTATTCGGTTTAGCCGGGAGAGGACCTTTGTGTCATATAACCCGTTCCGAATACTGGTACGTCGTATATGGATAGCATTTGAAGACCGGTGGTGAAGACCGGATATTTTCGAAAACGAAAGGACAACTCGTCGAATGTCTCTGCATCGACTGGCCCCGATATAGAGATTTTATCACCCTTTGTGATGGGAAGTCCGGACGTGATTGGAAATTATCCGGAATTGCAAGGGCTTCGTGAGAAGTGCCTTCGGTTCTGTTCGAACCCGAAACAGACTTGTATGGATTGTATGTCTGACATTACACTTTGAGATATAAAGCCGATTTCTTTCAAATACATTTCTGTTGGTGGCGGAGAATTTATTCTCTTAGCTTAACACCCTTCTCTGAGACGTACGAGCTCAGAGGTTATGTAGTTGAAGGTTATCAGCGATATATTCCCAATTTGGTAATGTGGCATGCTGAGTGTTGCTGTGTGATGATCAGTGTTTGATCATTTGTGATATGATCATTTGTTTGATCTTATATCTTTGTGATCATAGGTTGATCATCTGTTGACCCAAAGCGTGGCTTTTTGAAAAAGCGTAGCTTTGTGGACGAGACTTCGTCAGGGCCTCACAACCCGGAAATGGTCGAAACAGGAATGTTGCGGCAAGGTTATGAGGGTCGCGCCCTTTAGGGTATGTCATTTCCTTCTGGAAAAGGGTGGTATCATGGTATGGAGCCCAGATACTTACTCATGTGGATACACTTTCTTTATGATGTGTGATGTTGGATACCGAGCTCGGATAAAGGTCCCAAAGGACCGGGAGGTGGCATATTCGTGAGTTACCTGTTACAGGGGTAACCCGGCCTTGTTAGCAGAGAGCAGTTTGTCTCTCGGGACGTCCCGCCAGAGGCGATCCCATGCGGTGGAAGGAAGTTCCTTAGCCTAACCATTTGTTGGAAATCCATTTCTCCAATACGAAACTTGTACGGTTTTAGTTGTAGAACCTGCCATTTACGTACGGTGGTCACCACTGTTTAGATGGTAGCTATAGTAGGCATACGATACTGGTCGTATGTTGGCTAAGATTAATATTATACTTTCGAAATGTTTTTCTACACTATGCACTAATGATAATATCAAATGATTTTTGCGTAGTAAGCATGTTTGACTATCATAAGAAGAAATCTCCTCCAATTCTGCGTTTGCATTGTGTGTGTGGCGGGAGGTCTTATGGTAGTTTCATTTTCCAAAAAGCATTGCGGATTTCAATGTTTAAAATTCTTTTGCTGTTGTTTTAAAGATAAACTGTTTTTGTTGCTCACACCAGTCCCATGACTGATCCGGAGTTTATTGTTCCCTTCCTAAACTCTGGGTGCCCACTATTTTCCACACGGGCAGTCTAGAGTTGGGTTCTTTCAGATATTCAGGTTGAGTAGATTATCTGGAGCTAGCTATGGATTGGAGCACTCTATTGGAGATATTCTATCCGCTGCTGTTGTTATCTTTTCTTTTCCGCTGCTATTTCTTGTATCATATCTCTGATGTATATTGATATTCATTGTATCACTCTGTTGTATCAGATATTGTATATCAATGTATTATTCTTTTCTTCCGCTGTGTTATTTACTTAATGTTGTTATAGCTCCGGCGAATCGGATTTGAACGGTCGAATCTGCGGCATTTTAGTACAATGTGAAGTACGGATGTTGATTTTCGAGCGGGCAAAACCCGATACGTAACACTAAGGATAAAATATTAAATTCATTTATGACCTATAAGACTGAAGTAGAAAACCAAT
The DNA here is from genome assembly GCA_030737815.1 of Allium fistulosum. Classification (NCBI taxonomy): domain Eukaryota; kingdom Viridiplantae; phylum Streptophyta; class Magnoliopsida; order Asparagales; family Amaryllidaceae; genus Allium; species Allium fistulosum. Next base: position 830,067,668 of record CM060903.1, on the reverse strand, counting down.
GTGATGTTAAAATTAAGATCCTTAGATTTGGTAGCCGAGGTGAATATCATTTCCTTGCATTTTGTGAATATGTAGGAATCACATATAAGACATATGTAGCTTATACTCCACAATAAAATGGAGTAGCGGAACGTAAAATATGACCCTTACTGAAATGGTTAATGCTTTGTTATGTAATTCTGGTCTCAATATTAGTTTCTATGGTGAGGCTTTATTTACCGCTTGTTACATCTTAAATAGAACGCCTCATAAGAAGACCAAAGTTACACCTTATGAACTTTGAAAGAAACACAAACGAAATCTTGATTATTATCGAGTTTGGGGCAGTAGAGCCATTATTCGATTACTTGAACCAAGAATCAGTAAATTAGAACAAAAAGGCATTGAGTGTATTTTCTTAGGATACGCTCAACACAGCAAGGGTTATAGGTTTCTAGTAATAAAACCTAATAATTCGATTGAGGTAAACACAATAATAGAATCTAGAGATGCAATGTTCTATGAAAATAGATTCATATCTATTTCATCCAATCCATCTATTAGTAAAAGGATGGAGGTTAATACACCTATTCGTGAAATGGTATAGGTCACTAAAAATATTCATGAATTTGAGAACACTCAAGAAAATAACGATGAAACTGGTGAAACTCTTAGCAGAAGTTAAAGAATGAGGACTGAAAAGTCATTCAGATCATATTTTATTACTTATTTAGTTGAAGGATCAAGAGATGGTATTAGTCATAAAGTCATGCTTTCTACAACCATAAATTCTGATACATTAACATATACTGAGGCCATAAAGTCTCAGATTCGGCTTTTTGGCGAAAACCCGTGAATGGTGAAATGGATTTTATTATGGGAAACCAAATGTGACGACCCGACTTTCTCTCCATAGAAAGTCGTATCGCTAATAAGAAAGAAAGGGATAGAAAAGAGAAAAGATAGAGAAGAAAGAAAGAAACACATCAGAATCTAAACAGCGGAACGAATAAATTATATTAATCAAATAAGATATTACATTGTATCATATACATCAGAGATACACAGCTCATACAACACATACTAGACAGTTATAAACATCTGTCTAATCATTACAACTCAAATATACTCAACAAATGACTCATACAGACTAACACAGCGGAACACTATATCTACGAACGCTGAAGCCTCCTGCTCCATTGCTCCTCCATAGATTCGTCAAAGCAAACCTGAATCCCTTGGCTACTCGTAAAAATTTGAGTACCCAAGAGTTTAATAAAACAGAAAATAAACACTTGGGTCAGACATGGGTCTGGTGTGAGTAAACGGTTTAAATTGCTTAACTTCAAAACCTTTTGAAAACAAAGGTATCACGTAAGACTCCCCACAAATAAACATGGGTAAGTTTTTACCTTACGCTAACCAAAACATTTGATAGGAAATTCAGTTATATTATAATAGGGTCTAGGGTTTTCAAGTAAAATACAGAAATAGGTGGAATGCTTACATCTCACGTTCCAACATAGTTGGGCACAACTAAATCGTACGGCACTTATTGGATTTTGGATTCCATACAATGGCAGAGCTACCGGGGTACCGCTCGTCACAGTACGTGGCCTAGATCAACGTACCGAGGATCACGCCCAATCCCCTGCAACACAAGGCCGGAACATCCCTTACTGGATAATTCCCGCATAAGAAACCCCGTGGTTGCGGCCAAACAACCACCCACACAGCCGAAATAAAAGGGACTCTAGACAGGGGAATCTTATACTACTTGGGTGCTACCCACTAACCTTGCTGCACCTCCCCTGTTTTAGCCATTTCCGGTTGATGAGGCTTGAGGCTACGATTACCTTTAATCAGAACACATCACTTAGAATGCTCATCGTCCACCTGACGATGTGCTGAAAGCATTCAATCCATACAAGTTCGTTCCGGGTTCGAACGAAACCGAAGGCATTATCTCGTTACACTCATTTTGGAATCACCCTCAGAGTTAACGACAATAACCCTTGCACTTTGAATCTTCATCTTCACTTGAGATTCACGACCTATCGTTAATTTGGATCGATGTGGTATTCGGATATCCAAATCTGGAAACCCGATCCCGGTCTCATCGAATTCAAATCGCCATCTTTTAGGTCCAAGTTGTTTAAAGGTTTAAACAATTTGATTCAATTCAATACTTGAATTCACACAGCATTGGCATAGATAAATATCACACATTTATCATAGAAAATATCATATCACAGAATATCACAGCATATCATCCAATAGATATTATTCAATACAGATATTCAACACAACCATCATCCATAAGCAACAATTTATTAACCCTATGTTATAATTAATTTAATTAACTTAAATTAAATTAATTACTTAAGAATTAATTATCTAATATTGCTTAATCAATCATTAATTAATTACAAACCTTTAATTAATTAATTACTTCTTAAATATTAATCATCCTTGATTAATTATTCATTAATTACATAAATTAATTATTCTTTAATTAATTTCACAAATTAATTATTCTTAACCATTAACAATAACTAACCTTTAATTACTTCATTAATTTCATTAATTAATGATCCTTAATTAATTACTTCCTTTAATTAATTTTATTAATTACATTGACCCTTAATTAATTACTTTAATTAATTAAACTTTAATTAATCATTTCTATTAATCCACCTTAATTAATCATAAACAGTAATTATCATCCTATAATTACTTACCCTAATTAATTAACTCTTTAATTAATTATTAATCCTTTAATTAATTATACCAAATAATTAATCCTTAATCACTTCTCATTAAGTAATTATACTTTAATTACTTCTCATTAAGTAATTTCTTTTAATTAATTACGTCTTGTAATTATACATTAATTACTTACAGTAATTACACTTCTAAATTTCATTAAGTATTTATACTTAATCAGCATCAGATTATCTTTAATTAATTTACAAATTAATTAACTTAAATTAATCACATCCATTTATTATTTATAATTGAGTAATTCATTCCTTAATTACTTTTTAAACCAATTAATTAACCTTAATTACAAATTAATTTTTCTTAATTATTAATTAATAAACCTTAATTATCAATTAATAAAATTTAATAACAAATTAATTAATCCTTAATTATCAGTTAATTAATCCTTAATTAATCTTTATATATTAATTATCTCTTAATTATTAATTAATAAAACCTAATTATAAATTAATAAAACTTAACTACAAATTAAGTACTTCTTAATTACCAGCTAATTAATTCTCTAATTAATTAATTAATTAACTTCTAATTACAAATTAATCAATCTTAATTAATTAATTTATTTATCTTAATTAATCCTTTATCCTTAATTTAATAAATAAATTATATTTAAATTTCCTTAATTATCTTAATAAATCTCACTTATTAAAACCTTAATTATCCTAAGATCAAACATTATCTTAATAATACCTTTATTAACATTTATGCTTTTAAACCATATATATATTTTAATAGTTAGCTATACCTAATTAAATCAATAATTAAGTTTTAAAATAAAATAATCATCCTAACTTGATAAATTAAAATTTATCAAAACATAACTTTTAAAAATAACTTAAACATTTATCAGTAATTAGTTTTAAAAACTAGATTCAAATTTTAATTCAAAAACTTACTTTATAAAAACTTATTTCTTAATTAACTTTGATTTTATATCATTTTCCTTAAACATTAAAGCTTTGATTTTCTTTGCATTGAAATCTTTGTCTCGCATTTCTTTTGTTTTCAAATCAGGTAAATAATTTGCTTTCAAATTTTAAAAACCTGAAACCATGTTCTCTCTTAAAATCACGAAGACAACCCGAGCACAAACCAAAATTTCTCGAGTCCCCTTCGAGTCGACTTCTACTTCGAGTCGCACTCTCAAAATCTCGAGACCAACCCGAGAACTTATCTTCTTCCCCAACCCAAAATTTCACCTGTCACCAAAACGTATACGTGCACGTGCACGTTCGAACGTCTCACCTCCGACCAACTCTCCGACTCTCGACAAGTCGTCGTCAACCCCGATGACCCATTCGTCCACTCAGATCAACGATTTCAACAACAAATCAAAATGAAGCCTCTCGACCAAAAATCTGAAGCCAAACGAGATCGGAAATCATCAAATTGTCGATGATCTCGTCCACGATCATCCACGCCATCTTGACCAAAGCTTCGTCTCAACCTCCAGCATCGATCCCCCTACCTGCGATCGTACTTAGTTCGACAACGACGATGCAGCAACCACGAGAACCCAACTATCTCAAACTTTACCTTAAACCCTATATTGATCAATCCTTGTCACCATGATGAACCAGAACCACTACGACTATTTTTGCCGACCTCTACGATCACCAGACTTGCTAAAGCCAAGACCCCGATCACCCAACCACCCCCGATCACCAGAAATCAAAGAAAACTCAATTTCCGTTCATCCTATAATTTCACTTAAGTTACTAACTTAAAAATCATGAAGTTATTATTAAAAATCATAGTTTTCAATATCGAATCTGATTATAAGGGTAAAAATTTAAATTAAGATAGTCGATTTCCCTGTACTATTTCATTTGCACTGTAATTTCTAATTTCCCAGTGAAACATTCACTAATTTCACTTATAATTATTTTTAAAAATAATATTTAGTTAATACAAACACATTTTCTTTAAAGATCACAATCTTATAGGGATTGAGTGATGAGAATTTGATGTTTGAATTGGTTTCGAGCCTGTTAATCAAAACAGATAACATGTACACAGTACTCCAACATGTACACCCAGGCTACATAAAATTTCATCCATGCATTTAATCTTCAAAACATAACTTCTACAAGATCTTATAATCTAACTATTTTTGTTTGTATAACAAATCCTAAAACAAATCAGGGAATGGGATTTAGATTTGAGAAAGATTTTTGAACCTGTAAAACAACAAAGGGTATATCCCTGTATCAAACATGCATACATACATTTACATATATTCATTTAATTCAAATCTAAACCACATGCAAGCATTATATCACATCATAGATTTAAGTATTTCAACATACATCAGATCATCCAACAATGTTTAAATTTGTTAATTTTTGTTTGATGTTGAACAGAATTTTTAAAACTGAGATTCTCTGATATTTTTTTTTAATTAAACTGTAATCACTTATATAGACATGCAAACATAATAAATCTATACAGTTCACATATAACAGATTTACCTTACTTAGGATTTTAAGTAGATGTTTACTCACCAATTTAAACAGAGAAGCCAGAGAACTTAAAACTGAAATTTGAAATCCTGAGAACTTGAAACTTGAAAAGCTTAATTGGCTGAGATGATTCGAGAGTTGATTCCAGGTTGTAATTGAAACTTGTTACAGGCTTTTGATCTTGGTTTACAGAGATTTAGACTACAGGCTTTAGAGAAATGACAGATTTTCATTTGAGTTTTGAGAGTTTGTTTTGAGGAATGTTTACAGGGTTTTGATTTGGATTTATTTCTGGTTTTGTATTTGTTTTTGAGGAGTGAATTCAGGTTTTGAACTGAGCATTTGTTATAGGGTTTTGAACTTCTGGTTTGAGAAAAGGTTTTAACAGGTTTGGTAAAATTTTCTTTGTTTTAGAACGTGGCTGCAGTTTTGATTTTAAAGAAATGTGATGGAAAAATGAAAGGAGAGTAAGAAGTAATGTTATATAGATTTAGTTTTTGATCTATTAAAATTAAAGAAATAAAAATAAAATTTTGACACTTGTCACTAAACACATTTAATAACTTAACACATGTTATCAAGTACATTTATATGCTAACACATGTATTTATTTATCTTTTTATGTATTTTTAAATTGATTAAAGAAAACTTTTATATAAATTTCCTAATGAATTAATACATTTCTAATTTATAAATGCTTTTCTAAACCTTATATAAATACAATTTTTTTTAAAAGAAAATAGGATAAAAACCAATTATCATATAAAATAATTTAAGCTCATTTTTAAATGCTAATTTAAAAGCTTTTGTATTTATTTCTATTAAATAAATACTCTTCCAAATTTCTATAAATAAATTTCCTTAAAGAGGAAAATATAAAACAAATCTTATTTCTAAATAAAAACTTTATTCATATATCTTAAATTCAAACTATATTATTATTTCAATTTAAGATATATATATATCTTTAAATTAAATTTTTAAATTCAAATTCAAAGTTAATTTAAAATCCAAATTAAAAATCAATTCAAATAAATATATATATTAGATTTAAATAATCACATTATTAATTGTCAATAATTATCCTATTTAAAATCAATTTAAATACACCTATATATACATTTAAACAACACTTATTAAATTTGAAATAATATGTCTATTAAAAATCTATTTATATCTATATTTAAAAATTACTCATTATTAAATTGTTTGAAAATAACAATTTACCAATTTTAATTTATTAATTTACAAGATTATCATATTTTAAATTCCCTGAAATCCCGGGATATCACATTCCTCCCCCCTTAATAGAATTTCATCCTCGAAATTTAAAACAAAAGATAATCCCAAGTTTTATTTTATTTCAAAAATATTCAAACAATTTTAGCATACATAACAGCCAATACCAATAAACAACCAATTTCATCCAAACAACCAATTCAATCAAACAAACAATTCTAGCTATCCGGACACAGATCCGGATAAGCTTCCTAAAATTTCCTCGAGTTTCCCCAAGTATATATATATACTGGGATACTCGCTCTACAAATCCAAACAATCAATACTAAGCTACAGAGCTCCTACTTATCTAGATCTACAAAACTAGACAGGATATCAGACTACAAACGAGTCTGACTCAACAACCAAACTTCCCTGAACTACTGGTTCTAAAACCAGAGATAGATCAAACACGTACTTCCTCAAAGATACGCGATATACTCCGAATCCCAGTTATCCAAACTGGCAATTCAAATCTTATAAGCCAAACACTTATCCTTGCAAAAACTTAGAAGAATCCAATACTCCTTAGAGTTAACCGTACAGTCTTACCCAATCTTATTTCTCCTTTGACCGGAGAAAATAACAACAAAGTCTCCAACTCCGAATTCCAAATTCCTCCGTTTCTTATCCATAGAACTCTTCTGACAATCCTGGGCTGCCTACACCCATTCCGACCAGCTTAACCTTCGCTGATGCTTCTAAAAACAAACTGGATCAAAAATAACTCAACAAAATGATCCTCAAGATTAACTAGAATCAAGAAACACAAACTCTACTCCTCAATATCAGAAGATTACAACTTACTTCTCTTATCCGGAAAAGACAAAACAGATGCACTGCCAATCTGAACTCAAATCCAGAAAAATTTCCTGTAGCAACTCTTAATCCCAACACTGCAACTTCCAGGTTCTTCCAGCTGTCACCTTGCTTCCGCTGCACAACTCTGATCTGGAGAAAATGAGAAAGCTGTCGATGAACTCGAGCACAGACTAGACAACACATCCTGGAAATACGGTCCAACAGATCATAAAAAGAAAACTCAGAGGTTCCATAAAATACTAAGCTGTTTCACCAAATCCTTTCTCTAGGAGACACCCTTCTACCTAGCTGAACTACCGGTACTACTCCTGAAATTAAGTCAATAAGGAACTCAATCTCAAATGCAGAAAAATCTCTGACTTCGGATAAGACATCCAGAAAAATCTTCAATAACCCAAGAGAACACTCAGCAATCGCAAGTCACTTTTGCGATCAACCCAATCAATTTCCAAAGAAAACTGTTCTCTCTTAACAAATCAGAACAGCCCATACTTATCTATCCAATCCATCGAAGAAATGGATCCACTCTACTGCTTCTGAACTTCACCTTCAGAAAAACTGTTCAGCCAGAAAACTTCCTACCAACACACAGAACACTCCGAGCTGCACTGCTGCCACAGATGCCAAAGACTTCTTGAGAAACTCGAACTCCAAACCAAACAGAAACACCATGCTGAACTCAGCCCCAACACCGAAGCAGTCATACTTCCTTAAACTTGCTCCAAAAGAAAACATCTTCAGAAACATCCAGTCACTGCATCTCATCACGCAACTACTTCTTCCTGAGATTGTCAAGATACCATCACTCGCTTCTGCTCATTCGACAGATTCAAATTCTACTCAAAGATGGACTCTGAACCTTCATAGGTTTCCTTCAGAGATCAGAAAAATCCTCACACCATATCAAAGCTTACTCGAGACGGTATTAGGTCTACAGTCTCGACAGATACATTTCCAACCTCAACATTCAAACTCCAACCATTGGTAGTTGTGTTACACACACACCACTACCTTATCTACCTTTATATCTTATATTGGGAAAACCCGAACAGGTAACCCAACAAATAGGTAGAAATAAATAAATATATATATATAGTTATATAAAAATTACAAATACGCTCTCTCAAGATAGATAGAAATCACTCCAGAGCTAGGTATTCACTCAACCTACAGCTCTGATACCAACTGTGACGACCCGACTTTCTCTCCATAGAAAGTCGTATCGCTAATAAGAAAGAAAGGGATAGAAAAGAGAAAAGATAGAGAAGAAAGAAAGAAACACATCAGAATCTAAACAGCGGAACGAATAAATTATATTAATCAAATAAGATATTACATTGTATCATATACATCAGAGATACACAGCTCATACAACACATACTAGACAGTTATAAACATCTGTCTAATCATTACAACTCAAATATACTCAACAAATGACTCATACAGACTAACACAGCGGAACACTATATCTACGAACACTGAAGCCTCCTGCTCCATTGCTCCTCCATAGATTCGTCAAAGCAAACCTGAATCCCTTGGCTACTCGTAAAAATTTGAGTACCCAAGAGTTTAATAAAACAGAAAATAAACACTTGGGTCAGACATGGGTCTGGTGTGAGTAAACGGTTTAAATTGCTTAACTTCAAAACCTTTTGAAAACAAAGGTATCACGTAAGACTCCCCACAAATAAACATGGGTAAGTTTTTACCTTACGCTAACCAAAACATTTGATAGGAAATTCAGTTATATTATAATAGGGTCTAGGGTTTTCAAGTAAAATACAGAAATAGGTGGAATGCTTACATCTCACGTTCCAACATAGTTGGGCACAACTAAATCGTACGGCACTTATTGGATTTTGGATTCCATACAATGGCAGAGCTACCGGGGTACCGCTCGTCACAGTACGTGGCCTAGATCAACGTACCGAGGATCACGCCCAATCCCCTGCAACACAAGGCCGGAACATCCCTTACTGGATAATTCCCGCATAAGAAACCCCGTGGTTGCGGCCAAACAACCACCCACACAGCCGAAATAAAAGGGACTCTAGACAGGGGAATCTTATACTACTTGGGTGCTACCCACTAACCTTGCTGCACCTCCCCTGTTTTAGCCATTTCCGGTTGATGAGGCTTGAGGCTACGATTACCTTTAATCAGAACACATCACTTAGAATGCTCATCGTCCACCTGACGATGTGCTGAAAGCATTCAATCCATACAAGTTCGTTCCGGGTTCGAACGAAACCGAAGGCATTATCTCGTTACACTCATTTTGGAATCACCCTCAGAGTTAACGACAATAACCCTTGCACTTTGAATCTTCATCTTCACTTGAGATTCACGACCTATCGTTAATTTGGATCGATGTGGTATTCGGATATCCAAATCTGGAAACCCGATCCCGGTCTCATCGAATTCAAATCGCTATCTTTTAGGTCCAAGTTGTTTAAAGGTTTAAACAATTTGATTCAATTCAATACTTGAATTCACACAGCATTGGCATAGATAAATATCACACATTTATCATAGAAAATATCATATCACAGAATATCACAGCATATCATCCAATAGATATTATTCAATACAGATATTCAACACAACCATCATCCATAAGCAACAATTTATTAACCCTATGTTATAATTAATTTAATTAACTTAAATTAAATTAATTACTTAAGAATTAATTATCTAATATTGCTTAATCAATCATTAATTAATTACAAACCTTTAATTAATTAATTACTTATTAAATATTAATCATCCTTGATTAATTATTCATTAATTACATAAAGTAATTATTCTTTAATTAATTTCACAAATTAATTATTCTTAACCATTAACAATAACTAACCTTTAATTACTTCATTAATTTCATTAATTAATGATCCTTAATTAATTACTTCCATTAATTAATTTTATTAATTACATTGACCCTTAATTAATTACTTTAATTAATTAAACTTTAATTAATCATTTCTATTAATCCACCTTAATTAATCATAAACAGTAATTATCATCCTATAATTACTTACCCTAATTAATTAACTCTTTAATTAATTATTAATCCTTTAATTAATTATACCAAATAATTAATCCTTAATCACTTCTCATTAAGTAATTATACTTTAATTACTTCTCATTAAGTAATTTCTTTTAATTAATTACGTCTTGTAATTATACATTAATTACTTACAGTAATTACACTTCTAAATTTCATTAAGTATTTATACTTAATCAGCATCAGATTATCTTTAATTAATTTACAAATTAATTAACTTAAATTAATCACATCCATTTATTATTTATAATTGAGTAATTCATTCCTTAATTACTTTTTAAACCAATTAATTAACCTTAATTACAAATTAATTTTTCTTAATTATTAATTAATAAACCTTAATTATCAATTAATAAAATTTAATAACAAATTAATTAATCCTTAATTATCAGTTAATTAATCCTTAATTAATCTTTATATATTAATTATCTCTTAATTATTAATTAATAAAACCTAATTATAAATTAATAAAACTTAACTACAAATTAAGTACTTCTTAATTACCAGCTAATTAATTCTCTAATTAATTAATTAATTAACTTCTAATTACAAATTAATCAATCTTAATTAATTAATTTATTTATCTTAATTAATCCTTTATCCTTAATTTAATAAATAAATTATATTTAAATTTCCTTAATTATCTTAATAAATCTCACTTATTAAAACCTTAATTATCCTAAGATCAAACATTATCTTAATAATACCTTTATTAACATTTATGCTTTTAAACCATATATATATTTTAATAGTTAGCTATACCTAATTAAATCAATAATTAAGTTTTAAAATAAAATAATCATCCTAACTTGATAAATTAAAATTTATCAAAACATAACTTTTAAAAATAACTTAAACATTTATCAGTAATTAGTTTTAAAAACTAGATTCAAATTTTAATTCAAAAACTTACTTTATAAAAACTTATTTCTTAATTAACTTTGATTTTATATCATTTTCCTTAAACATTAAAGCTTTGATTTTCTTTGCATTGAAATCTTTGTCTCGCATTTCTTTTGTTTTCAAATCAGGTAAATAATTTGCTTTCAAATTTTAAAAACCTGAAACCATGTTCTCTCTTAAAATCACGAAGACAACCCGAGCACAAACCAAAATTTCTCGAGTCCCCTTCGAGTCGACTTCTACTTCGAGTCGCACTCTCAAAATCTCGAGACCAACCCGAGAACTTATCTTCTTCCCCAACCCAAAATTTCACCTGTCACCAAAACGTATACGTGCACGTGCACGTTCGAACGTCTCACCTCCGACCAACTCTCCGACTCTCGACAAGTCGTCGTCAACCCCGATGACCCATTCGTCCATCAGATCAACGATTTCAACAACAAATCAAAATGAAGCCTCTCGACCAAAAATCTGAAGCCAAACGAGATCGGAAATCATCAAATTGTCGATGATCTCGTCCACGATCATCCACGCCATCTTGACTAAAGCTTCGTCTCAACCTCCAGCATCGATCCCCCTACCTGCGATCGTACTTAGTTCGACAACGACGATGCAGCAACCACGAGAACCCAACTATCTCAAACTTTACCTTAAACCCTATATTGATTAATCCTTGTCACCATGATGAACCAGAACCACTACGACTATTTTTGCCGACCTCTACGATCACCAGACTTGCTAAAGCCAAGACCCCGATCACCCAACCACCCCCGATCACCAGAAATCAAAGAAAACTCAATTTCCGTTCATCCTATAATTTCACTTAAGTTACTAACTTAAAAATCATGAAGTTATTATTAAAAATCATAGTTTTCAATATCGAATCTGATTATAAGGGTAAAAATTTAAATTAAGATAGTCGATTTCCCTGTACTATTTCATTTGCACTGTAATTTCTAATTTCCCAGTGAAACATTCACTAATTTCACTTATAATTATTTTTAAAAATAATATTTAGTTAATACAAACACATTTTCTTTAAAGATCACAATCTAATAGGGATTGAGTGATGAGAATTTGATGTTTGAATTGGTTTCGAGCCTGTTAATCAAAACAGATAACATGTACACAGTACTCCAACATGTACACCCAGGCTACATAAAATTTCATCCATGCATTTAATCTTCAAAACATAACTTCTACAAGATCTTATAATCTAACTATTTTTGTTTGTATAACAAATCCTAAAACAAATCAGGGAATGGGATTTAGATTTGAGAAAGATTTTTGAACCTGTAAAACAACAAAGGGTATATCCCTGTATCAAACATGCATACATACATTTACATATATTCATTTAATTCAAATCTAAACCACATGCAAGCATTATATCACATCATAGATTTAAGTATTTCAACATACATCAGATCATCCAACAATGTTTAAATTTGTTAATTTTTGTTTGATGTTGAACAGAATTTTTAAAACTGAGATTCTCTGATATATTTTTTTTTAATTAAACTGTAATCACTTATATAGACATGCAAACATAATAAATCTATACAGTTCACATATAACAGATTTACCTTACTTAGGATTTTAAGTAGATGTTTACTCACCAATTTAAACAGAGAAGCCAGAGAACTTAAAACTGAAATTTGAAATCCTGAGAACTTGAAACTTGAAAAGCTTAATTGGCTGAGATGATTCAAGAGTTGATTCCAGGTTGTAATTGAAACTTGTTACAGGCTTTTGATCTTGGTTTACAGAGATTTAGACTACAGGCTTTAGAGAAATGACAGATTTTCATTTGAGTTTTGAGAGTTTGTTTTGAGGAATGTTTACAGGGTTTTGATTTGGATTTATTTCTGGTTTTGTATTTGTTTTTGAGGAGTGAATTCAGGTTTTGAACTGAGCATTTGTTATAGGGTTTTGAACTTCTGGTTTGAGAAAAGGTTTTAACAGGTTTGGTAAAATTTTCTTTGTTTTAGAACGTGGCTGCAGTTTTGATTTTAAAGAAATGTGATGGAAAAATGAAAGGAGAGTAAGAAGTAATGTTATATAGATTTAGTTTTTGATCTATTAAAATTAAAGAAATAAAAATAAAATTTTGACACTTGTCACTAAACACATTTAATAACTTAACACATGTTATCAAGTACATTTATATGCTAACACATGTATTTATTTATCTTTTTATGTATTTTTAAATTGATTAAAGAAAACTTTTATATAAATTTCCTAATGAATTAATACATTTCTAATTTATAAATGCTTTTCTAAACCTTATATAAATACAATTTTTTTTTAAAAGAAAATAGGATAAAAACCAATTATCATATAAAATAATTTAAGCTCATTTTTAAATGCTAATTTAAAAGCTTTTGTATTTATTTCTATTAAATAAATACTCTTCCAAATTTCTATAAATAAATTTCCTTAAAGAGGAAAATATAAAACAAATCTTATTTCTAAATAAAAACTTTATTCATATATCTTAAATTCAAACTATATTATTATTTCAATTTAAGATATATATATATATCTTTAAATTAAATTTTTAAATTCAAATTCAAAGTTAATTTAAAATCCAAATTAAAAATCAATTCAAATAAATATATATATTAGATTTAAATAATCACATTATTAATTGTCAATAATTATCCTATTTAAAATCAATTTAAATACACCTATATATACATTTAAACAACACTTATTAAATTTGAAATAATATGTCTATTAAAAATCTATTTATATCTATATTTAAAAATTACTCATTATTAAATTGTTTGAAAATAACAATTTACCAATTTTAATTTATTAATTTACAAGATTATCATATTTTAAATTCCCTGAAATCCCGGGATATCACACCAAACATGGAAACTAGTAGACTTCCCTCCTGGTTCTAAACCAATAGTGTAACGACCCGAACTTTCATCGACCAGAAAGTCGCATCGTTAATAAGAAAGAAAGGGATAGAAAATAGAAAAGAAGAGAAGAAAGAAAGAACAACAACAGAATCTCAACAGCGGAACGAATAAATTATATTAATAACATAAGTATTACATAATATACAATGACTATCAGAGTTACACAGATTATACAACATATACTAGACAGTTATAAACATTTGTCTAGTTATTACAACTCAATACAATACAAAACTCTATCACAGAGATCAACACAGCGGACTACAATATATCTACAACGCTGAAGCCTCCTGCTCCATTGCTCCTCCAGATAACTTGTCAAAGCTAACCTGAATCCCTTGGCTACTCGTAAAATTTGAGTACCCAAGAGTTTATAAAACATAAATAAACACTTGGGTCAGACATGGGTCTGGTGTGAGTAACAGGTTAAACTTGTTTAACTTCAAAACCCTTTTGAAAGAAAAGGTATCACGTAAGACTCCCCACAAATAAACATGGGTAAGTTTTTACCTTACGCTAACCAAAACATTTGATAGGAAATCCGATTGTATTATAATAGGTCTAAGGTTTTCAAATAAATATGAAATAGCTGAAATTGTTACATTATTAAATTCCAGCATACTAGCCAACAAAGTGGGTTATACAATCAAATCCGTTGTCACTTATTGGAGTTTGGATTCCATACAATGGCAGGGCTACCGGGGTACCGCCCGTCACAGTACGTGGCCTAGATCACCGTACCGAGGATCACGCCCAATCCCCTGCAACACAAAGCCGGAACCATCCCTTACTGGATAATTCCGAACAAGACAATCCCGCAGTTGTTTGCAACCAATTGCCCACACAGCCGAATAATAAGAAGGGACTTCTAGACAGGGATATATCTCGCTCTCAGTGGGCGCTACCCACGAAGCCTTGCTGCACCTCCCCTGTTTTAGCCATTCCCGGTTGATGAGGCTTGAGGTCACGATTACCTTTAATCAGAACACATCCCTTAGAATGCTCATCGTCCACCTGACGATGTGCTGAAAGCATTCAATCCATACAAGTTCGTTCCGGGTTCGAACGAAACCGAAGGCATTATCCCGTTACACTCATTTTGGAATCACCCTCAGAGTTAACGATAATAACCCTTGCACTCTGAATCTTCATTTTCACTTGAGATTCACGACCTATCGTTACTTTGGATCGATGTGGTATTCGGATATCCAAATCTGGAAACCCGATCCCGGTCTCATCGAAATCCAAAACGTATCTTTTAAGGCCAAGTTGTTTTAAAGTTAAAACAATTCAATTCTTTATCTATATACACACAGATAGATAACTCAATAGATAATCTACATTATCAGATAATTCACATTATCATTACAATTCAACCAAACATCCATATCATAGATCAGCATATATCTCATCAGAGATATCAACAATGCACAGCATTCAATATCATCCATTCATAAGCAATGATTTATTAATCACCATTTATAGTTAATTTAAAATGAATTAAATTAAATACTTCATCTCTAATTAATTTAAAGTAAATTAAATTAATTACTTCCATCATTAACAATCTTGCTTAAATCACTATTAATTAATTATCAATCAATTAATCAATCATCATCCAATTTAATTAATCATCCTTGATTAATTAACATTTAATTACATTCAAATAATTAGCATTAAATTTATTTCACAAATTAATTACTCTTAACCACTTATAGTAATTAATCTTTAATTACTTCATTTATTAATTAACTATAATTAATTACATTACTCCTTAATTAATTGCATTAATTAATCACTTCATTTATTAATTATTCCTTAATTAATCAATTCTTAATTACATCATTAATTATATTAATTAATGATCCCTAATTACATTTTTATTACTCTAATTAAATTAATTACATTAAGTAATTAATCTTCCATTAAATCATAATTATTAATCACCTTTGATTAATCTTATTTAGTAATTAACTACCCTTCATTACTTCATCAAATAAATTAATTACTCCTTAATTAATTATCTTTAATTAATCCCTTGATTAATTTCTATTAAGTAATTAACTTCCCTTAATTACTTCACTAATTACATCAGTAATTATCCATTAATTACTTTCCTAAGTAATTATTCTTCATTAAATTACATTAAGTAATTTATACTTCACAAATCAATATGTGATTATCTTAAATTAATTAAACTTAATTAATTAACTTAACTAATTCAATTAATTACAATGAGTAATTAATCTCTTAATTACTTTCCATTAAGTAGTTAAACAATTTCCACAAATGATTATCTTAATTAATTAATCCAATTAATCACATAAATTGATTATTTAATAAATCCAAGTTAATGATCTACATTAACTATTCTTTAATTATCTTTCTTAAATAATTAAACATTAATTAACCATTATTAATTTACAACTTAATTAATTCTAATTATCAATAAATTTATCTCTAATTACTTAATTAATTAAGTACTTAACTATAACTTAATTTATCCTTAATTATTTGATTAATTTATTCCTAACCAAAAATTAATAATTCCAAATTAATGATTCTTAACTTCAAATTAATTAACATTTAATTAATTTAATTAAACCTTAATTAATCAATTTAAACCCTTAATTACTAAATTTATTAATCCAAATCATAATTTAATTAAACTGATTAATTATCTTTCAATTACCTTAATAATTTAATTTATCCTAAATTATTAAATCTTAATTATCTTTAAGATAACACTTTATTCTTATTAATGATTAAAATATCATTAATAAAGTATTTAAACCAATTTATCTTTATATTTACTTTTAAATTTCATTTTAAATTTAAGATTTTAAATGAAGACAAATTTAACTTTAACAAAGCTTTAAAACTATTTAAATCCTTTTTAAATTACATGTTAAAGAAATATTTATTTAATTAAAAGAAATTTAAAACTAAATTCATTTTAAATTCAAATCAATTTAAAATATACCTTAACATTCAAATTTGTTTAAAACAAATTTTAAATTTAAAAACTTCTTCTTTTTTTTTCAAAATTGAAATGCATATTAACTTTGACTCCAGATTAATCTTTAGATTTTGAATTGACTTAACTACTTTTAAAAGGGTTAAGAAGTTTGAATTTTAAAGATAAAGTTTTAAATTGTAGATAGAAAATACAATCTTTTATTTAAACAAAAGATTCTCTATTCACAATATATATATCAATATATACATTATAAATAGAATCTATTTTTATTAGTTTTGAAAGATAAATTTTATCCATTTTAAATTGTTAGAAATGATATAAAATTTATCTTTCAAAACTAATAAAAATAGATTCTATTTATAATGTATATATTGATATATATATTGTGAATAGAGAATCTTTTGTTTAAATAAAAGATTGTATTTTCAAATCATAACATATAATTTATATGTTTTAAATAGGTTTTAAATGATAGTTAGATTTAATTAAAGGTTTAAAAATAAAAAGGAAATTGGTTTAAACTCTTCTTAAATTTCTTTTATAAGAGATACGAATATTCTGGAGGAGCAATGGAGCAGGAGGCTTCGGCGTTCGTAGATATAGTATTCCGCTGTGTTGATCTCTGAGTCATTATTATCTATGTTGTATCTTGTATTGTAGAAACTAGACAGGCGTTTATAACTGTCTAGTATGCGTTGTATATGTTGTGTAACTCTGATAGTGTTGTATATGAAACTATGTAATAGTTATGTTATTAATATAATTTATTCGTTCCGCTGTTTAGATTCTGTTGTTGTTCCTTCCTTTCTTCTCTTCTTTTCTCTTTCTATCCCTTTCTTTCTTATTAGCGATACGACTTTCTGGTCAATGAAAGTCGGGTCGTGACATTTGGTATCAGAAATCTCACAGCGAAACGAGAAATATATTATATCACATAAGATATTACATAGTATCATATACATCAGAGTACACAACTTATACATCACAATATAGACAGTTATCAACTTCTGTCTATTATACAACACAACTATATCAATACAATACATCATACACAGCGGAAACTCTATATATCTACACGCTGAAGCCTCCTGCTCCACAGCTCCTCCAGTATTTGTCAAGACTAACCTGAATCCCTCGACTACTCAATACAATATTGAGCACCCAAGAGTTTAATAAAACAGAAAATAAACACTTGGGTCAGACATGGGTCTGGTGTGAGTAAACGGGTTAAAGTTGTTTAACTTTGAAAAACCTTTGAAAGAAAAAGTATCTCGTAAGACTTCCCGCACATAAACACGGAAAAGTTTTTACCTTACGATAACCAAAACATTTGATAGGAAATCTGATTATATTATAATAGGTCTAGGGTTTTCAATATAAATAAGAAATAGCTGAAATTGTTACATTATTAAATTCCAGCATACTAGCCACAAAGTGGGTTATACAATCAAAACCGTAGGGTCTCGTAGGAAGAATGGATTTCCATCAATGGCAGGGCTACTGGGGTACCGCCCATCACAGTACGTGGCCTAGATCACCGTACCGAGGAGTACGCCCGCTCCCCTGCAACACAAAGCCGGAACCATCCCTTACTGGATAATTCCGAACAAGACAACCCCAGTAGTTGTCGCGAATCAACTACCCACTAAGCCGAAATAAAAGAAGGGACCTCTAGACAGGGATATATCTTGCTCTCAGTGGGCGCTACCCACGAAGCCTTGCTGCACCTCCCCTGTTTTAGCCATTCCCGGTTGATGAGGCTTGAGGTTACGATTACCTTTTAAAAAGAACACATCTATCTTAGAATGCTCATCGCCCTCCTGACGATGTTCTGAAAGCATTCAATCCATACAAGTTCGTTCAGGGTTCGAACGAAACCGAAGGCACTATCTCGTTACACTCGTTTTGGAATCACCCTCAAAGTTAACGACCATAGCCCTTGCACTCTGAATCTTCATCTCGAACCTATAAGTACCATCTCCGTCCAACTCATTACGGAATCACCCACAGAGTTATACTGACAAAGAATAGTTCTTACACCTCGAGTCTTCACTTGCTCCTCTTGGATTAACGACCTAACGTTTAATTTGGATCGATGTGGTATTCGGGTCTCCAGACCTGGAATACCGGTATACGGAAACCCGATCCCGGTCTCATCGAAATCCAAAACGTATCTTTTAAGGCCAAGTAGTTTAATGGTTAAAACAATTCAATTCTTATCTATACTACACACAGATAGATAATTTACAATATCACAATAGATATCAACATTATTATCACAAACAGATAATCCATATCATTATCACTATGCAACCAATACATCCATATCACACAATACAAATCTCATATCTGAGATTCAAACCGTTCAAGGTAATCAATATCATCCATTTATAAGCAATGATCTATAATAACACCATTTATAATTAATTTAAAATGAATTAAATTAATTACTTCCATCTCTAATTAATTTAAAGTGAATTAAATTACTTATCTTTAATTAATTTAAAATGAATTAAATTAATTACTTCATCATTTTAAACCTTGCTTACTTAACCATCAATTGATTACAAATCAATTAGTTCATTATCCTCACATTAATCATCTTAATTAATCACCCTTGATTAATACCCCTTAATTACATTCAAGTAATTATCCTTAATTAATTTTACAAATTAATTATCCTTAATCAAATACAGTGATTAAACTTTAATTACTTCATTAATTAATTAACTATAATTAATTACATTAATCTTTAAATTAATTACATTAATTAATTACTTTATAATTACTTATTATTGATTAATTAATCTTAATTAATCAAACCTTAATTACATCATTAATTATATTAATTAATGATCCTTAATTATTACTTTAATTATTAATTATATTTAAATTAATTACATTAAGTAATTAATCTTTAATCAAACCATATTTATTAATCACTCTTGATTAACCACATTCAGTAATTAACTATCTTTAATTACTTCATTAAATAAATTAATTACTCCTTAGTTAATTTTAATTAATCCCTTGATTAATTCCAAAAAGTAATTAAATCCAAATTACTTCCATAAATATACTTAACCATTTCTATAATTGATTATCCTTAATTAATCTAATTAATTATAAAAATTAATCACATTAATTAATTACTTATCTCAACTTAATGATCTTCATCAATTCTTTAATTACTTCTCTTAAGTAATTAACTTAGATTAATCATTATTAATTACTATTTAATTTATCTTTATTAATCATTTAATTAATCACTAATTATTTATTAATTAAGTGCTTAACTATAACTTAAACAAACTTAATTACTAGATTAATTATCTTCTAATCATTAATTAAAATTTAACCTTATTTAATTAATGATTCTTAAATTACAAGTTAATTATTCTAAGAATAATTAATCTTAAACCTTAAGTTTAAATCCTTAATTACTTTAAGTAATTATCCATTTCATTAATTTATAAAATAAGTTAATTATCCATTTAATTATCCTAATACTTAAATGAATAACAAAATATTAAATTCTAATTTAACTTTAAGATAAAACTTTTTCTTACCTATAGTTAAATTATTATTCACAAGTTTATTTGAAATATTCATTTCTAAATCTAATTTTAAATTTCCATTTTAAATTCAATCATTTAAAATATAACATAACATTTAAATTTATTAAAACATTTAACTTTAAAAAAATTATTTAAATCTTTTCTTTACATTTTCAAACTCCATTTTAAATTCAATTTCTTTTTAAATACACTTATATCTTAACACCTTTTAAGTTATTTAAAACAATTTGAATTTAAAAACTTAATTTATCTTCTAACTAAGATTCAAATTAAACTTGAATCTATTTTTAAATTTAGATTTAAACCTAAATTTAAATCTCCTTTACAAATTAAAAACCCAGTTTTAAAATTTTTAAAACAGAGCAGGTTTCCCCTTCTAACCCAGAAATCCCCCGAGCCTTGCATACTTTACTTCGAGTCAAATACCAAAAACCCGAGCAAAACACCTATCAACTCGAGAGTTTACTCGAGACCAATCCACTCAATCCAATAATCAACAGAAAACAAAAAGTGGTGCACTGTGCACATGCACCGGAGCTCCGATCGCCTCTGGCCATCTTCTCCGATCATCCCACACCAGAAAACAACTACACGACTCCCCACGATCATCAGTTGGTCATGCAAAAGCTCGAACTAAATCGAGACTTCAAACTCAATCCTGGAAACAATAACAGACATCACCATCTAAGCCTGTCAACACCTCCTTCTCGAAGCTCGGACCGCCGCAACTCCTGAAATTCTGGCCACGTTCTCATCAACTCATCATCTACCATCACCCAAAATATCATTACACTCGATTCACTATATACGTCGAACCCATACAAAATGTTTCTTCCAGACAAACTAGGGCTACAGACATAAATTTCCAATCGCCACCTCCACGATGATCTACCCACACATCTACTATTTTCTCCATGTCCCTGACTACTCATCTTCCTCCAGAAAGATATACGAACTCTCAAACCATCAAGTTCCTTAGAAATCACCCAATTCCCCTTTTATGGTCAAACCAGAATTTCCCATACACCCCATCATTACAAACTATGATTTGAGTTTTAAAAATCATATTTTAGTTTGGGTATTTGATTTACTATCCTGAATATGTATATTATAATGTTTGAGCTTTCACTTTTATTAAACATGCATTGATGTTTTAGATTTCCAGAAACAATACTATGTTATCTTAATCTAAACAAGTTTTTAAACTAAAACCTATTATACTACAAACATAATTCGTTCAGTAATTAAATCCTAACAAAGCTTGAATCAAAAGTTAGAGAATTTTTACTAGGATTTGAGTCTGGGAATTTAAATAGAGTCTAGATATATATATATATGTTCACAGTTAATAACAGGCATATCACAGGCATTTTATATACATAATATACATGCATTAACATCCATATAATTATACAACACAATCTACTACAACATCCAACACATGCATCATAACAGATTTTAAAGAAAACTGTTTTTAAGATTTAGTGTTTACTCACCTTATTTTGAAATGAAGAGCAGAGTCTCCATTTTGAAAAATCTTTTGAATCTTTTAAAACTTGAGTCTTTGTTTGATTTTAAAACTTGCATGCTGTTGTTTTAGGCTTGCATGCAGGTCCAAGATCCTATATTGCAGAAGACAAACTCCAGATTTTGTTTGAGACAGAAATTGCAGGCTTTTGAAGAAGGCTACAGGCTTCCATCTGATTTTGGAAACTGAATTACAGGTCTTAGTTTTGATTTTGAGGAATTCGATTACTTATTGTTTTTGAGAGGAAAGATTATCATATTTGTTTAGGGAGTTTTATTTTGAGAATTTTGGTTTTTGAGGAGTTTGTTCACTGATTTGTTTGCAACCTGGAAAAGCATTTCAAGCTTGTAAACAAATCAGTGAACAAACTCCTCAAAAACCAAAATTCTCAAAATAAAACTCCCTAAACAAATATGATAATCTTTCCTCTCAAAAACAATAAGTAATCGAATTCCTCAAAATCAAAACTAAGACCTGTAATTCAGTTTCCAAAATCAGATGGAAGCCTGTAGCCTTCTTCAAAAGCCTGCAATTTCTGTCTCAAACAAAATCTGGAGTTTGTCTTCTGCAATATAGGATCTTGGACCTGCATGCAAGCCTAAAACAACAGCATGCAAGTTTTAAAATCAAACAAAGACTCAAGTTTTAAAAGATTCAAAAGATTTTTCAAAATGGAGACTCTGCTCTTCATTTCAAAATAAGGTGAGTAAACACTAAATCTTAAAAACAGTTTTCTTTAAAATCTATTATGATGCATGTGTTGGATGTTGTAGTAGATTGTGTTGTATAATTATATGGATGTTAATGCATGTATATTATGTATATAAAATGCCTGTGATATGCCTGTTATTAACTGTGAACATATATATATATATATATATCTAGACTCTGTTTAAATTCCCAGACTCAAATCCTAGTAAAAATTCTCTAACTTTTGATTCAAGCTTTGTTAGGATTTAATTACTGAACGAATTATGTTTGTAGTACAATAGGTTTTAGTTTAAAAACTTGTTTAGATTAAGATAACATAGTATTGTTTCTGGAAATCTAAAACATCAATGCATGTTTAATAAAAGTGAAAGCTCAAACATTATAATATACATATTCAGGATAGTAAATCAAATACCCAAACTAAAATATGATTTTTAAAACTCAAATCATAGTTTGTAATGATGGGGTGTATGGGAAATTCTGGTTTGACCATAAAAGGGGAATTGGGTGATTTCTAAGGAACTTGATGGTTTGAGAGTTCGTATATCTTTCTGGAGGAAGATGAGTAGTCAGGGACATGGAGAAAATAGTAGATGTGTGGGTAGATCATCGTGGAGGTGGCGATTGGAAATTTATGTCTGTAGCCCTAGTTTGTCTGGAAGAAACATTTTGTATGGGTTCGACGTATATAGTGAATCGAGTGTAATGATATTTTGGGTGATGGTAGATGATGAGTTGATGAGAACGTGGCCAGAATTTCAGGAGTTGCGGCGGTCCGAGCTTCGAGAAGGAGGTGTTGATAGGCTTAGATGGTGATGTCTGTTATTGTTTCCAGGATTGAGTTTGAAGTCTCGATTTAGTTCGAGCTTTTGCATGACCAACTGATGATCGTGGGGAGTCGTGTAGTTGTTTTCTGGTGTGGGATGATCGGAGAAGATGGCCAGAGGCGATCGGAGCTCCGGTGCATGTGCACAGTGCACCACTTTTTGTTTTCTGTTGATTATTGGATTGAGTGGATTGGTCTCGAGTAAACTCTCGAGTTGATAGGTGTTTTGCTCGGGTTTTTGGTATTTGACTCGAAGTAAAGTATGCAAGGCTCGGGGGATTTCTGGGTTAGAAGGGGAAACCTGCTCTGTTTTAAAAATTTTAAAACTGGGTTTTTAATTTGTAAAGGAGATTTAAATTTAGGTTTAAATCTAAATTTAAAAATAGATTCAAGTTTAATTTGAATCTTAGTTAGAAGATAAATTAAGTTTTTAAATTCAAATTGTTTTAAATAACTTAAAAGGTGTTAAGATATAAGTGTATTTAAAAAGAAATTGAATTTAAAATGGAGTTTGAAAATGTAAAGAAAAGATTTAAATAATTTTTTTAAAGTTAAATGTTTTAATAAATTTAAATGTTATGTTATATTTTAAATGATTGAATTTAAAATGGAAATTTAAAATTAGATTTAGAAATGAATATTTCAAATAAACTTGTGAATAATAATTTAACTATAGGTAAGAAAAAGTTTTATCTTAAAGTTAAATTAGAATTTAATATTTTGTTATTCATTTAAGTATTAGGATAATTAAATGGATAATTAACTTATTTTATAAATTAATGAAATGGATAATTACTTAAAGTAATTAAGGATTTAAACTTAAGGTTTAAGATTAATTATTCTTAGAATAATTAACTTGTAATTTAAGAATCATTAATTAAATAAGGTTAAATTTTAATTAATGATTAGAAGATAATTAATCTAGTAATTAAGTTTGTTTAAGTTATAGTTAAGCACTTAATTAATAAATAATTAGTGATTAATTAAATGATTAATAAAGATAAATTAAATAGTAATTAATAATGATTAATCTAAGTTAATTACTTAAGAGAAGTAATTAAAGAATTGATGAAGATCATTAAGTTGAGATAAGTAATTAATTAATGTGATTAATTTTTATAATTAATTAGATTAATTAAGGATAATCAATTATAGAAATGGTTAAGTATATTTATGGAAGTAATTTGGATTTAATTACTTTTTGGAATTAATCAAGGGATTAATTAAAATTAACTAAGGAGTAATTAATTTATTTAATGAAGTAATTAAAGATAGTTAATTACTGAATGTGGTTAATCAAGAGTGATTAATAAATATGGTTTGATTAAAGATTAATTACTTAATGTAATTAATTTAAATATAATTAATAATTAAAGTAATAATTAAGGATCATTAATTAATATAATTAATGACGTAATTAAGGTTTGATTAATTAAGATTAATTAATCAATAATAAGTAATTATAAAGTAATTAATTAATGTAATTAATTTAAAGATTAATGTAATTAATTATAGTTAATTAATTAATGAAGTAATTAAAGTTTAATCACTGTATTTGATTAAGGATAATTAATTTGTAAAATTAATTAAGGATAATTACTTGAATGTAATTAAGGGGTATTAATCAAGGGTGATTAATTAAGATGATTAATGTGAGGATAATGAACTAATTGATTTGTAATCAATTGATGGTTAAGTAAGCAAGGTTTAAAATGATGAAGTAATTAATTTAATTCATTTTAAATTAATTAAAGATAAGTAATTTAATTCACTTTAAATTAATTAGAGATGGAAGTAATTAATTTAATTCATTTTAAATTAATTATAAATGGTGTTATTATAGATCATTGCTTATAAATGGATGATATTGATTACCTTGAACGGTTTGAATCTCAGATATGAGATTTGTATTGTGTGATATGGATGTATTGGTTGCATAGTGATAATGATATGGATTATCTGTTTGTGATAATAATGTTGATATCTATTGTGATATTGTAAATTATCTATCTGTGTGTAGTATAGATAAGAATTGAATTGTTTTAACCATTAAACTACTTGGCCTTAAAAGATACGTTTTGGATTTCGATGAGACCGGGATCGGGTTTCCGTATACCGGTATTCCAGGTCTGGAGACCCGAATACCACATCGATCCAAATTAAACGTTAGGTCGTTAATCCAAGAGGAGCAAGTGAAGACTCGAGGTGTAAGAACTATTCTTTGTCAGTATAACTCTGTGGGTGATTCCGTAATGAGTTGGACGGAGATGGTACTTATAGGTTCGAGATGAAGATTCAGAGTGCAAGGGCTATGGTCGTTAACTTTGAGGGTGATTCCAAAACGAGTGTAACGAGATAGTGCCTTCGGTTTCGTTCGAACCCGGAACGAACTTGTATGGATTGAATGCTTTCAGAACATCGTCAGGAGGGCGATGAGCATTCTAAGATAGATGTGTTCTTTTTAAAAGGTAATCGTAACCTCAAGCCTCATCAACCGGGAATGGCTAAAACAGGGGAGGTGCAGCAAGGCTTCGTGGGTAGCGCCCACTGAGAGCAAGATATATCCCTGTCTAGAGGTCCCTTCTTTTATTTCGGCTTAGTGGGTAGTTGATTCGCGACAACTACTGGGGTTGTCTTGTTCGGAATTATCCAGTAAGGGATGGTTCCGGCTTTGTGTTGCAGGGGAGCGGGCGTACTCCTCGGTACGGTGATCTAGGCCACGTACTGTGATGGGCGGTACCCCAGTAGCCCTGCCATTGATGGAAATCCATTCTTCCTACGAGACCCTACGGTTTTGATTGTATAACCCACTTTGTGGCTAGTATGCTGGAATTTAATAATGTAACAATTTCAGCTATTTCTTATTTATATTGAAAACCCTAGACCTATTATAATATAATCAGATTTCCTATCAAATGTTTTGGTTATCGTAAGGTAAAAACTTTTCCGTGTTTATGTGCGGGAAGTCTTACGAGATACTTTTTCTTTCAAAGGTTTTTCAAAGTTAAACAACTTTAACCCGTTTACTCACACCAGACCCATGTCTGACCCAAGTGTTTATTTTCTGTTTTATTAAACTCTTGGGTACTCAATATTGTATTGAGTAGTCGAGGGATTCAGGTTAGTCTTGACAAATACTGGAGGAGCTGTGGAGCAGGAGGCTTCAGCGTGTAGATATATAGAGTTTCCGCTGTGTATGATGTATTGTATTGATATAGTTGTGTTGTATAATAGACAGAAGTTGATAACTGTCTATATTGTGATGTATAAGTTGTGTACTCTGATGTATATGATACTATGTAATATCTTATGTGATATAATATATTTCTCGTTCCGCTGTGAGATTTCTGATGTGTTGTTGTTCTTTCTTTCTCTTCTTTCTTCTTCTATCCCTTTCTTTCTTCATGATGATACGACTTTTTGTAGAGAAAAAGTCGGGTCGTCACAGTATAGAATACAAATTTAAACTTAAACCCATATGGAAACTTGATTTAAAACTTAGTTTAAATCCTGCCTTTAAATTTTAAAACTCATTTTAAATTTTTAAAACACTGCCAGTCTTTAAAAACTGTAACCCAAAATTACCCGAGCCCATCACCATTTCCCCCGAGTCAAAACCTGAAAACCCCCGAGACAACTTCGAGTAACTCTCGTCTCTATTCCCTTCGAGTCACGCTTCCGCTCTACTCGAGATCAACCCGAGTTCAAGCTTCTTCCCCAAATCTACAAATTCTTCCAGATGTAAGAAACATACATGTGCACGTGCACAACGATTTGATCATCTCCAACACCTCGCCGTGATACTCGCAAGTCGTCGATCACCTCCTCAGACATTCCGACCACCCAACGCCACGTACTCGCCTGAAAAACGAAAACGAGCAAATCGATCATATCTTGGAATTCAACTGATCGCCTAAAACCAGCTCGTACCATCAATCCCGACCATCAGAAGCTTTGAAACTTCGTCCACTCATTCTTCAACATCCAAACTACGGCCTCAATGAATACCATAGCATTCGATCACTCAGAGGAATAATGCCTATAAAAATTCCAGAGCACGCCCAAACTAGGTTTACGAACTACAAAATCTTGCCGCCTTCGCCTCGATGATCGAGATCATCTCCGTCCATTTTTCCCTGCATTCTCGTAAGCCCCTCCACCTCTACGCGAAACCCCAATCTCCATTGATTCTTCAATCACCAGGATTCGCCAAATATACTAAATTCGAACAAACTCGAACTGCTCCTTTATTCCCATTTTAAAAATGATGATTTAACCTTTAAAAATCATATTGAAGTACAAGAATTCCATTTACACACCGGAATTCGCAAATTATATAGTTCGAATTTTTGTCATATTTAAAGTTGGCACTGTTTTCTTGAGTTCCTGAATCATTATTAATGCATTTTAACTTAAGTCAATCCTAAACTAGAGGTTGGAATGAAACAAACAATGTTCTTCTAAGTCTTAAGTCTAAACGAAGATTAAATGAAAGAATTTGAATTTAAATCAAGACATAAACAGAGACACTGTAAACAGAAAAGTTATAAATATTCACATGCCTGTATATAATATACTTCAGCAATTATAATCATGCAAACATACTTCACTAACACAGTATTAATCACAGCCATAATATTCAAACTAACTTATACTTTAAGTTTAATAGTGAAGTTACTCACTTGATTTAAAGGAGATGAACAGAGGCAGTTTAACCTTTGAAGACTGTAAACTTGCATAACTTCAAAACCTTTAGAAAGAAAAGGTATCACGTAAGACTCCCCACAAATAAACATGGGTAAGTTTTTACCTTACGCTAACCAAAACATTTGATAGGAAATCCAGTTATATTATAATAGGGTCTAGGGTTTTCAAATAAATATGAAATAGCTGAAATTGTTACATTATTAAATTCCAGCATACTAGCCACAAAGTGGGTTATACAATCAAAACCGTAAGGGCACGTAGGAAGAATGGGTTTCCATACAATGGCAGGGCTACTGGGGTACCGCCCATCACAGTACGTGGCCTAGATCACCGTACCGAGGAGTACGCCCGCTCCCCTGCAACACAAAGCCGGAACCATCCCTTACTGGATAATTCCGAACAAGATAACCCCGTAGTTGGCACGACCAACCACACACTAAGCCGAATAAAAAGAAAAGGGACCTCTAGACAGGGATCTATCTTGCTCTCAGTGGGTGCTACCCACGAAGCCTTGCTGCACCTCCCCTGTTTTAGCCATTTCCGGGTTGATGAGGCTTGAGGTTACGATTACCTTTAATCAGAACATATCACTTAGAATGCTCATTGTCCGCCTGACGATGTGTTGAAAGCATTCAATCCATACAAGTTCGTTCCGGGTTCGAACGAAACCGAAGGCATTATCTCGTTACACTCGTTTTGGAATCACCCTCAGAGTTAACGACAATAACCCTTGCACTCTGAATCTTCATCTTCACTTGAGATTCACGACCTATCGTAAATTTGGATCGATGTGGTATTCGGGTCTCCAGACCTGGAATCCCGGTATACGGAAACCCGATCCCGGTCTCATCGAAATCCAAAACGTATCTTTTAAGGGCCAAGTTGTTTTAAGGTTAAAACAATTCAATTCTTATCTATATACACACAGATAGATAATTTACAATAGATAATCCATATTATCATCCAAACAGATAATTCATATTATCATTTCAATCCAACCAAACATCTATATCATAGATCAGCACATCTCTTATCAGAGATATCAACAATGCAAAGCATTCAATATCATTCATCCATTCTTAAGTAATGATTTATCATCTCTAATTAATTTAAAGTGAATTAAATTAATTACTTCATCCTATAAATCCTGTTTACTTAATTATTAATTAAACCAATTAATTAATCATTACTCTAAGTATCCACCTTAATTAATCAATCCTGATTAATCAACCTTTAATTACTTTAAGTAATTAATACTTAATTAATTTCACAAATTAATTATCTTAAATCATTTCAGTAATTAATTTCACAAATTAATTATTAATTAAACCAATTTAACTTATCTATATTTTTAAAAACAGTTTAATCTGGTTTAACTAAATTGCATTATGATGGTATTATAGATTAACTATTGTGATGTTGATATGGATTACATATTGGTTATGAATCATCTGTATATTTGGTAATGTGATTATCAATTGTGAATTATGAATTATCTATCTGTATGAATATAGATAAGTTAAATTGTTTAAACCTTTAAACAACTTGGCCTTAAAAGATACGTTTTGGATTTCGATGAGACCGGGATCGGGTTTCCGTATACCGGAATTCCAGGTCTGGAGACCCGAATACCACATCGATCCAAATTAACGATAGGTCGTGAATCTCAAGTGAAGATGAAGATTCAGAGTGCAAGGGTTATTGTCGTTAACTCTGAGGGTGATTCCAAAACGAGTGTAACGAGATAGTGCCTTCGGTTTCGTTCGAACCCGGAACGAACTTGTATGGATTGAATGCTTTCAGCACATCGTCAGGCGGACGATGAGCATTCTAAGTGATATGTTCTGATTAAAGGTAATCGTAACCTCGCTCTGATACCAAAAGTCGGGTCGTTACTTTTGAGAAGAAAATTTGCAGGCTTTTGTTTTTGTTGAAAATTGCTTTTGCAAAATCTCAGATTTAAAAATGGTTGTAAGCTTCAGATTTGAAAATGGTTTCACAGATCTTATTTCGAGATTGAGGAAAGGTTAACATTTGTAGGCTGAAGATTTTGGAAAATGAATCACAGGTTATTGGTTTGAGATTATAGTTTGATGAGTTTTCTGGAGGAGCAATGGAGCAGGAGGCTTCAGCGTTCATAGATATATAGTATTCCGCTGTGTTGATCTCTGTGATAGTGTCTTGTATTGTATTGAGTCGTAATGTCTAGACAGATGTTTATAACTGTCTAGTAAGTGATGTATAAGTTGTGTAACTCTGATAAGTGTTGTATACTATGTAATAGTTCATGTTATTAATATAATTTATTCGTTCCGCTGTGAGTATCTGTTGTTGTTTCTTTCTTTCTTCTCTTCTTTCTATTTTCTATCCCTTTCTTTCTTATCAACGATGCGTCTTCCTGGGCATAGGAAGCCAGGTCGTCACAGTTGAGTCTGAGTGTTGAGGTTGGAAGTATCTGTCGAGACTGTAGACCCAATGCTGTCTCGAGTAAACTTTGTTGTGGTGAAGGATTTCATCAATCTCTGAAGGAAACCTGTTAAAGGTTTGGAGTCCATCTTGGAAGTGCCAGTTTGGCCGAGTTATAGTTTGGATTTGTTGGATGAGCAGAAGCGAGTGAAGGTATCTTGGTAACTTCTAGAAGAAGTAGCTGTGTGAGGAAACGCAGAGACCATGGATTGTTTCCGAAGATGTTTTCTTGGAACAAGTTTGAGGAAGTATGTATACTTCGGTGTTGTGGCTGAGTTCAGCATGGTGTTTCTGTTTGAGGTTCGAGTTTCTCGAAGAGCTTTGGATTAGGAAGTCCTTGGCGTCTGTGGCAGCAGTGCAGCTCGGAGTGTTCTGTGTGTTGGCAGGAAGTTTTCTGGCTGAGCAGTTTTTCTGAAGGTGAAGTTCAGAAACAGCAGAGTGGATCCATTTCTTCGATGGATTGGATAGTTAAGTATGAGCTGTTCTGATTTGTTAAGAGAGAACAGTTTATCTTTGGATTTGGTTTGGGTTGATCGCAAAAGTGACTTGCGATTGCTGAGTGTTCTCTTGGGTTATCAGATTTTTCTGGATGTCTTAAGGGAAGTCAAAAGTTTGTCCGCATCTGGAGATTGAGTTTTCTTATCGACTGGATTCCAGGAGTGATACCGGTGGTTTAGCCTAGTTAAAAGATGTTTCCTAGAGATAGAGGTTGGTAGCAGCTCAAGTTTTGATGGAGTATCCGAGTTTTCTTTATGGATCTGTTGAACCATTTCTCTGGGGTGTGTTGTCCAGTTTGTGCTTGTGTTCTTCATCAGCATTCTTATCTACCTCAGATTAGAGTTGTGCAGCAGAAGCAGTTTGGGAGTGCATCTGTCTTGTTTCCTGGATAGGAGAAGTTAGTTCAGTCTTCTATTGTTTAAGGAGTAAAGTTAGTGTTCTTGGTTTTGGAACCAGTAGTTCTTGAGGATTTGGTTGTAGATCTAGATGAGTAGGAACTCTGTAGCTTCGTAGTTTAGATTGTTTGTAGAGCGAGTATCCCGGTATATATATATTTGGGGGAAACTCGAGGAAATTCTATCCATAATTTTGTCTAGATAGTTAGAATTGTTTGTTTGGATGATTGGTTGCTATGGTTGTTAGCATATGGTTGATGATATATGATTGTGATTTTAAGAATTAAAATCTTGGATAGATTATTAAATTATCTTTGTTTTAAATTTCGGGGACGAAATTATTTTAAGGGGGGAGAAATGTGATATCCCGGAATTTTGGACAATATCAATTTAATAATCTGTATTTAAAATTAAATTGATTTGATAATCTTTGTTAATAAAATTTGAATAAATTTAATAATCTAATTAAATAAATATTTAATTAGTGATTTATCTTTTAAAAGTTTAATAGAATGATTTCTATTTATAATATATATATAAGTGTATATATTGTAAATAGATGAGTTGGTTTGAATTTAACAAATAAAATTATGTTTTCAAATTTCTAATATTTTGGTAATTTGGAAATTATGATTTAAAATAATATTAAGCTTTTCAAAGATATTTGATAAATAACTATATAGTTTAAAATACATATTATAAATGTTTAATTGTTTAAAAATAGATTTTTAGCTTAAGTTTAAATTTAAATGAAAAGGTTTGTTTTATTTCTTTTTAAATATTACTTGATATATATGATTTAAAAATAGAAGTTTAAAATACAATTTACATATGGTATCAATTCATTTAATAATAGAAATAATTTATAATTTCTTTTATAAATTATTTAAAATAGTCAAATTTGATATTTTCAATACTTTGTTTTTATAAATATAAATAGACTATAAATAAAATAGGATTGTTATTGTAAATTTAAATTGAATATGAATTTGGATTTATAATAGAAATTCAAAAGAGAGATATTTTAAAATATTTTGGATTTAAAATATAGATATAAGATTTTATTTATATATATATATTGGTTATTTACATTTTCTTTAAAGTAATTTATATACATATACATATTAGGTAAGTATTTATAAATAGTAAACTAGTGTAAAAAGCTTTTATTCACATTTTAAAAATAAATAAAGTTATGTATTAAATACTTATAAGACAAATGTCATTATATTAAGGCCTAATGTGACATATGTTAAGTAATAAATAAAACTACATGACAAATGTCAAGATAAATAACAAGTGTCTTTTTATTTATTTTTGAATTTTCTTTTATTTTTAATAAACCACATTCTAACTTATAAATACATATGTTTCCCTTCATTATTTTCTTTTCTATCTTTTTCTATTCAAAAAGAAAACTCAGTCCTATTCTCAAACACAAAATCTGATAATCATACTTCCTCAAACAAACTTCTCAAAAAACAATTTATAATCAAAACACTCCTCAAAACCAGAAATCAAACCTGTAATATCATTTTCAAAGTATCAGTTTTAAAATCAAAGCAGAGATCATCAAACAAATCCTCTCTGTTTTGAAAGCAAATCTGTAACATCTTCATGATGCAATCTGAAGCAAGAAAGCAAAGCCTGCATGTATTCTTCAAAAACAGAAGCAAGCAAATCTGGAATTAAAAAGCAAATCAAAAGCATGCAGTTTTAAAAACCAAAGATTTATCAAAATCAAAAGCCTGGAATCGAGTAGTTTCTGTTCAAGCATATCTGTAGCTTGCATCTTCAAGTCAAGTATAAAGTTAAACTAGAGCAAAAGCATTTTTGATTGCTAAAGCATTCCAGTTTACAAATTTTAAAGACAATGCAAGATTTCAAAAATGGAGGCTCTGTCTTCATTCTATATACAAGTGAGTAACATCATTTTTAAAAGCATAAGTATGGGTTATTTGTTTGCATGTTGATTTCTGGAATAAGTATGCTTTACATGTATATATATTGTTGAATCCTCTGTGTGTATATGAATGTATATATGTGTGTTTGATGTGTATCTGCTCTTGACTGTTTTGAGTTTAAAATTAGGAATTTGGTAAAAATTATATTATCACTTGATCCGATCTTATTTAGGATTTAAGATTAGAACCAAAATTGATTGTTTCATTTCAAACTTTGGTTTAGAATTTTAAGTTAAGTCAAAATAATATTCATTTGGCTCTGGAAACCATAAGTGCTGGAATGCTTAAGATAAATCAAAATTCAAATTTAGTAATTCAGGGATTCAGGATTATGAATCAAATCCTTAAACTAAATCATGTTTTTTTAAAACTAAATTAACAATTTTTAGATTAGAAATGTAAGTGCATTTCTGGGTTGCACTGTTTTTGGATTTTTGAGAAGTTCTGGTGATCTCGGGGTTCTGGGGTGTTGAAGTTTATTCTGGAGGAAGAGGAGCGAATGGTGAGGCCAGGAAAATTTCCAGGAAGATGGTCAGAGATCGGTGGTGGCGGGGGTTGTTCGGTTTTGTTTGTAGACCTAGTTTTGACGATGGTTGGAAGATTGATCATCTCGAGGCCTAGGATTAATCGAGTGCCACTATACTTAGGGAAATGGTAGCTGGAGTATGGATGGAGTTCGTGGCCGGAGGTGAAGCCACTCTGGTGATCAGAGGCGAGAGATCTTGGTGATTTCCAGTTCGACATTTTTCCAGATTTGAGCTCATAAACTCGATTTTGATTTTGGGGCTCTGCAGTTTATTTGATGGTCGGAATCGAGATGAGGGATGATCTCCGACTTGCACGAGTGGTCGCGAGTGGTCGAAGTTGACGGCGGAGTTGGTGCACGTGCACGTATATGTCTGGGTATTTGCTGTGGTGTTTGGGAAAGAAGGAGTGGGAAACTCAGGGTTTCTCGTGTCAATTGGGTTTTTGCTCGGGTGATTAGGGGTTTGACTCGAAGCATTAAGGAAGGTACTCGGGTAAATGTTTGTATAACAGGTTTTAACAGAACCTGTTTCCAGTTTTTAAATTTTAAAATAAAATTTAAAACTGATGTTTAAATCTTAAAGTAAAGTTTAAATAAGTTTTAAATCTAGTTATTATCTGGAGTTTAATTTAAAATCTCAGTTTTAAATAAGATAAAGTTTTTAAATTTTGAATTGACTTAACTACTTTTAAAAGGGTTAAGAAGTTTGAATTTTAAAGATAAAGTTTTAAATTGTAGATAGGTTTCAAAATCTAAAGATTAATCTGGAGTCAAAGTTAATATGCATTTCAATTTTGAAAAAAAAAGAAGAAGTTTTTAAATTTAAAATTTGTTTTAAACAAATTTGAATGTTAAGGTATATTTTAAATTGATTTGAATTTAAAATGAATTTAGTTTTAAATTTCTTTTAATTAAATAAATATTTCTTTAACATGTAATTTAAAAAGGATTTAAATAGTTTTAAAGCTTTGTTAAAGTTAAATTTGTCTTCATTTAAAATCTTAAATTTAAAATGAAATTTAAAAGTAAATATAAAGATAAATTGGTTTAAATACTTTATTAATGATATTTTAATCATTAATAAGAATAAAGTGTTATCTTAAAGATAATTAAGATTTAATAATTTAGGATAAATTAAATTATTAAGGTAATTGAAAGATAATTAATCAGTTTAATTAAATTATGATTTGGATTAATAAATTTAGTAATTAAGGGTTTAAATTGATTAATTAAGGTTTAATTAAATTAATTAAATGTTAATTAATTTGAAGTTAAGAATCATTAATTTGGAATTATTAATTTTTGGTTAGGAATAAATTAATCAAATAATTAAGGATAAATTAAGTTATAGTTAAGTACTTAATTAATTAAGTAATTAGAGATAAATTTATTGATAATTAGAATTAATTAAGTTGTAAATTAATAATGGTTAATTAATGTTTAATTATTTAAGAAAGATAATTAAAGAATAGTTAATGTAGATCATTAACTTGGATTTATTAAATAATCAATTTATGTGATTAATTGGATTAATTAATTAAGATAATCATTTGTGGAAATTGTTTAACTACTTAATGGAAAGTAATTAAGAGATTAATTACTCATTGTAATTAATTTAATTAGTTAAGTTAATTAATTAAGTTTAATTAATTTAAGATAATCACATATTGATTTGTGAAGTATAAATTACTTAATGTAATTTAATGAAGAATAATTACTTAGGAAAGTAATTAATGGATAATTACTGATGTAATTAGTGAAGTAATTAAGGGAAGTTAATTACTTAATAGAAATTAATCAAGGGATTAATTAAAGATAATTAATTAAGGAGTAATTAATTTATTTGATGAAGTAATGAAGGGTAGTTAATTACTAAATAAGATTAATCAAAGGTGATTAATAATTATGATTTAATTGAAGATTAATTACTTAATGTAATTAATTTAATTAGAGTAATAAAAATGTAATTAGGGATCATTAATTAATATAATTAATGATGTAATTAAGAATTGATTAATTAAGGAATAATTAATAAATGAAGTGATTAATTAATGTAATTAATTAAGGAGTAATGTAATTAATTATAGTTAATTAATAAATGAAGTAATTAAAGATTAATTACTATAAGTGGTTAAGAGTAATTAATTTGTGAAATAAATTTAATGCTAATTATTTGAATGTAATTAAATGTTAATTAATCAAGGATGATTAATTAAATTGGATGATGATTGATTAATTGATTGATAATTAATTAATAGTGATTTAAGCAAGATTGTTAATGATGGAAGTAATTAATTTAATTTACTTTAAATTAATTAGAGATGAAGTATTTAATTTAATTCATTTTAAATTAACTATAAATGGTGATTAATAAATCATTGCTTATGAATGGATGATATTGAATGCTGTGCATTGTTGATATCTCTGATGAGATATATGCTGATCTATGATATGGATGTTTGGTTGAATTGTAATGATAATGTGAATTATTTGATAATGTAGATTATCTATTGAGTTATCTATCTGTGTGTATATAGATAAAGAATTGAATTGTTTTAACTTTAAAACAACTTGGCCTTAAAAGATACGTTTTGGATTTCGATGAGACCGGGATCGGGTTTCCAGATTTGGATATCCGAATACCACATCGATCCAAAGTAACGATAGGTCGTGAATCTCAAGTGAAAATGAAGATTCAGAGTGCAAGGGTTATTGTCGTTAACTCTGAGGGTGATTCCAAAATGAGTGTAACGGGATAATGCCTTCGGTTTCGTTCGAACCCGGAACGAACTTGTATGGATTGAATGCTTTCAGCACATCGTCAGGTGGACGATGAGCATTCTAAGGGATGTGTTCTGATTAAAGGTAATCGTGACCTCAAGCCTCATCAACCGGGAATGGCTAAAACAGGGGAGGTGCAGCAAGGCTTCGTGGGTAGCGCCCACTGAGAGCGAGATATATCCCTGTCTAGAAGTCCCTTCTTATTATTCGGCTGTGTGGGCAGTTGGTTGCAAACAACTGCGGGATTGTCTTGTTCGGAATTATCCAGTAAGGGATGGTTCCGGCTTTGTGTTGCAGGGGATTGGGCGTGATCCTCGGTACGGTGATCTAGGCCACGTACTGTGACGGGCGGTACCCCGGTAGCCCTGCCATTGTATGGAATCCAAACTCCAATAAGTGACAACGGATTTGATTGTATAACCCACTTTGTTGGCTAGTATGCTGGAATTTAATAATGTAACAATTTCAGCTATTTCATATTTATTTGAAAACCTTAGACCTATTATAATACAATCGGATTTCCTATCAAATGTTTTGGTTAGCGTAAGGTAAAAACTTACCCATGTTTATTTGTGGGGAGTCTTACGTGATACCTTTTCTTTCAAAAGGGTTTTGAAGTTAAACAAGTTTAACCTGTTACTCACACCAGACCCATGTCTGACCCAAGTGTTTATTTCTGTTTTATAAACTCTTGGGTACTCAAATTTTACGAGTAGCCAAGGGATTCAGGTTAGCTTTGACAAGTTATCTGGAGGAGCAATGGAGCAGGAGGCTTCAGCGTTGTAGATATATTGTAGTCCGCTGTGTTGATCTCTGTGATAGAGTTTTGTATTATATTGAGTTGTAATAACTAGACAAATGTTTATAACTGTCTAGTATATGTTGTATAATCTGTGTAACTCTGATAGTCATTGTATATTATGTAATACTTATGTTATTAATATAATTTATTCGTTCCGCTGTTGAGATTCTGTTGTTGTTCTTTCTTTCTTCTCTTCTTTTCTATTTTCTATCCCTTTCTTTCTTATTAATGATGCGACTTTCTGGTCGATGAAAGTTCGGGTCGTTACAAATAGGATGTGATATTTAAGAAGAAATTAATAGAAGATGGCACGATAGAAATTTTTAAGGTTAGATTAGTTTCTAAGGGATTCACTCAAAAGGAAGGAATAGATTATTTTGATACCTAGGCACCTGTAGCTAGAATTTCAACAATTAGGACATTAATTGCATTATCATCTATTATAAATTTGAAATTCATCAAATGGTCGTCAAGACTGCATTCTTACATGGAGAATTTGATGAGGCGATATATATGTCTCAATCAGAAGTTTTTGTGATGCCTAGACAAGAACATAAAGTATGTATACTTATTAAATCACTTTATAGTCTTAAACAAGTACCAAAACAGTGGCATGAGAAATTTGATAAACCATAGTATCAAATGGTTTTAGAATTTGCGAATCAGATAAATATGTCTATAGAAAATTTTGTGCTGATAAAAGTGTAATTATATGCCTTTATGTTAATGATGTTGATATTTGGGACTGATACCTTGAGTATTGAAGAAACGAAAAGATTTCTATCTTTGTGTTTTGATATGAAAGATATGGGAGAAGCTGAAGTGATTCTAGGACTAAGAATCATAAAAACAACAGAAGGGTTGGTCATTACCCAAACTAATTATATAGAGAAAATTATAAAAATGTTTAATCAATTTGACTGCAAACCCATAAGCACCCAATTTGACCAAAATATGAAACTATATTCTAATATTGGTAGATCAAAAGATCAACTAGTATACACTAAAGTTATTGGTAGTCTAATGTATGTCATGACATGCACAAGACCTGATATTGCCTATGCTGTTGGAAAAATGAGTAGATATACCAGTAACCCTAGTTATATTCACTAGCTAGCTCTACAAAGAATTTTAAAATAGTTGAAAGGAACCGTGGACTATGTTATATTGTACAGTGGGTATCCAAGTGTAATAGAGGGATACACGGATGTCAGTTGAAACACTGGAAGCGAGGATAATAATAAATCAACCAAAGGATGTATATTTACTCTTAGTGGGGGGGCGATATCTTGGGCCTCAAAGAAAAAAACATGTATTATAGTACCATGGCTGTTGAATTTATAACATTGGCTTCTTGTAGTAAAGAAGCGGAATGGTTAAGAAATCTGCTATTAGAAATTCATGTATGGCCAAAATCAATGCCTCCGATATTTGTGCATTGTGATAGTCAAGCAACACTATCAAGAGCATATAGCCAGATATATAATGGCAAATCTAAGCATATTGGCCTAAGGCACAGTGTAGTGAGGCAAATGCTTACTAATGGGGTAATTACCATAGATTTTGTGAGATCTAGCTTAAACTTGGCTGATCCATTTACAAAAGGACTTGTAAAAGATTTGGTGTTGAAAACATCAAAATGGATGAGTTTAAAGCCAACATAGAAATCACCTATGATGGAAACTCAACTCAGCATAATGAAATTCATTATCTTGAGTTTAATGAGCAAAAGTACAAAAAGCACTATAATATTAGTCTGAACAACTATTATTGTATTCATTCTAAGAAGAGTGCTTGGCACCTATAATGATATGGTGGAGGTTGTACTACTCGGTACTTAATAGATATAGGATAGAAGTACTGTAGAAGTGTATACTTATAGGGAACTTGCAATAAACCTACCTATATGGATGCACGAAGGTGGTGCTGCCTTCTATGAGACTATGACTTAAGTTTCTAAAGGCATTTCATGAAACCAAGATATAGACACAAGGCCAACCCATGCGTCAGCTTATGAACTATATGAATAAAAGATAATAAGTATGTGAAACATATCCGGTACGTCACATAGGATCATTGGTTCAATGCTTAGTCAACACTTCATCCTGGCATGCTTTGATAGGTTATCACTATGTATAGATTTAAGTCCACAACACAACTGTACTTATGTACAAGTTTTTTTGCAACATTTGACAAGAGAAATTTTCTTAAAATTTGGTGGAGGATTGTTAGTGTAAATTTTTATAAAATATTCATGTAAGTAAATTTTTTTTTGATAAGAAGAAGAGACAGAGAAGACGAAGAATGTGGGATTGAAGATAGACCCACATCATAGAAAAGAAGGGACTATATCTATTTAAATATAGATTCCTCAAGAGAAGTTTCGGCCCTTTGGTCACCTAATGCTTGCTCTTTTATGAGGAGAGAGACCATGCACCACAATCACATACGTG
Organism: Allium fistulosum; assembly: GCA_030737815.1. Lineage (NCBI taxonomy): Eukaryota > Viridiplantae > Streptophyta > Magnoliopsida > Asparagales > Amaryllidaceae > Allium > Allium fistulosum. The sequence goes on along the minus strand of CM060903.1, from coordinate 830,027,228 downwards.
CATGTCATTGCCGCCGTCCGACCAACCGGATCGGGTCGGTTTTGGGTCTAAATTATATTTTGGACCTAAGTAGTTAATATCGGTATCGATAATATATCGGACATGTGTAGAACATTTTATAAACCATATTGTATTATTTAATAATGTTATAACGAGCTTATGTTTTTAAATATTTGGATCAATATTGCCAAATTGCTATGAAAGAGTGATTGCATATAGTTTCCATATTACAATATGTTTACCGAAATATTCTATTAAACACAAATAATCTTATAAAAATCGAGAAATTCGTACAATGTGTATCTTTATTATGTTATTAATTTTTATGCTATATTCGTTTTTTAAGTCATCTGATTAATTATATTAATTTGCAATTTTTTTCCATATTTATAGTTTCTTCATTTTCGTTTTCACTTTATTTATCAAATAAGCAATGTTGATTTGATATCAGTTACAACTTCTAATTTATTCTTTATCGATTTTCAAATATATAAATTTACTACTTTTCAATGTTTTGATTATTGTTGCATGATAACAACTAATAAAATCAATTTTCATAACCAGACTTACCAGTTAGAAACGATGAACCAAAATATAACTAAAAAGAGTAGTAACCCTTAAACGATCTAGTTTTTAGTGGTAAAGTCTTCACGCGAAATAAAGCAAATAATATAATGGAATGAATAGAATTTTCTTTGTTAAAAGACGAATGAAATAGACTAAAAAATTATGGTTAAAACTAAAAGAAACTAGTTGTAACAAAAGGGATTTTCGACCCTCGAAAATCGACACTAATACGTCCACTGTATTGCATATGGAGCAATTGAATGCAAGAAAACCCGATCGTTGGGGAAAGAAGAAGAAAGAAAGAAGAAATAAAGAAGAAAACTAAACAACACGGAATCTCACAGCAGAACGAATAATTTATAATATGCAACAAATCTTTACACAAAGATAAACTGTAATATACATACATCAATCAGAGTATGCTAACCAGTTTCAGCCTAGACAGATATAATAACCTGTCCTTATAATTGCTGATAAATACAACCAACAGATAACACGGCGGAATACAAAGAAATACATAGATATGTCTTGGACCTCCAACTCGTCTCATAAGCTCTAATGCATCCAAAACAATCTACAAATATGCTCGGTCTAACCCAAGCATTGAAAGGAATGAACACCTGGATCAGTCTGGTAAACCAGCGTGAGAAGAACACACCTCAAATGGAATTTAATGATTCTCAGAACCTTTCAAATAAAGGTATCTCGTAAGACCACACCGCACATAAACACAGACGGGTTTTAACCTTACGATAACTAAAACACTTTTATATCAAATCCAGTGATACTATAATAATGTCTAGAGGTTCAAAGTAAATATATAAAATAGCTGAAATGCTTGCATCTCACATTCCAACATAGCTGGACACATCTAACTCCATAAAGGCTCGTATTGAAGAATGGATTCCATACTATGGCATGGTAAGGGACTACCTTCCGATGGTATACCCCTAGAAAATGCACCGGAGTCTGACAAGACTTCTTATACCCATGCTACACAGAGCCGGGTGCCCCTTTAACAAGGCGAACCAGATTACCTCATCCTTTGACACCTAGGCCTTATACTACCATGGCGCGTACATGCAAACAACTCAAAAAGGAACAATCTAGATTGAATGACGGCTCCTAATGGTAGCTAACCACATAGCTCTGCTGCATACCCTATTTTTGCCATTTCCCGATTTGTGAGGCTTGTGAAGTCATGTCTTTACCTTTTTAATAGTGAACCCACTTGGAATGCTAACACTGCCCTTCAAGCATCAATGAAATGCTAACATTCGTCCATACAAGTTCGTTCCGAACTGAACAAAACCAAAGGCACTACTTCCATTACATCCATTATGGGGAATCCCTCCGAAGGAAAATAGAAAATGACCCTTGCACATCAGAACTCCATCTTCGATTCCATGCACTTCCAGATGTCTTCAGTTTGAGACGCTTGAGTTGGATCAAAGTGATTTTTGTAAAACATATCCGATCCCGGTCTCTTCGAAAAAATTCCGATAATTTCTGGTAAACTCAACCCCAGTTCTTTAGGAAATAAACAGACAAATGAATAAGAGTGGAGTTTACCTCCTATCCGTTGAATGAACGGATTTCCTTATCATTTGCCCTAGAAGAACGAAACGAGTTTATACATACAGTATATCACCATCAACAGTAACTGTACCATATAATTCCCGTGTTCCTCTTAGATATTTCCAAAGTTACATTTTGGTCCATATTGATAGTCGGTTATTTAATTATCAAATAAACAAACATTCAATTCAGGGATTTAATTCCATAGGGAATAACAACATTAGCTAAGCACATAAGCAATCATTAGCCTCTTTAATTAATCTTGTCAAAAATCATCTTGTAAATAGTTGTATAAAAATACTTTTACAAAGATTCATTCACCAATCCCTATATTTTCAATACTTGGAAAAATATCCATATACTTGTCTCAATGGTATAAGTATATTAACGAAACACTTGAGAAGGATTCCCTTTTTATATCAATTCTAAATCATTTATAACTCCTTTATAAATCTCTAAAAACCATTTATAAACTATTTTATAAATCTTTGAAACCATTTATAAAACTCTTTATAAAATCCCTTATAAAATCAAATCTCCATTTCCAATTATAAACTATTTTATAAATTTCAAAACATTTATAAACTCTTTATAAATCCATAAAACTATTTACAAAACTCCTTTTATAAATCTAGATACCCAGTTCTAAAATTCTTTTATAAATATCTAAAACTCTTTTTACCTTGCAAATATCTTCCTTTAATTCTCCAAACCATTTTATAAAAACTTCTTTTAGAAAACCAAGTCTTTTTCAAAACTTTATTTATAAAACTCAAAAACATTTATAAATAAATAATTATTAATTACTTTAAAACTATATTAATTATTTAAATATCAACTTTTCAAAATCTCAAAATATGGATAAATTCCTTTTAAACAATATTTATTATAAACAAATAACTTAAATCAATAAAAAACAATAGTTAACCAATTTTAAAACCTTATTAAATAAAATTAAACACTTTTAAAAAAATTATTAATTAATAAATAAATAACTTTAAAAAATTATTTTATAGTAATTCAAACGCAAAACATTATAATATAAAATAATAATTAAACTTCAAAACATTTATATTAACAATAAGGATAAATAAAATAAATAGTTTTCTACGATATTAAAATAATGATAAACCACTTTAATACATTATTAATAGAAATAAACAGCTTTAAAAAAGGAAACATTTCTAACGATAGTTAAACACTTTAAATCATTTTTAAATAATTTAGAAAAGACGGATAGAAAGGTGGGAGTAAAATAGAATTAGATCCATTTAAAATAAAATATTTCCGAAAAACCCCAAATTCAGGTTTAAAATCATCTTCAGTTTCGATACCCAACTCCAACTCAAATGGAAATTTATAGTATTTAAAAATATTAGTTTTAAGGCCAACAACTACCAACGCTTAACCAATTTCGATATTGATTTTCTATCACTATAGGGTTTAAGTTTGATCAAATAACAATGTCATAACCAATAGTGTCAAATAATCAGGTTTGTTATTCAATAACCGTATAATAAGAATATTGTTGAGAAATAATACAACAATGGTGAGGAATCCTATTGGATCTCTCCAACCTGTCCCCTGCATCACAACTTATATATATCAACGCGCACACGAGCGCGCGCATAAACACACACACACAAATATATATATATATATAAATCAATACTGGTGAGGATTCTTATTGGATCCCTCCAACCTATTTCCCTGCAATTTATTTCATATATTGACCTTTTCAAAAGCGACAATTCATCTAAACTAAACAATCAATAGATAAACACCCAACATCCAATCAATAATTTTTAGCAACTATATAATATTACCGGTTAACCAAGATGGTGAGTTTAACTCACCATTCTTCCAGTCATCACCGAGGCGTTTTGATTTCGTCTGAATCCGAATGATGTTCGAATTCAGTGTAAAATTCCACTAGCTTCAACCATCACCAATCTAATTCCATAATGTAGTGCTCGATACTACGAACCTTAGTTAAACAATTTGGATCTAGAATGAAAAAGATATACATTTTATAACACTCAAGAATTTAATATAATATTTAATTGCTAATCACTATCAATAAACAATTACTAACCTTAGTTAAACCTGCTTTAATCAGTTCTCATTCAAACCCAAACCACCGAACTTTGACCACCCCTAACCATCACCTCCGTTCACGTGCCACAACCACAACCTCGTTGTTGACTGCCTGGACCACTCGCAACCCAACGCCGCAAGCCACGAATCCCAGTTTGCCACCATTAGCTCCTAAGAATCCAATTTTCGATTTTCTTTCATCTCCAAATCGTGGTCACCTCAAATCGCCGTTGGCCACCAAATTCCCATCGAAGGTAGCCCTCACCATCCCCTTCATCTTCCCTTCATATCCCATCGCCTAAAAGTCAATCAAGACACCGTGATTCACCAAAACCCCAATTTGATCATCATGAAACTACTGCCACCTCTGTCCATGGAGACGATTGCCACCGTCAAGTTGGTCATCTCGTCGACGCAGACCTTTTCCTGGTTGAGCCGAGGCATGAAAATGCCTTAGGTGGCCGCGATGAAAGACGATCGTTGGATGTATTTTTTGATTTCATAAAGAAACGAACCCATTTTCTTTGTCTGGACAATGTTATATAGAGGAAGGTATGGGCCTGATGTATAGGGGTATGGGGTAGGGTATGGGAGAGAAGGTGCCTTTTATTATTATATTCAAAAATATTTAGCTCTAAGCACCCAAAAATCTCGAACTTCTGACAAGGCATGCCGACTGGCGTTCTATACTAAATACCACTGTTATCAACTTAATGGAACTATTACCAATACCTAATTCAATCATATGCAGAAGATAGCTTTTAAAATCAACTTACATTATATTAATTTCTACAATTTCTATGCATTTCGAGCTTTCCTGGCCAAACGATATGTTTGATCGCCAAGAAATTCGTCAGGGTTCAACAATTTATTATTATTACAGAACCAAGGGCACTAGTTTCGTCAAAATCCGAGACAGTGTACCGGGATGATGATTTCATACATTAATCAAAACGAATTATAATTAAAACGATTTCAACACCTTTAATTACATTTAAATTCTAAATTAAAATCCTACTAAGATCATTCTTATTTATACTGAATTAAATAAGATTTCAAAAATTATTTTTATTCATCTTATATCCCACATCCAATTATTTAGATAATCCCAATATTAAATTCACAATTCACCTATTCAAATAAATCTCTATATTTGAAAATTTAAGTTGTTTGACTTATAAAACTAACATTTCAATATTTAAAATAAATTAAATATTTCAAAATCAATTGACTAAAATTCTAGGTTGTTACATTAGTGCATTGGAATCCCTACGTATTGCCATTTACCATATACTAAAAACTACTATTGAGAATTTGAAGATATTTATTTGTAAATTTATTTTCTCCAAGACATACAAAAATGAATACTATTTTTTTAAAAATATCGAGGATTTTACATTAAATATCGGAGTGATATATCAACAAATATCAGGCGATATATCGGTAATGATATTTGAAGCGATAATTTGGAAAAAAATATTGGGTAAGGAGCCATATGAGATATGTTAGTGATATATCAACAATATTATCTGATACTAACTACATAGATTTGGACAGAATAATTTTAGTTAAAACGAGCCAAGGTCTAAACCCGTTAACAAGTGCAAAAATTAAATTTGAATGGAAGAAAACGGTGGAAGACGTGACTGTTTGAAAATGGCAAGACGTTTAAATTCAAATGAAAGGAAGCAAAATTTGGCAGGAGATGCAATGCTTCAAATGTGAAAAGACATCTCTTCACAACTATAAATAGAAACACTTAAAAAAACTTTTAGATTAAACTTTTTCTCCTGTTTCGAATCTCCTTCCTCTTCTCCTCTCTTATTTCATTCAATAATATTTCGGGTTTGTGATATGTAGATCACCAACTCGAAATTCTTGTCACTATAGTCAGTTTAGAAGATAATTTGAATCGATTTCGACAGTGCTATCGCAATCATTTGAAGAGATTAATCCTCTCGGTTCTATTGTATCTTAGAAGGTGATTTGCCTTAATTCACATCACCCATTCGTTTATTAAAATGATATAAACGAGGGGTGAGGGCAAATAATGTCTTAAGGAGAGCATCATCGAGGTGCCTTGAAGCGATCTCTATAGATTTGATTTACCACTGCTGTGTCATTCACCAGAGATCCAAAAAACACACCATACTTGGGTTCATCTATGTCCTAGTTGGTTGATTATAATTATAAACAAGAGTGTAGGTTGTTGATTTGTTGTGGCATGTCTTAGTTAGCCAATCCTAATTTTTTTAAAGAGATTTTTTTACAATTACCGGTTCTTTCTTATTGTGTTATGCTAAATATTTATTAGCTCAATATTGCTCTACTAATTTTCAAATAGATAATCATTCCATTTATCAACCTTTAATACTTGATACATACAAAATTTATCATTGTTAGCTCTATTTAATTCATATAGAGATTTTTATTCGTACTTACATGAATCTCCTTTAACCAAAGCATCTTCTTTTGGTAGTTTTTTGGATTAGCTATTCTTTAGACTTTGGGTTATTATGCGTGATAATCTCCAAGGATATACTTTTTGACATTTTATGAAATTGCAATGAAAATTAAGATGTCTTTTGAAAGTTGTATGTCCATATGATCATCGCTTTCTGTCAACAAAATATGCAAGGCTTGTTTTTAACTTCAACTAATATGAAAGTAGGTATATATAAATCATTTAAAATTTCCAACTTGTAGGTTCTTTGTATGCGATACTCAATGAGACTAAAGTAACTTCTTAACTTCCTTTTTTAAGTTTGTTGCATATTTATGCAGCCATTTTTTTGTTTTTGTTAACTTAACTGGAAGTAACTTCTGATGTTTTAGCACATCGGCACGTTTGATGTTTTAGTTTCAATGTCAGTTGTTTACTTTAGTATTTTTCTATTTTCATTATTTCATAAAATCATAGTTGCATGCATTAGTTAAGATAATGGTACCATGCTTGTGGATTTCAATGCAACTCTATATTTCGATGCATTAGTTCTTGGCATGCTCAGCCATGGTTGTGATTTCTATGCAACTCGTATGCCTTTTTTTGTTTCTTAGATTTTTGACATGCTCGACCATGTCCCATTCAAACCACTTTTACTTAACGTTTTTTTCATGCCCTTTTTTAATTGTTGTAGGTAATTGAAGACTTTTGGAGCAGACATTAGCATGATGCTGCATTATTGAAGTGTTTGAAATCCTTTTTGATATAGTAATTAGATTATGATTTCCTTTTGGTTTGATACACTTTGGGATGTAACAGAAATTGTGCAAAATTGGTTTTTGAATTTTGTATAAATTTTGATATATTTATTACAGTATGTTGAATATAAAATGAGTGTACATGATTATTGTATAAATATAAAACAAATCCAATATGATAAACAAAACACTATAGAATGCTTTTTGAACAAAAATGGCACAAACACCCGATAGATTGAGTAGAGAATAAAAGCAAAGAAAATAAATGAAAAACGAATAAGAAAGAACACACACAATTTATAATGGTTCGACGTACACCGGCCTACGTCCACTTAATGATTTTTATTGCTTATCTTGCTGATTGTAGGCAAAAATTCTTACGGGTCGGCAGAACTCCCACTATGGGTCGGTACAACTCCTACTGAAATTATAAGAAATTAGAGTAAGAAAATTAAGAGCCAAAAGGTCCTGAAAAATGAGCCCAAGCCCTCTATTTATAGAGATAGGGAGTCTGAAATCTCGCACAAAAGATCTCCAGGTTGTTCTCCTTGCTATAGACCAGTTTTCCATGAAAATAGATTGCCACCTCATCAGCTAGGATGGGTTGGTACAACTCCAAGGATAGGGATCGGTACTGACCCATAATATTGCCAAATTGGTTGCCTTCAACTCTTCGCTTCGGCTCATCTTGTGGTACCAATGATAGAGTTGTAGATGAATAAAGTTGCCGATTCAAGAGTTCGTGGAGATTGAAAGAGAATTGCACTGGAACAAAAAAAACAACACTTGAAATGGGGTTTTAACATCAAGTAGCATAGGTAGGTAGAAGTTGGGGTCCACCAGTGGAGAAAACATGGGTCAATACTGATCCATGATGGTGGGTCGATATCGACCTACTTCTTGGTAGATCCCATCTTCTATTCTCTCCGGATTGCTTGCTATTTGCCCTTTGGTTCTGTTTGCATTTGAGTTTTGGGTTTCATGGTCACCTCTTCGGGTATCTTGCCTTGATAATTTTGAAGTTTGGCTCTTCGAGTTTGTTCGTATACTGCCCGGTCAAAAGGCAGGATAACACTTTCCCCCCAAAAGCAAGACGTGCGAATGGAAGGTGTGCTTTCCTCGAGAATGAATGTGATGTCAATCTTTGATAGTTTAGCTCTCAGGCTATTACGATCTAAGTGAATCGCCTAGTTCCTTTGGATTCTCTTATCAATCACGAGTCTTTCCAGACCTGTCATAGCCTAAGACTCTAGGCTCTACCAAAGTGTTTTCTATACACCATCACAATTCCGAGTTCATCTGGAGTCATTACATCACATATCAAAATCGTCCCATGTTCACCTAGGATTTGGAAATTCTATTCTAATTATAAGGCATTCAAATCCTCAAAATCAAGACATGTTTTAAGGTTGATCTCTCTAGATCATTTCATATTCAGTTTAATGTACGATCTCTTTGGATCATTTATTGTTGAAGTTGAGCAAATGATTTCTCCAAATCATTAATCAAAATCTATGGCCGTTTAGAGAATATAGTTAAATCCGCAGTCACTCCGGATCGTTAATTGAAGCCATGGTCATTTGAGTTCGATAATCAAATCCATAGTCTCTCTGGACAGTTAATCAAATACATATCCGTTCGGGTCAATAATCAAATCCGTGATCTCTCTGGACCGTTAATCGAATCCATGGCCATTCGGGGTCGATAATCAAATTTATGATCTCTCTGGACTGTTTAACAAATCCATGGTCATTTGGTCTGATACTTCAGTCCATGGTCTCTTCAAACAGTTAATCAAATCAATGGATGTTCAGGGCTGGTAATCAAATCCATGGTCTAACCGGACCCTTGCTGAGACCAATCCTCTCGCTCTCTGGCAAGGGTACTCAATGACAAGCAAGCCCATCCAGTCGCTCTTGGACAAACTGACCTACTTCCTGCACTCTAGTCGGGACATATAGCGATTAGATCCATGGTCTCTCCGGACCCTTGCTGACTCCAATCTGCTCACCCTCCGACGAGGAGACCCAACGACAAGTATGCCCATCCACTCATGCTCCGGCGAGGTGACTTACTTCTAGCACTTTGTTCCCTACTCTTTGACCAGGACTTAAAGCAATCAATATCGTACAAGTCCACCCACTCGCTCTCCATTGAGGGGACTTGCACCTTGCACTCCGGTCCTATCTCCCCAGATGGAACTTAAAGTAATCAATATTAGTCATCATGTTCAAGTTGATTTTTCAAAAGTCAAATAAGAAGAAATCCTATGCGTCTATCCCAAACATCCGACTCAGAGCGTGCCTAGAGACCAATCTAGGTCTTATACACGTGTAAGCTGGCTGAGGTTATTATTACCCTAATCAGTTATCTCAGGCATCCAACTCAGAGCATGCTTAAGGACCTTTCGGGATCCTATATATGTGTAAGCGACCTGAGATTATACTGCATCATTTATTTAATATCAAGGTAAAGGAATCGAACCTGACTCAAATCCATCTCGATCATGGGTTTGTCATCCAATGGAAGACTCTGCCAATCTTCGTTCTACCCCCATTCCAATGGTGAGCTTTTGGTTCTAGCTTCTACTATCATGCATTCATATTCCAATTTGCCTCTCTGGCTTCAACATCGCCCGTTCTAGGCATCAAAGCTCATCCTAGATCCAAATAGATCGTGCCTCCGAGTCTTGGGGGCATTGTTTTAGTTTTCTTTGCTCTATTTCCAAATGCTCTAGCATTATCTTATAGACGTACATCATTTCTTCCTAGGCCAGGATGACCCATGCCCCCGAGTCTTTGTGGGTTAGTACCGACCCATGCTTGTGGGTCGGTACCAGCCCGTATGTTTGGCTCAGGGTTCGTCCCGGGTGGTCGTTCTACTCCGCTTCCAGTTACCTGCACTCTGGCTTCTTGTCTTTGATTTTGATTTGCAACAACTTTAGTTATTCCCATCCATCCCATTCTCCTAAAGAATTTCTCCATCGTCTCTTCCTAGCAAGCAAGCATTATTTCTTACAATCCATTCATCATGGCTTCCGCCTCATCGCTGGTTATGTAAATTGATGGGGGATAAGCTCCTAAGGATGCCTGTTCATTGCCCTTGGTTGATTTCCTCCAATTGCAGTCCTTCTAATTGACTGCCTAGCCATGCTGAATCTTCCCAAGTCTTAAATCAATGAGATCAAGTGTCTCTCAATGAAAGCACCAAAACGTTTGAACCAAAAATGGCACAAACACCCAATACATTGAGCAGAGAATAAAAAAGTGAAGAAAATAAATGAAAAACGAGCAAGAAAGAACATACAGAGTTTATAGTGGTTTTGCGTACTCCGGCCTATGTCTACTTAATGATTTTTATTACTTATCTTGCTGATTAAAGGCAGAAGTTCTTACGGATTAGTACAACTCCCACTATAGGTCGGTACAACTCTGATTGAAATTATAAGAAATTAGAGTAAGAGCCAAAAAAATCCTGAAAAATGAGCCTTACCCCACTATATATAGAGCTAGGGAGCCTAAACTCTCGCACAAAAGATCTCCAGGCCGTTCTCCTTACTATATACCTGTTCTCCATGATTGTCGCCTCATCAGCTTGTATAGGTCGGTACAACTCCTAGGGTAGAGGTCGGTACCAACCCATAATATTGTCAAATTAGGTACCTTCAACTCTTCGCTTCGGCTCATTTTGTGGTTAGCTTCGTGATTCCAGAGTCATTTGCATTAATAATAGCTTGTTTCGGAGTCCAAATGATGGAGTTGTAGATGAATGAAGTTGCTAATTTAGAAGTTCGTGGAGATCGATAGAGAATTGTATTGGAACAACAAAAGAATACTTGAAATCGGGTACTAGCATCAAGTAGGGTAGGTAGGCAGAAGATGAGGTCCTCTAGTGGAGAAAACATGGGTCGGTACCTACCCATGATGGTGGTTGGTACCGACCCACCACTTGGGTGGATCCCGTCTTCTGTTCTCTCCGAATTGCTTGTTATTTGCCCCTTGGTTTCATTTGTATTTGAGTTTTGGGTTTCGTGGTCACCTCTTCCGGAGTCTTGCCTTAATAACTTTGAAGTTAGACTCGTCGAGTTTGTTCGTATACTGCCTGGTCAAAAGGCGGGATAACAAAAGCTATTCACGGTAGAAATTAAACGCTATGGGATAGCATATTGCAGCTTTATAACATGTCATAAAACATTCAGATCATAGTTCAACATTTTTCATCACCGTTTAAGGGAACGATATTAAAATTATTTAAAACATTTTTTTCAGCTTAGAAAGCCTTTGCACAGGGTTGAAATTTCATTGTAAAAGTCGCCTATAATGACAACAAAACAAAAACATAATAAATTCTAGGATTTTTACTGCATTTGTGCACATGCTGTTTAAAGTTCAAGACCTATTACAACATGTCATTATACAACATTTATAACTGCATTGTTAAAACTTTTAACAGCGTTTTTTGCACTGTCAAGTTTTTTTTGTAGTGAATGCATTGCTCAACATTTAAAGAGCATTATATATTCTAGTCTCAATGGATATACCAATATCAAATTTCGATACACCTTGACTAGGAACATTTAAAACGATATGTTTATTTTGTTGTGATAAATCACTAATGACACAACATGTTATAATTAGTATCATAAAACATACCATTTCATGGATTTTATGTTAAATATATTTTTAATTAAATTAATCAATTAATATAACACATTATACCAAGTATATAATAAAAATGAAACACTTTTTATTTTAAACAAGATTTGTTATCGAGTTAGATATATATACACCCTAACTTTATCAATCTCCCACTTGCACTTGGGGCCAATATGGAATTTCTATTTCACCCCGTTAATCAGTTTGATGAGAATTGATCGAGCTTGATCCTTCATGAACGGATCTGCTATGTTGTTTTAATTATCTACTATGTCAATCAACTCTCTTTGATGTTTATAAACTACCTTTATCATGTAGAAATATTCAGAGTATGTTTTTCGACTTCTACTGAGCTCTCATCATTACATTGTTATCATATAACAATAATGTAGTATTCTTAATACTTGGAATCACCTATAGCTCAATTAAAAATTTATGCATTTATATTTATACATTGCATTTATCGTGGCCCTATGCAAGGCGATGTACTTAGCTTTTTCGTTGAAACAGCCACACCTTTTATTTGGAACATTTCCAACTTAAAGCTCCTTAACTGAGGTTTGAATATGAATTTAATATTGACGTATTATGCTCGTTGTCAAATATGAAGTTCGAGTCTAACCACTACTTTATAAGAAGTTTATTGTTTCTGTAAACAATTCTCTAGTATTTCGTAAGTAATTGAAAACACTCTAAACTACCATATAGTTCTTAATTTGGATTTGATATGTGCTTTATGCATCAAATACGCAAGCAAAAATACAATATTGTAGACAATACAACATGTATGATAATTCCTATTGCCAATACATGAAGAATCCATCTTACATGTTCCATATTGAACATTTAATTATGGTGTCTTTGCAAATCGTTTGGGACATTCCCAATATCCTTTATACTTATTATAAAAGATATAGTTTACAAATCCAATATCGAGTATTAAACAACCAAACTATTACTGAATTGATATGTACATCATTGACAATCAGTAGTATGTTGTTTACTTATAGTCTAGAAATATCTATCTACCTTTTAATGTTCTTTCTTATGGACACACTCTTCCTTTGCATTTTGATTAAAAATCAAACTATTCGATAATTCTATCAAAACTCATTCAATTCCGATGCTTACAGAATGGTACTTTCATATCATTTCTTGGATCGTATCCATAAAACCCACAAACTCAATATCGCTATCACTAATTTCGAGATACATTGGTTATTTTATGCAAATAGTCTATTCTAAATCATTATTTAGAATTTTCCATTTCAACACAATATACCAAAACACAAGTCATACCAGGCTAATTTTGTGAGTAAAATCCGAATTAACTTGAGCACATCGAATGGTGAATCTGTTATGTTAATTTCAATAATTGAAATTTACAATGTTATGCTTATTAATATTTCTCACAATATTCCAACTGCATTTGTCTTTCTCTTAAAGACCCATTCATGGTCGATGGATCATATCTCTTTGGGTACAACCATCAAATTCATATTTTGATACTATATTTGGAATTATTTCAGATTTACACATCATACTGCATCGTACAGTCAATACTTTTAATGATTTAATTGACAACTGAGGATTGTCTATTTTCAACATTAATAAGAAACTCATAGTTTGCCTTCTATGTGTGAGAATACTTATTAGGCACTCTAATGTAATGTGTTCGTTTAGGTTGGGTAAATTTCATTTCATCCTATGTAATCAGTTTTATCTTTAGATCATATCCAAATCCACTTTACTACCAATAATTTCTCAAATAAATACTTTCGCTATAAAGTTGGTGTTTCTTGAAATAGCAATTGTTTCTCCATTTGATGAAATGGGTATTCATAATTTTTTTATAAATTGCCTTATGTATACGTTTATTTGGTTTTTAGTTACAGTACTTATGTTCAAGACAAAAATTGGTCATCTAATGACAGTCGTTCCTAAACTCCTTTTGAGGCAATTCATACAAGATCCTTAATGAACAATTATTACGTGGAGTCTTTCAACTCGCACAATCGGCCAACTCTTAGGCCTAGGATATGTTGGGGTTTCTTATAAATTCTTATCGTGTATGATTCCGTAAACTATTCTTTTAGATGAAACTAATTTTAACCTTCTGTACTACTACTCTTACCTACATGACCTTACAAAAAATAGTTAACTAAATTTCACTCACAATTAATCGAAATTTGTTCAATAAAGTTTGATTACTCTTTATCGATACATCATTGTATCATGGGGGAGTGACTTTTGAGATTGAATATTTATTCATTCTTTGGTATGTTCAAAACCATTTCAAATATACTCACTTATTCGATTGAATCGAATAATCTTATTTTTTATTGCATGTTATTTTATTTACTTCCATTTTATATTTTATGTGCTTATCGTAGACATACTACATGTGTATCAAATATACATGTTCATGTTTATGATAACTCATCATTAATGCAATGAAATACATGGAATGGTTTTTTTGTATTAATAGACTTACAATGCATACATCTATATGTATCAGTCTGAAGAGTTCATCAACTCTTATGATGCTCCTACTCAATAAGTGCTTTACCCTTTATTGTTTAAGATATAATTCAACTTGTAACATATGATTCATAATCAAATAATCAAAGAATTATTTCTTTAAACTATGGCTTAGTCCATAATTCCAAAATAATTGCAGATAAATTTAGATTCTTTTATACTTTCCAGTGCATCACAAATACTGCTATCATAGTTTCATTTTATAACAAATATTCATAATATTCATATTGAAATAATACTATGTCTATTTACAGTTAACACTAAAAAACAGTTATTATTTCATAGATAAGTTTGGTCTGTTTTATGAAAACAATTTTTCGTAACTTGATGTGATTAATAAGCGTAATATGACATGTTCCCATAATTTCCGCCATTACTATAATAGCATATGAAACATGGAGATCCATTCAATCATTTAATATAGATAATTTATTTCATTTACTATAGTTGGTTTATAGTTGAGAATTTTTAGATCAAATATCTTAAATTCAAAGAAAAAAATCTCATAGAAAACAATTCTCTATATGAAAATATATTTGGAATAGATATCGTATTTCTTATTCCTTATTAAGTACCTATTATTATTTTACAATTCTCACTTCCAATCTTTCTTTAAGAAGGAGAAGTTACCTTTCACTCTCTTTATCTCAACCGTGCCTTCAGTTACATCTACTCTTGTATATTAATTTTCCTTTCTAAATTATCAGACCATTCAAAGGAAATTCTTACTACAACATCGTAAAGAGCTCTTTACAAAAATGCATTTGGTCATTCTTGTAACGACCCGTATTTTTAACCATTTTAAATTATTAAATTTAGTGTAATTAATGAATAAAAATGGTTAAAAATATTTTTTAATGATTTTGAATGTAAGTTATTGGATATGAACTTGAATAAAATTTTGAAATAAACAAATTTCGAAAATTGAAGTAATAACAAGTATTGAAAGGAAATGCTATGTATTGAATGTGTTTACAATCAATAATTGAATTGAATAATAAATGTCGAATTCACTAGATGTAAATAAAGTAATTGGTTGATAACTAATATTTATGTGAAAGCTAATATTGGAATTTATTGAATATTGGACAATTAAATTGTTTAGAATTTAATCTTGAGAATTATATAAATAACTGAATCCTAAATTAAATATGAATGAAATGATTTCAAAATTTGATTTTTGATGTTATTTAAATATGGATAAAGATTGTCAACACTTAAAAATTGAATTTAAGTGATTAATTTAAAATTTGAAAATTTTATATTTTAATTGACGAGTAAAAAAAATGGCGATCCGAGGCACTGTCCCGGATTTCGACGAAACTAGTTCCATTGGATCCATAATAGTGTATGATTATCGGATTTCAAATTTTGTAGCGTTTGGAGTTGTCGTTTGATCGTACGGGATAGAAACACGTTGAATTTAATATCGAATATTCAATATAATAATTGGGTCTGAAAAGCTATCTTCCACATACGATCGAATTAGGCCTTGAAACTTGTTCCATTGCATTCGAAATGGGGGTATAACATTATAAATTCCTGGTGGCATGCCTTGATTGGAATTCGAAAAATTTAGCTGGATATTTTCGAATTTAAATGATATATATATTCTTGATTTTAACACAACCCACATTCTTTCACCATCAGCCAACCTATATTAAGACAAGCCACCCTACAATGTATGTCTCCCTTGATTTAAAAATCGTCTGCGTTCCCTCTTTTCATTCCAGAGCACGACAGAGCAAGAAAAAAAAGAAATAGAGAAGGAAACTTCAAAAATTAAATTCGCAAAGCCCACTCAATAAAAATAATATGAAATTTGTTTTAAAATTTAAGTTACATGAATAGCTTTCCCTGGGTATACATATCGATGGGTTCGACGGCGACTTGATGGGGGGTCGAGTGAGGCAGCTAGCTAGGGTTGGAGATTTTGGGTAATATAGGTCTAGTTAGTGGATGGCGATGGTTCCGTTGACTTCGTAATGGAGAGGCGCACCTGGGGATGAGTTTTGGTGGCGTGCCATAGTACAAGATCGAACGCGACCTGATGTTGTTTCATGTACATGGATGGTGGTAGTTTTTGATTTTGGGGCTCGGACGTGGTGAGATGGTCGACGATCGAATGAGGATGAGTGGAGCGACGTGTGGGTGGACTCGAAGCGGTCGATGGTGGGTTGTGTGGATCATGAACGTGCATGATTTTGCCATGCATATGGTTTACAATTGAGAGGGAACAGGAGGGAAGAAGATGATGGAGCGGGTTAGGTTCTTTTTGCTTGTTTGGGCCGGGCTTGGTTGCTGTAGGGTCATTAGTTTGAAAATTTATAGTTAGTGTTAATTCAATTCTATTTAAATCGATGAACTAGAATTTTAATAACTCCCCCATACGAGGTCGAAACGAGGCACAAATTTTTGCATTGTGATCGTGATGACGAAAGCTTCACAATGAAACTGGTTTGGATGGATTTGGGGACAGTGGAAATTTGGGCTAAAATCGGACGTTGTTCGGTTTTAGTTCCAAACTGGAACGTCTCGGTGACAACAGAAAATAAAGTTGAGTGTTTTATAGCACTCACAACGTACTAAAATATTTTTATGCTAGTTAAATTCGAAATCTTGAAGTAATATAAATTTATTGATCGTTGTTTGATAAATTTAATTGTCATTCGAATTAACTGTTAAAAATTAAAATTGATGGTTAAATTTGAAATTGGAATTTAATTGCCAGTAAAATACCTGATATTGATAACTATGGAATTGTTGTGAATTATTGGCTGATTTGGATGTTGATTGTGATGGATGCTATTGATTGACCATTTGGATGATTTGGACGTTTATTTATTTTGATATATCCTGTTATCATCCTGTAAATTATTTGTAGTATAAAACTGTAAATTGAATTATTTCGAATAAACTAAGAAATAGGTTGAAATGATATATACCTACGACAGTGTGATTTGGGTTGAAATGATATATATCCATCCCTGGAATTAAATTGAAATAACTGATCATTTGGCCATAGGATGGAAAATTATATACGAACACCAAATTGGTTAAATTAAATGATTTCAAAAAAAATTATTTGAAATTTATTTAAACGGTTTGATTTTAAGAAAACGAAAATCGAATTTATGGAAATCGAACTATTTCGAAATTGAGCTCGAAATTGAATTATATTTGAGAATTTGGATTTCAAATTGGGTATTGAAAGTAAATTGATTTAAGTGTTTTGAATTGATGTTTTAAAAAATCGAACTCGAAATTGATAAAAATCGAAATGGTTCAATATTTGAAATTGAAATTATTTTGGAATTGTAACTGAAACTAATTTGAAATTGGAATTGAAATCAATTTGAAATTGACATCAAAATTAATTTGGAATCAAAGTAAAGTTTGACTTGAAATCGGAATTGAATCGATTAAATCGAAATGGAAATTTAAAAGTGATTTGAATTGGAAAATTTGGAAATTGAATCAGTTTGACTTTGAAACTATTTTTAAATAAATTATTTTGATACAAACTATTTAAATCTATCATTTTAAATATTCAAATTGTTTTGTATTTTCCAATATATTTTTCTATATAAACCATTTTAATACTTAAACTATTTTATATTAAACTATTTTAATTATTTAAACTATTTTTAACTATTTTAACCATTTAAACTATATTTAACTATTTTAATTATTTAAACTATTTTCAAACTATTCAAACTATTTTTCAAAAATTCAAACTGGTAAAGGGTGGAGTGTTTATTTTTAAATAATGGATTTAAATAAAAACTGGGTTAAAATGAAGGTATAACCTAGATGGAAATTCGAAACAAATTTGGAACTGAAACCGAGATATTGAGGCGAAAATGATTTTGAAATGAAATATTATATTTTGAGTAAATATAATGATTTTGAAATGGATTTGATTTTGAAGCGAATATGATATTTTGATATCAAGTACGAACCGTTTTCGAAATGTAAAATACTAACCGGTCTGTAAAACGAGGTTTGGTTGTTAAAGAGACCAGGGCCGGATATGGGCATACTCTCTGTTGATACCGGAACTGCTTTGACAACTATGTACGTGGAGTGATTATCCAGAATGAAGTGGTTGGATTTGGCGTACGTTTGCTGGATTTGAAGAAAGAGAACGATGATGGATTAGCTTGGCACTTGTGCCAATTTGAAATGACTAAAATAGGAGTCGTGTCGGCCAAGTGGGTTAGCTACCCCGAGCTGACGCACTTCTTCGTATTACCATCATTTACATTGTGATTGATTGGTGCGCACCCTCGGATTTTGGGAGTGTTGGACGTGGTGGGCGATCTTGGCTATGATGCGTTACCACCAGCCGGGAAGGGTAAATTGGTAGTATCCTACCTTGGGAATTGCCTAATGTGCTTTGTTATACTTTTATCCCTATACAAGACCCATACGATTTTGTTTTAGTGTTGTCGTATCACGATGCATCCCGGACTACCGACGTTCTACTAGTGGTGTCAAATGCAAACTGTATGACAATGCTTAAAAACACATTAAGGGAGATTAATGTAAAGCCTTAACGCTAAGAAAAATATTTATTTTATTGATTAGACATTACATATATAGCGTATTCTACTACATGTAAATATTTTGATGGATCCTTAAGAGATGGAAAATCCTATAAAATCTCTTGAGTTATTGCACGCACGTTATACACTGGATTGGAGATGTGAAACCCCATAAGCATCTCTGACGCTATTACACTCATGTTATTATGCGATATTGATTTGACTTACATAAGGATATTTTAGTCCTGACTCGAGTGTTTCGTCTTTTCATTACGCTTGGGTCAGTCCTGAGTTTTTCAGCTTATCAAATATTATTCTCTGGAGGACGAAGACGAAGATTTGGAATTATTACTAGTATTATTCCATCATTGTTTGTTCCGCTGCATTATTTTATTTGTTTTGTTGTATATATATATAACTTTGATAAATGTTGTATAAATTATAATCAAATGTATAGTAAACAGCTTCATGAACTATTTATTTGATTATTATATATTATCGTTCCGCTGTGTGATTCTGTGTTTGTTTTCTCCTTCTTTTCTTATTTTTCTTAATTAACCCCATTGATTATCTATGTTCCGGATTGTTTAAGTCGGACATGTGTGGATTATTGTCGATTTAAACCTTCTGAAACGTGGGTCGTCACAGTTGGTATCAGAGCCAGGTTTAGCGATAACCTTGGCTTTAAGGGGTAACTCATTAGAGATAAGGTCAGTAGCACCTAGAATGAGTTTAACTGTATATATATGAGAACGTATTTGTTAGTGAATATAAAAATTGTTTTATATTGTGTCGGTTGATTTGTTGAGTGGCTTATGGACTCTTGTCAATACGAGTAATTAACGTTATTGATAAGGATCTCTAAACACTTGAACTGAACAATTCGACATAGTATTATTTTGAAATTAGGTAAATGAAATAATTTTACCCGAATTATATTTTATATATAGAGGAAGAAAATTTCAGAAATTATTATGGTATATATAGTCTGAATTGGCTGTTGGAAATGATAATATTGATCATTATTTTTTATTATTTGATTAGTCAATATTCCTAAACTATTAGCTATTATATGATTATAAGAAAATGAAACTGTATAAATGTGATTTATAAAATATAATTTGCAAGTAAAATGAATATAAAATTGAGAATTTGAGAAATTTAAATTTCGGTGTTTCGAAAAAAGGTTTGGAAAATAATATTAGTATGGTTTAAAAGTATATACAAATACAAATGGTTTTCAAATAAATTTTAAAAGGAATGAATTTTGTACTCCCCTCTTCCGTCGTTGGAAAATAATTTCGGTGATGACTGCGCAGCATCATCGACGTTCATTTTCGAGTCTCAAAGTGGGGGAGACTTCTGAGAAGCCTGGCTATGAAATTGTTTTGATAAACGGATTTTGGTTTAAACTCCAAAAGTATGATTTGATATACAAAAGCGATAAGTATATATAACTATTTCAAATTATTTGAAATGAACCCGGTATTTAAATTTTTTAAGTTCTGTTAATTAATAATCTTCAAATTATTTGAATAGAATGAAATATTTGAATAACTAGAACTTATAAAATAAGAGAATTAAGAAATCTAAGCTAAGTGTTTTAAGAAACTTTAGAGTTGAAGTTTGCAACTCTTAAATTGAAAGTAAAGGAAATTTAAACAAGTTAAAATAGTGAATATTCTAATTCAGTAAAATGAATCATGTTAATTTGTATAATACCAAATATCATTCTAATAGCATATAATAAGACTTACCAAATGTTAAAAGTTGAAATGATGATTTGGATATGTAATGGGGTATTATACAAGTAAAAAAAAACTTAAAAGTAATTAAAATGTGTATAAATGGAAATTTAGTTGTAATAATAAATGTTATATACTTAAGGATATTATGGAATAATGACTAAATGGAATAAGTAAGGGAACCTAAGAAAGTAGACAAATGAAATAAATAATATCTTTGTAAATTGGTTGTAGAACTAAATATAAATTTGCAAAGAAATTTTGAACTTGTAAATTTTGAGATAACTATAAACTTAGAAAAAGTCGTATATAAGAGGTCGGACTTTTATAGAATGATTATAAACTAAAGCGATGATTAATAAAAGGTTTCACAAATAAATTTGTTATTAAATGAAATTATGAAAATGAATGTGAATAAATGAATTTATACGAGATGTTGCTAAACGTAAAATGAAACAATTGAAATTTAACAAATTTAATTGAATAAATTGAATGTGAATGAAATAGATGTGAATAAATTGGAAGTAAACCAATTAAAGGCTAATAAATATTGAATGTTAATAAGAAATGAAGTGTATAAATTAAATATTGACATTGGAAATGAAAATGGGGATGGTTTATGAAATAATTGGATGAATACTAATAATTGAATGGTTTCTTTTGTTGTAAATCGTTGTTATAACTATTTTATTGTTTATGATTGCTGCCTGTCGTATATTAATGCTTATGTTATGGTTTGGGTTTAAAATTCATGTTATATGCTTCTATAAAACTCATACATGCCTTCTATATCCTTATATGCAACTATTATTCTAAATTGATTTGAGATAGGTGCATACGAAGACCGTTTGGACATATACGCGGATTTTATATTCTTTTGCTTGCTTAATACGATCGAACTCGCTCGTATTAATATAATAAGGTACACACTCGGATTAAATAGCGCGCTTTTATATTTTTCCCTACAGGATGCCTCATCATTGAGATGAGATGTATATTTGATATCTATTTGGTATATTTGGGTTATATATTGAATTGTAAAAAAATTTCGATCGAGCCGCGCAAAGGAGAGTCTGCCGAAATTTTCCATAAATCCGGGAGTTAGAAATTTTTTGAAGTTTTAAAAATTTTATAACTTGTTTTCTTAAAATAATTGTAAATTCCGTAAGCCGATCGGAGTAGCGTAGAAGAAATGTACTAAAAGTTTTCTAATGGATTTTATGTTTTATAAGTTGATATTTTTTAATATATCAAATGTAAGGTTCTCTACTTAGTTCCTTTCCGAGGACGAAAAGTTTTGAGTAGGGGAGATTGTAACGACGCATATTTTTAACTATTTTAAATTATTAAATTTAGTGTAGTTAATGAATAAAAATGTTTAAAAATAAAATTTTTAATGATTTTAAATGTAAGTTATTGGATATGAACTTGAATAAAATTTTGAAATAAACTAATTTCGAAAATTTAAGTAATAACAAGTATTGAAAGGAAATGTTATATATTGAATGTGTTTACAATCAATAATTGAATTGAATAATAAATGTCGAATTCACTAGATGTAAATAAAGTAATTAGTTGAAAACTAATATTCATGTGAAAGCTAATATTGGAATTTATTGAATATTTGACAATTAAAATGTTTAGAATTTATTCTTGAGAATTATATAAACAACTGAATCCTAAATTAAATATGAATGAAATGATTTCAAAATTTGATTTAGATGTTATTTAGATATGGATGAAGATTGTAAACACTTAAAAATTGATTTTAAGTGATTAATTTAATAATTAAAAATTAATATTTTAATTGACGAGTAAAAAAATGGCGATCCGAGGCACATTCTCGGATTTCGATGAAACCAGTTCCATTGGATCCATATTAGTGTATGATCATTGAATTTCAAATTTCGTAGCATTTGGAGTTGTCGTTTGATCGTACGGGATAGAAACGCGTTGAATTTAATATCGAAAATTCAATATAATAATTGGGTCCAAAAAGCTATCTTCCACATACGATCGAATTAGAGCTCGAAACTTGTTCCATTGCGTTCGGAATGGGGGTATAACATTATGGACGTCTGGCGACATGCCTCGATTGGGATCCGAAAAATTTAACTGGATATTTTCGAATTTAAATAATATATATATTTTTTTTTTTTTTTTTTTTTTGTAAATTGGTAAAATTTTATTGAGGCATTAAAAGCCCATAGCAAGTCAGCCCACGCTGAACAGTACAAACAAAGTACACAAACATTCCGACATACAACTAAACCTTTCCAAAAAGCAAAATAGAAAGTAGCGAAAAGTAACTCTCCCAAAACATTTCATGGCGGCTGGAACTGACGACTCCTACTTGGGATTCCTTGCGATGGAAAATTCCAGCCCTCTCCTACAGCATGAGCTTCGTCTCGTGCCTGCCTGGTAAGAATTCCCCTCTTAATCCTCTTCATAATTATCTGCATGTCCACAATTGCTAATCCATTAACTTCCGTGTGCTTTCTATGTTTGTTCTGGAAAATTCTTCGATTTCTTTCTTTCCATATACTCCACGCAGTCACAGTGATGGCGATTTTGTGCAGCTTGGATTCAATGTCTTTGTCGCCTCCTCTCTGACTCAGGTACTCCACTTGTTCAATTAAGTTGTTAGAATGAGGTGTTGTATTTAGGTAATTGTTACACGAAGTCCACACCGAGTTTGCAAAGCTACATGCAAAAAATAAATGTTCATGTGATTCTGGACTCTGATTACATAAGACACAGATAGTTTCATCTATTACGCCCCATTTCGATAGTCTATCCCTTGTCGGCAATCTCTTCAGAATAGCTTTGTAGGCTGTAAAAGCCATTTTTGGATTATTAACATGATCCCATATAGCTTTGCTCCAAGAGACTTTGCTGTCTTTTTGTCTAATCTCCTCCCAGGTGGCCTTAGTAGAGAATTCATTACCAGTAGGCTTCCAGACCCATACATCCATGTCTCTGCCATAGTAGATAGGCATGTATTGAATGAGCTCCTTTTTATCTTGATTTATTGGTAAAGAGGAGCAATCCCACCCATTAGCCTTAATCAGATCTTTCACCTTTTTATGCGGACATCCAAAATCTGAAAATGTGTGCATGCCCAAAATATCAATTAGTGATTCTCCTTGAATCCATGGATCACTCCAAAGATCAGTATCCTGCCCATTAGCAATTTCTCGAGTACATAGCAATGCTAGAGTCTCTCTAATCCTCAAAATTGCCTTCCAGTTCGCTGAAGCATTGTTATCCAGTGACATCTGCCAGAAATTCCCTTTAATGTACCTCCTTCTCATCCAGTTCCCCCATAAATAATATATATATATATATACATATATATATATATATATATATATTCTTGATTTTGACCACAACCCACATTCTTTCACCATCAGCCAACCTATACTGAGACAAGCCACCCTACCATGTACGTCTCCCTTGATTTAAAATCTTCTGCATTCCCTCTTTTCATTCCAGAGCACGATAGAGCAAGAAAAAAAAGAAATAGAGAAGGAAACTTCAAAAATTAAATTCGCAAATTCCACTCAATAAAAAAATCTAAAATTTGTTTTAGAATTTAAATTACATGAAGAGCTTTCCCTGGGTATACATATCGATGGGTTCAACGGTGACTTGAGGGGGGTCGACATGAGGCAGCTAGCTAGGGTTGGCGATTGTGGGTAATATAGGTCGAGTTAGTGGATGGCGATGGTTCCATTGACTTCGTAATAGAGAGGCGCACCTGGGGATGAGTTTTGGTGGCATGCTGTGGTATAAGGTCAAACGTGACTTGATGGTGTTTCGCGTACAGGGATGGTGGTCGCTTTTTGATTTTGGGGCTCGGACATGGTGTGATGGTCGGCGATCAAACGGGGATGAGTGGAGCGACGCGTGGGTGGACTCAAAGCGGTCGATGGTGGGTTGTGTGGATCGTGCATGTGCACAATTTTTCCATGCATATGGTTTACAAGGGAGAGGGAACAAGGAGGAAGAAGATGATGGCGCAGGTCGGGTTCTTTTTGCTTGTTTGGGTCGGGCTTGGTTGTTGTAGGGTAATTAGTTTGAAAATTTATAGTTAGTGTTAATTTAATTCTATTTAAATCGATGAACTAGAAATTTAATAACTCTCCTATACGAGGTTGAAATGAGGCATGGAATTTTGCATTATGATCATGATGACGAGAGCTTCGCAATGAAACTGGTTTGGACGGATTTGGGGATAGTGGAAATTTGGGCTAAAATTAGACGTTGTTCGGTTTTAGTTCCAAACCGGAACGTATCGGCGACAACAGAAAATAAAGGTAAGTGTTTTATAACGCTCACAACATACTAAAATATTTTTATGCTAGTTAAATTCGAAATTATGAAGTGATATAAATTAATTGATCGTTGTTTGATAATTTAATTGTCATTCGAATTAACTGTTAAAAATTAAAATTGACGATTAAATTTGAAATTGGAATTTAATTGCCAGTAAAAAACCTGATATTGATAACTATGGAATTGTTATGAATTATTGGCTGATTTGGATGTTGATTGTGATGGATGCTATTGATTGACCATTTGGATGATTTGGACATTTATTTATTTTGATATATCCTGCTATAATCCTGTAAATTATTTGCAGTATAAAAACTGTAAATTGAATTATTTCGAATAAACTAAGAAATATGTTGAAATTATATATACCTATGACACTGTGATTTGGGTTAAAATGATATATATCCATCCCTGAAATTAAATTGAAATAACTGATCACTTTGCCATAGGATAGAAAATTATATACGAACACCGGATTGGTTAAATTAAATGATTTTAAATTTTTTATTTGAAATTTATTTAAATGATTTGATTTTAAGAAAATGAAAATCGAATTTATGGAAATGAACTATTTCGAAATTCAGCTTGAAATTGAATTATATTTGAGAATTTGTATTTCAAATTGGGTATTGAAAGTTAATATATTAAAGTGTTTTGAATCGATGTTTTAAAAATCGAACTTGGAATTGATAAAAATCGAAATGGTTCAAAATTTGAAATTGAAATTATTTTGGAATTGTAACTGAAATTAATTTGAAATTGGAATTGAAATCAATTTGAAATTGACATCAAAATTAATTTGGAATCGAAGTAAAATTCGACTTGAAATCGGAATTGAATCAATTAAATCGAAATGGAAATTTAAAAGTGATTTGAATTGGAAAATTTGGAAATTGAATCAGTTTGACTTTGAAACTATTTTCAAATAAATTATTTTGATACAAACTATTTAAATCTATCTTTTTAAATATTCAAATTATTTTGGATTTTCCAATCTATTTTGCTATATAAACCATTTTAATACTTAAACTATTTTATATTAAACTATTTTAACCATTTAAACTATTTTTAACTATTTTAACCATTAAACTATATTTAACTATTTTAATTATTTAAACTATTTTAAAACTATTCAAACTATTTTTCAAAAATTCAAACTGGTCAAGGGTGGAATGTTTATTTTAAATCATGGATTTAAATACAAATTGGGTTAAAATGAAGTTATAACCTAGATGGAAATTTGAAACAAATTTGGAACTAAAACCGAGATATTAAGGTGAAAATGATTTTGAATGAAATATTATATTTTGAGTAAATATAATGATTTCGAAATGGATTTGATTTTGAAGCGAATATGATATTTTGATATCAAGTATGAACCGTTTTTCAAATGTAAAAGAACTAACCGGTGTGTAAAACGACGTTTGGTTGTTAAAGAGACCGAGGCCGGATATGGGCATTGTCACTGTCGATACCGAAACCACTTTGACAACTGTGTACGCGGAGTGATGGTCTAGAATAAAGTGGTTGGATTTGGCGTACGTTTGCTGGATTTGAAGAAAGAGAACGATGATGGATTAGCCTGGCACTTGTGCCAATTTGAAATGACTAAAACAGGAGCTGTCACGATCCAAATTTCAGCGTTCGAAAATCGACACCCGTACTTCACTTGTACTCGAATGCCGCAGATTCAATTGTTGAAATTCGAGTCATGCCGGAGCTTATAACACAGTAAGTATAACCACACAGCGGAAGAAAGAAATAAATGACATCATATACAACTCCAATGAATACAATATCCAGAATGATATATAACAATGATATCAATATGATACAACAATATCAGAGATAAATAATGATACATCGGAAAATAAAAGAAGTGATAACTCCAAATGATCAGTCAGAGAATGACTCCAACAACTCCAACATCAAGCTCGAACCACCTTCCTCTATGCACAAAGATAAGCAACTCCGATGAACTCCAAAACCGAACTAGCTCCAGATAATCTACTCAACCTGAATATCTGAGAAACCCAACTCTAAACTGCCCGTGTGAAAAATTGTGGGCACCCAGAGTTTAGGAAGGGAACAATAAACTCCGAGTCAGTCGTGGGACTGGTGTGAGCAACAAAAACAGTTTATCTTTAAAACAAGACAAAAGGTTTTAAACATTGAATCCGCAATGCTTTTGGAAAATGAAACTACCATAAGACCTCCCGCCACACACACAATGCAAACGCAGAATTGGAGGAGATTTCTTCTTATGATAGTCAAACATGCTTACTACGCAAGAAAGATTGGATCATTATTATTATTAGTGCATAGTGGAAAACATTTCGAAAGTATAATATTAATCTTAGCCAACATAGGCATTTCACACTATGCCTACTATAGCTACCATCTAAACAGTGGGGCGCCACCATAAGTAAATGGCAGGTTCTACAACTAAAACCGTACAGGGTTCGTATTGGAAAATGGATTTCCAACAAATGGTCAGGCTAAGGAACTTCCTACTGCCACATGGGTACGCCTCTGGCTGGACGTCCCGAGAACCAACCTAGCTCTCTGCCAACACAAGGCCGAGTTACCTCTGTAACTAGGTAACTCACGAATATGCCATTCCCCTGTCCTTTTGGACCTTTATCCGAGGCCTCGGTAACCAACATCACACATAATAAATAAAGTGTGTCCACATGAGTAAGTATCTGGACTCCATACCATGATACCACCCTTTTCCAGAAGGAAATGACATACCCTAAAGGGCGCGACCCTCATAACCTTGCCGTAACATTCCTGTTTCGACCATTTCCGGTCTGTGAGGTCCGACGAGGTCTCGTCCACAAAGCTACGCTTTTTCAAAAAGCCATGCTTTGATCACAAATGATCAATAAATGATCAACACACAACAACACTCAACATGCCACATTACCAATTTGGGAGTATATCACTGATAACCTTCAACTACATAACCTCTGAGCTCGTACGTCTCAGAGAAGGGTGTTAAGCTAAGAGAATAAATTCTCCGCCACCAACAGAAATGTATTTGAAAAAAATCAGCTTTATATCTCAAAGTGTAATGTAAGACATGTAACCATACAAGTCTGTTCCGGGTTCGAACAGAACCGAAGGCACTTCCGAAGAAGCCCTTGCAATCCGGGTATTCACAATCCCGATCGAACTTCCCATCACTTAGGGGATCTCTATACCAGGAGCTACCCAGTGCAGAGACAATCGATAGGTTAACACCCGGTCTTCAACACCGGTCTTCAAATGCTATCCATATACGACGTATCACTTATTCAGAATGGGTCATGTGACACAAAGGTCCTCTCCCGGCTAAATCGAATAGTGAGCGTAATATTTTAAAACATATGGATATTTGGATTTCAGTTAAGTCACAACTTAAACCCAAACTTTCTTTCCAAATGGTTTAACAAATAACCATTTTCAAATTTAAAAAAAAAAGATTCATTCATAAATTTTCAAATCGATTTCCATTTCAATTTGGATTAACTCGTTAAATCTTTAAAACAAAGATTTAACTGATAGCTTACAAAACAATTCCATTTCGAATGGTTTAAACAAGTTACCATTTTAAATCTGTTAAAATAAACAAATTCAATTCATAGCTTTCAAAAAAAGAATTCACTCATAACTTGGAAAACCATTTTTCATTTCAAACATGAAATTCCTTTAATTAAATTGGAATTTCATTTTTTTTATGAAAGCTTTTATCATTTGAAAACAAACAGTTTTCATTTCGGAAAATCTGATTCATTTATACGAATTAAAATCCTTGGGTTAAATTCAAATTCTCAAACAATATTTTAAAAATGGTTTAAATTCATATAAACACATTTTATAACATCTTAACCATAATTTCCAGATATGGAATTCAATTCCAAATTTTGAATTTAAAATTCAAATTAAATTTTATTAAATTGGAAAACTTACCAAGTTATTCAAAATTACTTTCATCTTAAAAACTCCATTTCAAAAGCTTTAACATTTAACCCAAATCCATTTCCAAAATCAATTGAAATTAAAATTTCAATTTCAAAATATTAAATTTAAATCATCTGTGACTTAACCGATTTCCTTGTGAAATCCATATTTGTGTGTGTAAAAGTGTGGTCCAGGGTTTCACACAGTAGTGCAACATTATTCAATCATCACATATCAGAATACAGAAATATAGTTGATAAGCGGTACAACGATAACGCTTATCTTTTGTACACAGATCACAGATAATATACAAATGTATCACACATAATAAATTACATCACAGGAAATTAATTACATTCATCCCAGAGAAACATATCATAACACAAATCAGGATGTATCACAAAGCATCACATATCAGGGATATCAAATAATCAAATCATCCAATAGAATTCAAACATCCATAAGTAAGATCAATTAATCCTTTGATTAATTTTAAATTAGATTAATTACTTATGAATTACTAATCCTGGTTAATCAACATCAATAAATTACAAATCATTTTGATTAATTATTCTTTAATCATTTATTAATTAACCATTAATAATAAATTGATTAACCTTTAATTATAATAAATCAATCTTTAATCATTAAATAATTAACCTTTAATTATTTAATTATTCTTTAATTAATTATCTTTAGTTAATTACTTTAATTAATTATTCCTCAATTAATTATCATTCCTTAATCACCTTCATTAATTAATTAACCTTTAATTAATTAATTATCCTTAATTAATTACAATAAATAAATTATACTGAAATTTCTTAATTAACTTCATTAAGCTCAACCATTAAAACCATAATTATTTTAAGATAAAACTTAATTATCATTATAACACTTTATTTTAAGAATTTACTCTGCTTAATTAAATCATTAATTAAGTTTTTTTTTAATTTATTACTATTGTATTACTTTATATTTTATCACATATATATTGTAATATGAATAATTTCTATTTTAATTTGTTATTAGATTTTACTTAAGTGTTAATTTATCAAATATGTGTGTATTTCTATTTTTATCTATTTTTATTTTGTCTTATATAATTTATATTTTTATTTTTAACATAACCCATCAATTTCAAATTTTAAAGTTGTTTATTTTTTTAAACTTGTATCAATTATCTATATTTTTATATTTCTCTTTAAACCATTTATATTAAGATTTAAATTCAATTATCAATATATATATATATATATAATTTCAAATCCATCCATATATGCCCATATACATATATATTCACATATATACAATATTTACAATATTTTTAATTTTTAAATGATTTATACATAATATATTTGAATTCGGGGAAACTTGCATCACTTTATCGATTTATTTCACAAATTTTATTCAAAAATTAATTTAATTATCAATTTAAATATATATAAAATTCGGGGTCGTTACAGGAGCCGTACCGGCCAAGTGGGTTAACTACCCCGAGCTGACGCAGTTCTTTGTATTACCATCATTTACATTGTGATTGATTGGTGCGCACCCTCGGATTTTGGGAGTGTTGGACGCGGTGGGCGATCATGGCTATGATGTGTTACTGTGATGCCCCACCTCTATACTCACAGTAGCCAAGGACACTACTGAGTAATGCCGTCGAATAGCACGAAGAATAAGGCTGTTGAGGAGCGACCATCTGTGTAATTGCTTTGTGCGAGTACCGATATGTCAGATAATATAGCTTACATTTCATTTCAAGAGGAAATCCGACATATCAAATACAAACTCAAAGCTACCACACAGTGGCTAGGGGGCCTTCAGAAACAAATATAGAAATAAACATAACACAAATCAATCACAGATATTCATATCACAAAGGAGGAAATAGATATGAATATAACACATAGAAGTGTACATCAAAGTAGTGGTCAAACAAGATCCACTACACCATAAAAGAATAGATACAAGTGCTAGACAAAAGAATAAGTATACATCAAGGAGTCTCTATCTCAAATGTATACTAACAAAAACTACTATGCTAAAGTAGTTAGTCAAAAGTCAGGTGAAGGACCCTGATAAGAAGTCAAGCAGGAGCACCTGAAATACCTCGGTCTGACTCGAGTATTATTTAAGAAGAAAATAATAAACGGATCACTCTAGCTATAAATATCATATAAAATGAGATAGGATAAGAGATATGACAAAAAACGTATGATAACAAAAATGCCATACTGTGACAAGTATACATCAAATTACAACAAAAATCATATAATATCTCAAGAATCTCAAAGCACCAAAAAGAATGTCATATTCTTTAAATTATTCACCAAAACACAAATATTGACAAAATATATCAATGTCAATCGCAAAAATCGGTTAAACACAAATTCTAGAAATCATCAACTAGAAATCCAGAAATCACAAAAGGGGGAAGGCCTATCATAAACGGGAGCATGAAAAGTCACCAACACGTGTATCACAAACGGAATGCTATCCCATGGTCGCTAACCATAAAGCCGGTGCAACGGCGTAGTGCAATAACGGTATGCCCGAGGAACCAAAAACTCAAATACTTTGGAACAACGACGTAGTGCAATAACGGTACGCCCGATGAACCCGAAACCCAAATAATTCGGAACAACGACGTAGTGCAATAATGGTACGCCCGATGAACCTATAACTCAAATAATTCGGAACAACGATGTAGTGCAATAACGGTACGCCCGATGAACCCGAAACTCAATAAAGCCTGGTGGTCGCTAGCCTATAAAAGTGAGACGAAGCTCAATAGAACTGGGTACAGTCCCTCAAGCGGACAAAGAGACATCGCACATCGCTAGTCTAAACCATAAAATGATCATCATTGATCAATAAGAAGTGTCAATTACACTAAGCTAGTAAATAAATGAGTTTATCTTCATGTCCCATAACCACGGGCTTAACTTAAATATTTACGAACAGATTGTAGATTTCCACTCAAAGATTGTCACAAGATTTCAATCGAATAAGTCTAAGAATTAACTGACAAAGTAAACGCAAGCGTTTCATACCACTTGTTTTGCTAAGCCGTTTAATTAGATTTCTCATACGAATGAGGTAAAGGTTTGTATATACTAATAGATTGGAAAACGGTTTTATAAACGAGATTTGTATTAAAAATAGAGTTGAAATCATCTTTGTGAAAAAGTTTGAATATTTATTACTAGTATAGAAAACCTTTATATTTTAAAGTGACAAATCACAGAAATGATTGCAGAAACAATCAATCACCAAAATCCACATTCGACGACGTGAATTAAAACCATAAAAATCGATACTGAATCCATCAAAATGGATATTCCCAAAAATCCCAAAAAAGAAGTCATCAAAGTCGATAAATGATAACAATAATTAGGATCAACACGAATCGATTAATAATTGGAAACCCATGCAAAATAGGCAAATTGGGCTGAGACAAGCAGATCAATCGACTGAACTAGGTGGTCAGTCGACTGATACTATGCCTGGAAACTTTTGGTTTCCAGGTCAGTCGATTGAACCATAGGGTCAGTTGACTGATACAGGCACAGAGCATTTTCTGTCCCATGGTTCAGTCGACTGAACCTGCTTCTACAGCATTATTAGCCTAGCCCCTAAGTGGGGCAAAATCCTAACCGGAGGCGAACGGACGAGCAACGGAGACTAAGGATTTATGCCAAGCGACAACCCAGCCTTGTATGGCTCTTCGAAACACCCCAAAAACGTGTTCAAACATCAAAGATAGGATTTTTAAAGATTTGACCTCAAAACACCAAAAATTGGAATAGTCATCAAACCAATTCAATTCAAAAGCAAATGAACAAGGAATATATGTTAGGAATTACTTCAAAACAACTATCAAATATACAGACATAGATGTGAGTTCAAAAACTCACCTTTTAAACTCAAAACACAAGTGAGAAGCTTTAAAACAAAGGAGAGACCAATTCCTCTTCAATCTCAACTCAAGAAGCTCCAATCTAAGCTAATAAGCAAATATTTCTCTAAGTTAGAGTTTAGGAATTTCTGAAATTGAAGAGAGATAGAGATGGAGAAGATGGAGAGGATGCTTACCTAAGCTTCTCTTTGATTTTGGAGCAAGAACTTGTGTTTCCAAATCAAACTAGGATTTGGAATTTCTATTTCCAATCTTTTTCCCCCATTTCTCTTGGGCTAGAGTGTTAGGAAAAGGAATGAGTGAATGAAGAGGAGTTGAGTGGAGTGTTAGGGTATTAGATGGGTTGGTGGGCTGAAACCCAAAGCCCTAAATGAAAATATCAAAATTTCACTCAACTCCAAACATACCGATGTTTATACTTAAAAAGGTCGCAAACACCTTTTTGGACTCAATAGAAGTGGTCTCGAGTCCCAATTCGACTGTTTGCAAAAAGTAGCTTTTTGGACTTAAATCCGACTAACGATGCTATATTTAAATAAAACATTTAAATATACAATCGTAAAATATGTGGGTTGTTACAGACTCCCCTCCTTAAAGAAATTGCGTCCTCGCAATACTTAAGAAGAAAATAAAGAGTAACAACCATAAAAGCATATGAACACAAAAGAAAATTTGAAATAAGAAGTTCACCTTAAAGAGCACGAAAGAGTAAGTCCGGATGTGTTTGCTCGATGAATTCTCAAGATTCCCAAGAGCAATCCTTAGGATTTGAGGACCTTTGAACTTTCACAAGAAGAACATCTTTATTTCGAAGGTGTTTAACCTTCGAAGTAATGATACGAATAGAATGTTTCTCATAAGTCAAATTTGGTGAAACTTCAATTTCTTCAATTATACCGGGCTCAAAAATAGAATCGGAATCACGAAGGCATTTCCGTAGTTGTGAGACGTGGAATACGTCATGAATAGCAGAAAACTGAGCCGGTAATAAAAGGTGATAAGCCACGGAACCAATACATTCGGTGATGGGAAAGGGACCAACATATCGAGGTGCTAACTTTCCTAATCGACTGAAATGCACAACACCCCTCATAGGTGAAACACAAATGAACTCCAATAAAATCTGGACCTAAAACCAGCTTTTCACCGGCTTCAAGCCAACACGAAGGAAATCGGCATGGCCTTCCGTAGAGTGCCTCGAAAGGTGCCATACCAATACTAGATTGGAAGCCATTATTATAGGAAAACTCAACAAGAGAAATATGATCTTCCTAACTTCCACCAAAATCAAGAACACATGCACGAAGGAGATCTTCAAGAGTTTAATTCACACGCTCCATTTGTCCATCGGATTGAGGACGATAGACGGTGCTAAAATTAAGCTTTGTTCCCAAAGCTTTTGAAGACCTTACCAAAATCCACTAGTAAAATAATGGATCACGATTGTTAACAATAGAAGTAGAAACTCCATGCAATTTAACAATTTCTTTGACATAGAGTTTAGCCAAAAGAGGTATAGTCCAAAAGAGAAGGATGAGCCTTAAGGCTACACAAAACAAGAGATGAACATAAATTGGATTCACGATCTCGATTCTCACAAGTGGATAAAGTCTCGAGATCACTCCATTCGGATATCATCATAGAAACAACCGCTTGTTGCTTACGACTAATTGGCAACATGATTTCCCTTTCTGGGAGTATAAAGAATATCGAGATCATAAGATGCAAGGAACTCGAGCCAACGTTGTTGACGCAATTTAAGTTCCTTTTGAGAAAATAAATCCTTCAAAGATTTAAGATCGGTGTAGAGAACAAATTTCTCTCCCATAAGATAATGATGCCAAATTCTATGAATGAAAACAATGGCCGCGAGCACTAGATCATGAATGGCATATCTAGTCTCGACAAGCTTTAATTGTCACGAAGCATATGTGATAACACATTCCCTTTGCAAGAGAATGACACCCAAACCAATACGACTTGCATCGGTACAAACAATAATGTCTTGGTTCCCTTCGGGAATCGCAAGAATAAAAGCATCGAAAAAGAGTTCTTTTAATTTATCCTCTTTCCCGAAAAGCTAAGACATTCAAAATCATAATGAACTTTATGTAATCATCTTTTTGGAAATTTTTTACTTTTTACAAGTCAATTTACTGTGTTTGACAGTCTCATCATAGTGTTTAGGAGATTCCTATCGATAACGTTGATCAAGCACACCGACCAGAATTCTTAAAGCACTCAATGAGCAAAATAACAAAAAATCATCTTCTATATGATAAACATGCTGTGAGAAATGCGGATTACAGATCTTAAGGCAAGTATAAACACTAGAGGGGGGGTGAATAGTGTTTTAAGGAATTACTAATTCTTTTCGAGTTTATATTAATTTGAACAACAAATGTATACAATATTCAGACACAGATATGATCACAGATTCAAACACAGATGCAAATATAAAGTAAAAGCAGTAAAGGGAGAACACACCGGATTTTATACTGGTTCGAAGTTACCCTACATCCAGTCCCGCACACAAGTACGGATTTCCTTTCAAAAGCAATCTTTACAATTACAACCCTCGATTTCAAGGCCACGAGGTACACCACTCCAGATTCACAATCCTCTGGGTAGAGATACATGATTTCCCGGGCAACAAGTTCACCCAATTGATTTCCTAGGCTACAATCACACCTTTTCTCACTTGATTGATTTCCAAGGCTACAATCACACCTTTTCTCACTTGATTGATTACAAAGAAGACTATAACTCTGAATAGCACTGGGATCTTGTTGAGATAGTGATAGAAAATCAAACCAGAAATGATCTAGTTAAATTCAATGGTGATTTTGGCAAAGTAATGGTAAGAATATATATAAAGAAATGTGGAAGAAGAAGAGGAGTGAAAACCAGAAAATTATTATTTAAAGTTCGTTGAAAACATCCCCTATTTATAGAAGAACAACAGCCATGTCTATTCGTGAAAAGTTATGGCGAATAGACACTTCTTTTGAAATTCAAATTTTTGAAACCAACTGCCACTATGTCGACATGGGTATCTTGGGTATGTCGACATCCCAAAGGAAATTTTGGTGATTTTTTTTCTTTGAAAATTACTTTTACCTTATATTAAAACTATTTTAAACTTTATAAATATAATTAACTATAGTTAAAATACATAAGTAAATATAGAGAATAATATATAAAAAAAATTACTATAATTTTATATTTAAATCTAAGTATAAATATATTATAATTAAAAGATAGTTTAAAACAAACGAAGTTTAAAACAAGAGTTTATTTTAAAAAAAATCAAAGAATATTTTAAGGCTAAAACATCTTTTTGAAAATCATTTGAAAAGATAATTTTTAAGGCTAAAACATTTTGAAAAGCAGTTTTGAAAATCATTTTGTAGTTTTACAAGCTTCTTTCTGCAGAATATCTCATCACATCAGGAATCGAGAACTTGTACAAAACCAGGATGTTCGTGGGTTTGTAAGCCACTTGTCGTAGGTTTGTAAGCTACTTGTCGTGGGTTTGTAAGCCACTAAAAAGGTAGAAATGGGTTCCATCCCAAATGAAATATGGAGTGAAGATTTCAGTGCTATTATGAAGTTTTAACATAATTCAAGACTCAATACTTATCTTGTACTATTTGATAATCTTCCTATTCTTGATATTCTTGATACTCATGAGTCTTCAATCTTGATATCTTGAATCTCTATACTGTACAGTCTTCATTCTTGATAGCTGCATGGTTAAATCCTGCATATACATATATATCTAAACTATAATGTTAGTGTTTATATTTTATAATCTTATTCTAAGGTTGTTGTCATCAAAACCATCATCTCAAGGACATATTCTCTGGTCAAAAGATGTGAATTTGAAGAGAGAGTTTGAATTTGAAAATGAAAGTGAAAAGATGTGATAAAAGATAGTGAATAAATAGATTCTCAAAGGACATATTCTCTGGTCAAAAGATGCCTTTTCAGAGAATTGAATGAAGTGAAAAGGTGGAGGGAAATTCAATCATTTGAATTCAAATTTTGAATTTCAAATTTTGTACCCATGTCGACATCATGGTAGGGACCATGTCGACATGTGTTTTTGAATTTCTATAATTTATTTTTCATAAGAATTCTAATATATATATATATATATTCTTATTATTTTTAATGTCTATATATATCTGGAATACTATTAGTATATTCCATAAGATATTATGATACTAATAAAAATAAAAATAATAATAAAATAAGATATTAAATAAAAATAAAAATTTTAAATTTCAAACAACACACCAATTCAAAATCAATCAAGCAATCAATTCTAAGCATGCAATTTCAATCAATTGTATTGTAAATGTGTATCTTTTTCTGAGTCCATTTCTCTGAATTCGTTGGAGTCGTGAACTGCCATGAAACACATATTTGAATTATCTGTCTTTTGATCATCATCGCTTGAAGACGAGTCTGAGTCATCTAGAGTAACAGTAAAAGCACGTTTTCGTTTCTTTACGGAATCATTGTTTATAGGAAGGTTTTGCTTACCTGGATACGGACAGTCTCTTTTGATATGGCCTGATTCGTTACAGTTGAAGCATTTGATATTGTTTGGCAGTACATTCTGATTTCCTGCATTCTTATAGTTGTTTCTCTTGAGATTATTCATCTTTCTGTATTTCAGAAATTTCCGAAAATTCTTGGTCATAAAGGCTATCTCTTCATCATTATCGCTGTTTGAGTCCAATCCATTGGTTAATGCATTGAATGCCATTGATTTCTTTTCAGATGCTTTGCTTTCTCTTCTCCCGATCATTTGGACTTCAAACGACATTAGATTTCCAATTAATTCTTCTATCTTTAAGGTACTGATGTCATTTTCCTCTTCGATTGCAAGTGTCTTTTGATCCCATTCTGGAGTAAGAGAACTAAAGATTTTTCTGACTTGATTTTCTTCGGAAAATTCCTTTCCCAAGGATATTAGAGAATGCACAATATCCTGAAATCTACTATACATATCTGAAATAGACTCATTAGAATTCATTTTAAAGAATTGAAACTGATTTGTGAGCATCAAAATTTTGGTTTGTTTAACTTTGCTTGTTCCTTCGTGAGTAACTTGAAAAGTTTTCCAGATTTCATATGCAGACTTACAAACTGACACTCTATTAAATTCATCATATCAAGTGAACAAAATAGAATATTCATTGCTTTAGAATTATTCTGTGCAACAGTCTTTTGCTCAGTGGTCCACTGTGCAAAATTAGTTGTGGGTTCAGAATATTCATTCTGTGAGATATTCCAAGTGTCTAGACTTACAGATTATAAATATATTTTCATCCTACATGCCTAGTATGCATAGTTACTACCATTAAAAAGTGGTGGTCTGGCAGTAGACTGACCTTCTACAAATGAACTAGTACCAGTAGTAATAGAACTAGTGTTAGTAGCAGTACCAGTGTTGGTAGCCATTTTGAAAACTTTTTAAAATTCAGATTATGAAACTTTGAAAACCTTGCTCCGATACCAAATGTGAGAAATGCGGATTACAAATCTTAAGGCTAGTATAAATGTGACGACCCGGAATTTTTGTATATTTGAAATGTGAATATTTAATTTATTTTAAATCTTCGAAGGTTAAATTTTAACTTTAATTTCAGTTATA
Source organism: Allium fistulosum (assembly GCA_030737815.1). Taxonomy (NCBI): domain Eukaryota; kingdom Viridiplantae; phylum Streptophyta; class Magnoliopsida; order Asparagales; family Amaryllidaceae; genus Allium; species Allium fistulosum. Next base: position 829,988,421 of record CM060903.1, on the reverse strand, counting down.
CAATATTTATTGGATGAGTAATTGTTGAATTTAATTATCGGAATTGGGTAAGATATTAAATCTGGGATTTAAAGCCTATTAAAAATAATTTGAAGGCTTATAAAAATTTATATTGATAATAATAAAGATAATAAAAGTTTTAAAATTTAATTCGGAGGTGATCTGTTTAGTTTTAAAAATATATCGGTTATATCGATGTTCAAAATAGTCTTCCGAGGCACAGTCTCGGAATTTGATGAAACCGGTTCCATTGGATCCGTAATATTGTATTATTATCGAATTTCAAATTTTGTGGCGTTCGGAGTTGTTGTGTGATCGTACGGTAGGTAAACGCACTGAAAGTTAGATCGAAAATTTAATCACATTATAGTCATATCAATTTAATACCTCTGGTCATTTCTTCCATTCGAAGCCACCCTACTTTCTGAATTACGCAGACATACCCTTTCCCTTCTCGTTTAAAATCATGATCTTTCTTTCCTTCTTCCTTAAGCTCAAATCGACTGGATAGGGAAAATAAAATACGATAAAAATCTTTAACATTCAACTTCATAAATTACTTCCTCCTCAAATTTTTAATTCACGGGCCATTTCCCTTAAATCCCTCAATCTCATTTGCAAATTCAAACCCTTCAAACAGTTAATGGCCGCCCTCTATTTCTTATATAATCATTCTCGTTCCAGAAGAAAAAAAGAAGAAATGAATCGCTGATAGTATTCGTTCGAGAGAGGGGGGGTTTCGCGATTTCAATTCGAGATCGAGTTCGGGTTGATTGTTTCGACGAACTCGAAGGTAGGGCGACGCGGGGTGATCGGGGTTCGGCAGGCGAAAGGGATGTCGCCGCGTGATCTTCGGCAACAGCTGGATTGACTCGAACGCCTAGGAGGCATGTCAGTTCCTCGTTCAAGCTTGAGCGATCGATTTTCTTGAGTGGAATCTGGGTCACGGTACCATGGTAATGGGGTGGGGCGCGATCCTAGTACGCGCGTGGGATGCCAAGAAGCTCGGCATCGTATGGAGTCGGGGGCGCCTTCGATGGCCGTAGTCGAGACAGTAGGGTTCGTTTGGGCAGATCTCGTGAAGGTTGAGCTCGCGATTTCGAATTCCTGTACGTTTTCAGGTAATTTAAAATATTAATACATTTAAAATTAATTTTAAGCTAGTTTAGATTTTTAATTTAATGTATTGGTTTTTTTTTTTTTTTACAGTAATGGTAATTTTATTTCAAAGATACATATACGTGGTTTAAAACAGAAAATTTGTATATATAAACATAAGATTTTAGGATATAAAAGTTTATATAAAGTTAGTGGATTCTCAAATCTGTATATAGATTTCTAGTATAGTAGTTCTAAGAAAATGAAATAAAATAAATATACTTATACACGTATTAAATTTACTATTTAGATTTAAAGTAATATATGTATATAGGTGATTAACTCGATCAATTTACTTATAAGATTATTTTAGTTACTAGGAATTATTTATCTTAAGAAAATGGGTTAAAATTTATTGTTAAGTAATCTAAGAAGTAATTGATTGTTTAGGGTAACTAATTAAATGGTAATTAACTGTTGACTATTCCGAATATTGATAAGTCATATAATGTTATTCAAGGTCTAAAATTTATGGAGGAATTGGCAAGATGGATCGGATTGCTAATATAAGGGGCAAAGGTGAGTTAATCTCACTCAGCTGAATTTTATTTTAAATTTAAGTGGTTAAATTTAAATAATTGATTGAATGGTTGACTTGATTTGGATGTGCTATATTATATATAGTAGTATATTGGAGTTGTTGATATTCCCGCATTGTATAGCGGATGAGACCCTATGCGCCGCATAATAGCGGATGATTTTATATAAATTCCACATACCGCGATATTCCACCTTGAAGTGGAATTGGTGTTTTATATTGTGCTAACGTCTGTGGATGCAGGGAAACAGGTTGGAGGGATCCAATTGGATTCCTCAAAATTATTAGATTATTTAATATTCTGTGTTCTGAATATTTGATATCATGTGATGATTTTATATTGGATGATGTGGTTGATTTGGATTGTCCAGTATAATAAATTATAAAATCTATGGAATTGAATTTTTGAAAAGAAATAAAAGAATAAAGGTTTGAGTAAAATAATTCGAGGAATTGGGATAAAATTTATAACGAATTGAAATAAAAATAAAGTGATTTGGAATTTTAACAAATATGAAATAAGGGGATTTTGAATTCACAAGGGATAATAAATTTTATACTTAAGTGATATTATTTGAAAAATAAAAGAAGTTATTTTTGAAATTAAGGATTAAAGTTAATTAAAGAATAAATAAGGAGTTTTGGAAATCTGTAATCGATATTGGTAAAAAAAAGGGGTTTAACTCGTAATAAGGAATAAAATCTAAAGGTTAATGTATTTTGGAATAAATGAAGTAGCAAAGGAAATTTATTTCAAAGTAAGTAGAGTAAATTGGGAAATCAATTGGAAATTGATTTAGTTGTTTAAAATTGGAATTTTAGAAGAGAAATGAGATTTTGGAATTTATAAACTGGGTTTATAAAGTAAAATAAAATATCAGTGGATATTAGAAAATATAAATTCAAGGTGGGAATTTATAAAGGGATATGAATTGATTTAAAATAAATGTTGATTTATTTTTAAAGGATGAGAATGAGAAGTGTATTTCTCTGGATAGCCAAGTACGTTTTTCAAGGTAGTTTTAAATATAAGTTAAAAGTTTTAATATGTTTTAAAAAGCATGTTTTAGAAAATTTATTATTTTTAAATGTTAAATTATTAAAGTAAGTATTTTCAAAAATCTATTATTGTAGTAAGTATATAAAAGTGATTTGCTATTATGTTTTAAAAGAAGAAATTTAGTTTATATTTATAAAGTGGTTTATTTTAAAGTATATATTTTTAATAAAGTATTAAGTTAGTTTGATTTCAATGTTATAATATATTTAAATTAAAGTGTTTTTAAATTATTTAAAATTAAAAGTATTTTGTACTTGGTGATTCAGTGGAAATAAATATTTGGAAATGTATTCCGTAAGCGGAAACTGTTTTGAAACTGTTTTCAAAGGGAGTTGAAAATTTGGAAATATATCTTGGAAAGATATTTGGGCAAATAAATAATGTGGGAAATTATTCATTGTGTGATGGTTGCTTGTGGATGTTAATTGATAGTTAAATAACCGACTATCAATATTGGCCAAATGCGCTGATCGTTTCGAAGAGACCGGGATCGAGTTTCCGTATACCGGGATTCTAGGTCTGGAGACTCGAATACCACTTCGATCCGGTTTGTACGTTTCGTGTAACGATTTCGGAGTCGAAGATGGAGCAGTGAAGTGCAAGGGCTAGTCGCTACTAATTCTGAGGATATTTCCAAAATGGATGTAGTAGGAGTAGTGCCTTCGGTTCCGTTCAAACCCAGGACGGACTTGTATGGACGAATGCTTTCGTGACATCGTCAGGTGGACGATGGGCATTCTAAGGGATATGTTCTATAAGGTATCGTTTAGCCTCGAACCTCATCAACCGGGAATGACTGAAAATCAGGGGTTATGCAGCAAGGCTTCGTGGGTAGCACCCACTTGAGAGTAAGGTCATCCCTGTCTAGATGTCCCTTTTATTTCGGCTTAGTGTTGCGGTTGCTGATCCCAACCGTGGGGTGATTTTACTTGGAATTATCCAGTAAGGGATGATTCCGGCTTTGTGTTGCAGGGGAGCGGGCGTACTCCTCGGTACTGTGATCTAGGCCACGTACTGTGATAGGTGGTACCCCAGTGCCTAGTCATTGTTGGAAATCCATTCTTCCTACGTGCCTTGTACGAGTTTTGTTTGTATTACCCACGTTGTGGCTAGTATGCTGGAATTTAATAATGTAACAATTTCAGCTATTTTAATAAGTATTTGTGAATAGACACTATTATAATATCAGAGGATTTTGATAAAAAGTGTTTTAGCTATCGTAAGGTAAAAACCCGACATGTTTATTTGTGGCGTGGTCTTACGAGATGCTTTTGTTTTCAAAGGGATTTTGAAACTTTAATAATCAATTGAGTGTGATTTTCTCACGCTGGTATTCCAGACTGACTCGGGTATTGTTTTATATGATGCTCGGGTCAGACCGAGTATTATAGGTTACAGGATATGATGCTGTAGAGCTCAGGAGACGAGCTGGATGGCGATACGTACTTCCGTATTTGTTTATTGTTCCGCTGTGTATTTGGATGTATGTCATTGATGTGATGAACTCTGATGATGTATTCTGTAAATATATTGTATAAACAGATATATTTTTCTATTTGAGTAAAGATCTGTTTTGTATATATTATATTTTATTCCGCTGCGATGTGAGATTCTGTTGTTGATTTTCTGTTTCTTCTTCTTCTACCTCTTCTTCTTTAAATCAAATGGTCCGGTTTTTCGTGTTAGAAAAACCCGGGTCGTTACAGTGGTATCAGAGCTTAGGCTAGCGATAACCTTGGCTCTGTTGGGAATTTTGAGTGTATAAATAAATATGAGCGCATATTTGTTAGTGAATATAAAATGGTTTTATATTGTGTTGGCTGGTTTATTGAGTAGTTTATGGATTCTGGTCGATGTGTGGGACGCCACAACATTGATAGGAATCTCTAAACACTTGAATAGAACAATTCGACACAGTATTGTTTTAAAATAGGGTAAATGAAATAATTTTACCCAAATTATTTTTGTATAAAAAGAAACGTTTTGTAAACTATTCTAGTCAATATATATGGTTGTTTGGATGTTAGAAGTGATAATATGGAATTATTATCATTAATATATGGAAACTTAACTAGAAAGTGAAATTTATAACCAAAGCAAAGAATAAAATTTTATAATAAAATAAAATTTGAGATATAGATTATAAATGTAATTTATGAATTGAAATAAACTTCATATACAAATGAGATTTGTAAATGTAAACTGTAAAGGTGATTATAATTTTGAAATTGAAATGAGATAAAATTCCAGAGAATGTTTGAGTATAGATTTAAAGGAATTGCAATTTGTGATTTTTGGGAAAATTTTAAATTCCTTTGAGTTTTGAAATGGTTTTCAAAAAAAAAAGTTTTGGAGAAATAATGGTATTATTTCAGGAATATTTTTGAGTTGAATTTGAAATCTTGTGAGATTTGGAAATTAAAATATTTGAAATGTTTTTAAACAAATAAGAGCACTAAACTCTTTGTGGTCGCTGGAAAATAATTCCGATGATGATCGCGACATCACCGGTGTTCATTTTCGAGTTTCCAAAAGAGGAATTGCTACCTGGATGTTTTGGGCTGGTGTTTGTTTGCAAAACTGGGTTTGGTTTTGAAATTTAAAGGGATTTTGGATATAGTTAATTTCAAAGGTGATTTTGAAATTCTGGGAAATTGTTTAAGCTTTGGAATCTTATTTAAAGTTGTTTATGGAATAATAAATATATTGCCTAAATAAAATATATAATCCCGAGTTAAAAAGCAAAATGTGAATGGGATTGATTGTAAATAGATGAAATATGAAAATGAGTATACTCCAACATTTAGATTATAAAATAAATTGAACTCCAGTAAAATAGTTAAAGTGATTTTTGAGATAAAAATCAAATGTTGGGTTGTAAATGAAATATGGAGTATGGAATAAATTGAATGACATTATTAATAAATTGAAGGATGAATTGATAATGTGAGTTGGAAATTAAAATGGATAAAGAGAATGGGGTTATTGAATTGATGAGAATCAAATAAATGGAATATGAAATGTTTCAAGATTTATAAATGGATTCAAATGAAATAAATGTGAATTTGGAATGTAAAGTAAATTGAACGGAATCAATTAGAAATGAAATCGAATGAAATATAAATTGAGTTGGAATTGCTTTTAAAAGTAGTCATGGGACTAAAGTAAATATAATTGGTTTTTGAATCAATTGTAATGATATGAGTTGTTTGATTGAAAATGAATTGTAAGCTATTGGAATTGGATAAAATGGTTTGAATATTGATTGAAAACCTTTAAAATAAATGTCGAAACATTTCACATGTGCTTATGGAAGTATATGATATGCATCGTTTATGGAATCCATGTTTTTAGCTATGTGTTATTAAGTGAAATGTTAATAAACTTTGTATATTGGTCACTTACCTGTTTAAGTTGAGTAGTACAGGTACCGGGAAGCCGTTTGGCTGGATTTGATTGCGAAATTTGCTAAAATAAATCACCGCTTGCTTTATAAATTGCTATAATAAGGTACGCTTACGCAAAAATTCAAAATAGGAGATATGAACTGTTTTTTTTTTTGTTTTCCGGTCGGGTGGGCCGATGTATATATATTTGTACATCCTGCGATATCGCAGAAGTCCCTCCGTACAAAGGAGACTCTGCCAAAATTTTCCGTAAATTTTGGGAGTTAGAAATTTTTAAAATTTTTGAAATTTTCATAACGATAAATGATTTAAATTGCTAAGCAAATGAAATTGAAACTGAATAATTTGGAATCTATTTTAATTGTGAATGTAAAGTAAGTGCAATCAAAGGAACTTAAGAAAGTAAGTTGCAAGTAAATTTTTAATTGAGATTTAAATTAATTAGTAAGTGGAACTAATTCAATAGTCAAAATGGAAGCCAATTTGAATTTAAATGAAATTGTAAAGGCTAAGTAAATAGTAATTAAAATAAACTTCAATGGGGAAGTGAAAATAAATATAAACTTCAAAAATGAAGTAAAACAAATCCAAGAAGTATATAAAATGTTTATATTGGACTTAAGAAATGAATGGTGAATTCTTAGGTAAATTTGGTATGGAGGAAAATTATTCTAGATGAATAATTGAATGACGATTAAAATTGGAAGTTGTGAAATGAGATAGTTGTGAATAAAGGGATAACAATCAAAAAGAAATGTGAATAAAAAAGAATTGATGAAATTGATAATCAATTGGAATTTATACGTAAGATGTACGTATATTATTTTATTCGCATAGCTATTTGGTCCAGATGTCGAACACAGAATTTTGAGATAGTTTTATCGATCCGAATCGGGATTTTTCACTCGATTTTCGACGGCGAACCTGGATATGGATTGTTGATTGATTCTGGAAATTCTCTATCATAGTTGGTGGCTATGCAAGGAGAATGACGGTTTCTGATCAAGAAACCAGATCTGAGTCCGCACTAGGAAGTCGGGTGGACGATACTAGTTCGGAAGTGAAATTGTGTGATCGATTGAGCGATCGAATGTGATATTGCGTACGGATGATATATGTGCATCGTACGGGCTGAGTAAAACAAATATTGAATTTGTAAAGAAAAGTATAAAATGACTTTGGAATTGGGAGTGAATATTATTGCTTAGTATGATATATAGGTGTATAAAAGCAATGGATAATTGGGATTTTTGATTTTAGAAGATAAAATTTAATGGCCCGACAAAAGGTATGTATTTGAATTTCTATATGAAATTTGATTGGGTTTTGGATCAGCCACTTGGCTTTTTGTTTTCTTTTTGAGATTGGGAGGCCGTAGAGCCATTTTGTAGTAGTACCGAGCTAGCCGCGCAAAGGAGACGCTGGCGAAATTTTTCGGAAATTTAGGGAGTTAGAAAAATTTTGGAAAATTTTGATAATTCAAAATTTGAATTCAAATTTAAATTTGAATTGATAAGTAGGTGATATGGGTTGAATTTATGAATAAGTTTGGGAGGTTAAAAGATGATTAGTGTATCATTAATAAAAGATTGTTGGGTATTGTTAAAACTGGTTGAATTTAGGAAATAGCTAACGGGATATGGGACATTCTTCCTAACTAGTAATTTCGGGGACGAAATTCTTTTAAGGGAGGAGGAATGTGACGACCCGGAATTTTTGTATATTTGAAATGTGAATATTTAATTTATTTTAAATCTTCGAAGGTTAAATTTTAACTTTAATTTCAGTTATACAATATTTATTGGATGAGTAATTGTTGAATTTAATTATCGGAATTGGGTAAGATATTAAATCTGGGATTTAAAGCCTATTAAAAATAATTTGAAGGCTTATAAAAATTTATATTGATAATAATAAAGATAATAAAAGTTTTAAAATTTAATTCGGAGGTGATCTGTTTAGTTTTAAAAATATATCGGTTATATCGATGTTCAAAATAGTCTTCCGAGGCACAGTCTCGGAATTTGATGAAACCGGTTCCATTGGATCCGTAATATTGTATTATTATCGAATTTCAAATTTTGTGGCGTTCGGAGTTGTTGTGTGATCGTACGGTAGGTAAACGCACTGAAAGTTAGATCGAAAATTTAATCACATTATAGTCATATCAATTTAATACCTCTGGTCATTTCTTCCATTCGAAGCCACCCTACTTTCTGAATTACGCAGACCTACCCTTTCCCTTCTCGTTTAAAATCATGATCTTTCTTTCCTTCTTCCTTAAGCTCAAATCGACTGGATAGGGAAAATAAAATACGATAAAAATCTTTAACATTCAACTTCATAAATTACTTCCTCCTCAAATTTTTAATTCACGGGCCATTTCCCTTAAATCCCTCAATCTCATTTGCAAATTCAAACCCTTCAAACAGTTAATGGCCGCCCTCTATTTCTTATATAATCATTCTCGTTCCAGAAGAAAAAAAGAAGAAATGAATCGCTGATAGTATTCGTTCGAGAGAGGGGGGGTTTCGCGATTTCAATTCGAGATCGAGTTCGGGTTGATTGTTTCGACGAACTCGAAGGTAGGGCGACGCGGGGTGATCGGGGTTCGGCAGGCGAAAGGGATGTCGCCGCGTGATCTTCGGCAACAGCTGGATTGACTCGAACGCCTAGGAGGCATGTCAGTTCCTCGTTCAAGCTTGAGCGATCGATTTTCTTGAGTGGAATCTGGGTCACGGTACCATGGTAATGGGGTGGGGCGCGATCCTAGTACGCGCGTGGGATGCCAAGAAGCTCGGCATCGTATGGAGTCGGAGGCGCCTTCGATGGCCGTAGTCGAGACAGTAGGGTTCGTTTGGGCAGATCTCGTGAAGGTTGAGCTCGCGATTTCGAATTCCTGTACGTTTTCAGGTAATTTAAAATATTAATACATTTAAAATTAATTTTAAGCTAGTTTAGATTTTTAATTTAATGTATTGGTATTTTTTTTTTTTTTACAGTAATGGTAATTTTATTTCAAAGATACATATACGTGGTTTAAAACAGAAAATTTGTATATATAAACATAAGATTTTAGGATATAAAAGTTTATATAAAGTTAGTGGATTCTCAAATCTGTATATAGATTTCTAGTATAGTAGTTCTAAGAAAATGAAATAAAATAAATATACTTATACACGTATTAAATTTACTATTTAGATTTAAAGTAATATATGTATATAGGTGATTAACTCGATCAATTTACTTATAAGATTATTTTAGTTACTAGGAATTATTTATCTTAAGAAAATGGGTTAAAATTTATTGTTAAGTAATCTAAGAAGTAATTGATTGTTTAGGGTAACTAATTAAATGGTAATTAACTGTTGACTATTCCGAATATTGATAAGTCATATAATGTTATTCAAGGTCTAAAATTTATGGAGGAATTGGCAAGATGGATCGGATTGCTAATATAAGGGGCAAAGGTGAGTTAATCTCACTCAGCTGAATTTTATTTTAAATTTAAGTGGTTAAATTTAAATAATTGATTGAATGGTTGACTTGATTTGGATGTGCTATATTATATATAGTAGTATATTGGAGTTGTTGATATTCCCGCATTGTATAGCGGATGAGACCCTATGCGCCGCATAATAGCGGATGATTTTATATAAATTCCACATACCGCGATATTCCACCTTGAAGTGGAATTGGTGTTTTATATTGTGCTAACGTCTGTGGATGCAGGGAAACAGGTTGGAGGGATCCAACTGGATTCCTCAAAATTATTAGATTATTTAATATTCTGTGTTCTGAATATTTGATATCATGTGATGATTTTATATTGGATGATGTGGTTGATTTGGATTGTCCAGTATAATAAATTATAAAATCTATGGAATTGAATTTTTGAAAAGAAATAAAAGAATAAAGGTTTGAGTAAAATAATTCGAGGAATTGGGATAAAATTTATAACGAATTGAAATAAAAATAAAGTGATTTGGAATTTTAACAAATATGAAATAAGGGGATTTTGAATTCACAAGGGATAATAAATTTTATACTTAAGTGATATTATTTGAAAAATAAAAGAAGTTATTTTTGAAATTAAGGATTAAAGTTAATTAAAGAATAAATAAGGAGTTTTGGAAATCTGTAATCGATATTGGTAAAAAAAAGGGGTTTAACTCGTAATAAGGAATAAAATCTAAAGGTTAATGTATTTTGGAATAAATGAAGTAGCAAAGGAAATTTATTTCAAAGTAAGTAGAGTAAATTGGGAAATCAATTGGAAATTGATTTAGTTGTTTAAAATTGGAATTTTAGAAGAGAAATGAGATTTTGGAATTTATAAACTGGGTTTATAAAGTAAAATAAAATATCAGTGGATATTAGAAAATATAAATTCAAGGTGGGAATTTATAAAGGGATATGAATTGATTTAAAATAAATGTTGATTTATTTTTAAAGGATGAGAATGAGAAGTGTATTTCTCTGGATAGCCAAGTACGTTTTTCAAGGTAGTTTTAAATATAAGTTAAAAGTTTTAATATGTTTTAAAAAGCATGTTTTAGAAAATTTATTATTTTTAAATGTTAAATTATTAAAGTAAGTATTTTCAAAAATCTATTATTGTAGTAAGTATATAAAAGTGATTTGCTATTATGTTTTAAAAGAAGAAATTTAGTTTATATTTATAAAGTGGTTTATTTTAAAGTATATATTTTTAATAAAGTATTAAGTTAGTTTGATTTCAATGTTATAATATATTTAAATTAAAGTGTTTTTAAATTATTTAAAATTAAAAGTATTTTGTACTTGGTGATTCAGTGGAAATAAATATTTGGAAATGTATTCCGTAAGCGGAAACTGTTTTGAAACTGTTTTCAAAGGGAGTTGAAAATTTGGAAATATATCTTGGAAAGATATTTGGGCAAATAAATAATGTGGGAAATTATTCATTGTGTGATGGTTGCTTGTGGATGTTAATTGATAGTTAAATAACCGACTATCAATATTGGCCAAATGCGCTGATCGTTTCGAAGAGACCGGGATCGAGTTTCCGTATACCGGGATTCTAGGTCTGGAGACTCGAATACCACTTCGATCCGGTTTGTACGTTTCGTGTAACGATTTCGGAGTCGAAGATGGAGCAGTGAAGTGCAAGGGCTAGTCGCTACTAATTCTGAGGATATTTCCAAAATGGATGTAGTAGGAGTAGTGCCTTCGGTTCCGTTCAAACCCAGGACGGACTTGTATGGACGAATGCTTTCGTGACATCGTCAGGTGGACGATGGGCATTCTAAGGGATATGTTCTATAAGGTATCGTTTAGCCTCGAACCTCATCAACCGGGAATGACTGAAAATCAGGGGTTATGCAGCAAGGCTTCGTGGGTAGCACCCACTTGAGAGTAAGGTCATCCCTGTCTAGATGTCCCTTTTATTTCGGCTTAGTGTTGCGGTTGCTGATCCCAACCGTGGGGTGATTTTACTTGGAATTATCCAGTAAGGGATGATTCCGGCTTTGTGTTGCAGGGGAGCGGGCGTACTCCTCGGTACTGTGATCTAGGCCACGTACTGTGATAGGTGGTACCCCAGTGCCTAGTCATTGTTGGAAATCCATTCTTCCTACGTGCCTTGTACGAGTTTTGTTTGTATTACCCACGTTGTGGCTAGTATGCTGGAATTTAATAATGTAACAATTTCAGCTATTTTAATAAGTATTTGTGAATAGACACTATTATAATATCAGAGGATTTTGATAAAAAGTGTTTTAGCTATCGTAAGGTAAAAACCCGACATGTTTATTTGTGGCGTGGTCTTACGAGATGCTTTTGTTTTCAAAGGGATTTTGAAACTTTAATAATCAATTGAGTGTGATTTTCTCACGCTGGTATTCCAGACTGACTCGGGTATTGTTTTATATGATGCTCGGGTCAGACCGAGTATTATAGGTTACAGGATATGATGCTGTAGAGCTCAGGAGACGAGCTGGATGGCGATACATACTTCCGTATTTGTTTATTGTTCCGCTGTGTATTTGGATGTATGTCATTGATGTGATGAACTCTGATGATGTATTCTGTAAATATATTGTATAAACAGATATATTTTTCTATTTGAGTAAAGATCTGTTTTATATATATTATATTTTATTCCGCTGCGATGTGAGATTCTGTTGTTGATTTTCTGTTTCTTCTTCTTCTACCTCTTCTTCTTTAAATCAAATGGTCCGGTTTTTCGTGTTAGAAAAACCCGGGTCGTTACAATAAACACTAGAGGGGGGTGAATAGTGTTTTAAGGAATTACTAATTCTTTTCGAATTTATATTAATTTGAACACAAATGTATACAATATTCAGACACAGATATGATCACAGATTCGAACACAGATGCAAATATAAAGTAAAAGCAGTAAAGGAAAGAACACACCGGATTTTATACTGGTTCGGAGTTACCCTACATCTAGTCCCGCACACAAGTACGGATTTCCTTTCAAAAGCAATCTTTACAATTACAACCCTCAATTTCAAGGCCATGAGGTACACCACTCCAGATTCACAATCCTCTGGGTAGAGATACTTGATTTCCCAGGCAACCAGTTCACCCAATTGATTTCCTAGGCTACAATCACACCTTTTCTCACTTGATTGATTTCCAAGGCTACAATCACACCTTTTCTCACTTGATTGATTACAAAGAAGCCTATAACTCTGAATTGCACTGGTATCTTGTTGAGATAGTGATAGAGAATCAAAACAGAAATGATCTAGTTAAATTCAATGGTGATTTCGGCAGAGTAATGGTAAAAAAAATATATAAAGAAATGTGGAAGAAGAAGAGGAGTGAAAACCAGAAAATTATTGTTTAAAGTTCATTGAAAACATCCCCTATTTATAGAAGAACAATAGCCATGTCTATTCGTGAAAGGTTATGGCGAATAGACACTTCTTTTGAAATTCAAATTTTTGAAACCAACTGCCACTATGTCGACATGGGTATCTTGGGTATGTCGACATCCCAAAGGAAATTTTGGTGATTTGTTTTTCTTTGAAAATTACTTCTATCTTATATTAAAACTATTTTAAACTTTATAAATCTACTTAACTATAGTTAAAATACATAAGTAAATATAGAGAATAATATATATAAAATTTTACTATAATTTTATATTTAAATCTAAGTATAAATATATTATAATTAAAATATAGTTTAAAACAAACGAAGTTTAAAACAAGAGTTTATTTAAAAACAAAATCAAAGAATATTTTAAGGCTAAAACATCTTTTTGAAAATCATCTGAAAAGATAATTTTTAAGGCTAAAACATTTTGAAAAGCAGTTTTGAAAATCATTTTGAAGTAGTTTTGCAAGCTTCTTCCTGCAGAATATCTCATCACATAAGGACTCGCGAACTTGTTCAAAACCAGGATGTTCGTGGGTTTGTAAGCCACTTGTCGTAGGTTTGTAAGCTACTTGTCATGGGTTTGTAAGCCACTAAAAAGGTAGAAATGGGTTCCATCCCAAATGAAATATGGAGTGAATATTTCAGTGCTATTATGAAGTTTTAACTTAATTCTAGACTCAATACTTATCTTGTACTATTTGATAATCTTGCTATTCTTAATATTCTTGATACTCATTAGTCTTTAATCTTGATATCTTGAATCTCTATACTGTACAGTCTTCATTCTTGATACATGTATGGTTAAATCCTGCATATACATATATATCTAAACTATAATGTTAGTATTTATATTTTATATTTTTATTCTAAGGTTGTTGTCATCAAAACCATCATCTCAAGGACTAACACATGCCTCTTATAAAATTTACAAATATTCTTTGCTTGTTTTAAGAACAAAATCCAATCATACTTATAAATATCTTATTAAAAAGATTTGCAAATTTTAAATTGTTGTTTTCATCCATAATCAATAAATACAAAGATAAACTTATCGAGATATTCGTAGAATACTCGATTCATAAGAAGGATAAGATAAGGTAGAAGGTTCGTCAAACCGAATGGCATAACGAACCACTCACAAGAATTATAATGAGTGCGGAACGCGGTAAGTGGAATGCTACCCTCTACAACTCGTAGCTGATGAAAACCGATGGCAAGTTCGAGCTGAAAAGACCTTAGCACCACTCAATAGATTGCTTAGGTGGTAATCCTTAGACAAGCTCAAATATACTGAAAAATTCACAAACTACTTAAATGAGAGAAATATCACTTTCCACATTAAGTGGGTTTAAAGAATAAAATATTGCCACCAAATTTGGAAATCAAAATCATTAAGAACAATAGAAATCTGCTTAACAGATTGAGAATGTCGAAGATAGATAGTCCGTCCGGGACATAGGATATGGGCTTCATATGATTAAGCCAATCCTTTCCCAAAAATCAATTCCGAAGCCTAAGTAGCAATCGGATCGGAAAGCATAATCACATAAAAAAAATCTCGACATCTCCACAAAGTAAACTGAGTGTTGCGGATCCACCAATCAGATTCGCAATTCTCAATGAAGTCATCAAGTCCATAATATTTAAAGAGAAAGAATCGACAAGTTCTTTTGATATAAAATAATGAGAGGAACCTAAATCAAAAAGAACTCGAATAAGATAATCACAAAACAAATATCATCAAGGATAAAATGAGAAATATCTTGACCAAGAGAAGTATCACTAGGGGCTTGCACAACATTCAGCTCTCCCTCTCTCCTACTTTGAAGTTTGGGACATGAAGATAAAAGATGACCCAAACCTTTGCAATAGTGACAAGAAAAGGGTTTCGGACACTCATTCGCATAGTGGTCCGTAGAACCACAATTGTAGCATCGTCCACGACTAGAGGTAGGAGTCTTTGCTACCTAAGTTTCTTGCTTCCCTTTCTTGTTGGGATTAGGGCTTTTGAACTTAATACGCCTCATCTTGTTGTTATTAAGGCTCTTTTTGGAACCTCCAACATCACTATCACTTCCTTTATCGGCCTCTTCAAGTCGAAGAGTGATATCTACAAGCTGATCGAAAGGAACTTCTAGTTTCAGAGGTAAAACCTTTTTGGGGTTCTTACTCAAAGCACAGATAAACCTTTGATTCTTTACAAGATCCAAAAGTTGTTGGGCAGACATGAATACGCCATCCAGAGAAGGACTACTGGATTGACCAGCGCTAGGACTGCCAGATCTAACCATTTCTCTTCTTTAAGAAAGAAAGAAGAGGAAAAGGTTATTCTCAGAATGAATATTAAACAAATTTGATTGATAAAACAAGGCATCATAAAAAGAAATAGGATAGAACGGTACGAAGACTCGAATTAAATCCTATGGCACGATTCCTAAGAAGACCTTATGACAATGATCCTTGCTAGATTATTCTACATTGTTCCGAAGTTTGGCTCTGATACCAAGCTGTGACGCCCCACCTCTATACTCACACTAGCCAAGGACACTACTGAGTAATGCCGTCGACTAGCATGAAGAATAAGGCTGTTGAGGAGCGACCATCTGTGTAATTGCTTTGTGCGAGTACCGATATGTCAGATAATATAGCTTACATTTCAATTCAAGAGGAAATCCGACATATCAAATACAAACTCAAACCTACCATACAGTGGCTAGGGGGCCTTCGGAAACAAATATAGAAATAAACATAACACAAATCAGTCACAGATATTCATATCACAAAGACGAAAACAGATATGAATATAACACATAGAAGTGTACATCAAAGTAGTGGTCAAACAAGATCCACTACACCATAAAAGAATAGATACAAGTGCTAGACAAAAGAATAAGTATACGTCAAGGAGTCTCTATCTCAAATGTATACTAACAAAAACTACTATACTAAAGTAGTTAGTCAAAAGTCAGGTGAAGGACCCTGATAAGAAGTCAAGCAGGAGCAACTTAAATACCTCGGTCTGACCCGAGTATTATTTAAAAAGAAAATAATAAACAGATCAGTCTAGCTATAAATATCATATAAAACGAGATAGGATAAGAGATATGACCAAAAACGTATGATAACAAAAAAACCATACTGTTAAAAGTATACATAAAATTACAACAAAAATCATACAATATCTCAAGAATCTCAAAGCACCAAAAAGAATGTCATATTCTTTAAATTATTCACCAAAACACATATATTGACAAAACATATCAATGTCAATCACAAAAATCGGTGAAACACAAATTCTAGAAATCATCAACTAGAAATCCAGAAATCACAAAAGTGGAAGGCCTATCATAAACGGGAGCATGAAAACTCACCAACACGTGTATCACAAACGTAACGCTATCCCGTGTTCGCTAACCATAAAGCCGGTGCAACGGCGTAGTGCAATAACGGTACGCCCGTGGAACCAGAAACTCAAATATTTTGGAACAACGACGTAGTGCAATAAAGGTACGCCCGATAAACCCGAAACTCAAATAATTCGGAACAACGACGTAGTGCAATAACGGTACGCTTGATGAACCCGAAACTCAAATAATTCAAAACAACGACGTAGTGCAATAATGGTACGCCCGATGAACCCGAAACTCAATAAAGCCCATAGGTCGCTAGCCTATAAAAATGAGACGAAGCTCAATAGAACTGGGTACAGTCCCCCACGCGGACAAAGAGACATCGCGCATCGCTAGTCTAAACTATAAAATGATCATCATTGATCAATAAGAAGTGTCAATTACACTAAGCTAGTAAATAAATGAGTTTAGCTTCATGTCCCATAACCACTGGCTTAACTTAAATATTTACGAACAGATTGTAGATTTCCACTCAAAGATTGTCACAAGTATCAATCGAACAAGTCTAAGAATTAACCGACAAAGTAAACGCAAGCATTTCATGCCACATGTTTTGCTAAGCCGTTTAATTAGATTTCTCATACGAATGAGGTAAAGGTTTGTATATACTAATAGATTGGAAAACGGTTTTATAAACGAGATTTGTATTAAAAATAGAGTTGAAATCATCTTTGTGAAAGAGTTTGAATATTTATTACTAGTATAGAAAACCTTTATATTTTAAAGTGACAAATCACAGAAATGATTGTAGAAACAATCAATCACCAAAATCCACATTCGACGACGTGAATTAAAACCATAAAAATCGATACCGAATCCATCAAAATGGATATTCCCAAAAATCCCGAAAAAGAAGTCATCAAAGTCGATAAATGATAACAATAATTCGGATCAACACGAATCGATTAAAAATTGGAAACCCATGCAAAATAGGCAAATTGGGCTGAGACAAGCAGATCAATCGACTGAACCAGGTGGTCAGTCGACTGATACTATGCCCGAAAACTTTCGGTTTCCAGGTCAGTCGACTGAACCATAGGGTCAGTCGATTGATACAAGCACAGAGCATTTTCTGTCCCCTGGTTCAGTCGACTGACCTCCTGGTTCAGTCGACTGAACCTGCTTCTATAACATTATCAGCCTAGCCCCCAAGTGGGGCAAAATCCTAACCGAAGGCGAACGGACGAGCAACGGAGACTAAGGATTTACGCCAAGTGACAACCTAGCCTTGTATGGCTCTTCGAAATACCCCAAAAACGTGTTCAAACATGAAAGATAGGATTTTTAAAGATTTGACCTCAAAACACCAAAAATTGGAATATTCATCAAACCAATTCAATTCAAAAGCAAATGAACAAGGAATAGATGTTAGGAATTACTACCAAACAACTATCAAAAATATAGACATAGATGTGAGTTCAAAAACTCACCTTTTAAACTCAAAACACATGTGAGAAGCTTTAAAACAAAGGAGAGACCAATTCCTCTTCAATCTCAACTCAAGAAGCTCCAATCTAAGCTAATAAGCAAATATTTCCTAAGTTAGAGTTTAGGAATTTATGAAATTGAAGAGAGATAGAGATGGAGAAGATGAAGAGGATGCTTACCTAAGCTTCTCTTTGATTTTGGAGCAAGAACTTGTGTTTCAAAATCGAACTAGGGTTTGGAATTTCTATTTCCAACCTTTTCCCCCCATTTCTCTTGTGCTAGAGTTTAGGAAAAGGAATGAGTGAATGAAGAGGAGTTGAGTGGAGTGTTAGGGTATTAGATGGGTTGGTGGGCTGAAACCCAAACCCAAAGCCCTAAATGAAAATATCAAAATTTCACTCAACTCCAAACATACCAATGTTTATACTTAAAAAGGTCGCAAACACCATTTTGGACTCAATGGAAGTGGTCTCGAGTCCCAATTCGACTGTTTGCAAAAAGTAGTTTTTCGGACTTAAATCCGACTAAAGATGCTATATTTAAATAAAACATTTAAATATACAATCGTAAAATATGCGGGTTGTTACAGTTACCAACAGCCGGGAATGGTAAACTGGTAGTATCCTACCTTGGGCATTGCCTAACGTGCCTTGTCATACTTTTATCCCTATACTAGACCCATACGATTTTGTTTTAGTGTTGTCGTATCACGGCGCATCCCTGACTACCGACGTTCTACTGGTGGTGTCAAATGCAAACTGTACGACAATGCTTAAAAACGCGTTAAGGGAGATTAATGTAAAGACACTAAGAAAAATATTTTTTTTATTGATTAGAAATTACATATATAGCGTATTCTACTACATATAAATATTTTGACAGATCCTTAAGAGGTGGAAAATCCCGTAAAATCTCTTGAGTTATTGTACGCACGTTATACACTTGATAGGAGATGTGAAAACCTGTAAGCATCTCTGACGCTATTACACTCATATTATTATGCGATATTGATTTGACTTACATAAGGATATTTTAGTCCTGACTCGAGTGTTTTGTCTTTTCATTACGCTCGGGTTAGTCCTATGTTTTTCAGCTTATCGAAGATTATTCTCTAGAGGACGAACACGTAGATTTGGTATTATTACTAGTATTATTCCATCATTGTTTGTTCCACTGCATTATTTTATTTGTTCTGTTGTATATATATAACTTTTATAAATGTTGTATAAATTATAATCAAATGTATAGTAAATAGCTTCATGCACTGTTTATTTGATTATTATATTTTATCGTTCCGCTGCGAGATTCTGTGTTTGTTTTCTCCTTCTTTTCTTATTTTTCTTAATTAACCCCATTGATTATATATGTTCTAGGATTGTTTAAGTCGGACATGTATGGATTATTGTCGATTTAAACCTTCCGAATTGTGGGTCATCACAATTCTTAACATTTAAGGATATCAAATAAATTGCACTTTACATAAACTAATCAAACTGACATTTCAGTGATTGAATTCTTAGATCTATTTTGTAGTCTGTGGTCCAATGTTACATTTAAAACAATAATACCATTATTGTTATCAATCATATCGAATACACCATCTCACACTACGGTTTTCTTGCTTATTTCGAATGAACTAATTTCATCGAGGTTTCATACATTAAGAATTATGATTGTTTACCATATAACATTTATATATAATCGTATATGAATCAAATATCCATATTCTTGTATTTCTTTTAGAATTCGAAACTCATTGAAGACAATACATGGTGTTGGGCAAGTAAACTCGTATGTAACCAAGTTACGAGCATATTTAGTGGTTGTATAACTAGGCGCTTGCATGGTCAACATGATTTTTTTAATAGGTAAGTATATTTTATAATTCTATTTACCAATATTAATTCTGTTCATTTGTATATTTTAATTGATAAACATTTTATTAATTATATTAATTGCACAAGTTTATCAATGTAGGTTAGTATAATTTTATATAGTAGATGTTTTTACAATATTAGAAAGATTAAATGTTACCATTTCATTTTTCTAAAAAGACTCCCTTTATTCTTTTATGTTTCGACAAACCCTAAGACAAAACATAGAAGTCTTTCAACTTCACTAGCGGGTGTTAGGACTCGTCTATCTTTGGATTCTGACCTTGAGTTTGCTCAGTATGTCAGAGTCCCACAAATGATGGATAACTCCTTATCGGTTGTATCATATACAACTTCTGACCCTTGGTTCATTGTTTTTATATAATTTTGACCTTGAGTTTGCTCAACAAATTAAAAACTTATTCATTCGTACCTACCATTTCACGATGGCCTAAGTACAATATATGTACCTTGAGTTTGCTCAACAAATACATCTAGTTATCTTACCTCGTCTAGTTAATATATTAATAATATACATAACATCTCCATCTTGAGTTTGCTCAGAAACCAGAGAGCATGCAAGTAATTTATTAATATATAAATGGTAGAGGATAATGTTATATTAATGATTCATAATCTTTAACATTATACCCAGAGTGATATCGACTTATGGAATAATGTATTTCATAAGAAATACCGTTGTAATTCAAGTGTCAGATACATCAGAAATCGTGGTATACGTACAATATGTATATATTTATCCTTTAAGTCTAGTTTGAGTTTCTAAGCGTTCCACCTTTAATTTATACACCCATAATATATAAGTTTTAATTATTATATAACTTCTATAATTTATTAACTTATATAATAATCTTATGTGTAACATTATATTAATTAAATCTTATTTAATTAATCAATTAATTTAACATTTTAATTTGGATATGAAGACTATAACAATTATAGTTATCACATATATCTCATATATAAGTATTATATTATTTATTAATTAACATTTAATTAATTTATTTATTTACAACAATTTTAATTAATGGTAATTAATTTCAAGAAATATATATATTTATATATTACCTTAACATTTTAAGATAAGTTACATATATCAATATATATATATATGTGTGTGTGTGTGTGTGTTATTTAATTTAATTAATTAACTTTTAATTAATTATTCAATTTATTAATCCAATTAATAATTAATATTTTCAAAAATAATTAATTTATTTTTAAAAGAATTTGTAAAATTATTTTATAGCATTTATAAAGTTAGTATTAATTTAAATTTAACATCTAAATTTAAAATATTATTTTTATTTATTTTAAAATTTAAAATTTAATTTAATTTCAAAACAAAATTTGAAAATTAACCCGAGGCCCAAAGCAATTTGGACATTTATATTAGGGATTACCTTTGGGCTTACCTTATCCTTTCGAGCCTGGTTAGTAGCTAGGTAGGGCAGAGCACTTGGTTACCCAAAACCAACCTTAGACTTTAATTTTTTTGACACTCTACCATATGCTTTAATAAGTTAGCCCTAATACTGCTAATTTAGACTGCACAGGCTATTTGGCTTTGATTCCATTATTGGAACTAGACTAGCATGCAGTGGGGTAGTGGACTAAATTTCAAAATTATTTTTCCTTTGGATCTTTAATGGGCCTTTGTGTCTAAATTCATTTAAAAATTTTCTAAATTTCTTTTAAATAAAATTAATATTTTATTTAATTTTATAAATAAAAATTTGATTTTCTATAAATATGTAATATATAAAGTGTATATGAGTATCAAATACACATATACGTGTAGGGGTATATGCAGCATATAAATGTATACATAGTATAATATGCCCATATATAAGTGTTGGGATTTACACCGCCACGGACACATCGACCTTTTATATGCATATTGCCATCGAAAAAAAATTTAAATTATAAATATATATACACGTACATGATATTTAAAATTTTAAATATTTATTTTGTAATAAAATAAGTTATTTTGAATAAGTCAATAATTGGGAAATGCAAAATTCATTTTAAATATCGAATTTGTTTACATAGTAAATGGTTTTAAACAAATCTGGATCTATAGATTTAAATTATATACATACATACATACATATATACATACATATATATTATAATAAAAATATCATAAATAAAAATAAAATGATTTATTTTGAATTAGTTAATAATTCTGAAATTCAAAATTCATTTTCAAAATATCTAATTTGTTTAATTAGAAACACAGTTTAAAAACAAACCTGGTTCTATGGATTTAAATTGAAATATATATATAATGTATATAAAATAAAATAAAATATAATAAATATATTTATATCATATAATTTTTAAAACCGATTATATATATATATATATTAATAATAAATTAAAATAATTAATAAGGTAATTAAAATCTATATATTCAAATAAAATGCCTTATGGCCAGAATAAAAAATAATATACACACACACGTATATACTTATTTTTTTTAAATTTTGTATATAATAATGTATAATTTATAAAATAAATATATTGATATACATATATATATAATACTAATTAATACATATTACATTAACAGTAAAACATATATGTATATAAAAACTTTATATATAAAATAAAATAAAAATAAATTTTGATTTTTTTGCTGTAACATTAATTTATGATACACATTAAAATAATTTTGGATATATAATAACATATATTTATTTGTTCATCTATATTTGTAGTTACGATTGTGTTAAATCAATTTAAAATAGTTTTTAATGTTTTAAAAATTATTAAAAAATATATTTAAAAATTCGTTACCATGATATATGTTTAAAAATAAATCAATTTTATTAGTTCAAACAAATAAATTTGGTAGATAGTAAAATTTGTAGATTTATATTTGCATATACATATGTATGACAATACAATTAAACAAGACAACGATTGTGGATATAAATTCGTTCAAATATATGTTAATTAACTATATTAACATAATGACATATTAGTCACAGATTAAAGGATGTTACCTCAAAATTTTTGCCTTAGATTTGCACCTTGGTTGGCAGATTTTTCTAAAACCAATCCTGATTCGAGCTCTTAGCTTTGCAACTACTTAGAGAACCACTTTTTATTTTTATTCGATGTTTGGATCTGATATCTTTTTTGGTCAAAGAGGGCGGGAAATATGGCTATCATAGAGGAGAGGGAGAGCAAATCATCTTAACAATGAGGGGGTAGTGTGGTCTATTATAGAGAGAGTAAAGGAGATATTCTCTCCTTGATTTACTCCACTCTATTACCAAATCTAGATCTGACTTTACTGAATATTTAGCCCCTAACTTGCTCTCCTATAGCTACTAGTTAAGGTTATATAGGCCTTAAGTCATTCCAAACTCATTAGCAATTAATCACATTTAAATCCAATTTAAACACATGTCGATATTGAATATCGATTTGTACATATATAACTTTTATATACGCACCTAATTAATTAATATTGGCACCCAGAAAATACTGATGGCACCCTATACATTAAATAAATAATTAGTATTTCATAAATTTTAATTAGTTTGAATAATTTATTACAAATATAAATCAATTAAATAAAGTAGTATATCAAAGAATCAACTAATGCGGTTGTGCGACTCGCAGGTGTAAATTCATTCAATGATTAATGTTGGACAATTTGAATATTAACATTCACACATAACCTTAGCTAGTGGTGTGATAGTTTGGCCAAATTTATCGCTTATATATCTTTTCAGTAAAATCCAATTTTACTATTATGAGCGGTATCCTTTAGTAACAATTACTTACACTAATTCTCTTTGTCAAAACGGTATCACTTTGGACTTATAGAATTTGGTTATGGTCAAAATTCCAGTATCGTACATATTCAACTTTATAGTCCAAACACAAAATCCTTGGTTCAATAATAACAATTATTATTGATCGAAGTGCTTTGGCCAGAGACTTTGACTTTGAGTTAACTTAAGTTGACCGTGATACTAGCTTCATATGACTGAGAAGACGAATCCTCTATTTAATAGTGTTTCACTTCCAATGCTTCCACTAAACCCAACTATAGTCGTTCGATGGACGTCATGCCACGAGTAACTATAATTAGAGCAGAGCTCCCAGATTGAAGATCAACAGTATTCTCAAGTCAAGAAAACTATGTAATTTTGTCACATCGATATTTTCTATTTGACCATAGTTTTATTAACCAATATAAAACTATCGAGTGGGTCATTCCATAATTATCCAATAACTATTAGTACGTAACCTCTTGATTCCCCCAGCTGTAACGACCTGTATTTTTGGGTCTTCAAATTTGAATATTTAATTTGTTTAAATATTCAGATTTGAATTAAATTATAATAAAAATTATGTTTCAAATTTAGCCTTATTTTCAGTGACGTATTTTAAATTTAATTTTTAGAATCTTTCCATAATTTTAATTTGGAAAATAAGTATATTTTCATTTGATGAAATTTACGACAAACGTTGGCATTTTGAAACGTATCAGAGGATGGCAGTTTTATCAGAGGTGGTGGCGAGGTCAAGCATGGAGTGTGGAGGTGTCTAGGAGGTCACGTTCATGCCTAGGCCGAGTGTCATGTGGATGTGGGATTCGGGTTGGATGGGTGGAGGTTGAAGTGGGGGACCGGAGTTCAGAGTGGTAGGCGCAGATGAATGAGCTCGTAAGTTGCGACGTGTTGGTGGTTCGTCAATCGATGACCGGAGTGCTTGTGCACGTGCACGGCGTGCACGAAATGTATGGTTCCAGGAATGGCTATAGGCACGCGCGAATTTGGGGAAGAAGGAGGAAAGCACTATGGAGATGGGTTGTAGGTAGGGGTGTTGGGCCAGTTCATCTTGGGCTTGGGTGAGAAAACTTTGTTTTATTTCAAATTTATTTATATATATATATATATAAGCACTTGAATTCAAAATACCATATCTTGCTCATATTTAACCCGATTGACACGCGAATTTTTGCGTTATACTCTTATGGACGAGTACAACATTATAGTGAAATATGTTGATAATTTTGAAAAAGTATAACTTTATGATATATGGAAACAAATAGGCTTTAAATCACGTTATTTTAAATAATAACTTCGTTTAAAGATTATATACCTAAATTATTAATGTTTATTTGGCCAAATAAATTACTGCTGAGTTAAAATGTATTGAATATGATAATGGGACACTTGTTTAGCGGAATAAAACACTGTTTCGCTAATTAAATTAATTTGATAATTAATTAGCAGAATAAATTCACGTTCTTCTATTTTATAGTTTTAGACATTTGATTATATGTCATTAACTGATATGCCACTTTGAATAAGTGATATGTTAACCAATGACGGTTAAGTATTGAATCTATTAACGTAGTCGCAGATTATGTAAATATTAGTTATTAACTTGAACAGTTAAATTGAATAATATGGTAGCTTGTTTAAGTACCATGGTGATCGTTAAGCCTTCTTCAAATTTGAACAACTAATTATTGATTTGAAAGTTATTTTAAGAGTAATTATTTTTATTATAAGGTTTAAAGATGATTATTATTTAGAAATAAGATTTAAAAAGGTAATAAAATATCAATAATAATGTTTTAAAGATAATTTATAATTGTTTTAAATAATTATTTTATTAATATGATTCTTAAAAGTTATTTTTAAAATGTTATTTAAGAATGTTTTATTAAAGCTTATTTAGTTATTGTTTAAAAATATTTTAATTTAATTATTTATTTAAAATGATTAAACTAAACTTTAATTCTAAATTAAATTTATTTAATTGACTTGATTTAAGTTATATAATTATATTTATAGGTTGATTAATTATCATATTAATATTAATATTGTATTAATAACATTTTAAAGTTAATTATTTATTATTATACTAATATTATTTTGAAGTTAACTTATTAATACAATAATAGTCTTAAAATTAATTTAATATATTATTAATGAGATTTTGAAGTTATTATTTTAAATGATATTTAATTAAAAGGAAATAGAAGGGTGTTTAAATAGTAACTTATTATTTTATGTTATTTAAAATTATTTTAAATACATTATGATTTACCAAAGGAACTCTTCAGACTTAAACAGTCTAAATAAGTTTATCTAAATATAGGAAGAGTTTTATAAATGGGGTTAGATATTTATAAAAGAATTTCTAAATGAGTTTTAAAGATTTGAAACGGAGAAGTTTTATAAATGGAGTTTTGAGATATATAAAGAATGTCTTATAAATAGATGAAAGATTTATAAAGAAGCTTTCCAAATAGATTTGGAAATATTTATACGATAAAGAAATTTGAAAAAAGATGGTTGATTTTCATGGTGTAATTCGATTGGCAGGAATTGCCTACAGTTTACTATGGATTCGCTCGGATAGTGATGTAACCATTTTGTAAGCTGCGATCCATAGTCGATATTGAACGGTACTTTCCATATCTACTTTTAAGAGTTTTTCAAGTTTTCAAATTTTGAAAGCAAAATGGTTTGTGAATATAATTATAACATTGAGACAAGTATATGGTTATATTTTCTAAGTATCGAAAATATAGTGGTTTGTGAATATACTTATCCTGTTAAGATAAGTATATGGAAGTGATTTCCAAGTATTTTAAATGTTTAAATTAATGAAAGATTAATTTAGGAGGCTTAGTGATTTCCATGGGAAATGTAATCTTTGTTTTGAATGTTTGTTCATTTGATAGTTAAATAACCGACTATCAAATCTTGGCCTAAATGTGTAATCCTTCTTAATTTTGGTGGTAGGGAAATATTATCCCTACTTAACACCGAAGATTTTAACTCTAGAAATATCTAGGGGAAACACGGGGATACATCCACTTAAACGGTTAGGGGGTGATCCTCGCTCTTATGTATTGTTTGATTATTTCCTAAAGAACCGATATTGAGCATTCCAGAAATCCACGTTTGTTTTTGTGGAGCACTTGGGAAGCGAAAGAGTGTACTTGTAAGAGATGACTCGAACCCGTAACCACTCCAAAAACCATATACGGTTCAATGGAGGAGTTTCATGATATATTGAGATGTTGGGATCCATGTGTGATTCCAAGACCCGTTAGGGTATGGGAATCTGCGTGTGGTTCCAAGATCTAATTGAGATATGGGAATCTATGCGCGATTCCGAGACCCATTGGGGCATTGGAATTCATATGGGATTCCATGATCTATTTTTGATGGCAGTGCGTGAGCTGGAATGCTGGACGTAGCCTCATCAACGGAAATGACTAAGACTAGAGATAGGAGGCATGGCCAGTAGGGTTGGCAAACCCATAGGGTGTAGTCAGCTCCTCTTAGATGTCACTTACAATTGTTATGCTTGCATGGGGCGATGCATTGGGTCTTAGCGAGACCAGCCATGTTTTTCCTATGGTACATCACTAGAGATGTATGCTACTTCGGAAGGATATCTCTTATCCTTGTGCAGGCGGTCCGTTCCTCGAAGTACTAAGGGCACCTCCATGGAAATCCTACACAATTAGTGAACGCGCCTTACCGATTTTCGATTATATACCTAGTATTGTTGTGATGTACACTCACGAGCATCACAGCTACTTTTTTATTATTATTTTCGTCCTTAGACATTATTATAATATCACTGGATTTTTGATATAAATGTTTTTGGTTATTGTAAGGTAAAACCCATCCGTGTTTATATGCAGCGTGGTTTTACGAGATAACTTTGATTTTAAAGGATTTTATAAGTTAAAATAAATAAAATTCCTTGTGATTTGAGTTTCTCATGCTGGTTTTACCAGACTGACCCGGGCATTGTTTTCTTATAATGCTCGGGTCAGACCGAGCATATTCCCAGGTTTACTTGGATATTTTTGGAGCTTCAGGAGATGAGATGGAGGCCTAGAGACGTATTCACGTACATTGTTATTTTTCTGTTGCATTGATTGTTGTATATTGTTCAGCAATTGTGAGGACAGGTTGTTATAACTGTCCGGCTGAAATAGGTTAGTATTTTCTGACTGACATCTGTATATATATTACAGTTTTATTTTTGTGTAAAGATTTGTCATATATTATAGATTATTCGTTCCGCTGTGAGATTCTGTGTTTTTTAGTTTCTTCTTGTCTTCTTTCTTCTTCCTTTCCCCTAACTATTCGCCTTTCCATTCAATTTGAGTGGTTCATGTGTGGTTTATTGGCCGCTTAAACTGTACGGAAAAGTGGGTCATTACAGTTGGTATTAGAGCTTAGCTTGAGCGAACACCTAGGCTTGGTAGGGTTTACTCATTTGAGATAGGGTAAGCGAGACCCTAGGATGAGATTGAGAGTGTGTGTGTGTGTGGGGTATAGGAGCACGTATTTGTTAGTGATATAAAAATGTTTTGTATTATGTTGTTTGATCTGTTGAGTGGCTTAAGAATTCTGGTCAATGCGTTTGGCCAACGTTATCGATAGGGATTTCCTAAACACTCGAACAAGACCAAACTGACACAATATTGATTTAAAATTTTTGGTAAATGAAATAATTTTACCTGAGATTATATTTTATATAAATGAATAATTTTCCAAAAATTTAATATAGTTATTCTTGGTTGTGTTTGTTTGATATAAATGATAGTATTCCATCATTATCATATAGGATTTGATCGGTCATGCTAGCCCATTTCTGAGCATTAACAATTATCAGTTAATCTATCTTGAATCTTCCATTTTGAAACTGGGTTGGGTAGATAGGAATTTGGAAACATTGAAATGAATAGCTTGTGAATTAAAGTTTCACAGTTTGAATATAAGGCGGTTGTTGATAACGTTGAGTTAAAATTTGATTTCTAAGGGTTGTTTATTTAAAAGAAATTTGAATATTTTGGAATGAATATTTTAGAAACAATTTTACATAAAGGATTTATTTGATAAAACTTAAGTTTAAATAAATTTTGTCTTATTAAAAGGAAATTGGAATATTTTGAAATAAATATTTTGGAAATGATTGAATATAAAAGTTGATTATTTTTAAATTGGGGTTTTAAAAAAGAATTTTATTTAAAGGAAACTTAAATATTTCTAAAATAATACTTGAATAATGATTTATATAAGGAAGATAGAATATTTTCGCAATAAATATTTGAGATTGATTCCCTTTAAAGGGAGATATTTTATAAATTTGATTTATAAAAATGTGTTTTATAAATAAAGGAATGTGAAAATTTAAATCCTGGTATTTTGGAAAATGGGTTTCAAGGTTTATAAGTAAATAGTAGTATTTGAAATATTCTTAGAATAAAAATATTTCTAAGAATTTTCAAGGGGATATAAGCACTGAATTCATTTCAGTCATTCGGAAATAATTCCGAAGATGATTGTAGCGTCGTAGGTATCCATTTTCGAGTTTCTAAGTGGAGAATTGCTACCATTAGAATCTCGCTGTATAATTGTTTTGATAAATCAAAATTTTGATTTGATTCCAAAGGTATGATTTGATTTACCATAAAGTAAGTATGCATATTATCATTTTAAATGATTTGTGGAAAAAGAAATAATAGTTTTATTTGAGATAGTTTTAGAGTATAAATGATTTTGGAAATGGTAATAATAATTTACCTAAAAATATATTTTAAGTAAAATTCCTTTGAAAAGAGAATTTAAAGAGAAATGTATGTTTTCTTTGGATTAGTTCGGGGAATAAGTCCCGATTTGTTTTGTGGTAATCAGAATAATCTTCTAAGTAACGATCAGATGTTTTTTTAGGCGAACGGTATTATGGACTTAGTAAATTATTCTCTTTGTCATTGTGCGGTTGGGACGAGTTCGAATCCGAATGAATCCAAAATAAGTTGGAAATTGATATTTAATAAAAACTATTTCTTTGGAAATATATTTGCTATGGTTTCAAAAGGGGGATTTTGAAAATTGAAAAATTGTTTTTAAGTTAACTAGTGCGAGTGGCTTGATAATAACTAAAAATGGGTAAGAGATACGTTCGGATGGTAAATGTTTCTCTTGAGTATTATTCTTCTTGTAAGGAAGTATATGATACTGTTTGGTAGTATCCAGTTTCTTGGTTCTATTTTGGGTTTACTCGGGCCATATATATATATATATACATTTGTTATGGATTAAATATATATAATTTTATTTCAAAAGTTTTTGAAATAAATATCCAAGTATTTGACCCTTAATTTTTTTTAAAATATATAGTCTCATTTCAAAAACTTATTTGAAAAAAACCAGGTGTTTTAAATTCTTAAGTGAATTCAAAATAAAGCTCTGAATCTAACAGTTGGGTATACCCTTAGGGTATGATAGGGAATTATATAAGTTTTACAACTTAAGCTATGTTTTATAAAAACGTTTTCGTAAATAATTTTGTGAAAAGAAAACTGGTTTTAGTAATAACCAATTAAATAACTACGTGGAATGGATGTAGATCATTTCTTTTCCATATAGTTGGTCTAACATTCGAGTACAAGGCTTTGAGGTGTTTCACGCTGTTCCAAATAAGGATTTATCATTCGATTTTTTTGACGGCAAGCATTTGATGAGGGTTCTTGATATGGAACCAAGATTTTCTATCATAGTATATGGCTATGTAAGGAGAACAGAGGTTCCTAATCAAGGAGCCTAATTAGGGTTTGGACTAGAAAATCGGGTGAGCAATGCTAGTTTGGAAGTGAAGTTATGCATTCGAGTAGTGATCGAATCAGATTTTGTATATGAATGATCTATGAACATCATGCGGGCTTATGAATAGTATTGAGTGTTCATGTGCTAAAATTTCGGGGACGAAATTCTTTTAAGGGGGTGAGAGTGTAACGACCCGTATTTTTAGGTCTTCGAATTTGAATATTTAATTTGTTTAAATATTCAGATTTGAATTAAATTATAATAAAAACTATGTTTCAAATTTAGACTTGATTTTCAGTGATGTATTTTTAATTTAATTTTTAGAATTTTTCCATAATTTTTAATTTGGAAAATAACTAAATTTTCGTTTGATGTATTTTACGGCAAACGTTGGCATTTTGAAACTTCACAGAATTTAATAACTTGTCTGTTTTATTTTTATTATGTGATTGTGTAACATTATTATATGCAATAGTACATTATTTTCTGTCATTCAAATCTCGGATGTGGATGCGATGTAGGGTAGCCGGACGCCGTAGTCTATTCAATTTCAGAATAAAACATATATGTACACACAGTACATGACTTTTCCATAACACACCAACTTGTCGACCTTTGTCTCCCCTTGTTTGGCTATGCCTCCTTTTCTCCATCAACTTTGATTTGATTTGATCTGGGTACTGGAGGAGGTGAGCATTTATATGTATATATGCTCAGTAAGGCAATCTCCTTCTTCGTTATTTTTCTAGTATAGGGACATTCCTGTAACACTTCAAAGCCATGAAAATAAATCCCATTTTCTTAAGTTCAAAAATCATTCCTCCCAAATCTATCCACAATTATGAAAGAGTTCCAACACGAAAGATGTTTGTTTGGATCTCTAGTTTATTTTAAAAATAATTTCAAGAATTTTCACCGATAGTTGTGGCAAATATCATCTAGAAACAATAACGGGTCGAGGAGAAGTTAGTTTTCGAAGTTCACGGATTGGCGAACGGAGGATATAGATGTGACCATACCATCGAATCATGATTTTTGGAAGTTATTTGGTGATTTTTAGTGTTGAGGATCATCAAGGAGGAGGATTTGATCGGTTTTCATTCAAAAAATAATTTCCGGCAAACTGGTGGTCGAGGGGTCGATCGGAGATGTCGGGAAGGAGCCTAGGAACGAAGCGGAGGGGATAACCATGGTCGATTTCTTATTTACGCCTTGGAGTATAGAGAATTTCTCGATTTAGGGTTTTGGGTTGATTTTCTATTTGCGTTTGAACGCAAGGGTGCTGGGGGCCTTACGATGCATCGGAGGTGATGAGGCTAGGCTCGGAGGTTGCATCAGAGGATGGCGGTTTTATCGGAGGTGGTGGCGAGGTCAAGCGTGGAGTGTGGAGGTGTCTAGGAGGTCGCGTTCATGTCTAGGCTGAGTGTCATGTGGATGTGGGCTTCGGGTTGGATGGATGGAGGTTGAAGTGGGGGAATGGAGTTTGGAGTGGTAGGTGCAGATGGATGAGCTCCTAAGTTGCAACGCGTTGGTTGGCTTGGTTGCGTCGATCGATGACTGGAGTGCTTGTGCACGCGCACGACGTGCACAAATTGTATGGTTCCAAGAAAGGCTACAGGTGAGCGTGAATTTAGGGAAGAAGGAGGAAAGCACTGTGGAGATGGGTTGCAGGTAGGCGTGTTGGGCAGGGTCATCTTGAGCTTGGGTGAGAAAACCTGATTTTATTTCAAATATATATATATATATATATATATATATATAAGCACTTGAATTCAAAATACCATATCTTGCTCATATTTAACCCGATTGACACACTAATTTTTACGTTATACTCGTATGGACGAGTACAACATTACAGTGAAACATGTTGATAATTTTGGACAAGTATAAATTTATGATATATTGAAACGGATAAGCTTTAAATCACGATATTTTTAATAATAACATAGTTTAAAGATTATATACCTAAATAATTAATGTTTATTTGGCCAAATAAATTACTGTTGAGTTAAAATGGATTGAATATGGTAATGGGACACTTGTTTAGTGGAATAAAACATCGTTTCGCTAATGAAATTAATTTGATAATTAATTGGCAGAATAAATCTCCGTACTGCTATTTTATAGTTTTGGACATTTGATTATATATCGTTAATTGATATGCCACTTTGAATAAGTGATATGTTAACCAATGACGGTTAAGTATTGAATCTATTAACGTAGTCGTGGATTATGTAAATATCTATTATTAACTTGAGCAGTTAAATTGAATAATATAGTAGCCTTTTTAAGTACCATGGTGATCGTTAAGCCTCCTTCAAATTAGAACAACTAACTATTGATTTGAAAGTTATTTTAAGAATAATTATTTTTATTATAAGGTTTAATGATAATTATTATTTAGTAATAAGATTTAAAAAGGTACTTATCAATAATAATGTTTTAATGATAATTTATAATTGTTTTAAATAATGATTTAAAGTTAATTATTTCATTTATATGATTCTTAAAATTTATTTCTAAAATGTTATTTAAGAATGTTTTATTAAAGCTTATTTAGTTATTGTTTAAAAATGTTTTAATTTAATTATTTATTTAAAATGATTAAACTATACTTTAATTTTCAATTAAATTTATTTAATTGTCTTGATTTAAGTTATATAATTATATTTATATGTTGATTAATTATCATATTAACATTAGTTTAAAATTGATTAATTATTGTATTAATAACGTTTTAAAGTTAGTTAATTATAATTATACTAATATTATTTTGAAGTTAACTTATTAATACAATAATAGTCTTAAAATTAATTTAATACATTATTAATGAGATTTTGAAGTTATTATTTTAAATGATATTTAATTAAAAGGAAATAGAAGGGTGTTTAAATAATAACTTAATATTTTAAGTTATTTAAAATTATTTTAAATACTTTATGGTTTATCAAAGGAACTCTTCTGACTTAAAGAGTCTATTAAATAAGTTTATTTAAATATGGAAAGAGTTTTATAAATGGGTCTGAATATTTATAAAAGAATTTATAAATGAGTTTTAAAGATTTGAAATAGAGAAGTTTTATAAATGGAGTTTTGAGATATATAAAGAATGTCTTATAAATAGATGGAAGATTTATAAAGAAGCTTTCCAAGTAGATTTGGAAATATTTATACGATAAATAAATTTGGAAAAAGATGGTTGATTTTCATGGCGTAATTAGTAGGGCAGGGATTGCCTACAGTTTACTATGGATTCGCTAGGATAGTGATGTAACTATTGTGTAAGCTGCGATCCATAGCCAATATTGAATAGTACTTTCCATATCTACTTTTTAGAGTTTTTCAAGTTTTTAAGTTTTGAAAGCAAAATGGTTTGTGAATATACCTACACTATTGAGATAAGTATATGGTTATATTTTCTAAGTATCGAAAATATAGTGGTTTGTGAATATACTTATCCTGTTGAGATAAGTATATGGAAGTGATTTCCAAGTATTTTAAATGTGATTTTAAATTAATGAAAGATTAATTTAAGAGGCTTAGTGATTTTTGTGGGAAATGTAATCTTTGTTTTGAATGTTTATTCATTTGATAGTTAAATAACCGACTATCAAATCTTGGTCTAAATATGTAATCCTTCTTAATTTTGGTGGTAGGGAAATATTCCATACTTAACACCGAAGGATTTTAACTCTGGAAATATCTAGGGGAAACACGGGGATTATATGGTATAGTTACTATCGGTGGTGTTATAATGTACGTATAAACTCATTTCGTTCTTTTAGGACAAATAATAAGGAGATCTATCCACTTAAACAGTAAGAGGGTGATCCCTACTCTTATGTATTGTCTGATTATTTTCTAAAGAACCAGTATTGAGCATTCCGAAAATCGACGTTTGGTTTTGTGGAGCACCCGTGAAGCAGAAGAGTGTACTCGTAAGAGATGACTCGAACCCGTAACCACTCCAAAAACCATATACGGTTCTATGGAGGACTTTTGTGATATATTAGATGTTGGGATCCATGTGTGATTTCGAGACCTGTTGGGGTATGGGAATCCGGGTGTGATTCCAAGATCTAATTGAGATATGAGAATCTATGTGTGATTCTGAGACCCGTTGGGGTATTGGAATCCATGTGGGGTTCCTTGATCTATTTTGATGGTAGTGTGTGAGCTGGAATGACGGACATAGCCTCATTAGCGGAAATGACTAAAACCAGATATATGAGACATGGCCAGTAGGGTTGGCAAACCCATAGGGTGTAGTCGGCTCCTCCTAGATGTCACTTACAGTTGTTATGCATGCATGGGGCGATGCCTTCGGTCTTAGCGAGGCCAACCATGTTTTTCCTATGGTACATCACTAGGGATATATGCTGCTTCAAAAGGATATCTCTAATCCTTGTGGAAGAGGACCGTTCCTCGAAGTCCTGAGGGAACCTCCATGGAAATCCTACACAATTAGTAAACACGCCTTATCGATTTTCAATTATATACCCAGTATTGTTGTGATGTACACTCACGAGCATCATAGCTACTTGTTTATTATTATTTTCGCCCTTAGACATTATTATATCACTGGATTTCTGATATAAATGTTTTTGGTTATTGTAAGGTAAAACCCGTTCGTGTTTATGTGTGGCGTAATCTTATGAGATACCTTTGATTTTAAAGGATTTTACAAGTTAAAATAAATAAAATTCCTTGTGATTTGAGTTTCTCACGCTGGTTTTACCTGACTGACCCGGGCGTTGTTTTCTTATAATGCTCGGGTCGGACCGAACATATTTCCAGGTTTAGTTGGATATTTTTGGAGCTTCAAGAGACGAGCTGGAGGCCCAGAGATGTATTCACGTACATGGTTATTTTTTTGTTGCATTCATTATTGTATATTGTTCAGCAATTGTGAGGACAGGTTGTTATAACTGTCCGGGCTGAAATAGGTTAGTATACTCTGATTGACATCTGTATATGCATATATTACATTTTTGTTTTTGTGTAATGATTTTTCATATATTATAGATTATTTAGTCCACTGTGAGATTCTGTGTTGTTTAGTTTCTTCTTGTATTGTTTCTTATTTCTTCTTTCTTTTCCCTAAGTATCTACCTTTCCGTTCAATTTGAATGGTTCATGTGTGATTTATTGGCCGCTTAAACAGTACGCAAAAGTGGGTCATTACACCAACAGTCATGAATAATGTACTACCAACATTTAGAGGGCGTTATGTACTCTAATCTCAAAGGATTTATCAGTATCCAGTCTCAATACATCTTTACTAGGATTATTTACAACAGCATGTTTAATTTATTATGATAAATCTCTCATGATTACAATACATTGTAACTATTATGACATAACATACGATTTATGGATTTTCTATTAAATATACTTCAAATTAAATTAATTAGTTAATTGATATAACACATTATATCAAGTATATAATAGAAATGAAACACCTTTTATTTCAAACAAGATTGCTTATCGAGTTAAATATATGCAACAAATTACATAATTGCACATAGGGCTTACCTTTAACTCTATCAGGGAGTAACTAAGGGACTATGGAAAACGGGCTGCAGTCATTAGCATTTCCTAAAGCAGTGTTATGGTACACCAGTCTCCTATCTGGATTACTTAGTTAGATCCATTTCTTATGATTTATTTGATGTTATCACCCCATTAGAGACGATATTTATTTGACATTAGAAACTGACTGCGTGCTTATCTGTCATTTGAAATTGCCTAACTCGAGACAACTACATGTTGTCTATCTATGACATTAGAGATTTGTTGTGTGCTTGTCTGTCATTCTCATATAAGAGCCTATGGCTGAGAGATCTTTTTGTATGATTTGTTTTTTCTATCTTGTAGAATCATTCAGTCGAGAGTGTAGCCTCTATAAGGACTGTGGGTCAAAGTAAATGGTTTTGTTTATTAAATATTTGATTAACTTTAACGTTTATTGAGTTTTTGTTTCTTGCTATCTCCGAGCGCCCAACAGTCGAAAGTCTTTACTTTCGTTAGGATTGTAGGTAGAGATAGTCACTATGCCACAAAGTGAATCCGACAGCAAAGATCACACAACATAAGGTAGATTTGTTGTTATCCTAATATTTACCATTGTTTCACACGACACATGGAAAAGCATCTATTGTGTGTCATAGCCCATGAAATCCTTGTTCTATAGAGATTTCATACATACCATTCAAACAACATTTTATCTGTTGTCTGACCGAAATTATCAAAAAAATTATTTTGGCTCCTTATCAAAATTTTGATTTCCCACTCAATGTTGCCTAGATTATTTCGTAGCCGCGTTCTTTCAATTATTCCCCGCTCTTTCTTTCATTTCTAAAGAAAAAAAATGGCGGTTATTCCTTTAATTATTTTCCTCATTGCCTTCGCCTATCCCTCCTCCTAGCCATCGCCTACTGCCGACCCTAGCCTTCTCCCATCCCATCGATGTTCCTCAATAAACTTAGGGTTTCCTAATCAGAGCCGCCTCTTTCATCTTTGTTCTGTAATTAGGGTTTCATGAAAGCCGTTGCTTGAAAGTTAAGCTTCGAATCATCTTGTTCCCTTCCTTCCTTTTAGATTGTGTACTTTGATTTACTGACTATTGATGGTTGCGACACCTCATTGTCGAGTGTTCTTTGATTAATATTGGTATGATTTATGCCCCTTTTGATTTATATTGTCCTTGACTTCTAATCTCTAGTCGATGTTGAATTGGGCTTCTTATATAGGAATTTATTTCCTAAGTATGAGAATATATGATTCGATTTGAATTTTTCAAATTATTTTTCTCAGTTGTCGATTTATGTTTGAACGCTCTTAATGATTTCTTGATTCTTGAATTTCTGCTTTAGTTTCCATTTGCAAATTTGATTGCTATGCTGGACCTTGTTTTTCGCTATATTTCCCGACCATGTGCTTTTGACTTCATGTCTGAGTTAGTGGATTGCTATGTTGGACCTTGTTGTCCAAGGTAGTGTTGACTGGAACTGGCTTGTTCAAGGTAGTGTACTTCAACACTGAACATGTATTGCATATATACATGTATACATGTTTGTGTGTGTATCTGTGTGTGTGTGTGCGTTACTCAATATACTTATACTTGAACTTATGTGCTTGTGCACTTTCATGTGCTTGTGCCTTTACTTGTTTGTACACTTTCATGTGCTTATTCCTTTACTTCATGTTGTTCTATTTGATTACTTTCATGTGCTTTGTTTCCTTATGTACATTTTCATGTGCACTTTCATGTGCTTGTGCCTTTACTTCATGTTCTGTTTATAATTCGATGGTTTGAACTGCCTATTGCTCACTATGTACATATATACTTGTATATACATATGTATATATTAGTTATGCTATCTTAGTTCATCTAAGTATATACATGCATACATGTATGTATGTGTTCTACGGTTTAGCCTGAAACTGATACTTGTTCACATGTTGCATTGTTGTTTGCACTTTTTTTTACTTGGATTAGTACTTTGTAGTAAGTTCAACTATCGGTCGAGGTAAAGTTGTGCACTTTGATTCCAATATCATCTATGTATATTCATACATACATATGTATGTATATATGTGTGAATGTTGGTGGTTCGAATTTATGGTTAGTGTTAGTGTCTTGTTCAATTTTGTGGCACTTGTTTAATTTGTGCCTTGTTCAATTTCTGGCACTTGTTCAAGGCAGTGATATGAAATTGTTAGTGATATAGACATATTATTATTCAATTTGCAGCACTTGTTCAATTACTGACATGTTTGAACCTATGAGTCTGGTTTAACTCTATTATATGCTATCAATTTTGTTTTGTGACTTTGAAGCTTTATTTGATGGTGCTTTGATAGGGCTTTGCTTCGGTTTGATGGTGCACTACCACTGCGCTGTTCAGGGCAATGCACACTGGCACTTTTTGATCCTTTTGATCTTTTTTATCATTGTTGGTTCATGTTGTTGAATTGTTGAAATTTGTTTTTGCTTTGAATTTCGATGTATATACATACATATGTATGTATATATAGTGAATGTTGGTGGTTAATCTGGTTTGTGCACTTTCATGCGCTTGTGCTTTTACTTGTTTGTGCAACAATCTGTGGGATTTAATCGATGCCCGACCTTGTGATATTTACAGTGATACACTGTGCAGATCATAAGTTGTCCATGCACATATATATTTGTCCCTATCTAAAACATGAAGATAAAACAAACCCATGAACTGAGGCAATATCAATATTCAAATTCAATTTAACTATGCAATTTAGGTTCGTTTCCTTTTCCATTTTACTGCGTTGTTTATTTTACAAGTATATGAGATGGTTGGATACAAGCTGGAGCAAGCAAATCAAAATCAACACACCAAAAATAAACTCGAGTGAGTGTGAGTGAGAGCGAGTAAAAAAGGTTATATATGAGAGTGTAAAGAAAAGTTGTGTATATGAAAGTGATAGTGAAAATTGTGTTGCATTTGAATTTGATTTGAAATAAAATATTTGTTTAAATAAAATTGTGATTCATTTATTTCATTTTGCAAATATAATATAAGTGAAACTAATATGCATATCAGTCAATACACACACACACACATATGTTGTATAATAGGAAATTCTAGAGATGATATTACAACATTAGATAACATTTTTTTGGTTATGTTAGTGCATATCAAATGATGGGGCATATCTGTGGTCTAATTTGAAATGAGACGGCACAGGATTTAACGACATATAAATATGCAATCAGACAACGGAGCACATCTGTCTTCTGATGTGTTTTTTCCCACAGTGAGTATTCCTGGATTTTGATTTCTGTATTTTGTATGGATTTATCTTTTATGGCTCACCAATAGTACTTATTACTTCCATTAGCTTTGTAAGTTGAAATTTTGGAAGCCTTGATGGTGACGCTTTGATTATTTATTTAGGATTCTGCATTTCTTGGTTTATCCTTTAGGGCTTAACAGTCGAAAGTCTTAACTTCCATTAGGACTGTAAGTCAAAATTGATTTGTTACTGATTCTCATGCTTTGTATGAATTGCGATTCATACTATTGTTCTTACTTTTATGGACATGCGATGTGCTCATCCATTTTATTTTATGGCTTTGATGGGTTTGATTGTATCACCCAATTATTGTGCATCGTGATTCTTATATGGTTCCATGTGTTCCATGGATGATTATGGAGATTGAAAGTCGTTATGGATCGAGTAATATGAACAATTCGACTAATTTAAAACTTGTATAAAAATAGCAATGGAAATAAACATAATAAAGTAAAGTGCACTTGAGATTTTTATACTGGTTCGAACTTTCATTCTACGTCCAATCTCAGGCTCCTTCTGGATTTAGACAACACCCTCACTTAACTTGGAGGAATATGTATGATAGACCGCCTGAGCTGCCGAATAGGACTTCATGCCTAAAGATCTCCAATAGGACTTGGACTATTACAAATAGTTGAGTTTGTGACATTGTGTGCTCTTCGAATAGCACGAATGAGCCAATATGCACAACCTTCCTATAATCTTCTTCGTGATGGTATAATGTGTGTTCGTTAAGAAATAGAAGTATTTTGATCCCAAGAAAAGTATATTTGAAAGTGCAAGTTATCAAAAAGTAATAGCAATGTAAATCGTTGAATGATTTGAGAATTCAATTCAAAGATGTAGAAAAAAAGAATAGAATTTTTATATGAATTCAAGAATGAGATTACTTTATATCGAAAATGAATGGTTGCAACTATTTTGTGAAGAGTGATAACCTTTGGAAGAGTTGCAGTCAATAACGAAGTGAAGTGACTCTTCATGGAGAAGAGGATCCCTTCAGCATTTTAAATAAAAAATGACAGTTGCAACATTCAATCGACTAGACAAAATAATCCAGTCGACTAAATGATCGAAAATTTTATCTGAAAGAAATCACTGTAAAAAACACATGATTCAGTCAACTAAATATGTTCGGTTAGTCGACTGAATTTTGTTTTATAAATATGGTATATAAGTGTTTTCAGTCGATTGAATTAGTCAATTTAGTCGACTGAAATCTATTTCTTTTTATTTTCAATACTTAGAACATATGTCTAATATGTGTAAATGTGCGTATACTATTTCGAAGAGATTTTAACATGTATATACTCTAGACTAATGACTGTATGGCTGATATTGTAGTACTGAGTCATCATCGTCTTGTCTTCGTCGTGTAGATCTCTTTGAATAGCTAATTTCTTGTAAATGTCGTTAATATATACAATACTCTGTTGTATAGTTATCGCTATCAAAATATGAGGTTCTAACATTCTCCCCCTTTTTGATGATGATAACTATATAAGTTAAGATTTAAAATTAGAACAATTAGATAATCCTCCCCTTAAGTTTATACTCCCGCTATCGATATGGCCATTTAGTTTTCTCCCCCTTTGTCATCGACAAAAAAAAGATATCAATAAGAGTGATATGAATATTTATAATGGTAGAACACTGTAGTGTATATACATTAGTGTATAAACCAACATAATTCTGTTTAGAAGAATATAGCACAACAATATCACACACAATATTTCACATAACAAACATAATTTTGTTTAGAAGAATATAGCACAACAATATCACACACAATATTTCACATAACAAACATAATTCTTACCAAACTGTTACAGTCAGAACATCACTTATCACAACAAAACATAGTACTAAACAAAGATATCACATAACACAAACTATCACATAGTCATAACAAAAAAATAACATCACATAACAGAAACTACCTACCATATTGTTACAAAACAAAAAACAACACAATGTCACAAGCATATGAACCCAAACAACATCAACTAACAAGTCTTTAGCAAGATTACCTCCCAACATATTCACTTATAGAAACCTAAAAGTAGAGAGAGCATAACTAAAGATAGATATGAAGAATGAGCTCACCATGCCTAGAAATCATGACTCTAACTAGTCTCATGAATTTCTTCATCATCATCATCTTCCTCCTCCTCGGTGGTCCATGTTAAATGTTCCATATTTGTAGAAGCCTCTTTTGATGGCT
Organism: Allium fistulosum; assembly: GCA_030737815.1. Taxonomy (NCBI): domain Eukaryota; kingdom Viridiplantae; phylum Streptophyta; class Magnoliopsida; order Asparagales; family Amaryllidaceae; genus Allium; species Allium fistulosum. Next base: position 829,946,956 of record CM060903.1, on the reverse strand, counting down.
AAAGAGATGCATAGGATGTATATGAGGTCTAAGATAATTTATCCCATATGTTGTTCATGAAGCTCTTGATTTTATCAAGCTTACTATCAATTCTAGATGAGATGCATGGGATCGAAACAGTTGTCTCTTTAAAAAAATTATGTTTTCAAAGTTTTGAGTTTTAGACTTATGCAAGATTCTGTTTCGGATCTTCTATTATGTTTGAATGTTGTGTTTTATGATAAAAAGTATTTATTTCAATAAGGATGTAAACAAATATAAAGTTTTATATATAGATTAAATATGAAGAGATAAACAATAACAATATTTATTTATTTTTCTTTACTGGAATCAGACTCTCCTACAAGAAAATGTTCCTATGAGTTTGGTTCCTTATTTTTAGTTTTCTCATTCGAAGGAATAAGTGGAGACCGCCTATTTGTATTAACTAGAGTTGGATCCCAATCTTGGTTTGATGGCCTGGTTCCCAAGAGTTTCTTGGAGTTAAGTCGTAATTTTTTATCGGAGTTTCTATTAGACGAGGAGAGTTTTTATATATGCTATTCTTTATAGGTGAATGGCCACAAATTGCCAAAATACATCTTTCAAGAAAATTAAGATATGCTCCTTGTCTGCATTGCTCATAGTACATTTATTTCTGAACTCCCATCATTTATTATTGATAGTGATGAATTTCATCAAATTGGTTATTAGTAGATGATAATGCAAAATTAATTAATCATTTGATTTCCTTTCCTTTCGGAGAGTAACCAGTGTGGTATGTAGGTGATGAAATAATCTTTAGTGAAGATGATTTATTTGAAGGAGGATTTTTTTATGAAGATGGATATGAGTTTTTATAAGAGGGTGTGCTATAATCGATTGATGAATAGGTTGAATCGTTATTGGAAGCCATTTTTAGAGCTTCTAAGGATATGTATTAGAAAAATACATTTCTATGTATTTTTATTTATAAAAGCTTGGTTTATATACAAGCTATAATGATATATTTAGTAAGCGAATTTACGGCTTATATTACATTAACCATATAAAATTTAGACATTTATTTGTGGCAGTGAATAGTTTTACTATTTTATTTTTACTAAATAGTATTTTCTAAGAATAACTTGTTTATTATTCTGAGAAGCAGTGTAAAATGTTTTAATAGTAAACCTGTATATTAATTTAAATCTAGTAGAGACACAATACCAAGTTCGCGATGTAACTTGATGAAATTGTTTTCATTTGGAGGTTTAGTAAATATGTTTGCTATTTGATTTTCAAAGGATACGAAATCAAGTGATACCACACATTTTTCTATGTTGTCACGTAGAAAATGATTATGAATATTAATGTGTTTGGTACCAAAATGATTCATTGGATACTTTGATAGTTTAAGGCACTTGTATTATCATAATAAATCGAAGATTTTTAAAGAAAGATTCTGTAATCTTGAAGAGTTTGCTGCATGTAGATAACTTGTGCACATGCCAAAGTAGTAGAGATATGTTCTGCTTTACACGTCGAATTTTGCTTTTTACTAAAACACGATACTAGAGACTGTCCAATAAAGTGACAAGTACCACTCGTACTTTTTATATCCATTCGACATCCTCCAAAGTAAGCAATGCTATGGGATATTAACTTGAGAGGACATTCTTTCGGATAAAAAAGTCCACAGTCTCTAGTATTGCTTAAGTAATGCAAAATTCATTTCACGTCTCACAAATGTGATTCTTTGGGATTCGATTGAAACCTTGCACACAAGTAGACACTCATCATGATATCGGGACAACTAGCAGTTAAATATATTAAAGATCCAATCATACTTCGGTAGAGTTTTTGATCCATACTCCTTTTGTTTTCATCTTTATCGAGATGAACCGTAGTGCTCATAGGTGTTAGTTTACTAGATATGTTTTCCATTCTAAAACATATTATTAAATTATTACAATATTTTTCTTGATTAATAAAAATTCCAGTACTTAATTTTTTATTTCGTAAACCAAGAAAATAAGAGAGTTCTCTCATATGAGACATCTCGAATTCACTTGTCATTATTTTTGAAAACTCATTGCACAATTCTTCATTTGTAGATCCGAAAATGATATCGTCTACATAAATTTATATAATTAATATATCTTTCTTATCTCTTTTAATAAACAGAGTTTGATCAACTTTCTCAATCTCAAATCCAGAATCTATAAGATAGTCTTTTAGTTATTCATACCAAGCACAAGGTGCTTGTTTCAAGCCACAAAGAGCTTTCTTAAGTTTATAGACGTGATCAGAAAAGTTTTATGTTTAAAAAGAGGTGTTTATCCTACAAAAACATTTTCTTTAATAAAACTATTTAGAAATGCACTTTTAACGTCCATTTGATAAAGTTTAAAGTTATGATGACAGGAGATGGCCAGTAAGATACGTATCACTTCTAACCTTACGACGGGAGCAAAAGTTTCTTCATAATATATCCCCTATGCTTGATTATATCCTTGTACAGCTAATCCAGCGTTATTTCTTGTTATATTACCATTTTCATCAGCTTTGTTTTTATAAACTCTTTTTGTACCAATGACTATTTGATCATTTGGTCTTGGAACCAATTACCAAACATCATTTCATTTGAATTGACTTAGCTCTTTTTGCATGGATAAAATCCAATAGTCATCGGTTGAAGCTTCCTTAGGATTTTTAGGTTCTATATTAGATAAAAATGTGATATGTCCCATTTGATTTAGTTGATGTCTAGTTTTGACATTTGTATAAACTTCACCGGTTATATTTTCAATTGGATGATTTTTTAAAATTCATGGTGGAGTTCTAAGTTCATTTTCAATTGAATTTTCTGTAATTTGTTGTTCTTCATTTTGAGTTATAGTATTTTGAGGAGAATTTTGTATGATTGGTTGCTCTATAACATCTTCTTCATCATCCTTATTGTTTTGAAGTTTCATCAAACGATACATGTAAAGTTTCTTCTATAGTTTTTGTGCATTTATTATATATTCTATACGCTTTGCTTCATTCCGAATATCCAATAAATATTTCTTCATTGGACTTCAGATCGAATTTTCCTTGTTAATCTTTTGTATTTAATATAAAACGTTTTGATCTAAAAATCCTTAGATATGATAAATTAGGTTTTCTACCGTTAAAAATCATATGGTGTATATTTAGCTGAGGGTCAAATAGTGACACAGTTTAAAACATAACATGTAGTAGACACGGTTTCTATTCAGAAATGTTTTGGTAGTTGGCTACCACTAAGTAGAGTTCTAGCACATTCCTGTAATATCTGATTCGTTCTTTCTAGAAGTCCATTTTGTTGTGGAGTTCTAGGAAATGAGAAGTTTTGATAATACACTTTTTGTTACAAAAATTTTCAAAAAGTTCGTTTTCAAATTCACCATCATGATCACTTCTAATATTTTTTATTTTTAAACTTTTTTAATTTTGAATTATTTTAGCAAAATTTTTAAATGCTTCAAAAGTATCAATTTTGTTTTTCAAAAATAATGTCCATGTATATCTAGAGAATCATCTATAATTACAAAACATGTTTGTTATGATTTATAGACTGAACTTGAGTGGGACCGAATAGATCCAAATGCAGTAGTTCGAGACGTTGTAATGTAGAAATAATTTTCTTATGTTTAAAAATTGATTTAGTAAATTTCCTAGTTGGCATGCATTACAAATATTATTTACTTTATAATTCATCTTTGGTAGACCTTTTACTAATTTTTTTTAGATAATTTACTAATAGCTTTAAAATTTATATGACAAAATCTCTCGTGCCATAACCAAGGATCATTGTCTTTGGCTATTAAACACATGTTTATATTGTGATTAATTTTTGTATTTAAAACATAAATATTATTTTCTCTAATTCCTTCGAAAATTAGATTTTTATTTTGATAAAAAATATTGCATTTATCTTTTAAGAAAGATATATTAGAACCTTTATCGCGTGATGGACTAATACTTAGTAAATTTTATTTTAAATTTTTAACTAATAAAACATTAGTAATAAGAGGTGAATTAGATATACCATTGTTGCTCAGTCTCCTTTTCCAATGATGTATCCTTTAGAGTTATCCCCAAAAGTAACAGATCCTCTGTCTGAGTAGATAATATTTGTTAGTATATCTTCATTGCCCATCATATGCTTGGAGCAACCACTGTCGAGTACCCATTTTCCTCCCTTTTTATTTGGTACCTACAAAAAATATTAAAGTGTATTGGCACCCAATTCCTTCATTAGGGTTCTAAGAGTTAGGTCTTAGGAAGCCATACCCAAGAGGATTTGGTGTTCTCTTTGAAAATATAATTATAATTTTTTGAATAGTATACATAAATGTATCTATATACATATTTCTTATCAAATGATTATCAGTCTTTGGAACTCCAATAGATTTTATCGGATTCTTTGGACTATCATCTTTATTTTTGAAATTCGTATATAGTAAGTTACATCTTTTAGGACAAGTCTTTACTTCTTTATTTGTTTTATGGTAACCTAGACCTTTTTTTATTAAAAGATGATTGAGAGTTTTCAATAATTTTAGAAAGGTTTCTCTACCTTTATTAAAATTCAAATATTTTTAGTAATGTTTTCTAACTTGGTCTTAAGTCCTACTACTTCTAATTCTAATATTTTAACACTAGAATTTAAATTATAATTCTCTTTATTTAATATATCATTCTTATTTTTCTAAGTTTCTTTTTCATTACCTGCCATGGTAAGTTGAGATGTTATATCAACACATGAGTTTTGTGATTTTACTAATTCCTCTTCTTAAATTTTCTCTTCATCCTTCAGCATATCAATATTTAGTTCACTTCCATTAAACTTTCCTAATGCATCTTTATATTTTCTTTTTAAATTTTTTAGCTTATCTAATAACTTAGAAATTTATTTCAAATAGATCATCAAATGAGAGTTCACTTATATCATCATTGTAACCATGAAGCATACATTTGCTTGTGCAGAGTCACTGTCACTATATGACGAAGAGGATGAGTCTAAATCATCCCAAGTTACCAAAAAAGCCTCCTTCTTCTTTTTAAGAAATTTCTCGCTCTTATTCCTGAAATTATCCTTCTTTCGTTGTGGGCAGTCTTTCTTTTGTGACCAACCTTATCACATTCATAGCACTTAAGTGAGGAAGTTGACGAATTGTTGTTGCTATTTCTATTATTGCCAAACTTCTTATTCTTTTTGAAATACAGAAATTTTATGAAATTCTTAGCTAAAAATGCAATGTTATCATCATCTTTGTCGGATACTTCATTCTCTGCTTGAAATGCAATTGTTTTTCTATTTTGTGCTTGTACTCATTTTGCCTGCAAATTCACTTCATATGACATGAGATTTCCCATTAACTTTTCTGGTTTAATAGTTGAAATGTCATTGGCTTCTTCAATAGCTAAGACCATTTATTCCCACTCTTCCATTAAAGAGTTTAGGATTTTTGAGACAATATCAAAATCAGTGTATTTTTCTCCTGGTGTAAGAAGTGAGTAATATATGTCTTGAAATCTAGAGTACATGTCATTTACTGTTTCACCTTGCTTTATTCTAAAATTTGAAATTGATTTTTAAGCATGAAGATCTTGCTTTGTTTGACCTTATTTGTACTTCATGAGTTATTTTAAGAGTACGCCAAATTTCGTATGCGGACTTACACATACTTACTCTATTAAACTCGTTTTTGTCTAAAGAACAAAATAACATATTCATTGCCTTAGCGTTACCAGTAGAATCAAGTTTCTGAGTATTTGACCATTGTGCATAGTCAGTGGTCGGTATAGTGTATTCTTATTGAGTGATATTCCAAGTGTCATATCCATTAGCTTGCATGTATATCCTCATCCTAGTTGACCAATAATTATAATTCAGTCTGTTAAATAGTGGCGGTCGTGCAGTTGATTGACCTTCAACAACAACTTGATATGGTACTATCCATATTACTTGAAATATCAAAAAACTTTGTTATGGTTATTTGATGGTCTCGCTCTGATACCAAGTGAAAGTCGTTATGGATCGAGTAATATAAATAATTCTACTAATTTAACACTTGTATAAAAATAGCAAGATAAATAAAAATAATAAAGTAAAGTGCACCAGAGATTTTTATACCGGTTCAAACTCCTGTTCTATGTCCAGTCTCAGACTGCTTCTGGATTTAAACAACACCTTCATTTAACCCCGAGGAATAGGTACTATAGACCGCCTGAGCTGTTGAATAGGACTTCATGCCTAAAGATCTCCAACATGACTTCGACTATTACAAATAGTTGAATTTTTGACTTTGTGTTCTCTTTGAATAGCACGAATGAGCCAATACATACAACCTTCCTATAATCTCCTTCTTAATGGTAAAATGTGTGTTCGTGAAGAAATAGAAGTATTTTGATCACAAGAAAAATATGTGCAAGTGATCAAAAAGTAAAAGCAATGTAAATCAGAATGCTTTGAGAATTCAAATCAAAGATGTAGAAATGAAAGAATGGAATTGTTATATGAATTCCAAAATGAGATTGCATTATATAGAAAACGAATGGTTGCAACTATTTGTGAAGAGCGATAACCTTTGGAAGAGTTGCATTCATTAATAAAGGAAAGCGACTCTTCGTGGAGGATCCCTTCAGCATTTTGAATAAAATTGACAATTACAACATTCAGTCAACTAGACAAAATAATTCATTCGACCAAATGATAGGAAATTTTATCTTAAAAGAAATTAGTGTAAAAAAACACATGATTCAGTCGACTGAATACGTTCAGTTAGTCGATTAAATTCTATTTTATAAATATGGTATATAAGTGTTTTTAGGTTGACTGAATTGGTCAATTTAGTCGACTGAAATGTGTTTCTTTTTATTTTCAATACTTAGAACATATGTCGATTATGTGTAAGTGTGCATATACCATGTCGAAGTATTTTAACATGTATATACTTTAGACTAATGAATTTATGGCTGATATTATAGTTTTTTGTAATCGTCGTCTTATCTTCATCATGTAAATCTCTTTGAATAGCTAATTTCCTGTAATGTCGATAATAAATACAATACTCTGTTGTATAGTTGTCGCTATCAAAATATGAGGTTCTAATAGAGATGTGTTGCATGGTATATCATTATGTTGCTATGATGAATATTATGTTATGTCATATTTGTGCTATGCCTTTATATTACCATGCGTTATCATTATGTACTCACATTTGTATCTAGATATAGTCTGACTCATTTATTATGTTATATAATACTCGGGTCAGTCCGAGACAATTTCAGGTTCAGGGACAAAAGACCAATTTTTATAAGTGAGCATAGGCTGCTTATGCATTATTACTATGTACCATTTTGTATTATGTAGTATCATGTGTATTTATAGTTGGGATGTATATTGGACTTGTACTTTGTGTATTCTTGAGGTAATGGATATTTGACTTATTTTGTATCCCATGTGATTTGTATATATTTTTATTATATATTATCGATGCGTTATTGACTCTGTGTTCTCTCTATAATTTATCATATATTGTGTACCGTTCTATCTTAGAAATACACATATTTATTGCATTGTGCCGATATTAAGTACGTATAGGTGAGTTTCGTTTGGGAGATTTAATATGTACCAGTATTAGCCCAAGGGAGTATTCATGTGTGATAGTCCAATATCGCCTCATTCCTCGTATTATCAAACAATATTACCTTGTAATACTCTTTGATGGTACATGTATAAAGGTGGGGTGTTACAATTTCCTTTGAGTTTATTTTGATGATTTATTTTGTATGACCATGGTGGACCTTGCACTCTGATATTTGTTTTGGTTCATTTAGTTATACATATTTGTTTCACCTTTTTATATTTATGTTGATATTATATTTTATTTGATGCGCCATAAGATATAATGCATGTATGATTAGATTTTTAGTTATTTCACCCTTTACAATCATCCTACATCAGTCGGGTATTGTTACATCACATTCTTCAGGTATATTGGGTATCAAGGGTATAGGGCGGTCATCATAATTCCATAATTATCCAATAACTATCAGTACGTAATCCCTTATTCCTCCTAACATCCATGAGTAATACACTGTCCAACATTTGGAGAGTGTTACGTATTCCAGTCTCAACAGATGCATCAATATCTAGTCTTGATACATCTTGACTATGAATATTTAAAATGGTGCATTTATTATATTATAAAAAATTACTCATGATAACAACACCTTATAATTACTATCACAAAACACACCATTTATGGATTTTCAATTAAATATACTTAAATCGAATAATCAAATATTTATAACATACTATAACACGTGTATAACAGGAAGAAAACATCTTTTATTTCAAACAAGATTGGTTATCTAGTTGGATATGTGTAAAAAATTATATAATTGTCCCTAGGGAATACCCTTAACTCTATCAATTTAGGGGGTAATTTTCTTATATAAAATCATACCCAAACTAACAGTGTATCAGTGATACATATACAATACACACTTGGGCCAAAACACACACAATCGATCCACTAAGGCTTAGTGCATACAATATGTTAATCAGATGGCTAACAAACTTATCACTCAAGTTTCACTTTGATCAGGTAGCCTGATGATCATCGATGGCTTCTCCACTTGGCTCTGGTGACATAGCATGTCATAACTCACAACTGCCTTTCTCTTCAATTTTTGACCTTGTCTCAAGGTCCAAAGCTAGAAATCGAGCTGTTTACTTCCAATAATCTTGTTAAGTGGCTTCTTCAATTAGTTGCTGCTTCCACTTCACTAAAACTTCAATTATATGGCCATAAGGAGTTCGAGATGGTCTTCAGTCAAGAATTCTTTTGGGTTCAACTACTATCTCCATTGTGATAGCGAGTAAGTCTACCTATATGATGATATCTGTCCCTTCTTTTTGGTTGAGTTGACATATAAAATACTGGATGTATATTAGCCGAAGGTGGTAAATTCAACTTGTATGCCACTAAATTGATTTTAGTATAATCTCTATGGGCTATAAAATTTTCGTGGTAATTTTTAAGTTTTTTTACTACTAGTAGATAATTGTTTATATGGCTTAATCGAAGAAAAACCCAATTTATAACTTGAAACTTTCTTTTGGTCCTATGAAAATTAGTGTATTTTATCATTCTCTCCTTAGCTTTAGCAATACTATCTTTTAAAACTTGTAGTACTATGTATCTTGCATATAATTCCTCTTCCACTACTTGAACTTTTACAGAGTTAGGTACATAAGATGGTAAAGTAGGAGGCTTTCTACCATAGAGTGCTTCAAATGGTGTAGCTTGTGGTAGAGTTAGAGGTATGCCCTAGGGACAGTTATGTAATTTGTTACATATATCTAACTCGATAATCAATCTTGTTCAAAATAAAAGGTGTTTTCTTCCTATTGTATACTTGATATAATGGATTTTGTTAATTAATTAATTTTTATTAAAAGTATATTTAATTAAAAATCCATAAATGGTATGTTTTGTGATAGTAGTTACAATGTGTTATAATCATGAGTTATTTATCACAATAAATAAACATGACGTTTTAAATATTCCCAATCAAGATGTTTCGAGATTGGATATCGATACATCCGTCGAGACTAGAGTACATAACTCTCTTCAAATGTTGGGCATTGTATTATGCATGACTGTTGAAGGGAACCAAGGGATTGCGTACTGGATAACTATGGAATGACTCATTCGATAGTTTTCTATTGGTTAATAGAACAAAGGTCAAACAGAAAACATTGATGTGACTAGTTTACACAGTTCTCTTGACTTGAAAATACTATCGATCTACAATATGAAAGCTCCATTTTGATTACAGTCAAATCATAACACGAAGTCCATCGAATGACTATAGTTAGGTCAAATGGAAATATTGAAAGTGACACTATTCAAGAGAGGATTCATCTCCTCTTATATGGGGTTAGTATCACGGTCAACTAAAAGTCAAAAATCTCTGGCCAAAGTGATTCGGTTAATAATAATCGTTATTATTAAACCAAGGACTTTATGTTTGGATATAGGGTTAAAATATTGATAATATTGGAATTTTAACCATTACCAAATTCCATAAGTCCAAAGTGATATAGTTTTGATGAAGAGAATTGGTATAAATAATTGTCACTAATGAGTAACGCTTATTATAAGTACAAATTGGATTTTAACCAAAAGATGTGTAGGTAATAAATTCAACCAAAATGTCAAACCACTAGCTAAGGTAATATGTGAACATTAATATTTGAATTGTTCAATATTAATCGCTGATTGAATTTACACCTTTGAGTCACACAATCGAAATGATGAATATTCCGAATCAGCCACATGATTTAATTAATTTTTATTTGTTGAAAATTAGGTAAATTAATTAATATTTATGAAATATTAATAATAAAATTTCATTTAATTTAATGAATGCTATTAGTATTTGATAAAATGCATATATAAAAGTTATAAATGGACGTATCTATATACGATATCGATAAAATATTTAATTTCGATTTAAATAAAATAAATAATGAAATTGGCTTTAAATAAATTAAACCGATTAATATTTATGAAATATTAATTGATAAATATTTCTTGTTTGATTTCCATGGATATTTAATAATGTGCATACATAAAAAGTTAGAAACGCGTTTATTAATAGAGTTAGGGATATGCCTCATGGGCATTTATGTACTTTGTTACATAATTGCCCTCGATAACCAATCTTGTTCAAAATATAAGGTTTTTTCTTTCTATTATATACTTTACATAATGTGTTGTATTAATTAACTAAATGATTAATTAAAAGTATATTTAATAGAAAATCCATAAATGGTATGTTTTGTGATAGTAATTGAAAAGTGTTGTAACTGTGAGTAATTTATCATAATAAAAAATACATCATTTTAAATGCTCCCAGTCAAGATGCATCGAGACTAGATACCGATATATCTGTTGAGACTAGAGTACGTAACACTCTATAAATGTTGGGCAGTGTATTACTTACGACTGCTGGAGGCACCTAGGGGTTACATACTGATAGTTATAGGATAACCATGAAACGACCCACTCGATAGTTTTCTATTGGTTAATATAACTAAGGTCAAACTGAAAATATCGATGTGATTGATTTACATAGTTCTCTCGACTTGTGAATACTTTCTATCTTCGATATGAAAGCTTTGCTTTGATTGTAGTCAAATCATGGCATTACATCTATCGAGTGACTATAATTAGGTCGAGTGGAAGTATTGGAAGCCTCTCCTTGGTTATATGAGGTTAGTATCACAGTAAACTAAAGTCAACTCAAAGTCAAAGTCTCTAGCCAGAGCATTTAGTTAATAATAATTGTTATTATTGAACCAAGGACTTTATGTTTGGACTATAGAGTTGATTATGAATGATGTTGGAATTTTGACCATTACCAAATTTCATAAGTTCAAAGTGATACAGTTTTGACGAAAAGAATGGGTGTGAATAAAAGCTACAACCGGATACTGCTTAACTAAAGTAAAATTGGATTTTACCAAAACCAAGTAAGCTGTAAGTTTAGCCAAAATGTCACCACCTACTAAGTGATGTGTGAACGTTAATATTTGAATAGTTTGATAATAATTGCTGACCGAATTTACACCTGACGAGTTACACAACTGAAATGATGAATTCTACAACAACCCGTAAATTTTCAATAATTTAATTTGTTAATTTAATGAATCTTGTTATTTAATTTTGGAAGAAATAAAAAGTTGTAATGTAATAATGAAATAAATACTAAAATGAAATGTAACAATGATAATTAAAGCTAATTATTGATAAATTGAATGAAATTACAATAAATGAAATAGTGTAAAATGTTATACTTGGCTATAGATTGAATATAAGAAAACAAACGTAAATATTGAATCAATTAATGAATTAATATATATAATAAGTGGTAATTGAATAAAATCAATGTTCTGTGAGTAATTATAATATTTGTTGGAAATGATAAACTTATAGGTGTAATTAAAAGTTAATGGTAACAATTATTGTATATTACCTATTTATTTAGCCTGTTAGTTTAAATTGGAAATAAATTTCAATAAATGTAATTAGATATTATGTTAATGTAAATTAAGTTAATATTTGAAAATAATGTTAATTTTATTCATAATATGACAATTGGTTGAATAAAAAGAATGGAAATCAAGGTTTATTAATTTATTTGAATTCAAATTATAATAATTGGATTAATTGCAAATAAATGAAATTAAATATTTAAATATCACGTTAATGGAAATTTTGACGAAAATTGATAATATTAATGTAATAAATCATGAACCAATGTTAGTTATACCCTTATTGTAATGAAAGATTTGAATAACAATGATTAAAAAATTTAATAAGTGGATTTTTGGAATTTTAATTTATAATTTCTGAATTTAATGAAATTGAAATTAAACACTGAAATTGATGGATTAATCAACTTTAAATTGACATCTAAATTTATTTAAATTATTTTAAGTGATTAAGAAATCAAAATGATAGAAGTTTTAAATTATAAAAAAATTTAAACTGAAAAAGTGATTTAATTAATTTAATATTAATTTATTTAATTAACCTGAAATATAGTCATTTTGGCCACTGACTCGGATTTCGACGAAACTAGTTTCATCGGCTTCGTAACGGTGAATCATTATAGGATTTCAAGTTTCGTAACGATCGGACTTGTCGTTTGATCGTACGGGCTCAAAACGCCTTGAAATCAATTTAATTGAAATCAATTGAAATCAATTTGAAATAAATTGATTTTACCATAACTTCTTCATACGATAGAATTTGGACTTGAAACCTCTTCCATTGAACTTAAAATTTTTGAAACCATCTATTTTGATATATGGGATGACCCATTTTCGTTCCGGAGTCGAAATGGGCTTTTCGGGTCATTTATCGTTCAACTTTCAATCCAAATCAATCTGGTCCATTCTAATTTCAGCTTTTGTCTATAAATACCTCGTTATAAACCCTGGTCCTACTTACTGATTTGTCTGTACGTACATCTCCCACCCATCTCCTCTTTCCAATAGCAGACAAACAAATTTTAGATCCAATTGCAAATCAAATTCAAATCCAAAAATTCAAACTCCTCAAACTTTATCATATTATGTATCGATTTGAAGCTCTAGACGAGCATAATCTTCTGCAATAATTCGTTTTTCGTTTCGGTTCATCGCTTGATCAGTAAACGTAGAAGAATTGTCGGCCGTTTATTTCGTCGCGATCGACTGCGACTGATTGACGAATCAAAGTTGCCGTATTGAGGAGAGAGCCGAGTGGAGTTCAACGGCGTAGGTGGTTAGTCGATTCAACGGCCAGATCGTCGTACTAAATTCATTAGGGTTCGAGTTATTTGGGTGGCGGCTGTAGCAAGATTTGAACGTGGGGGTCTTCGGCCTCACTGGAGAAGGCCGCGAGCGTATGGGGGGATGCAGCCTTGGTGGCGAGTGAGCGGAGATGAACGTGGGACATGCGGTGGCGTAGGGATGATCACGTGGCGGCTACGGTTAGGCCAGTGTCAATCTAGAACGAGCGCTTTTGGGTTGGGTGAGAGGTAGGTAGACGTGGCGGCTTCTGATAGGAGGGTAATTCTCTTGTTATTAATTTATCTATTTTATGCAAATTTGGTTTTCGAAACGTTCTAACACGCATAACTTTTTCATACGAGGTCTGTTTCTCGCACGGTTTGTTCCGCTTAGATCGTATCAAAATTCCAGACATTTTGACGCTGGTTTGGAAGAATTCTGAGACTGTTTGAATTTTGGGTTTAAATTGGATTTAAATTCAATTTAAATTGAAAGGTGAGTGTTTTAACCGACTCGCAACTTTTAAAGTTTCTTATGTTTGTTAAATTAAATTTGTGATATGATTAGAAATTTATTTATAGCTGTTTGGTATATTTTAATCATCATCCTAGTTAATTTAAATTTATTTGAATTAAATCGTTATTTAATTTATTATTGAATATAAATTGCCAGTTTAATACCCGTTATTATTATCAGTTCTATATTGATATTTATTGATTGATTTGGTTGATGATTGTGATGGATGTTGATTGTTGATGTTGGTTGAATGGATGTTGTATTCTATACCGTATAAACTGCAAGTTCGTTATGAATTTTTATTTATTTCGGGATTGTGGTTTGAAATGATATATAACCGTAAATATTAAATTTGCGGATTGAAATGATAAATATCTATATCACTTGACCCTAGGGTAGAGAATTATATATGAACACCGGATTGGTTAAATTAAATGATTTTAAAATCCCTAATTTTCGAATTTAATTAAATGATATCTTGAAATGAAATTTGATTTATATAAATTGAGGTATTTTTGGAAAAAATCAAGTTTTATGATGAAATGTGAATTGGTTTAAAAAGGAATTGCTTTAAGAAAATTTAATGGGAAGTTTAAAAAAAATTAAACTTTTTCGTAAATGAAATTCTATCGAAATTGAGTTATTGAATTTGTTTGAAAATAACTTTGAAATATGTTGAAGTTGGAGTAATCCGTATTGATATTTTTGAATATGGATTTAAACGATATGAAATTCGATAGTTTATTGAAATTTGGTTTGTCGATTTGGAAATTTGAAATGGTCCAAATATGTTGAAATGAAATGAATTGTTTAAACTGATATAAATTCCAAACTCATATTTTAATATAAACTGTTTAAAAATATATTTATAATTATTAAGATTTTCAAATTTATTTAACTATTTAACTAATATTAACTATATAAATTATTTTGATCTATTTAAAACCAATTTAATTTATTTTAAACTAATTAAACCATTTTAATTTATTTTAAATCAAATTAATCTATTTTAAAGCTATTTAATCTATTTTAATTATATTTAATCTAAATTAAATCTATTTAACTATCTTAAATCAATTTAAAGGTACTTTACCTAGAATTAAAACTATTTTGGAGTATTTTAACTATTTATAATTATTTAAACCATTTCTAAATTTCCAAACCAAGTAAAGTGAAAGTGTTTAAATTCAATTCATTGTTTTAAAAAGAAAATAAGGCCAAATGATGTTATAACCTAAGTTGGAATTTAAATGTACAATGAATTGAATGATGATTTTGAATTAAGAATTTAACCTGTTTTGGAACTATGATTTTGAAAGAAATTATGATTTTGGAAACGATATGATTTGGAAGCGACCTAGTTTTTGAGAATACGATAATTTGATATAAATTGTGAATATGACTTTTGAAAGGAAATAAAATTTTCGAACTATGATTTCAAATGCGATATGATTTCAAAGGTGAATATGATTTCGAAAGTAAGTAATGATTTCGAAAGTGATATGGTTTGAATTGAATATGATATTTTGATATCAATTATGAAACGATTTTGGAAATGTAAAAGAACCATCCGGTGTGTAATAAGCGATTGGTTGTTAAAGAGACCGGGATCGGATGTTGTCATACTCTCTGCCAATACCGAAAACCACTTTGACAACTGTGTACGCGGTGGAGATTCCAGAATGAAGTAGGATGATGGCGACGATCCTAAAGGTATATTTGCGTGGACCTAACTCCCGTGAGTTAGCATAAGGTGGCTAAAACATGAGCGATTCCGGGCCAATGAGGTAGCTCCTCTGATCGGACACATTCCATCGATACTATATTCTGACTTGCGATTTATTAGGTGGCCAACCCTTGATTTTACTCGGGAGTCTTTTTCGAGTTGGGCGGTAGTTGCGGCTATGCGTTACCAACAGTCCGGATGCGTAATTGGTATATTTACATTGGCATTGCCTAGTTGTGCCGTGTCATCTACCCTAGCGCGCCTTCTACGAGTTTGTTTTATGTCGTACCTATGTGGTATCCTCTGGCGGCTCAAGTTTACGGGGAGTTACGGTACTGTATAGACTATTGGCATACCTAAAAATGTGTTAAGGTGCAAAATGTAAAGCCTTAACGCTATTTTTAAATAGTATACTTGTAACAACCCGCATATCTATCGATTCTATATTTAAATATTTTATTTAAATATTTTATCGTTAGTCGGATGTTAGTCCGAAAAGCTACTTTTTGCATACGATCAAATTAGGACTCGAGACCACCCCCATTGAGTTCAAAATGACGTTTGCGATCTTTTTGAGTGTAAACTTCGATATGTTTGGAGATAGTGAAATTTTCAACACTTTTTCCCGCCTTTGACTTTGGTTTGGACTGCACCCCTTTAGTTCAGCCCAACCATCTTCCTCACTCTATCAAAAACACTTCAAGCTTTGTCAAAAATGGTGGTGGGAAGTGGAAATTAAAACTCCAAACACAAATTCTATTGCAAATCCGAGATTCAACATCAAATTCACGTGAAGACCATTGATTCAAGCTTGTTGGTGTTCTTGCTTTGCTCTCAAATCTCCATCTTCATCAAATTCCGTGAAAAGGTGAGATTTTTGATCTCACATCTTGCCTATATCTATCTTGGACTGTTGGGAATGATCCTCTATTGCATTTGTATGAATACCTGCATTTGGTTTGGATTGGATTGGCGAAAAACTCAAAAATTAGTGATTTTGGTGAAAAAAACTGCTACTAGGTCGTTCTGGCCATTTTTAGCTCGTTCTGGCCCTTAAGTCGTAGGTCGTTGCCGACCTATAATCTCCAGGCAAAATGATTGAGTCGTTCACGAGTTAAAGGCATGAGTCGTTCACGAGTTAAAGGCATGAGTCGTTCACGAGTTAAAGGCATGAGTCGTTTGCAGTTAGCTCGTTCGCCTCGAGTTAAGTCGTTGGTCGTTTGGCCTTAAGTCGTTTGCAGTTAGCTCGTTCGCCTCGAGTTAAGTCGTAGGTCGTTTGGCCTTAAGTCGTTTGCAGTTAGCTCGTAGCTCGTATGGCTCTTAAGTCCTAGGTCGTTGGCTTTTAAATCGTTAAGTCGTAGCTCGTATGGCTCTTAAGTCGCTAGGCCATGCCAACTCCGCTAGCTCGCAACTGTTAAGTCGTATGACCTTAAGTCGTAGGTCGTCCCCGACCTAACTCCACTAGGTCGTTCCAGCCTTAGCTCGTAGCTCGAATTGAAGCTTAAGTCGTTAAGTCGTTCATTCCACTAAGTCGTTAAAGGCATAAGTCGTAAGTCGTTCGCGAGTTAGTACTTGGTCGTTTGACCTGTTTTCTATTAGGTCGTTCGGCCTGTTCTTCTACTAAGTCGCGTGGCATTCTTCCCTTAGGTCGTTTGGCTTCTCGAGACCGCTTGCCTTCACTAGGTCGTACCCCGTATTACTCTGCGTAGGCAATCTCTTCTGAAAAACATTTATCAGAACTTCTACTTTGATGGTTTTGGGATTGACTTCTTTGGACTTTACTCACGTCTTCGAACGTGAATTGATTTGTTCTACAATCATTTTATGACTTGTCACTTTAAAGATATATGAAGGTTTCAATACTAATAGTAAATATCAAAACTCTTTCATCAAAGCGATTTCAACACTATTTTAAATATCTAAAGTTCGTTTTCTCAAACCGATTTTCAATCTACTAGTATATACAAGCCTTTACTTCACTCGAATGAGAAATCGACTTAAACGACTTAGTAAAACGAGTGGTATGAAACGCTTGCGTTCACTTCGTCGGTTAGCTCTTGGACTTGTTCGATTGAACCCTTTTCGTGACAATTTCCTAGTGAAGATTTACAGCTTGTTCGTAAATATTTAAGTTAAGCAAGTGGTTATGGGACATGAAGCTAAACTCATATATTTACTAGCTTGGTGTGATTGACACTTCTCGCTGATCATGATGATCATTTTATGATTTAGACTAGCAATTGTGCGATGTCTCTTTGTTTGCAAGGTAAGACTAGACCGCAGTAGTGTGATTCCGACTCACACACATCTCTTTGTCCGCAAGGTTAGTCTAGGCCGCAGTAGTGTGATTCCGACTCACACATATCTTTTTGTTTGCGAGGTTAGGCTAGACACCACTTGTGTGATTCCATTCACACATACCTTTTTGCTTTTTGGTTAGCCTAGGCCTCAATCAGTGTGATTCCGACTCACACATATGGGGTAGCTCCCCATGGTCTTCGGACCATCATGTGATAGGCCTCTTTCTCTTTTTTATGATTTCTGGATTTCTTGTTTGATTTCTGGATTTTTATGTCATTGACTTGTTATGAGTACAAGTTTAGGGTATGATGCCCTCTTTGGATCTTTGAGAAGATTCTCGTGATATTGATCATTTCTCATCGGTTGATCTCCTGTTGATCATCATTTTCATACTTATAGTAGTATGTCAGTATGGATATTCTATGTTTATGCCATGTCTTTTATTATATATCATGTCATCTGATATTTATAGTTAGACTGATCCGTTTATTATTTTCTTAAATAATACTCGGGTCAGACCGAGATGTTACAGGTGCTTCTGCTTGACTTCCTTCCAGGATTTGCTACTCTGACTTTTGGCTGACTATTTAGTTTAGCAGTTTTTGTTGTATACACTTGAGATATGGACTCATAGTTGTATTCTTTTGGTATAGCACGTGTTGCTATTCTTTTGTATTATTGTGGAACTTTTTGACCACTACTCTGATGTACACTTTCGTGTGTTAGTTATATATTCATATCTTCTTCCGCCTTTGTGATATGGATGTCTGTGACTGCTATGTGTTATGTTTATTTCTATTTTTGTTTCCGAAGATTATTTTATAGCCACCATGTGATAATCAATTACATGGATGGTCGCTCCTCAACAGCCTTATTCTCCGCGCTAGTTGACAGCACTACATCGTAGTGTCCTTGGCTAGCGTGGGTATTGAGGTGGGGCGTCACAATACTTTACTGTAGACATATTATAATAGCGTATTGTACTACATAGTAGATAATTTAACGGATCCTTAGGAGATGTGAATCCCGAACATCTCTTAAGTTACTGCACTCACGTTAGACACTGGATAGGAGATGTCAAACCCCGTAAACATCTCCGACGCCGTTTACACCCATATTTATTTACCGTTGATTTAACTCACATAAGATCTTTTAGTTCTGACTCGAGTGTTTTGTCTTTTCAATTCGCTCGGGTCAGCCTGAGCATTTCAAGATTTGAAGACCTTATTTCCGAAGGACGAAGACGAAGATTGTATTATTATTATTTACTATATTATTCCACTGCATCATACTGTTCCACTGCAATGTTATGTATTTATCTCTGATATGTGTAACTTTGATTTCTGTGTTGTATAAGTATAATCAAAAGTTTTGTAAATAGCTTCATGAACTGTTATTTGATTATTATATTTTTTCATTCCGCTGCGAGATTCTGTTTTGTTTTTATTTCTTTCTCTTTTTCTTATTCACCCCAAATAACAATTCACCATTCTGTATGGTTTGAGTCGGCATGTGTGTCTGCTTAAAGCGTACAAAAAGGCGGGATGTTACAGTTGGTATCAGAGCTTTGGTTTAGCGATAACCTTGCTTTGTGGGGTCTGACTCTTTATTAATAGGGTAGTAATACCCTATGATGAGTCACTGAGAGTATATATATGAGAGCGCATATTTGTTAGTGTTATAAAATGTTTTATATTGTGTTAATTTGTTCCGTTTTGTATTTATAAATTCTTGTCGGTACATAGGACGCTATGACATTGATAGGGATTTCTAAATGCTTAATAGGACTCACGGACACAATATTTGTTTTGAAATATGGGTAAATGAAATAATTTTGCCTATTATATATTTTGTATATAAAATAATGATTTATAAATGATATATATTTGGTTTTAATATATTGGTTGTTAGGTAGTGAAATTTATAAATATAGGTTGGAAATAAGATTTGAAAATAAAATAAATGAAATTTGGAAATTAAAAACTTAAGTTCCGGGGGTTTTGGAAAATCTCTTTCGAATGATTTTTGGGATATGATAATAATATTATTTAGAAGTATTTTTTTGATATTAATATTTCAATATGATTTGAAAGAATTTTTTAAGAAATTTTGGAAAGAAATAAGTTCTGTACCCCCTCTCTGTCGCTGGAAAATAATTTCGGTGATGAGTGCACGCATCATCGACGTTCATTTTCGAGTTTCAAAGTAGGAAGACTATTGTAGTAGTTTTACTGCACAATTGTTTTGATAATCTTAATTTTGAATTCCAATTTTGATTCGATATATATAAATGATATGATTATGTATATTTTTTGAAATAATTGAATTGAACCCGGCATTTAGTTCTTAAATTTCTATAAATTAGAGAATTCAATTATTGAAAATGAAATGGAATTTAACTATTTAATAATTGGAACTTCTAAATGAAAATAAGAAATGACATGCTAAGTTAGAACTGAAATATACAAGGAATTTAAAATTTGTAACTTGTAAACGTAAAGAATATGAAAATAAAAAATGATAACTATTGAACCTTAAGTTAATTAAAAGAAGTAAGTCAAACTTGTGTAACTTTCAATTGCAGTCTTAAAGACACACACACAGATATACACATATATATATATATAACTTACCAATTATAAAAAGTTGAAATGTTAAAAGAATATGTAATTGAAATTTTACAAGTAAAACTTATGTAATGGAAGTGTTCAATGAAATTTACTTTTATAAATAAGAAATTTGATATGAAAATAGTTATAAACTTGAGTTAAAATTGTAATACTACTAATTAAATGAAATAGAAAATGAGTACTGTAAGTAAAGGATTTTGAACTTAAGTTAATATTGAAACTATTATAATTAAAGTAAATAATAAAATGAATGTAATGCAATAAAAGAAATTTGCATTATATGAATAAATGAAAATGAATTTTTGTAAGTAATAAAAAAAATGAAATAAACACTGAATGAAGGAATGGGAATAAAATTTTGTAAGAGATAAATGTAAGTTAAAGAAATAATCCTTGTATGAATGAAAAGAAAAATAAAAAAACTGTAAATGTTGTGAAAGAAATTTAATAAGAATAACTCAAGTACATTGTAAATTATTGTTTGTTTTGGTTTATGGATTGTTTGGGATAGGATACTTTTAATTGTTTGGATGTATGAATAATCTATTGAGTTTTATCTAAGACTGTTGAGTAAAGGGTATAGTTAGTAGTTATTTGTCATTCTATGTGATGGAAAGTGTCTTAACCCGAACAAACTATTTATTTTGGTTGATATGGATGGATACTTGATTTGTTTTGATCTGATGATTGTATGCTGTGGTTACAAGTGATGGTTGTTTTATATTGATTTGTTTGTAAGTGGTTGAAACAACTTTTAATATTTCATTTTATATAATAATTAACTCTTTTAGATTATATAAGTGAAATACAGGCTATGGAAACAATTGCTACTACTTTTGGTTTCGTAATTAAGCGTTGTTTGCCCGACAAATAGGTACGTTTTCGGATTATGGTTTTATAGCGATATTATAATATTTTTCCCGCTGATGGGATATATTATTTTGAGATTTTGATATATATTATTATTATTATTGATATTATTATATTTTCTCCCAGACCTCTCCGTACAAAGGAGACTCTGACGAAATTTTTCGTGAATTTTGGACTTAGAAAATTTTATGAAATGTTTTCCAAACTTTATTAATTTGAGTATAAAAAGGATTTAAGTGTTATAAATTGATATATGCTGTTTAAATTATTTGATTTTGTAAATTAATTTTTATAGATTTAATATTTTGGATAAGATATATTAATTTTCTTAATTCCTTCTCTTCCCTTCTTTTTCTTTTTCGGGGATGAAAATTTTTGAGTGGGGGAGAGTGTAACAACCCATAAATTTTCGATAATTTAATTTGTTAATTTAATGAATCTTGTTATTTAATTTTGGAAGAAATAAAAAGTTGTAATGTAATAATGTAATAAATACTAAAATGAAATGTAACAATGATAATTAAAGCTAATTATTGATAAATTGAATGAAAATACAATAAATGAAATAGTGTAAAATGTTATACTTGGCTATAGATTGAATATAAGAAAACAAACGTAAATATTGAATCAATTAATGAATTAATATATATAATAAGTGGTAACTGAATAAAATCGATGTTCTATGAGTAATATAATATTTGTTGGAAATGATAAACTTATAGGTGTAATTAAAAGTTAATGGTAACAATTATTGTATATTACCTATTTATTTAGCCTGTTAATTTAAATTGGAAATAAATTTCAATAAATGTAATTAAATATTATGTTAATGTAAATTAAGTTAATATTTGGAAATAATGTTAATTTTATTCATAATATGACAATTGGTTGAATAAAAAGAATGGAAATCAAGGTTTGTTAATTTATTTGAATTCAAATTATAATAATTGGATTAATTGCAAATAAATGAAATTAAATATTTAAAAATCACGTTAATGGAAATTTAGATGAAAATTGATAATATTAATGTAATAAATCATGAACCAATGTTAGTTATACCCTTATTGTAAGGAAAGACTTGAATAACAATGATTAAAAAATTTAATAAGTGGTTTTTGGAATTTTAATTTATAAATTCTGAATTTAATGAAATTGAAATTAAACACTAAAATTGATGGATTAATCAACTTTAAATTGACATATAAATTTGTTTAAATTATTGTAAGTGATTAAGAAATAAAAATGATAGAAGTTGTAAATTATAAAAAAAACAGAAAAAGTGATTTAATTAATTTAATATTAATTTATTTAATTAACCTGAAATATAGCCATTTTGGCCACTGACTCGGATTTCGACGAAACTAGTTTCATCGGATCCGTAATGGTGAATCATTATAGGATTTCAAGTTTCGTAACGATCGGACTTGTCGTTTGATCGTACGGGCTCGAAACGCCTTGAAATCAATTTAATTGAAATCAATTGAAATCAATTTGAAATTAATTGATTTTACCATAACTTCTTCATACGATAGAATTTGGACTTGAAGCCTCTTCCATTGAATTAAATTTTTTTGAAACCATCTATTTTGATATATGGGATGATCCATTTTCGTTCTGGAGTCGAAATGGGCCTTTCGGGTCATTTATCATTCAACTTTCAATCCAAATCAATCTGGTCCGTTCTAATTTCAGCTTTTGTCTATAAATACCTCGTTATAAACCCTAGTCCTACTTATTCTCATTTGTCTGTACGTACATCTCCCTCCCATCTCCTCTTTCCAATGGCAGACAAACAAATTCTACATCAGATTGCAAATCAAATTCAAATCCAAAAATTCAAACTCCTCAAACTATATCATATTATATACCGGTTTGAAGCTCTCGACAAGCGTAATCTTCTGCAACAATTCGTTTTTAGTTTTGGTTCGTCATTTGATCAGTAAACGTCAAAGAATTATCGGCCGTTTATGTGACGACCGCCCATAACCCCTGCACTAAACAAGGTAATAGTGCGCTGTAAAGTGTGCCAGGCAGCCATGGACGATTGCCAAGGTAAAGTTAAACAGCAGAATCTATCGTATTACTCACAACGCATGGATAAAATACAATAGAGAATATATATATAGTGAAGCTTCACAGAATAGAATCTCATCAATAAAACTTCATAATAGTAGAATACAACATCTGAATAGTCAATACATCAAGCCTCATTACATATCACTCAGAGAATTATACAAAGCAGCGGAACATCCAGTACATATAGTAAGAAAATAATATGCAAGCCTCCAGCTCGTCTTCGTCATCAACCTCGTGGAAACTAAGAACAGCACCTGTCACCTGCTACCTAGTCTGCCCGTCCCAAAATGGACGAACAGCCCAAGGCAATAAGAGTTTAAAACATAAAGCCTTGAGTCAGACAACAGTCTTAGTGAGCGGTAAATTAACTAACAACATACCAAAAGAGCATAAAGGAAAAAGGAATAGTAATCCAACCCTCCCACTCCACCTCTTTCTACAGTGATAGCCCCCAGACACACACTAAGCAGAAGCGACCATAGTAGAGCAAACAATTTAAAGTAAAACAATTATCACTCGAGTCAAGGGCGATGTTTCCCAAGTACAAACCCCCAAGGCCTAAACCAAGATCAGATAAGCACCCAGAAAACACTGCTCTTGAGACCGAATGACGATACAACCAAACATCCATAACTCTGGCTATCACTGTTATCATTGCTTCGATACCACCGTTAATTGAATGACCGGCACATTCTTTCAGTCGTCCGTCAAGGGCTAATGGAAACCCCGGTTCTAGACATAACTCCGCACGTCGTCGCAGCCCGTGCCTAGGACTATCGAATCTGCCCAGAGTACTTGACTACCAATCAGTAGTCTTTAGGGACTATCGAATCCACCCAGCGTACTCTTGCTTTGAGCATGCTAGAACCTTCAACAACGATGAAATCTCAGCCTTCTAGTCATCCTCCTCGACGACTATTCCCATACTAGCTCAAGCGCCTCTCAAGCAAACCATTATCCTCAAACCCGAACCATTTCACCGAGTTATCAATCATGCTTGGAATGATCCCGTCTGGATTAAACCAAAGCTATCTCATATCATGCCTCGCTTCATCTCATCATAGCCAAGCCTCATCTCAACATCATAATCATCAAATCTATCCATATGAGCTTCATCATCCGCCACATATGCCACGAGCAGCTTTTCCAATTCAAGAGCCTTTCCCTTAGCTTTTGAATCATCTTCGACCATCTTGTCTAAATCAAATCATCAATCAACTAATTCATAACAATCAATCAAGTCAATCATAATCCAAGTAATCAAACATTCAAACATGATCTAATAAACAATTATAACAATAATGGCAATCTTGTAAATAAAGAGTCCAAATATAATAAGTATGAAAACATGAGAAATATCTCTACAATTTGATGAATGAACTTGCATAGGTTAACATGTAGTAAAATGGATGTCAAATCATCATGAACAATAGATTTACACTTAAGTTTATGAAAATGCATGGAAATCACTATTTTAACACCAAATCAAGCCATCAATCCGATATACTCCTTTGGATCCGTGTGAGAGATAATCACCACTCACTGAATTACCTAAACACCTCAAAAGCAACACACTTCAAATCTGGACAGCGAAGGATCTAACTCGATCTATCAAAATTCCGCTTCAAACGATGAAATCTCTCTTCGAAGAATGTAGATCTTCAATCTAAGCTCTTGGATCTTCGATTCGATCTTCGATTTGGATGGAAGGAATCACAAGATTAGAGTGGAGAAAAGAAGTGAAGAAGTATAGAACTCGAGCTCTCAAAATAGCAGCACTTCGTCGCTTCAAAATCCGGATCCCAAAAATGAAGTAGAACCCGCCTATTTATAGGCTGATTTCCTTAGGTCGTCCGCCCCCTTAGGTCGTCCACGACCTAACTATCGCGACCTACGACCTAACAAATCCTCCGACCTAACACTTGCGCGACTTAATACATACGCGCGACCTATGACTTACGACTTAGCAGACACTCGACTCAACGACTTAACGGAAGCCACGACCTAACTTTAGCTCGCTCCCAGGTCGCTCACGACCTAACACTCAGCGACCTAACGCCTTAAGCCTTCACGTGACTTAACCACACACACGCATTCGCACGACCTAGCGACCTACCGCATATGCGCTTCCACGACCTAAAATGTCACGACCTAAGATTCAACACTAATGCACGACCTAACAACTTAACTAGGATACGACCTAACAACCACGCGACCTAACGTCTCATCCCACTTATCTCCTTAACTCGTCCACGACCTAACCTTCTTAGGTCGTTAACTCGCTTAGTTCCTTAAGTCGCTCAAACCTTGGGTCGTCTAATCCTTAAGTCACCAATTCCTGTAGGTTGCTAACTCTTAGGTCGTCCACTACCTTAAGTCGCCAACTTCCTTAGGTCGCTCCAATCCCCTAAGTCGCTCACCCGACCTAACTACTACTCGACCTAACCTACCCCACGACCTAAGCCACCACACGACTTATCTTCCAGATGACCTAAGCTACACATGGCTTATCTTCTATACGACCTAATGACAACTGTTTTACAAACATTTGATCCATAAAAATACGGGTCGTTACATTCTCTCCCCCCTTAGGAATTTCGCCCCCGAAATTCCAAACAAACAAGAGCAATCAAAAACTATTCTGTATGCCTACCATCCATAGCAATCAATAAACCATCCGTCCAATTCTAGCCTAGCATGCAGAATTCTAAAACTAGAACAAGTTACAATGTCGTGAGATGACACGACACCTTATGGCCATACCTCGAAGAGTTCAGGATGAGTTGCCTTCATCCTCTCTTCCTCCTCCCATGTACAGTCGTTATCATCATCACTCCATTGTATTTTGAGCAACCTAACTACCTTTCTCCTAAGCTGTTTCGTGTCGGTTTCCACAACACGAAGCAGCTTATGAGGTCTCTTATCGACTGGATCAACTTCGAAATCTTCACAGCTATCAGCAGAAACCACTGTATTCGAGTCGTGCACATACTTCCGTAGATATGATACATGAAAAACATTGTGCACACCCGACATCTTCTCTGGTAACTCCAATCTGTAGGCGAGCTTTCCAATTCGCTCGATGATCAGGAATGGTCCAACGAATCTCGGAGTCAATTTTCCTTTCTTCCCAAATCGAATAACATTCTTCAGTGGAGAAATCTTCACAAAAACCATATCTCCTACATCGAATTCCAAATCCTTACGACGCTTATCGGCATAACTTTTCTGTCGGTCTTGGGCTGCCTTCATTCGCTGCCGAATGATCTCTATGCAATCCGAAGTCTGTCGAATCATCTCTGGCCCAAGTATCAGCTTTTCCCCTGTTTCCAATCAACATGTCGGAGAGTTACACGGTCTTCCATACAATGCCTCATACGGTGCCATACCAATGCTTGAC
This sequence comes from Allium fistulosum, assembly GCA_030737815.1. Lineage (NCBI taxonomy): Eukaryota > Viridiplantae > Streptophyta > Magnoliopsida > Asparagales > Amaryllidaceae > Allium > Allium fistulosum. The sequence continues at coordinate 829,920,092 of CM060903.1, read as the reverse complement.
TGGTAACTGTTATTATACGAAAATTCTACCAAATGAAGGTGATCTTCCCATGATCCTCCGAAATCCAAAACACATGCTCTAAGGAGATCTTCCAAAACTCGGTTGACTCTCTCGGTCTGACCATCTGTTTGAGGGTGATAAGCTGTACTCAAACAAAACTCAGTTCCCAAAACTTCCTGGAAGCTCTTCCAAAATCTACTGGTGAACAATGGGTCTCGATCGCTCACTATACTCTTCGGAATACCATGGAATCGAACTATCCACTTAACATACAGCTCAGCCAACTTTGATGCAGTCCTAGTTGATCGAACAGGAATGAATCTGGCACTCTTAGTCAAACGATCTATAATGACCCAAATCCCTTCATTTCCCGTTCTTGTTCTAGGTAGTCCATCAATAAAATCCATCGATATTTGCTCCCACTTCCATGTAGGAACTTCTAATGGCTGAAGCAATCCACTTGGCTTCTTCTGTTTGGCTTTTACCAACTGGTAGTTCATGCACTTGGAAATAAAATTTTCGACATCCTTCTTCATACCTTCCCAGTAATAGGTTCTCTTCATATCCCGATACATCTTATTTCCACCTGGATGAATTGTCAACTTCGAGTGATGACTTTCCTTCAGAACTTCATTCCTCAATTCATCTATATCGGGAACAACTAGACGTCCTTGCTTCCGAAGCCAACCCTCTAGATCAACCTCGAATCATTTACCCTTTTCTGGGTCCAATCCGGATTCCAAATCACGGATAATCTTGGCAAGCTTATCGTCTCGCTTTTGACTCTCGCCAATTCTTTCCACAAGAGTCGGTCTTATCGATAAGTTTGCCAACATCTCAGGTTCCAATCCACATCTAGGCCTGAAGTCAAATCCAGCTAAGTACTCGAGATTCTTCCATTCTGAAAACATGGCTCCCAATCCTGCATGTCTTCGACTTAACGCATCAGCCACTGCGTTACCCTTTCCCGGAGTATAGGCTATACCAAAATCATATGATGCCAAAAACTCTAGCCATCGTTGCTGTCTAAGATTCAAATCCTTTTGGGAGAAAAGATATTTCAACGACTTATGATCTGTAAACAACTCAAATCGAACTCCCAATAGATAATGTCTCCACATCTTCAGAGCAAAAACAATCGCCGCTAACTCCAAATCATGAGTCGGATAATTCCTTTCATGCGGCTTCAGTTGTCGACTTGCATATGCAACAACTTTACCCTTCTGTATCAGCACTGCTCCAAGTCCAGTACCACATGCGTCGGTGTAAACCACCATCTCATCATTTCCACTTGGAATAGTCAAAACAGGAGCGCTTATAAATCGCTCTTTCAGGATTCTGAAAGCTTGCTCACACTTAGCATCCCATCTGAATACCTGATTCTTTTTCGTCAATCCTGTTAATGGTGCAGCCACCTTGGAGAAGTCTTTGATAAATCGACGATAATATCCTGCTAATCCAAGAAAACTTCTCACATCAGATGCATTCTTAGGTTTACCCCAATCCTGGATTGTTGCTATCTTGGCGGGATCAACCGCTACTCCATTTCCAGAGATAATATGGCCTAAGAACCTCACTTCACTCTTCCAGAAGTGATACTTTGAAAACTTAGCCCTTAGCTGATGTTTCCGTAATATTTCCAAAACAATATGCAAGTGCATCTTGTGTTCTTCTTCAGTTCTGGAATAAATCAGAATATCATCCACGAACACTAGTACGAACTTGCTCAACTGATCTCTAAACACTCTATTCATAAGATCCACAAAATATGCTGGCGCATTAGTCAATCCAAACGGCATTACTAGCCACTCAAAGAAACCGGATGGTGTCCTAAAAGCAGTCTTTGGCACACTATCCTTAGCCACTCTTAAATGGTGAAATCCCGTTGCCAAATCCATCTAAGAAAACACCTTAGCTTCGTGAAGCTGATCAAACAAGTCATCTATTCTCGGCAATGGATACTTGTTCTTCTTAGTCACTTTATTCAGCTCACGATAATCTACACACAATCTCAACGATCCATCTGCTTTGGTTGCAAACACAACTGGTGCACCCCATTTGAACACACTACGCCGAATGAATCCTTTCTGTAAAAGGTCATCAACCTGCACCTTCAACTCCTGATGTTCCCTAGGCGCCATCTGCCTAAGAGGCATCACAACAGGTCTGGCTCCTTCAACTAGATCTATACGAAACTCGATCTCTCTATGCGGCGGTAACCCTTTGACCTCATCAAAGACATCCTCAAATCCATTAGCGATTGGCACAGATGACAGTCCATCCCGTGGAACAACCAGCGAATACATGAAGCTCATGAAGACGCCTTCTTCATGCTTACATCGTATCACAATCTTTTGCCCCTCCACATTCTCGACTGTCACCTCCAACCTTTCACAATCAACCTTTGCCGCATACTTCCTAAGCCAGTCCATACCCAAAATAATTCCAAACCCCGCAAAGTTTAGAACAAAACAATCACAAACAAAAGAGCAATCATGACTCGATACAATCAGACCACGGCATAGCATACACAAACAAGACGAACCCCCTACTGGATTAGTCACAACCAATGGCCTATCAACAATATCCGATTTTAAACCCAACCGGCCTACAAGTTCATTACAAACAAAAGAATGCGACGCCCTAGTATCAAATAACACTCTAACTGGAACACCACAAATGGAAAGAGTACCCTGAACTACCACACTCTTTCCTTTCTCTTTAGCGGTAGGATCTTTCGAAGATGATGGAACAGCCCCCAAAGCATAAGCTTGCACAATCTGCTTGTCCTTTCGTGGTTCTGGACAATTCCTCTTAACATGCCCCAGCTTGTCACAGTTGTGGCACTTCACCGGCACTTTTGGATTCTTACAATCCCTAGAGAAATGGCCCTTCTGCTGACAATTGTAGCAGGTCACTTCTCCCTTCGGCTTCTTCTAGCCATCCTTACCCTTTTGCTGCTGCTACTTCCTCTTCTTGTTTCCACCCTGCTGTGGTTTAGACTCCTCCTTGGTTACAGCAACAACAGATCCTTCTTTAGGAAACAGATTCTCGTGCCTGAGAGCCTTCTCTACAAGCTTCTCAAATGGATTGTCCAAATGATCCACCAACTGCCTCCCAAGATAACTGTCCAAGCCTGTCACAAACTTCTCATTCTTCTGATATGAAGATTCAATATATGAACGGGCATACTTGGACAAAGCTTCAAACTCAGAAACATACTCAAGGACTGGTCTTCCACCTTGCTTGAGCTCCACAAACTTCCTGAACAAAACAGATTTCTGAGCTGTAGAAATGAACTTAGCTTCAAATCTGGCTTGGAATTGCACCCAAGTAATTTCTTCCTCCGGAGTATCAATGGTGATAGAGTTCCACCAATCAGAAGCTCTTCCTTGAAGCTGTCTTGATGCAAGCTTCCTTTTAGTTGCATCCTCGATTCCCAAATCACCAAAGATCCTTCTACAAGCATCTATCCACCTCTGGACTTCAATGGTTGACTATGTTCCCAAGAAAACCTTTCCTCCAAGAGCAGTATAGTCTTTACACAGCTTAGCAAAATCCACAGGTTTTGGAGTTTGAACTTGAACTCCAACATCAACTGCTGACCCCGGAACTGGCATCCTTCTCATGATCGAAGTCATCATAGCTTCGAACATAGCTGCATAATCAGCAGCCCCCTCAGCAGCACGACCTTCCCTAGCAGCTGGTCTCCCTCTTCGACTCATTCTTAATATATATAAAAGAAATGATCAGCACACCTTGAGAAACAACTGCATAAAGGACTCAAATCTTTCTAAGCTACTATATTATATATAGTAATCATCCATCAAAATACAATTACGTCTCTCATACGTAGTTACGTCAGCGAGCGTTAGGTAAAATCGATTAACCAAAGCTCTGATACCAAATGTGACAACCGCCCATGACCCCTGCACTAAACAAAGTAATAGTGCGCTGTAAAGTGTGCCAGGCAGCCATGGACGATTGCCAAGGTAAAGTTAAACAGCAGAATCTATCGTATTACTCACAGCGCATGGATAAAATACAATAGAGAATATATATAGAGTGAAGCTTCATAGAATAGAATCTCATCAATAAAACTTCATAATAGTTGAATACAACATCTAAATAGTCAATACATCAAGCCTCACTATATATCACTCAGAGAATTATACAAAGCAGCGGAACATCCAGTACATATAGTAAGAAAATAATATGCAAGCCTCCAGCTCGTCTTCGTCATCAACCTCGTGGAAACTAAGAACAGCACCTGTCACCTTCTACCTAGTCTGCCCGTCCCAAAATGGACGAACAACCCAAGGCAATAAGAGTTTAAAACATAAAGCCTTGAGTCAGACAACAGTCTTAGTGAGCGGTAAATTAACTAACAACATACCAAAAGAGCATAAAGGAAAATGGAATAGGAATCCAACCCTCCCACTCCACCTCTTTCTACAGTGATAGCCCCTAGACACACACTAAGCAGAAGCAACCATAGCAGAGCAAACAATTTAAAGTAAAACAATTATCACTCGAGTCAAGGGCGATGTTTCCCAAGTACAAACCCCCAAGGCCTAAACCAAGATCAGATAAGCACCCAAAAAACACTGCTCTTGAGACCGAATGACGATACAACCAAACATCCATGACTCTGGCTATCACTGTTATCATTGCTTCGATACCACCGTTAATTGAATGACCGACACATTCTTTCAACCGTCCGTCAAGGGCTAATGGAAACCCCGGTTCTAGACATAACTCCGCACGTCGTCGCAGCCCGTGCCTAGGACTATCGAATCTGCCCAGAGTACTTGACTACCAATCAGTAGTCTTTAGGGACTATCGAATCTGCCCAGCGTACTCTTGCTTTGAGCATGCTAGAACCTTCAACAACGATGAAATCTCAGCCTTCTAGTCATCCTCCTCGACGACTATTCCCATACTAGCTCAAGCGCCTCTCGAGCAAACCATTATCCTCAAACCCAAACCATTTCACCGAGTTATCAATCATGCTTGGAATGATCCCGTCTGGATTAAACCAAAGATATCTCATATCATGCCTCGCTTCATCTCATCATAGCCAAGCCTCATCTCAACATCATAATCATCAAATATATCCATATGAGCTTCATCATCCGCCACATATGCCACGAGCAGCTTTTCCAATTCAAGAGTCTTTCCCTTAGCTTTTGAATCATCTTCGACCATCTTGTCTAAATCAAATCATCAATCAACTAATTCATAACAATCAATCAAGTCAATCATAATCCAAGTAATCAAACATTCAAACATGATCTAATAAACAATTATAACAATAATGGCAATCTTGTAAATAAAGAGTCCAAATATAATAAGTATGAAAACATGAGCAATATCTCTACAATTTGATGAATGAACTTGCATAGGTTAACATGTAGTAAAATGGATGTCAAATCATCATGAACAATAGATTTACACTTAAGTTTATGAAAATGCATGGAAATCACTATTTTAACACCAAATCAAGCCATCAATCCGATATACTCCTTTGGATCCGTGTGAGAGATAATCACCACTCACTGAATTACCTAAACACCTCAAAAGCAACACACTTCAGATTTGGACAGCGAAGGATCTAACTCGATCTATCAAAATTCCGCTTCAAACGATGAAATCTCTCTTCGAAGAATGTAGATCTTCAATCTAAGCTCTTGGATCTTCGATTCGATCTTCGATTTGGATGGAAGGAATCACAAGATTAGAGTGGGGAAAAGAAGTGAAGAAGCATAGAACTCGAGCTCTCAAAATAGGAGCACTTCGTCGCTTCAAAATCCGGATCCCAAAAATGAAGTAGAACCCGCCTATTTATAGGCTGATTTCCTTAGGTCGTCCGCCCCCTTAGGTCGTCCACGACCTAACTATCGCGACCTACGACCTAACAAATCCTCCGACCTAACACTTGCGCGACTTAACACATACGCGCGACCTATGACTTACGACTTAGCAGACACTCGACTCAACGACTTAACGGAAGCCACGACCTAACTTTAGCTCGCTCCCAGGTCGCTCACGACCTAACACTCAGCGACCTAACGCCTTAAGCCTTCACGTGACTTAACCACACACACGCATGCGCACGACCTAGCGACCTACTGCATATGCGCTTCCATGACCTAAAATGTCACGACCTAAGATTCAACACTAATGCGCAACCTAACAACTTAACTAGGATACGACCTAACAACCACGCGACCTAACGACTCGTCCCACGTATCTCCTTAACTCGTCCACGACCTAACCTTCTTAAGTCGTTAACTCACTTAGTTCCTTAAGTCGCTCAAACCTTAGGTCGTCTACTCCTTAAGTCGCCAATTCCTGTAGGTTGCTAACTCTTAGGTCGTCCACTACCATAAGTCGCCAACTTCCTTAGGTCCCTCCAATACCTTAAGTCACTCACTCGGCCTAACTACTACTCGACCTAACCTACCCCACGACCTAAGCCACCACACTACTTATCTACCAAACGACCTAAGCTATACATGGCTTATCTTCTATACGACCTAATGACAACTGTTTTACAAACATTTGATCCGTAAAAATACGAGTCGTTACAGTTTATTTCGTCGCGATCGACTGCGACTGATCGACGAATCAAAGTTGCTGTATCGAGGAGAGAGCCGAGTGGAGTTCAACAGTGTAGGTGGTTGGTCGATTCAACGGCCAGATCGCCGTACTAAATTCATTAGGGTTCGAGTTATTTGGGTAGCGGCTGTCGCAAGATGTGAACGTGGGGGTCTTCGGCCTCACTGGAGATGGCCGCGAGCGTATGGGGGGGCGCAGCCTTGGTGGCGAGTGAGCGGAGATGAACGTGGGACATGCGGCGGCGTTGGGATGATCGCGCCAGTGTCGATCTGGAACGAGCGCTTTTGGGTTGGATGAGAGGTAGGTAGACGTGGCGACTTCTGATAGGAGGGTAATTCTCTTGTTATTAATTTATCTATTTTATGCAAATTTGGATTTTAAAACGTTCTAACACGCATAACTTTTTCATACGAGGTCCGTTTCACGCGCGGTTCGTTCCGCTTAGATCGTATCGAAATTCCGGACATTTTGACTCTTGTTTGGAGGAATTCTGAGACTGTTTGAATTTTGGGTTTAAATTGGATTTAAATTCAATTTAAATTCAAAGGTGAGTGTTTTAACCCACCACAACTTCTAAAATTTCTTATGTTTGTTAAATTAAATTTATTATATGATTATAAATTTATTTATAGCTATTTGGTATATTTTAATCATCATCTCAGTTAATTTGAATTTATCTGAATTATATCGTTATTTAATTTATAATTGAATATAAATTGCTAGTTTAATACCCGTTATTGATTTATCAGTTCTATATTGATATTTATTGATTGATTTGGTTGATGATTGTGATGGATGTTGATTGTTGATGTTGGTTGAATGGATGTTGTATTCTATACCGTTATAAACTGCAAGTTCGTTATGAATTTTTATTTATTTCGGGATTGCGGTTTGAAATGATATATAACCGTAAATATTAAATTTGCGGATTGAAATGATAAATATCCGTATCACTTGACCCTAGAGTAGAGAATTATATACGGACACCGGATTGGTTAAATTAAATGATTTTAAAATCCCTAATTTTCGAATTTAATTAAATGATATCTTGAAATGAAATTTGATTTATATAAATTGAGGTATTTTTGGAAAAAATCAAGTTTTATGATGAAATGTGAATTGGTTTAAAAAGGAATTGCTTTAAGAAAATTTAATGGGAAGTTTAAAAAAAATTAAACTTTTTCGTAAATGAAATTCTATCGAAATTGAGTTATTGAATTTGTTTGAAAATAACTTTGAAATATGTTGAAGTTGGAGTAATCCGTATTGATATTTTTGAATATGGATTTAAACGATATGAAATTCGATAGTTTATTGAAATTTGGTTTGTCGATTTGGAAATTTGAAATGGTCCAAATATGTTGAAATGAAATGGATTGTTTAAACTGATATAAATTCCACATATTTTAATATAAACTGTTTAAAAATATATTTATAATTATTAAGATTTTCAAATTTATTTTACTAATATTAACTATATAAATTATTTTGATTTATTTAAAACCAATTTAATTTATTTTAAACTAATCATACCATTTTAATTTATTTTAAATCTAATTAATCTATTTTTAAGCTATTTAATCTATTTTAATTATATTTAATCTAAATTAAATCAATTTAACTATCTTAAATCAATTTAAAGGTACTTTACCTAGAATTAAAACTATTTTGGAGTATTTTAACTATTTATAATTAGTTAAACCATTTCTAAATTTCCAAACAAAGTAAAGTGAAAGTGTTTAAATTCAATTCATTGTTTTAAAAAGAAAATAAGGCCAAATGATGTTATAACCTAAGTTGGAATTTAAATGTATAATGAATTGAATGATGATTTTGAAGTAAGAATTTAACCTGTTTTGGAACTATGATTTTGAAAGAAATTATGATTTTGGAAACGATATGATTTGGAAGCGACCTGGTTTTTGAGAATACGATAATTTGATATCAATTGTGAATATGACTTTTGAAAGGAAATAAAATTTTCGAACTATGATTTCAAATGCGATATTATTTCAAAGGTGAATATGATTTCGAAAGTAAGTAATGATTTCGAAAGTGATATGGTTTGAATTGAATATGGTATTTTGATATCAATTATGAAACGATTTTGGAAATGTAAAAGAACCATCTGGTGTGTAATAAGCGATTGGTTGTTAAAGAGACCGGGATCGGATGTTGTCATACTCTCTGCCAATACCGAAAACCACTTTGACAACTGTGTACGCGGTGGAGATTCCAGAATGAAGTAGGATGATGGCGACGATCCTAAAGGTATATTTACGTGGACCTAACTCCCGTGAGTTAGCATAAGGTGGCTAAAACATATGCGATTCCGGGCTGTTTGCACAAAAAATGGACAAACACCTCAAAGTTGTATGATTTAATAGAGCTTATGTTGTTCTTAGCGATTTTGGAGGTTTATGCAAATATATGAAAAGCAGGGACTAAACTGTAAAAAGACACGCCAGTTTATAGTGGTTCAGCCAGAATATGCCTACGTCCACTTTATATGTTATTTCACTTCTCTAGTTTTGATTACAAGTACAAAGCTTTGATACGAGTAAAAGAAAGTTGTTTGAAGAGTTCCTTCCGTGCTTGAGCTCTCCAAACTTGTCCCCATTGTTGTACCCCTGCCCCTCTATTTATAGAGTGAGGTTGGGAGCAGGGGTCTTGGATGTATATAGCTGCTGGTGGGCCTGGGCTGATGCAATCTGGCCTGGCACACCTTGGTTCGGCATACCATGGTTCGGTGGTAGGAGTGCGATGGTTTGGACCGGTAATGCTTGGTCCGGGGGTTTGGTTCGGTGGGAGACCGGATGTAGGTTGGTTCGGTGGGAGACCGGATGTAGGTTGGTTCGGTGGGAGACCGGATGTAGGTTGGTTCGGTGGGAGACCGGATGTAGGTTGGTTCGGTCATGAGTCTCGGAGGAGAGTTTGGTCTTGCTTTTTGGTTCGGTGGTAGAGATGCACACAACACTTGCCCCCCAAAGTAGGGTATGTGCGTGCGCATGGCGTGCTTTGCTTTAAGTTTGGAGGAGCTTTCCTCCGGTTTTCATTACCGAGCCAACCGGTCCGGTAGTCCATTTTCGTCTATAAGTAGAGGCCATGTGCCACCGTTATTCCCTACCAAGTGTAACAGCCGAACCAGATCCCTCCCAGCCGAATCAACTTCTTTGCCGAATCACGTTTGGTTGCCGAATCATGTGAGTTAACCTTCTCTCGCCGAATGATTAGCGTTGGGAATACCGAATGATTTTTCGCTTTGTATTGCCGAATGAACATAAAAGGCTTTCTAATGCCGAATGAACACGAAAGGCTTTTAATGCCGAAGGTTCACTTGTATTGCCGAATGAGCTTGACATTTTAGTACCGAATGAACTTTATATCATACTACCGAATGGACTATTGACTTGTTGCATCTGCCCGCCGAATGAACTGTTGTATCGAGTGAACATGTGTTTCATACTTCGAATTTTTAAGCGAAATTCCAGATTACGCTGCTTGTATATTCTAACGATATACTTTTCCCATGTTTGCAGATAAATGTCTCGAAAAGTTGAAACTCGATCAGATAAGAAGAGATCCGGGGGTGAAGGAGAGTCCTCGGCCGTGCCCCCAGCTCAATCAGGATCGGAGCGTCATGGGCCCGCCCCGAGGTCGTTAGTGGATGGATATGGTCCCCAGGAGCTGCTGGATTCCCCGCCTGACTGCTTTCCTAGCTCTCTCAAAGAGGAGCAACTCGATGTTATATCTCGTTTCTTTGGGATCGATAGAGCCCTCATGCTGCTGCCGGGCCCAGGAGTCATGCCATACAGTCCTCCCGAAGGATACTTTGCTTATAGTAGGTACCATTGCATGTGTGGTGCTATCCCGCCTCTCAATGCTTGGGTAGTCAGCTTCCTCACGTATCTGAAGGTGGCCCCATTCCAGCTTCAGCCCAACTCTTATGCCATACTGGTGAGCCTTTTCGTTATTTTTCGGAGGAAGTATGGCCACGCTCCCTCCAACCGGGAGATCCGGTACTTGTATAATTTAAGGGGCTATAAGAAGGGGTCCCCATATATTAGCTTGGAGTCCGCTGTGACCTTCAAGCCGGTCCTGGACCTGTACTCTAAATTCAGCATGTTCAAGAAAGAGTGGTTCTTTGTTAGGGACGACTCCGTCTCCATCCGGCGCTTTACCTCTGGATGTAAGTTGATGCTTTTACTTATAATTTTTATTCCGATTGCGATGCTTCTTCTCATACTTTCTCATTTTTGCTAGCGACAGGTGGCTTTCCGGTTGTGGAGACTGACCGCCTGGTTCAGACGGCGGCTGAGATAGAAGCCATTCTTGGGAAATATAGATCATCTGCCTTCTTGATTAGAAATGCGATTCTTCTAGAATATAACTTGATCCTTCTGCAGTAGTCTGTAGTTAAGCTGAGGGAAACGGCGGAGGAGAGGGCGGCTGCTCAGACCAAGGAAGGTGTTACGGCAGAGAGTAGCAAGAGGAAACCTTTCACAAAACCTCCAGCTGTCGGAGGTAAGAAACTCAAGAAATCGGACGGCCCCTCCCCCAGCAATTGTCCACTTACCCGGGAGGAGGAAGACATAGAGGAGGTAAGAGGCGAGGGTGGAGATGGTCGGGATGGTGACAAAGGTGGCGATGGCATCGGGGCCCTACTTCCTGGGCAAGCAGGCGAGATCCAGGAGTGGACGGATGATGCGTTCCACCAGGCTTTTGAGGGGTTGGATGAGGATCCGGCTTTGGCAGAGAAGGCCGGGAAGGCGGACAAAGCCGGGACTGGTGCAAGTGAGTCTTCTCCGACCATTCCAGCCAAGGTGGCTCCGACGACTCAAGGTGAACTCTTGACTCCTGCATGCTTCATAAATGATAGGGACTTAGGAATATTTTATGATCTGCTCCCGTCCTGGAATGAAATCCAGGACTTATTGCAGTATCCCACTCCTCCCCAGGGTTTGTACAACCATAGCTGTGTTTCTTTTCCTTTTTTAACTTGTAATTTTACCGCGTTTCTCGAATCGTATAGTGATGTAAGATTGTGACATTTGTTCTTTATATCAGGAGCAGGCAAGACGTCCAAAGCTTCAGACCTTCGACACAGGCTTGAGCAATATAAACTTTCCAAAATTTCTGCTAAGCCGAAGCCCTCAACCCAACGCTCCGGGGATGTAGTCGGATACCGTCCTCTTCTTGGGGTCATCGAAGAGGGTATTCAGCAGAGAAAGAGGAGTCATTCTTTATCCGAAACTTCGCCCGGTCCTCAGCCTCCGGCTCAGCCTATTCATGATATTACTGAGGAGGGTAGCGAGTTTGTACCTTCTCCGCACCCGTCCGGAAACCCTTCTGTTATTCATATCGACCGTCCCGACTTGGCCCGTAATCCATTCGCGGGTCATCCTGATCTGGATCCAGGTTCTCATGATATTACTTTTGACGAAGTCACTGGTGAACACCTTCTCCCCCGTAACCCCATGGTACGAGTACTTGATGAAGCCAAGTCCTTAGATCTCGATCTACTCACTACTCGTATAGTCACTATGGGAGACGAGGCCAAAGCTAATATTGATCGGGTGGCAGAGGAGACCAAGAAGCTGATGGGGCATCATGCTCGGCTGGTTAAGGCCGGAGAGGAGATTGGGAGTGCCAATATCCGACTTCGATTGGTGGTTTCGGATCAGGCCAAACAGCTTGCGGATCAGGCTATTCAGATTTCTCAGCATGAGGCTGCTACTGGGCGACTAAGGAAAACCATGGAAGAGGCCAGTCGGACCGAATTGCGGAAAATGGAAGCTACCTGCAAAGAGCGGATTGACATGGCTATTGCCACGGTGGATGAGGTTCGGAGAGCGGATCTCGAGCAGGTGGAGGAATTGTTCGAGAAACTTGAGGCTGCAGAGCTTGCTCAAGCTAAGTTGAGGGAAGAGATGGAGGTGATGCGGAGGTCCCTTCAGGCTGATTGCTCGAGATACAGACTGGAGAGAGATGCTGCCGTCGAAAGGTTGTCGGCTTCCGATGCCCGGATGAGGGAGTTTGAGGAGAATGAGGGAATGATGGATGACATGCTCCAGGACATGTATTTCCGGACTTGGAAGCAGGGCAATCTCTCTTGGATGGATGATTATCCCAGGGTCATGGCCAAGATCTATCTTCGGGCTTTGGAGGAGGCTAAGGCTGATGCAGATAAAGAGGGTGGAACGGTCTTCAGTATGGATGTGGTCACTGCCCAGTTCACCAAGGAGGAGAAAGCGGCGGTAAAGGAGGGTATGCGACTGCTTGCTGCTGAAGAGGCAGGTGTGCAGGTAGAGGATGACGACCAGGACGGTCAAGAAGCAGGTGCTGGTAAGTCTTCCTTTCTAGTCTTTCCGTTAACTTGGTTACTTATCACTAATGAATCCTTTTTATGACCGGACAGGCGGGCAAAAGAGCAAGGACAAGACTTTGACGCAACCGGCTCCCTGATTAGACCTGGAAAATTCTTTTTGTAGGTTTGGCATTGTTGTATCTGTTAGTCTTAAGACAGTAGAGTAACTTCTAAGTTGTAATTCTTGCTACTTGTAATAATCAACATTATTCTTGACGTGTAATTTTTTAACTTAAGCTGATTTTGTCGTTTCTTGAATGTTTGTTGCTGTTTTGACATGTCGTATGAGAAATATAGCTGTGTATATTCTCGTAATTAAATTGTGTTTGATGTCAGATTCTGGTTTTAGATCATAATCTCATGACTTGCAATGTTAGCGTGTGGTGTGAAAAAATTAAATTACAGTCATGCATCTGCACATAAAGGAAGAAAATACCGCCTTTCATGTTCTGTTTGTAAATGGCAGCTTCGAATATCTTGTATGACCAAGCATGGAAAGCGGTTGAATGCCCTGCCATCTGATTGTGAATCTCTGCATCCATTGGCGGGTATCTCTTACCCTGCATCCTGTACTTTATGGTTTGTTATAGAGGATAGGAGGAAAGTTTTTTAAGTAAAATTGAAATATGTGAAATAGTAAAACTTCCAGTCACGGAAGGCCTTCGATGTGCTTAAGTTCGTGGCAAACGGGTTTTGTAGTCACTTTCCCTAGCTGTGGGTCTTGGAGACATTTGTCACCCATCTTACGCCTCCGCGGGGAGTTAATTCTTTTTTACCACAGCCGCACTTAAGACACACCGGAGCCGAGATCGCGCACAGTAACTACCCGGGCCATTATGGCCCGTACTCATGGGTATTATTCGACTTACTGTGGCCGGCTAGCGTGGGTGCCGATCGTCAACTGTGAACTGCCCCTGGCTGGCCACACCTTATGTTGGGGCTTATAATCGGTTCACAGTTGCCGGCGAGCCTAACGCCGTAATGAGCTGCCTCGGCTATAGTTGGCCTTCTCGGTGGCTTATAATCGGCTCATTACAGTTGGCTTTAAGGGCCGTCGCGAGCAATGAGTTAACCCGCAGCAGAGGGATGCTGGAGCAAAAGTGTCTCATTGGCGAGGGCATAGATTCGCATAGTACCTGTTGGGTCTTGTCCACGTGAAGTTGCATTGTGGAGTGCTTTGAATAGAAATGCTATATGCTCAGGATTTTGTTCAACAGAAAAGGATAAAGTTAACAAGCAGCCAAGATACAAAGGAACAAGTTAAAAAAGAGACAAGGCTTTTTTAAAGTGGTTCGGCACGAAAAAATGCCTACGTCCACTGATTCTCTTTGTTAATTCACTTCATATGGGCAATACAAGTTAAGAAAAGTATCGACGGAGGTGTTGGATGTTCCATGCCCTCTGGAACACCTCTCCGTCCACTGTTGACAAAATATAGGCTCCGTTGTGGAGATCTTTATGAATTACATATGGTCCATCCCAGATTGGGTCTAGTGCTCCGGGGCGAGGGAAGATTCGCTTGAGGACAAGATCCCCTTCTCGTAAGGTACGATGCTTGACTTTGGAGTTGTATTGTGCTGCCACCTTTTGCTTGTGGGCTGCTGTTTTTAGGACTGCATCATTCCTTCTCTCCTCGACTAGATCCAAAGACATGTTGAGGAGCTCTTCGTTCTCTTCTGGGTTATAGTGGATTCTACGGTGGGAAGGCACAATGGTTTCAACTGGGAGCATAGCCTCCGATCCGTATGCCAAAGAGAAAGGAGTGTGCCCTGTCGATGTTCTGAAAGATGTGCGGTAGGCCCATAGTGCCGTAGGGAGTTCATCCACCCAAGCGCCCTTTGACTTTTCGAGCTTCTTTTTGATCAGAGTTTTCAGAATTTTGTTGACTGCTTCGACTTGTCCGTTTGCTTGGGGATATGCTACGGATGAGAAGCTTTTGTGAATTCCGTGTTCTTGGCACCAGTTGGCGAATTCCTCGCTGTCAAACTGAAGTCCATTGTCTGATATGATTTTTAGTGGGACTCCGTACCTGCACAGAACATTTTTGATTAAGAAGTTGATAACTTTCGCTGAAGATACTTTATTTAGAGGTTCTGCTTCCACCCATTTGGTGAAATAGTCGACTGCTACTATAGCATATTTGGCGCCGCCTCGACCCATTGGCAGTTCACCGATTAAGTCAATTCCCCATACTGCAAAGGGCCAAGGGCTGGTCATCTGAGTAATCTCGGTTGTTGGTAGCCGAGGGATCTTAGCAAATTTTTGGCATCTGTCACACTTCTTGACGAAATCTAAGGCGTCCTTGCTTAAGGTGGGCCAGAAATATCCGTATCGGAGTATCTTTTTTGCTAACGTTTGCCCTCCGGTGTGATCTCCGCAGCTTCCTTGATGAATGTTGGATAAGATTTCCTTGGCTTCCCTTCCGGCGACACACCTTAACAATGGGTTAGAGAACCCGCGCCGATAGAGGATGTCTCCTTGTATTGTGTAGCGGGACGCTTTCCTCAAGATTTTCTTGACTTCGTTACGCCCGTCGGGTAGTGTGCCATTTTGTAGGTAGTCTCGGATGGGAGTCATCCAAGTTGCTTCTTCGGTTGCAGCTATCAGATTCACTTGCTCAAAACTTGGGATCGTTTGCTTTGAGACAGTTACTGCCCCGAAGATGGAGACGTCTCTCATACTTGCTTGCTTTGCCAATTCGTCGGCCTCTTGGTTCTCTTCCCGAGGGATGTGTTTGACTAAGTAGTGGTCCAATCGGCTGAGAAGTAACTTGGTCTTCTTTAGATATGCTATGAGTCGTTCCTCTCGAGCTTGGAATTCTCCTAGTATTTGATTAACAATAAGTTGAGAATCGCTATGAAGACACAAAGAATTGGCTCCGATTTCTATGGAAATTTCTAGTCCAGCTATCACTGCCTCATATTCTGCATCGTTGTTGGTGGCAGCGAAACCCAACCTTATAGCATAGTGCAGTTTATTTCCCCTGGGAGTGATTATTACCACACCTGCCCCCGAGCCTTGTTCGTTAGATGCACCGTCCACAAAGAGATTCCATTTGATATCTTCTGTTATTTCCAGTTGCTCCTTATCCTCGTTGGTAGTGTACTCTGCAATGAAATCAGCCATGGCTTGTCCCTTGATGGCGGTGCGAGGGTGATAGGTGATATCATATTGACTCAGCTCAATACACCATTTAAGTAGTCGCCCGAAAGTGTCGGGACGATGGAGCACCTGCCTCAGTGGTTGATCGGTCAGAACTTTGATGGAATGGGATTGGAAGTAGTGACGTAGTTTTCGTGAGGTGATTAGTAAACAGTATGCTAACTTTTCAAGTTTAGGGTATCTGACTTCTGCCCCAGTAAACCTTTTACTGACGAAGTAAACTGGTCGTTGCGTGCGGTTGTCTTCCCTTACCAAGGCAGCGCTTAAAGCGTGAGATGATACAGCAAGGTATAGGTATAATTCTTCGCCTTCGCTTGGGGTCGAGAGTACCGGTGGTTTCTGGAGGCGTTCGATTAGGTTAAGGAAAGCGGTTAAGCATTCGTCCGTCCATTCGAACTTTCCTTTATCTTTCTTCAGAGCTTCGAAAAAGGGGACGCACTTGTCCGTTGCTTTGGAGATGAATCGGCTTAAGGCGGCCACTTTTCCATTTAGGCTTTGCATCTCTTTTCGGGTGGAAGGTATCTTGATGTCCCTTAATGCTCGGACTTGTTCAGGGTTGGCTTCAATCCCTCGGGCATAGACGATGAACCCTAAGAATTTTCCCGATGACACGCCGAAGGAGCACTTTAGTGGATTCAACTTCATTCCATACTGTCGAAGTACCTGGAACATTTCGCCTAGGTGGCTTACATGATCCTTGGCTTTCCGTGATTTCACCAGCATGTCGTCTACATATACTTCCATAGTTTGTCCTATTAGCCCTGCAAACATCTTGTTGACGAGGCGTTGGTAGGTGGCCCCTGCATTTTTAAGTCCGAAGGGCATCACTTTGTAGCAGTATAAACCCCGGTCGGTGATGAAACTAGTGTGGTCTTGGTCGGGAGCATGCATAGGAATTTGGTTATATCCTGAGTATGCATCCATAAAAGATAGGAGTTCGTGCCCGGCTGTGCTGTCTACAAGTTGGTCAATTCTGGGAAGCGGGAAGCAATCCTTTGGGCAGATGTCGTTTAGGTTGGAGAAGTCAATGCAGGTCCGCCACTTCCCATTAGCCTTCTTTACTAGTACCGGGTTGGCGACCCATTCTGGGTAAACAGCTTCTCGTATGAAGTCATTGGCGAGTAGATTCTTTACTTCTTCATCGAGGGCTGCTGATCGCTCTGCCCCCATACTTCTCTTTTTTTGTTTTACAGGCGCCTTGGTAGGATCAATGTTTAATACGTGGCATGCTATGTCGGGGGAGATTCCGGTCATGTCAGCGTGTGACCAAGCGAACACATCCAAGTTGTGGCGGAGAAAATCAATGAGTTGTTCCTTCAATTCAGCTTTCAGCTGCGACCCAATTTTCAGTAGCCTACTTGAGTCGTGCTTGTCTACAGATATAAACTCCATAGCCTCTGCAGGCTCGGCGGTGGCCTCCTCCTCTTTGTCCCTAGGGTCTAATTCATTGAAAGGGTCGCTGGTGTATCGAAGAGGAGGGGCTTTCTTTAGTTGCTATGCTTCAAGGCTTTTTGTGCAGAGGGCAATCTCTACACCTTTCCCTTTATCTTTCCTGTGGTTGTTGCGAAGTTCGGTTACATAGCAGTCTCGTGCAATATCCTGGTCTCCTTCCACTTCCCCTACCCCATTGTCTGTTGGAAACTTCATTTTCAGGCACCATGGGGCTAGGACAATCTGGAAGTCAGACAAGGCTGGTCTTCCTAAGAAGGCGTTGTAGGCCGAATGGTTTTCTATCAGCACAAACGTCTGTTTCCTTACAACGGAGCGAGGATGGCTTCCAATCTCAACAAAGAGGTTCAGCTGCCCGAGGGGCATCTTCGCATCTCCAGTGAAACCGTGTAGTGGTTTATCGCAGGGAGATACATCCTTCATTGATAGCTTCATTTTGTCGAATGCGTGTTTGAACAGGATATTTACAGAGCTCCCAGTGTCTACCAGGATTCGGTAAACTTCGGCGAGACGGAGTCGAGCAGAGATAACCATGGGATCCATGTGAGGGTACTGTCTTCCTTCTAGGTCACGTTTACTGAATGTGATGTCATCACTTTCTTTCCGCTTTGGGTGGCGCTCTTCTATAACCGTATTGACACAGTCCCTATTGTCTCTAAGCGACTTCCCATATCTTTCCATCTCTTTCCAACTTCTGTCTACGATGTGCGGACCTCCTGAGATGGTATGGACCACTATCTTCTCTTGACTAGAGCTGCTAGCATTGCGGTCGCCTCTGCCGGTCCCTGGTGAGGGTAGCCTTGGGTTTTCATTGGCAGGAGCTGGAGTCCTGTCTTGACTTTTTACATAGCGTTCCAGTTTCTTCCTTCTGATGTGTTCCTCAATCAGATCTCGGAGATGATGGCATTCGTTGGTATCATGTCCGTGAGATTCGTGGAAGCGGCAGAATTTTCCAGACTTCTGTGCGTTATCTGATTCCTTCTTGTATGGTGGGCGTTTGTATCTAACTTCGCCTTGGGTGGCAAGGAAGATATTTTCGACGGTCTCGTTCAAAGGGGTGTAAGAGTCGAATCTTGGTCCTGGCCGATATAGGCGTTTTTCTACTTTCTTGCCCCCAGCATTGTCTCTGGAATCATTTCTTCGAACGTCCCTCGCCACAGCAGGGGCGTTGCCATGGGTCGTCTTACTTTGCTGTCCTGACTGCCCCTCAATGGCAGCATCCTCAAGCCTCATGTATTTCCCGGCTTCATGGAAGAAATCGGGTAAAGTAGCTGGTTTTTCTTTTGTCAATCTTCTAGCAAATTTAGTGTCCGGATGCACCCCACTGCAGAGGGCCATCAGGATAAGCTTCTCATCGGCGTCTTGAACTGCGGCTGCTGCGGCGTTGAATCTGGTTAGGTATTGCTGCAGCTTTTCTCCAGGTTTCTGTTTGACGCTGGATAAGGAATAAGCGTCCTTAGGTTGCTCCACATGAATGCGGAACTGACTGATAAATTTTTCTTTCAACATTTCCCATGAGCTGATGGATCCTTGGGGTAGATGACAGAACCAGGAGGTAGCAAGATCTGCTAAGTAGAGCGGAAAGCATTTGCACAGTACTCCCTCTGTTGCTCCACTCATGAGCATATGCTGCGTGTACCTCTGTAAGTGCACAACGGGATCGGAGGTTCCTTTGTAGGGTTCCATTGTTGGCATCTTCCATTCTCGGGGGGTGATAGCAATTTCGATATTGTGGGCGAAAGGGCTGGTTACCCTAGCGCCTATCCCTCGATCTCTTTGCTCCCGTTGGACACACTCTCTGAATAAGCGCGCCATCCTTTCATCAGAATTTGGAGCAGACAGAAATGAGTTTGGTTCTGTTCTGTGGGGTTGATTCCGTCCAGACAACCTGTAGGGATGGTATCGTCTATCATTCCTCATATTTTCCAGTGGCTGCCTTTGATCTTCTGGGAGCATGCTTGGGTCAGCTACAGTTGGCCTATGCCTTGATCTTCCCCTGTTGGGTTCTGATCTAAGCACTTCCTCGGGTCCAACTTCGGGCTGAACTCTAGCTCGGCCCCGTTCACTGTTGTTTCTGTGGTTAGGCAGCATGACAGGCTCAGCTACAGTTGACCTTCGTCCGGTACCTTCCCTGTTGGGTTCGGTACCAAACGTTTCCTCAGGCCTAACTTCGGGCTGTGCTCGGTCTCGGCTCCTACCACGGCTACTTCTGCCGTTAGCTCCTTCGAAGAAGGAAGATCTTTGCTGTCTCTGAGATCCTCCAGACTGGGACTCGCCCCATGATTCAGTGTTGCGGTTGGATTCTTCAGCGTCCCTCAAGCGTGACATGAGATGGTCCACCAAGGCTTCCTGCTGGGACGTGAAGCGGTTAGTTACTTCAACAACAACTCTGTCCAAATCTGCCCTAGTAATTGCTGCAGGCTGTTCTGTGGCAGGAGTGGTTGGGTTAGCCTGTCCTTCATTTGTTACCGTTGCTGGAGGAGGACGATTTACTTGATTCGCGGCAGCTGGATCAGGAAGACTGCTGGATGCGATGTTTTTTCCTTTGTTAACATCTTTTCTCTGCTTGGGAGGCATGTTTTCCAAGTGGCGAACGATGCTGTCAGGAAAACTTGTTAAGCGGATGAAGCTGAAGCTTCGAGCCTTATTCTCGGTGAAAGCACCAAAAATGTTTGCACAAAAAATGGACAAACACCTCAAAGTTGTATGATTTAATAGAGCTTATGTTGTTCTTAGCGATTTTGGAGGTTTATGCAAATATATGAAAAGCAGGGACTAAACTGTAAAAAGATACGCCAGTTTATAGTGGTTCAGCCAGAATATGCCTACGTCCACTTTATATGTTATTTCACTTCTCTAGTTTTGATTACAAGTACAAAGCTTTGATACGAGTAAAAGAATGTTGTTTGAAGAGTTCCTTCCGTGCTTGAGCTCTCCAAACTTGTCCCCATTGTTGTACCCCTGCCCCTCTATTTATAGAGTGAGGTTGGGAGCAGGGGTCTTGGATGTATATAGCTGCTGGTGGGCCTGGGCTGATGCAATCTGGCCTGGCACACCTTGGTTCGGCATACCATGGTTCGGTGGTAGGAGTGCGATGGTTTGGACCGGTAATGCTTGGTCCGGGGGTTTGGTTCGGTGGGAGACCGGATGTAGGTTGGTTCGGTGGGAGACCGGATGTAGGTTGGTTCGGTGGGAGACCGGATGTAGGTTGGTTCGGTGGGAGACCGGATGTAGGTTGGTTCGGTGGGAGACCGGATGTAGGTTGGTTCGGTCATGAGTCTCGGAGGAGAGTTTGGTCTTGCTTTTTGGTTCGGTGGTAGAAATGCACACAACACGGGCCAATGAGGTAGCTCCTCTGATCGGACACATTCCATCGATACTATATTCTGACTTGTGATTTATTTGGTGGCCACCCCTCGATTTTACTTGGGAGTCTATTTCGAGTTGGGCGGTAGTTGCGGCTATGCGTTACCAACATTCCGGATGCGTAATTGGTAGATTTACCCTGGCATTGCCTAGTTGTGCCGTGTCATCTACCCTAGCGCGCCTTCTACGAGTTTGTTTTATGTCGTACCTGTAACGACCCAGGATTTTTGATAATTTAAATTTGAATATTTAATTAATTTTAAATATTAATAAGTTGAATTAAGAAGTCGAATGATTTATTTTTCGAATATTGGATTTAATTTGGTCAATTAAATCGATAATTTAATGATTGAAATTCCAGAGATAATTGAAAATCGAGTTTAAAATGATTGAAAATGATTTGGGAAATTTTATTTAATCATACTGGAGTTATAGAAAGGTTATAGAACTTTTAAAATTGAATTTGGAGTTAATCTATGAAAATCGAATATTTTAATATTTAATTATCGACTGTAAAAATAGCCAATTTTCGAACAGTCTCAGAATTTGACGAGACCAGTTCCATTGGATCCGTAATAGTTAGTTATTATCGGATTTCAATTTTCGTATCCATCGGAGTTGTCGTTTGACCATGGCAACTCGAAACGCATCGATATCGTTTTAATTTTAAATCGTCGAGTTAAAAATAGTCATTTTTCAAAAGATCTTGGATTTCGACGAAAACAGTTTCATCGGATCCGTAATGTGATATTATTGTAAGATTTCAAATTTCGTAATTTTTGGATTTATCGTTTGTCCGGGGCAAGCCAAAACGCCTCGAAATCGATTTAAATCGGTTTAATTTAAATTGATCGTTTATTGTCATATCTTGCACAGACGATCGAATTAGCTTTCGAAACCTGTTCCATTGTCTCCGGAACGTGGGATAAACCCTAGAAATGCTAGTCACCGCGCGTAAATCGGATTCCGGAAAACCCGGATGAATAGTGTTCGGAAATTCTCTATAAATAGCACATTTTCTCAACAAATAAAAAGAAAAAAATTATTAACCCTAACCCTAAAAATGCCGGCCGCCACTTTCAAATTCGAAGGCCAGAAATCACTCGTCTTCTCCCCTAAAATTCTTCCAATCCACTCAATAATTTCACAAACTTTCAACTGCAAAGTGGTAGAGTGTCTCGAGCTCGATAGATCCGTACGGTGAAGTTGGTTCTCGTCGACCATAAGTGGAGCTGCGTGCTCGCGTTCATAGCCGTGTCACGCGCGTCGTTCGAGGTAGTGGGGCCACCGAGTGGAGCGCGGTTCCAGGTGAAGGTTCGTGGGGCCTAGGGCTACGCGTGGGAGGTTGTTGATCGACTTCCGATCATCTATGGGGGGGTGCGGCATTTCAAATAATCGAACGAAGTTGGGTTTCGTTCTCTGTTCAAACGTGATGCCTGGGGAAGAAAGGCGCGTACGTGATTTCGAGTGGAAGAAGTATAGCACGCACGTCCAGATCTCGATTTCCAGAGATGCACGGTAGAGATCTGTTAGGTTGAAATTATAAAAAAGAAATTGAATATTAATTTGTATCTAAATTTGTACGATGTTTAAAATTGCATATCTTTTTGATGCGAGGTCGGAAAATTACGAAACAAATTGCGTTGCAATCGTTTTGTCGAGCACTACGCGATGCAACTGTATTGGAGTCGTTTGGAGCCAGTTTGAATTTCGGGTAAAATTAAACGCGCGTTTAATTTTATTCGAAATAAAACGCTACAGATTGTTATCGGAAAATCACGGTGAGATCTTCTCACTCAAATGAAAGTGTATTTTCTTTTACAGTTATTTATTGATTCACTGTTTGGATGTGATATTAGATATAGTAGGATATATATCTATATATAGCAATATATACATATTGGCATATGTATATATTGGATTGATTGATTCCCGCCTCGTATAGCGGATGAGACCCTATTGCGCCGTTAGTAAGCGGAATTTTATAAAAACCCATATACCGCGATAATTCCGTACTGGAGCGGAATTGGTATTGTGCTAACATCTGTGGATGCAGGGAAACAGGTTGGAGGGATCCAACTGGATTCCTCACCGTATTGATTATTTACAGATATTTTGATATATTCTGTTATCATATGATGATATATGATATTTGACTGTTGTGATGGACTGATTGGTGTTGTTGCATCATCGGGTTCAGTTTTGAAATGTAAAAATAACGACTTTTATTTTAAAAGGATTTTTAAGTAATTTTTGAAAGTAGACGTTTTACTGAATTTTTGAATTGATTTATTCCAAATAAATGAACATTGAAATTTTTAAAGTTACAAAAATTTATAGATTTGTGAAATATAACCGAAAAGTGATTTTTGGAATAAATAGTTGACTGATTTATGAAATGGTTTAAATTGAGATTTTTGAATTTCTGTAAACGGTTTATATAAAAGATTTTATGAAATTGATATCTGCAAAATTAAGAATGTTGAAATTATAAAACGAGTTTTTATAAGTGTAAAAAATGAAATATTATGGAATCCGTAAGTGAATGAAATTTATAGATTTATAAATTGTGAAGTTGAAAATGAATGATAAGTTATTAACTTATAATATGGACTTGTGATATTTATATCGAGTATAACTCGAATTTGTTAATAAAGAAGATTTATAAATCGAAGTTGCTAGAAAATAGAAATGGAATTTATGAATGTTGTTATATAAATCCGAGAATCAATCAAATTTGATGAATTTAATATAGAAGGTTGTTAAGGGAATTTTATCCACGATTTTGGATAGTGGATAATTCTTGAAATAGAATGTGTAGAAAATATTGAAAATTGGGTTAGTAAAGTATATTCACGATTTTGGACAGTGAATATATCTTATTAAGTAAAAATGAATCTGGTCTTGGGAAAGTGATACTGAAATAGAATGAAAACGATTTAACGATGTTTTCAAACGTGATAAGTATCGAATACATAGATTTCAACATTTATTGTTGAAATAGACGTTTTCGAGAGATAAGGAAATGGTGGACTATAACACTGTTGTTATAGTAAATGGTTTCCGAAAGGAAATATTTTTGTATGGTATTGGGATTCATATATCTATCTAAACTCCGAATCCCTATACTAGTGATTTTGAGTCGTCGTAACGATGTTTTACGTAACATTCGTTTTGACTCAAATAAATGTGTTTAAAGAGAATGATTTCCTTAAAGAATGAATATATACTTAATATTGATTTAAGTATATCGAATATTTTCAAATGTGAAAATAAATGATTTGTGAAATACTTATTTTTAAATAAGTATGGAATTGCTTTTCCAATATGAAACGAAGGGTTTGAAACTTTATCTTTTTAAGATAAATTGAAAAGTGAATATTTGAAATTTGTTTTCAAATGGTTAAGTGTGGAAATAATATATCTAGTAAAGATATTTTGGAAGATAAAATAATTTTGGAAAATTATTTGGAATCTGATGATGTCGCACATCTTTATTGATAGTTAAATAACCGACTATCAATAATTACCTTTAGATAGGTATTTGTTGTGAATTGGATGAATTTGAATGCCACACTTATTTTTGAAAAATCGCTCACTATTCGGGTTAGCCGGGAAAGGACCATGGGGTCGTATAACCCATTCCGAATATGTGGTACGTCGTTATGAATTGCATTCGAAGACCGGTGTTGAAGACCGGATATTTTTGAAAACGGAAGGATTACCGTCGAGTTACTCTACATCGGCTGATCTCCGATTTAGAGGTTTTATCACCCTTAGTGACGGGAAGTCCTGACGTGATTGAAAACTATCCGGATATGCAAGGGCTTCGTGAGAAGTGCCTTCGGTTCTGTTCGATCCCGGAACAAACTTGTATGGATTGTATGTCTGACGTTACAATTTGAGATATAAAGCTAATTTCTTTCAAATACATTTCTGTTGGTGGCGGAGAATTTATTCTCTTAGCTTAACACCCTTCTCTGAGACGTACGAGCTCAGAGGTTATGTAGTTGAAATTTATCAGCGATATATCCCAATTTGGTAACGTGGCATACTGAGTGTTGCTGTGAAGTGATCAGTGTTCGATCATTTGTGATATGATCATTTGTTTGATCTTATATCTTTGTGATCATAGGTTGATCATTTTGTTTGACCCGAAGCAGGGCTTTTTGAGAAAGCGTAGCTTTGTGGACGAGACTTCGTCGAGCCTCACACCCCGGAAATGGTCGAAACAGGAATATTGCGGCAAGGTTATGAGGGTCGCGCCCTTTAGGGTATGTCATTTCCTTCTGGAAAGGGGTGGTATCATGGTATGGAGCCCAGATACTTACTCATGTGGATAAACTTTCTTTATGATGTGTGATGTTGGATATCGAGCGCTCGGATAAAGGTCCCAAAGGACCGGGTGATGACATATTCGTGAGTTACCTGTTATAGGGGTAACCCGGCCTTGTTTGGCAGAGAGCAGTTTGTCTCTCGGGACGTCCAGCCAGAGGCGATCCTATTCGGCAGGAGGAAAGGAAGTTCCTTAGCCTGACCATTTGTTGGAAATCCACCTTCCAAATACGAACTTTGTACGGTATTAGTTGTAGAACCTGCCATTTACTTATGGTGGCGCCCCACTGTTTAGATGGTAGCTATAGTAGGCATAGTTCGGAATGTCTATGCTGGCTAAGATTAATATTATACTTTCGAAATGTTTTTCACACTAGACATTAATAATAATATCCAATGATTGACGTAGTAAGCATCTTTGACTATCATAAGAAGAAATCTCCTCCAATTCTGCGTTTGCATTGTGTGTGTGGCGGGAGGTCTTATGGTAGTTTCATTTTCCAAAAGCATTGCGAATTTGTTTTATTTTCTTTGTGAAAAATAACTGTTTTACGATCTCACACCAGTCACCATGACTGACTCAGAGTTTATTGTTCCCTTCTAAACTCTGGGTGCCCACAAATTTTCCACACGGGCAGCCTAGAGTTATATTATCAGGATATTCTGGATATTCTGGAGCTTTGGAAGCAAGCTGGATGGCGAGACGTAGTATTTGTATCTGATATATTTATTCCGCTGTGTATTCTGTATGAGGACAAGTTATATAACTGTCCATTGTTGTATATTGACTCTGATGATTGATGTATGTATAAACTGATATAGTTCTTTGTTTTAAAAGACTAGTAATTATCTATTGTATATTGTTCCGCTGCGATATGTGAGATTCTGATATTGTTTCTGTTTCTGATGTTGTTCTTTTGTTTCTTCTTTCTCTTTTCTTCTATCTTTTCTTCTACCTCTTCTTTTAAAACCCTAATGGTTCGGTTTTTCGTTCACCTTGAGTAAATAGATGGAGATTAGTGTCTATTCAAGGGGTACGGAAAAGCGGGACATTACATTTGGTATCAGAGCATATGGTTAAGCGACAACCCTGCTCTGTTGGGTGTTACTCATTAGAGATAGAGTCAGTAGTACTCTAGAATGAGTTGAGTGTAATAATAGATACGAGTGCGTATTTGTTAGTGGATATAAAATTGTTTTATATTGTGATGATTGGTTTGTTGAGTGGTATATGGATTCTGGTCGGTATTGTCCGTACAACTCTATCGATAGGGATCTCTAAACACTTATATAGAACAATTCGGCACGATATTGTTTTAAAATTGGGTAAATGAAATAATTTTACCTTGATTATATTTTGTATATAAAGAAATAATTTTTCAGAATTATTAAAGTATATATATGAATTGGTTGTTTGGTTGTTAAAATGTATATATATATATATACAAGTTAGTTAAAGTTGTTTGAATAAGTAAATGAAAACAACAATTGTGAAAGAGTAAATTGTATAAACTAATGAATTATAATGTATGAAGTTATAATTAAAATGATTTACAATGGTAAAATAATCTTATATGTAAGAATTGAAATTATGTGCAAAGAGATTTATAAATGTGATTTATGAATAAAAGGAAATTTTTGAAAGAATTTAAGCACTGATTTCACTATTGTTGCTGGGAAATAATAAGGGTGATGACTGCAGCATCATCAGTATCATTTTCGAGTTTCTGTGTGATTGATTTTCTACCATAGTAAATTGGAAATTGAGGTTTTGTTGTGATAAGCAAATTTGAAAATTAAAGTCCAAATTTAAATATGGTAAATATAAGTGAAATAAGATTTATACTTATGATATGAGACAATAGATTTAACTTTGGTAAAGTTAATGAATTTGAGTAGCATAATGAAATATGATGTGAAATTTAACTAAAAGAAAGTCAAATGTGATATAAATTTGAATGATTGATGAAATTTGATTTTGGTAAAAGGTTAAATGAATTTTGTTAAGAAAAACAAAATCTGAATTGGATTTATAAGTGGAAACTTAAGTTAAGTTGAACAAATGATGTTTGAAATGGAATATAACTTAAGTAATGTTGAAGTGAAGTTTATTTTGATATCAAAGAAATTAATAAAGTGAATTTATTAAATGAATGTGAACTTGAGTTATATAAAATTCAATTTTATTTGTTAAAATGAATTAGCAATTGAATTAATAAATGGATTGAATGTCAATCAATTGAATATAAATAATTGATATGAAGCAATGAATATAAGTGTTAATTCATTAGAAGCTAAAGGAATTGAATAATTGAATGGAAATCAATTTAATATCAACAAATTGAAACTTAAAGTGTTGAACCAAATTGAATGTAAAGAAATGTAAATTGAATAAATTTGGTTATGATTGGTTATACATTGGTTGTTAGATTGATTGTTAGTTGATTTCGCGTAATTCATTAAGGGTTAATGAAATTGAATCGACAAATTGGAAGCAAAGTGGTTAAATTCAAATTGATAATATGTAAATTTGAATAGAAATGAATTTGATTCAAATTGAAAATGAACCAACATGAATGTAAATTAGTGAATGTAAACTAATTGGAAACAAATGAATGAATGTTAGTTAAATCCAATATTAGCAAATCAAATGTGAGTAAATTGAAAACCAATTCAATGAATATTAATGAGAAATGAATGAATATTGATTCGGTATGGATTTGTTGGATGTTTATTGGATGATGATGGTTTGATGGTTGCATTGTTGCTTCTGAATGCATTTGTTGTTTGTTGCATTTGCTATGTTGACATATGTAGTATTATGTTGCTATATGATGTATATTGACTATATTTTCATATCTACATGTTCTCATATGGTTTGTTGAGTGTTTAGTAGGTGCGGATGGCGTTGCTTCGCATTTGGAGCTCGCTTTCGCGCTATATTAGCCGTATACGCTCGCTAAAAATATAATAAGGTACATATCTCGGATTAAATATCGTACTTTTACACTTTTTTCCCTACGGGATGCCTCATCACTTGATGGGATGTATATTTGTGATATATATACACTGTCATTTTTTTCGGATCGAGCCGCGCAAAGGAGACGCTGGCGAAATTTTCTGAAAATTTAAGGCGTTAGAATATTTTTGAGAAATTTTGAAAATTTTGAAAACTAAGTTATGATTTGAAAACTTAGTAAAGATTTTGTGAGAAGTTAACTATGAATTTTGGAGAAGTTAAACACTTAACAGATTTGAAAATCTAATGTGAACGGTTTGTTTTGAAAAGTTAACGGATTTTGTATCTTTTCCTTACTTGGTAATTTCGAGGACGAAATTCTTTTAAGGGGGGAAATTTGTAACGACCCTGGATTTTTGATAATTTATAAATTTGAATATTTAATTAATTTTAAATATTAATAAGTGGAATTAAGAAGTCGAATGATTTATTTTTCGAATATTGGATTTAATTTGGTCAACTAAATCGATAATTTAATGATTGAAATTCCAGAGATAATTGAAAATCGAGTTTAAAATGATTGAAAATGATTTGGGAAATTTTATTTAATCATACTGGAGTTATAGAAAGGTTATAGAACTTTTAAAATTGAATTTGGAGTTAATCTATGAAAATCGAATATTTTAATATTTAATTATCGACTGTAAAAATAGCCAATTTTCGAACAGTCTCAGAATTTGACGAGACCAGTTCCATTGGATCCGTAATAGTTAGTTATTATCGGATTTCAATTTTCGTATCCATCGGAGTTGTCGTTTGACCATGGCAACTCGAAACGCATCGATATCGTTTTAATTTTAAATCGTCGAGTTAAAAATAGTCATTTTTCAAAAGATCTCGGATTTCAACGAAACTAGTTTCATCGGATCCGTAATGTGATATTATTGTAAGATTTCAAATTTCGTAATTTTTGGATTTATCGTTTGTCCGGGGCAAGCCAAAACGCCTCGAAATCGATTTAAATCGGTTTAATTTAAATTGATCGTTTATTGTCATATCTTGCACAGACGATCGAATTAGCTTTCGAAACCTGTTCCATTGTCTCCGGAACGCGGGATAAACCCTAGAAACGCTAGTCACCGCGCGTAAATCGGATTCCGGAAAACCCGGATGAATAGTGTTCGGAAATTCTCTATAAATAGCACATTTTCTCAACAAATAAAAAGAAAAAAATTATTAACCCTAACCCTAAAAATGCCGGCCGCCACTTTCAAATTCGAAGGCCAAAAATCACTCGTCTTCTCCCCTAAAATTCTTCCAATCCACTCAATAATTTCACAAACTTTCAACTGCAAAGTGGTAGAGTGTCTCGAGCTCGATAGATCCGTACGGTGAAGTTGGTTCTCGTCGACCATAAGTGGAGCTGCGTGCTCGCGTTCATAGCCGTGTCGCGCGCGTCGTTCGAGGTAGTGGGGCCACCGAGTGGAGCGCGGTTCCAGGTGAAGGTTCGTGGGGCCTAGGGCTACGCGTGGGAGGTTGTTGATCGACTTCCGATCATCTATGGGGGGGTGCGGCATTTCAAATAATCGAACGAAGTTGGGTTTCGTTCTCTGTTCAAACGTGATGCCTGGGGAAGAAAGGCGCGTACGTGATTTCGAGTGGAAGAAGTATAGCACGCACGTCCAGATCTCGATTTCCAGAGATGCACGGTAGAGATCTGTTAGGTTGAAATTATAAAAAAGAAATTGAATATTAATTTGTATCTAAATTTGTACGATGTTTAAAATTGCATATCTTTTTGATGCGAGGTCGGAAAATTACGAAACAAATTGCGTTGCAATCATTTTGTCGAGCACTACGCGATGCAACTGGATTGGAGTCGTTTGGAGCCAGTTTGAATTTCGGGTAAAATTAAACACGCGTTTAATTTTATTCGAAATAAAACGCTACAGATTGTTATCGGAAAATCACGGTGAGATCTTCTCACTCAAATGAAAGTGTATTTTCTTTTACAGTTATTTATTGATTGACTGTTTGGATGTGATATTAGATATAGTAGGATATATATATATATAGCAATATATACATATTGGCATATGTATATATTGGATTGATTGATTCCCGCCTCGTATAGCGGATGAGACCCTATTGCACCGTTAGTAAGCGGAATTTTATAAAAACCCATATACCGCGATAATTCCGTACTGGAGCGGAATTGGTATTGTGCTAACATCTGTGGATGCAGGGAAACAGGTTGGAGGGATCCAACTGGATTCCTCACCGTATTGATTATTTACAGATATTTTGATATATTCTGTTATCATATGATGATATATGATATTTGACTGTTGTGATGGACTGATTGGTGTTGTTGCATCATCGGGTTCAGTTTTGAAATGTAAAAATAACGACTTTTATTTTAAAAGGATTTTTAAGTAATTTTTGAAAGTAGACGTTTTACTGAATTTTTGAATTGATTTATTCCAAATAAATGAACATTGAAATTTTTAAAGTTACAAAAATTTATAGATTTGTGAAATATAACCGAAAAGTGATTTTTGGAATAAATAGTTGACTGATTTATGAAATGTTTTAAATTGAGATTTTTGAATTTCTGTAAACGGTTTATATAAAAGATTTTATGAAATTGATATCTGCAAAATTAAGAATGTTGAAATTATAAAACGAGTTTTTATAAGTGTAAAAAATGAAATATTATGGAATCCGTAAGTGAATGAAATTTATAGATTTATAAATTGTGAAGTTGAAAATGAATGATAAGTTATTAACTTATAATATGGACTTGTGATATTTATATCGAGTATAACTCGAATTTGTTAATAAAGAAGATTTATAAATCGAAGTTGTTAGAAAATAGAAATGGAATTTATGAACGTTGTTATATAAATCCGAGAATCAATCAAATTTGATGAATTTAATATAGAAGGTTGTTAAGGGAATTTTATCCACGATTTTGGATAGTGGATAATTCTTGAAATAGAATGTGTAGAAAATATTGAAAATTGGGTTAGTAAAGTATATTCACGATTTTGGACAGTGAATATATCTTATTAAGTAAAAATGAATCTGGTCTTGGGAAAGTGATACTGAAATAGAATGAAAACGATTTAACGATGTTTTCAAATGTGATAAGTATCGAATACATAGATTTCAACATTTATTGTTGAAATAGATGTTTTCGAGAGATAAGGAAATGGTGGACTATAACACTGTTGTTATAGTAAATGGTTTCCGAAAGGAAATATTTTTGTATGGTATTGGGATTCATATATCTATCTAAACTCTGAATCCCTATACTAGTGATTTTGAGTCGTCGTAACGATGTTTTACGTAACATTCGTTTTGACTCAAATAAATGTGTTTAAAGAGAATGATTTCCTTAAAGAATGAATATATACTTAATATTGATTTAAGTATATCGAATATTTTCAAATGTGAAAATAAATGATTTGTGAAATACTTATTTTTAAATAAGTATGGAATTGCTTTTCCAATATGAAACGAAGGGTTTGAAACTTTATCTTTTTAAGATAAATTGAAAAGTGAATATTTGAAATTTGTTTTCAAATGGTTAAGTGTGGAAATAATATATCTAGTAAAGATATTTTGGAAGATAAAATAATTTTGGAAAATTATTTGGAATCTGATGATGTCGCGCATCTTTATTGATAGTTAAATAACCGACTATCAATAATTACCTTTAGATAGGTATTTGTTGTGAATTGGATGAATTTGAATGCCACACTTATTTTTGAAAAATCGCTCACTATTCGGGTTAGCCGGGAAAGGACCATGGGGTCGTATAACCCATTCCGAATATGTGGTACGTCGTTATGAATTGCATTCGAAGACCGGTGTTGAAGACCGGATATTTTTGAAAACGGAAGGATTACCGTCGAGTTACTCTACATCGGCTGATCTCCGATTTAGAGGTTTTATCACCCTTAGTGATGGGAAGTCCTGATGTGATTGAAAACTATCCGGATATGCAAGGGCTTCGTGAGAAGTGCCTTCGGTTCTGTTCGATCCCGGAACAGACTTGTATGGATTGTATGTCTGACGTTACAATTTGAGATATAAAGCTGATTTCTTTCAAATACATTTCTGTTGGTGGCGGAGAATTTATTCTCTTAGCTTAACACCCTTCTCTGAGACGTACGAGCTCAGAGGTTATGTAGTTGAAATTTATCAGCGATATATCCCAATTTGGTAACGTGGCATACTGAGTGTTGCTGTGAAGTGATCAGTGTTTGATCATTTGTGATATGATCATTTGTTTGATCTTATATCTTTGTGATAATAGGTTGATCATTTTGTTTGACCCGAAGCAGGGCTTTTTGAGAAAGCGTAGCTTTGTGGACGAGACTTCGTCGAGCCTCACACCCCGGAAATGGTCGAAACAGGAATGTTGCGGCAAGGTTATGAGGGTCGCGCCCTTTAGGGTATGTCATTTCCTTCTGGAAAGGGGTGGTATCATGGTATGGAGCCCAGATACTTACTCATGTGGATACACTTTCTTTATGATGTGTGATGTTGGATATCGAGCGCTCGGATAAAGGTCCCAAAGGACCGGGTGATGACATATTCGTGAGTTACCTGTTACAGGGGTAACCCGGCCTTGTTTGGCAGAGAGCAGTTTGTCTCTCGGGACGTCCAGCCAGAGGCGATCCTATTCGGCAGGAGGAAAGGAAGTTCCTTAGCCTGACCATTTGTTGGAAATCCACCTTCCAAATACGAACTTTGTACGGTATTAGTTGTAGAACCTGCCATTTACTTATGGTGGCGCCCCACTGTTTAGATGGTAGCTATAGTAGGCATAGTTCGGAATGTCTATGCTGGCTAAGATTAATATTATACTTTTGAAATGTTTTTCACACTAGACATTAATAATAATATCCAATGATTGACGTAGTAAGCATCTTTGACTATCATAAGAAGAAATCTCCTCCAATTCTGCGTTTGCATTGTGTGTGTGGCGGGAGGTCTTATGGTAGTTTCATTTTCCAAAAGCATTGCGAATTTGTTTTATTTTCTTTGTGAAAAATAACTGTTTTACGATCTCACACCAGTCACCATGACTGACTCGGAGTTTATTGTTCCCTTCTAAACTCTGGGTGCCCACAAATTTTCCACACGGGCAGCCTAGAGTTATATTATCAGGATATTCTGGATATTCTGGAGCTTTGGAAGCAAGCTGGATGGCGAGACGTAGTATTTGTATCTGATATATTTATTCCGCTGTGTATTTTGTATGAGGACAAGTTATATAACTGTCCATTGTTGTATATTGACTCTGATGATTGATGTATGTATAAACTGATATAGTTCTTTGTTTTAAAAGACTAGTAATTATCTATTGTATATTGTTCCGCTGCGATATGTGAGATTCTGATATTGTTTCTGTTTCTGATGTTGTTCTTTTGTTTCTTCTTTCTCTTTTCTTCTATCTTTTCTTCTACCTCTTCTTTTAAAACCCTAATGGTTCGGTTTTTCGTTCACCTTGAGTAAATAGATGGAGATTAGTGTCTATTCAAGGGGTACGGAAAAGCGGGACATTACAGTACCTATGTGGTATCCTCTGGCGGCTCCAGTTTATGGGGAGTTACGGTACTGTATAGACTAATGGCATACCTAAAAAAGTTTTAAGGTGCAAAATGTAAAGCCTTAACGCTATTTTTAAATAGTATACTTTACTGTAGACATATTATAATAGCGTATTGTACTACATAGTAGATAGTTTAACGGATCCTTAGGAGATGTGAATCCCGAACATCTCTTAAGTTACTGCACTCATGTTAGACACTGGATAGGAGATGTCAAATTCCGTAAACATCTCCGACGCCGTTTACACCCATATTTATTTACCGTTGATTTAACTCACATAAGATCTTTTAGTTCTGACTCTAGTGTTTTGTCTTTTCAATTCGCTTGGGTCAGCCTGAGCATTTCAGGATTTGAAGACCTTATTTCCGGAGGACGAAGATGAAGATTGTATTATTATTTACTATATTATTCCACTGCATCATACTGTTCCACTGCAATGTTATGTATTTATCTCTGATATGTGTAACTCTGATTTCTGTATTGTATTAGTATAATCAAAAGTTTTGTAAACAGATTCATGAACTGTTATTTGATTATTATATTTTTCCATTCCGCTATGAGATTCTGTTTTGTTTTTATTTCTTTCTCGTTTTCTTATTCACCCCAAATAACAATTCGCCTTTCTGTATGGTTTGAGTCGGCATGTGTGTCGGCTTAAAGCGTACAAAAAGGCGAGATGTTATAAATTCTCCTTTGACCAAACTATTTGATTAATTTATAATTGTTATAAATTAATTAAATTAATTAATATTCATAAAATATTAATTGTATAATTTGATTATGATTTGATGAATAAATATTGTTAGATATATATATATATATAATAATTATAAATATATCAATCGATATACGATATCAATAAGCGATTAAATTTGATGTAATTGTATAATATTTTATTTGAGCTCTAAATGGGTTTAAAATCCCATGAAGGGGGCTGAAAAATTCAGCCATAATGAGGAGTTAATATGGCAATAAGATGGTGCAATATAGACTTTGAGATGGAGGGCTAAGATGGAAGAGAATTGGTAAGAGATGGTTTAGGATCTTGATCCTAAAACATATCTTAATTCTCCTCTGTATAAGCCTCTCTATCCTTAACCTGTAAGGACTTTTGGAAGCCTC
The DNA here is from genome assembly GCA_030737815.1 of Allium fistulosum. Taxonomy (NCBI): domain Eukaryota; kingdom Viridiplantae; phylum Streptophyta; class Magnoliopsida; order Asparagales; family Amaryllidaceae; genus Allium; species Allium fistulosum. The sequence goes on along the minus strand of CM060903.1, from coordinate 829,885,086 downwards.
CAACTTGATCTATTGCCGACTTAATTCCTCTCTTACATCTCCTTAATTTCTCAAGTACAAATTAAATCAAATCGATTGTTATCTGATAGTTGAAGGTCAACGATTCTAGGATTAGCAATCTGCTGAATCAAAAAGAGCTTCAAAGTGGAGGGTTTATCTTTTCAAGGTAAACTTCAAGGTTTTGGAATGAAGGTATGATTTTATAAAATTATAATTAATGATTTTTAGTATAATGTTTTATATTGTATAATAGTTTTTATCATATAAGTATATATATTATATTGTTAGTTGGGTGATGATTCTGATATGCAAGCAATGTTGTCACAAAATAGTTTTGGTTATATGTATGTGTATATGTATGTTAAAAAAAATTATATCATATATGTCAGGTCGGTATAGTCATATGTAAAAATAATAAAATTTTATATTTTAAATTAATATATATTATTTAATCACATATATATAGTTTATAATTTATTATAGCATCATATTATTGTTAAAATCAGTCATATAACTTTATATATATTGTAGTACAGTAAAATTAATTTTTGTAGTAAAAAATAATTTTTATAAATATTTTATTATTATTTAATAATATTTAAACGCCACGAGAGGAAGACGAGAGACTTCAACCAAATTAAATGCATCGAGGATGAGAATAATAGACATTTGGTGAAGGATGATGAGATAAAAAATAGATGAAGAGAATACTTCGACAAGCTATTTAATGAAGAAGGCGATAGCACTACGATCGAGCTGGACGACTCATTTGATGACACCAGTAGACATTTTGTTCGAAGAATTCAAAAGTCCAAGATAAAGGAGGCGCTAAAACGAATGAAAGCAGACAAGGCATTGGTGCCTAATGACATCCCCATTGAGGTGTGGAGATGTTTTGGAGATGCAGGGATAGCCTGGCTAACTAAGTTGTTCAATGATATTTTCAAATCAAACACGATGCCAAATAGGTGGAGAAGAAGCATATTAGTTCCAATCTTCAAGAATAAAGGAGATATTCAAAGTTGCACAAACTACATAGGAATTAAGCTTATGAGTCATACAATGAAGCTTTGGGAGAGAGTCATTGAGCATCAATTAAGAAGGATGACAAGTATTTCAAAAAACCAATTTGGTTTCATGCTTGGGAGGTCGACCACAGAGGCGATTATCTTGATAAGACAACTTATGGAGATATTTAGAGAGCAAAAGAAGGATGTACACATGGTATTTATCAATTTAGAGAAAGCTTATGATAAAGTACCGAGAAAGGTTATGTGGTGGACTCTGGAAAAGAAGAGTGTCCCAAAAAAGTACATTACCCTTATCAAGGATGTGTATGATAATTTTTTGACTAGTGTCGGAGCATGCCATGGTGAAACTAGTGAGTTTCCCATTAACATAGGATTACATCAAGAGTCGATTTTGAGCCCCTACATTTTTGCCCTAGTTATGGATGAAGTTACGAAGGGTATATATGGTGAGATTCCTTTGTGTATGCTCTTTGTTGATGATGCTGTGCTAATTGATGAAAGTAGGATAGAGGTTGATAGACAACTAGAGTTATGGAGGAAGACTTTGGACAAAGGTTTTAGGCTTAGCAAAACCAAAATAGAGTATAGGAAGTGCGAGTTTGTGATGTCAGGTCAAAGGATAGAGATGTCACTCTAGCCAGACAAGTAGTGCCCAAGAAGGAATCCTTTCGATATTTAGGATCAATGTTGCAGTATGATGGTGAGATTGATGAAGATATTAGTTTTAGAATTCAAGTAGGATGGGTGAAATGGCGACTAGAGTCTGTCATTCTCTATAATAAGAAAGTTCCACAAAAGCTTAAAGAAAAGTTCTACAGAATGGCAATCAAGCCTGCGATGTTGTATGGTGCGGAATTTTGGCCCACTAAAAGACAACATGCCCGGAAGATAAGTGTAGCAGAGATGCGTATGCCATGATGGATTTGTGGTCATACAAGATGAGACCGAATTAGAAAGGATTATATACGTGACAAACTTGGAGTAGCACCAATTAAAGAGAAGCTAGTCCAACACCACTTAAGATGGTATGGACATCTCCAACGGAGGCCTCCCGAGGAACCAGTGCACGTTGGAATTATAGGCCGCATCGAATGCTTAAAGAGAGGTAGAGGCCAACCAAGGTTGACATGGGAGGAAGTTGTAAAAAGCGACTTGAAGGATTGGAATATATCCGAAGAGCTGGTGTCGAAAAGACACGCGTGGAAGTTAGCGATCCACATACCAGAACCATGAGCTAGGAGTTTTTTGCTTAGGGTTGGTTTAGGGGTAGTGTTATAAGTTTTAGATTGTAAGGCTAGTGAATAGAAGTCTAAGACGTAATGTTTGGTCTTCGGTCCCTATTACTATTAGTACCATTATTATTATGGTTTCTTTTAATTCCTTTATATTTTTTATTTTTTTATTTTATTTTGATCTTTATTTTTATTTTACTTATTTATTATTATTATTATTATTTTAATTATTTTGCTTTATTTTATTATTATTATTATCATGGTTTTTTAATTATTATTGTTGTTGTTGTTACTTTTAGATTGACTTTGTCATCTAGTTTTGGGTTCCATCTCTAGTCGACCCCAACTTGTTTGGGAATAATGACTTCGTTGTTGTTATTATTGTTAATAATATTTAAATCAATTTACTTCATAAATAAATTATATTAATTAAAATTTGTTATGAAAAATATAGTTTTAAATTTTTATAAATTATATTAGCACTATATAAGCTCATGGCCAAAAAATAAAAAAAATTATATTTCTATTTTTAAAATTAACTGTTTAAAACGACTGGAATTAAATAAATTAATTTAAACTGAGAACAATAACAACAACTAAGTCATGTTTCCAAACAAGTTAGGATCGGCTAGAGATGAAACCCAAAACCGAGAATAATATGGAAACAAAATTAAACTTCAAAATATCATTTAGGATTTACTAAAAATTTAAATTTCGAAAGAATGTTTAGAAATTAATCATTTACTAATATTTTAATAACTTTCAAATGAATATTTAACTAAAATGAATTCTAAATTAACAAAATATATAAAATTATTTCTAAGCTACGCACATGACCTGGGATTTAATAAAAAAGTTTATCTAGAATAATTTTATTAATTGATATATATAACTATATACTATAAATATTATTATGTATATATATATATATGTATACATATATATTATTTATGGTTTTAAGAAAATATTATAATATTTTAAATAATTTATCTATATTTAAATAAATAAATTTTAATAATGTGTGTATATATAATATTAATATTTTATTTATGAAATTATATATATTATACATTTATATAAAATTATTTAAACAAAATTAACATATATATGTGTGTGTGTGTGTGTATTTATATTATTTATATAAAATAATAGTTTACATACATATATATATTTGGACAATATATACTTGCATTGGATGAGCTAATGGGCCCGTTGCGATGTAAATCCCATCATCTACACACGGGCATGTTATACCTTACACGAGTTGATATGTTACAACACACACATATATATCTCTGTGTGTGTGTGTATGATACACGTATATATATATATATATATATATGTATATGTATATATGTATGTATGTATGTATGTATTAAGACATAAATTAAATATAATTATATAATTCATAATTTTAAATAAAAATAAAATATTTTGTTTAAATAATATTTAGAAATGTTCTAAATAAAGTAAACTTCATAGGCCCAATTAAGATCCAACAAGGAATTTTTTTTTGAAATTCACTCATAACTTCTACTGCGGGCTAGCCTAGTTCCACTACAACAAAACAACCATATTACAACCTTTTCTTTACAACTTGCACAAACTGGCAGTTGTAATAGGTATTTTATAACAACTGTTTATATGTAGCAGTTGTAACAAATTTATTTTTTACAAATTTATTTGTTCAGCAGTTGTAATATATGTTTGTAACAACTGTTTATTTGTGTCAGTTGTAAATATTTATCTATCACAACTGTTTTTAACAGTTGTCTGCCTGCACTACGAAAATTTACAACTTTCCTCTTTTATTTTCTTCGGCCCGCTCAATGCTTTCGTGTAAACTAAAAAAGTGGCCGCAAAATTTCATAAATCTAAACCCTAACCCTATCCCACTCTGCCATTGCTATCCACCGAAGTAAATCGCGCTTCCTAGAAACCCTCTTCCAAACCCTAACCCTTTACTCTCTGTCATTTTCTCGCCTCCGTGGCCGCATCTCCATTGCTACACGCGTTCGCTCGCTTCGCCACCGCTGCTACCTGCGTTTGCTCGCCGTTGTTGTTGGTCGCCTTCGACGAAGTTGTGGTATGTTGCTATCCTACGATTTTTTTGATTTTATTTGGTTCTTAGTTATTTTTTGATTAAAATTAAAGGTGTTTAAAAGAATTGTTTGCTTTTAGTTAAATATCATCAGGATTGCGCGACAGTTCCAGTACTTTGAGCAGTACCAACAAAGGCTAAGCTCTTTAATAGGGCCACAGCAAGCTCAGAAAATAGTGAACAATGCGCTTGTGTTGATTACTTTAGGAGGAAACGATTTTGTGAATAATTACTATTTGCTGCCAAACTCTGCTCGGTCGCGGCAGTATGATCTTCCAAACTATGTTAGATTTGTAATCTCCGAGTATAAGAAAATCCTTGCGGTACATTTTTAGCTCTTATTTATAACCAGATTCAACCCATTTATAAGCTCCTAATAATGAATATTGGGTGAATGCAGAGGCTGTATGATTTAGGTGGAAGAAGGGTTCTGGTAACAAGAATAGGACCAATAGGGTGTGTGCCTGCAGAACTAGCCCAAAGAAGCGGGGACGGCAACTGTGATCCCGAGCTAATGAAAGCTGTCGGCTTTTTCAACCCTCAGTTAACTCAAATCATAAATGAACTGAATAAAGAGGTAGGATCGCACGCGTTTATCTCTGCCAATGCGTTTCAGTCGCATTTGGACTTCTTCAATAATCCACAAGCATATGGTAACTGCTACACATATCACTTTGGTTGTTATTTTTTACATATGAATACAGCGTTAAGTGTTGATTTATACATGGCAGGATTTGTGACATCAAAATATGCATGTTGTGGGCAAGGAGCATATAATAGGATAGGGCTGTGCACTGCATTGTCGAATTTATGCGAGGATAGAGATGAATATGTGTGGTGGGATGGATTTCATCTCACCGAGAGAGCCAACCAGTTTATAGTGAGAAAGTTCATGACTGGATCTACCAAGTATGTGCATCCTTTGAATTTGAGCACTGTTTTGTCTTTGGACGCTAGTGCCTAGAGCCTTATATTCTATTCTGTCTTATCACCTTTGTGTTGTTGAATCTATGTTTATTCTCTTCTGTTGAATAAATTTTCTTCACTGAATTTATATTGATCAGCCCTGTTTTTTGTTTGTTATTGCAATTTGGTCCGTAGTGGTATTTTCTTAATGTTGATTTTGAAATTCAGAAAACAATCTGAACCACTGGGAAAAATTAAACTCATGTGTCTGGTATGAAAGAGGAAACTTATTACACGTGATTTACATTTATACGTAAATCCGTAGACAAGAAAACCAAGCCATCCTCATTTTAAAATGTACAAGTTATAGCTTGTAGGTGGAGCAATAAGCTGGAGAGAGAACTAAGTATATTGAAAAATTGGAAACCGGTGAAAAAGCTGAGCTTGGATTAAATGGCACATACGTTAATCTAATAGCTACATATATTTAGTTTTTATTAGATAAAAAATTAATAGATGGATGTGTGCTATAAGTTCCAAATCTTCGATGGCAGAATGCTTTTGTTTCAAGTATTTGTTGGTTTCAAATTGATAGTAAAATCCGTTGATAGAGAGGATCGGAAAGAGGAAGTTGGGGAAGATTGTAAACCGATGATGAGATTCCATTGATGGATTAGAGTTGGAATTTCAAAAAGGATTCCGTGAAAATTCTATTGATTGAATTTTCTGTTGTCTGTTGATGGCAGAGATGAAAAAATAAATTGCTCAAAAATAAATTCTATTATATCTAATTTTATTGAATTTCTCTTTTGTAATCGACGAGCAATAAATACAAAACCATACGAGCAATGAATACAATTACGCATATTATGAGTCGAAAGGGGTACGCAAGACTTGTAGAAGATATGGTAAGAAAAAATAACTTATAAAATTCATTTGTTATGAGTATAAAAAATATTCATCCAATACGGTTTAGTAATTACTTTTTAAGTTCTTTTTGCAGAAAAAGAAAGTGGATGCTCATCGGATATTACTAGGGAGGACTTGTGGTGCAGAGGCCACATAAAGAAAAATGGAGACCACCAAATTCTGTTGTCGGCGATCACATGGTAAAAATACATATATATTACTTCTAATTATTTCTCCGTTTTCAATTTTGACTTCATTTTATCCTTTCTTTAATCCAATTATTTTTTTCCTTTTTTTATTTCTAGCAAGTTGATATGCGCTTAAAAATTTATTAATGCAAGTAACATTTTTTTTAAACAGAACATCAATGGTAAAAAAAATGTAGCGGAAGAGCCAGTGACTCCTCGTGGCAATACGCCTCAGGTATTTTTTTTATAAATTGAGTATAAAAGTATTATTTGAAATCATCAACTAGCATGTTAATCTTTTATTACGTTCAGTTATCACCATGCTAACGTCCATCGACACACCCCAGTGCCATTTACAATTGGATTGTCACAATTCAGAAATCATAATTCCACGATTGATTCATAGGTTTAGGATTTTGCGTTTTCTATTGTTCGAGTGTCGGTGATTGGTAGAGGCAGGATTTGGTTCATGGGTTTGATTTGTCAGTTTAGGCTATCATGAATTTGATTCTTGGATCGTAGCCAAAGTGGTTAACTTTGATTGGTTTATGGTTTTGAAGTTGACAGTTTGTGATTGTGTCTGGTTATAGAGGTATTTGCAGTTTGAATGTCTATGTGCTGTGACTGGCAAAGAAGGAGGTGGTTATGCAGTGAAGGTTGTTGGTAAAGGCACTGTAATGGTTTTCAGGTGAAAATGGGTAGTGCGGTAGGTTTTGATGACTGGGTGAATATGCAAGTGGGGTGGCTGGTATTGTTTGGTGGAGGAATGTAGTATGCTGATGGTGAAGTCTGTGAGTAGTGTAGTGCAGAAGTCCGTTCTTCAAAGGTAAGTGACATGGGATATGGTAGTAGTGAAATGAGGGGTTGGCTAAAGTGATTGAAATGGGTAGGCAGTTGGCACTGATGTATAGCGGTGTTTCAGGGGGGTTATACAGTGGCATCACTACGGTTTATGGTTTTGAAGTTGTATAGGGTATGTAGGCAATGCAAAGCAGGGGTGATTTTGTAGGTCTGTTGTAGTGTTATGGATGCTTGCAAGAAGTTTTAGTGGTGGTTGATAGTTTATGAGAAGTTGTGATTGTTTGTACAGGTAGTAGGCACAGTGAAGTTTCAGTGAGTGGTGAGCGAGGAGTTGATGACAGGCAGTTTTGGTGGAGGAGAGACTGTGATGTGGTGGCAGGGGATGTTTGTAGTAGCAAGTCTTATGATATGGAGAGAATGGCAGTATTTGGGTTGTTGTATGAATGGTATAGCTGCAAGGAGATGAAGGGGTTAGTTACGTCGGTAGAGGAAGTTTTGACAAGGGGATTAATTTGTTTTTAATATGATTCCAATGGATAGTCCTCACAATATCATATTGTTTAGCAGATATCACTATCATCAGTATTCTCACACCACTATAATTCTACAATAGGCATGTCATATATTGACCATATAACTTTCTAAAATGCTGTTGTTCAAAATTACAGAGTTCTATATTAACATAATTCTGCCTCTGAAATCTACGTCATTATTATGAGCTAGTTTACAGTTTTGATTTATCGGTTTGCAAAATATTTCAATGTTATGTGTATTAAGTTTTTGTTCTAGTAAACTCATGAGTTCCATATTATAGCTAACAAGATGTTCCTTTACATCTGATTTTCTAGTGAGAAAATCTATTCCTCTAACGTTCCAAACCCAAACTAGGATTAAACATTAATCTAATGTGTTTCTCATAGCATTTGAGCTGCTTGGAGAAGTGTCGATCGCATAAAACATTTTTGTTCTTTTAGCTCTTACTTTTAGCCATGCTGTATATTAACCATTGGGGATTTGTCAATTACATCTGAGCTTGCAGTTGCTGTAACTTCGAATATATTCTCTTCTGATCTAGTTCTTCCTCGTTAGTCATGTTTACTTGTGTCCTTTCCTATTGTATTTACCGGAGGTTGTGCAATGTTGTTTTCATTGTGGGACATGTAAAAGGATGTGAATGCATCTTCCTACCATGCTGTTTTTAAAAGTGAATGCATCTTCCGTTTTTTAACGTGGATTTTAGAACTTGCATTTAATTTTAGTTTAAGTCTCATCAAAGTTTAAATATATGAGCTATAAGAGCGTTGGAAAAATAAATGCTCTTTATTCCCTCCTTTTTATTACTTAAGTTATCTTCAACTAGCTCAACAATATGTCAACAAGCAATTGCATACAACATCGGAGTTTATGATTTTGTTTGCAGTCACATCGGAGTTTTCAGTTTTGTTTACACTTTGAACTTATAAATTAAATGTTTATGATTTTTGTTTACAGTCACATCGGAGTAGCAACAACGTTTCAAATGGTGGTAATATACAAGTTCAGAATCAGTCTAGAAAGTGCAAATTATTGGGTTGACAAAGAAATGTTGTCGCAGAAGCAACAATTGCATCTACTGATCCTATAGTTTTAGTGCATCATGTACCACTTGGAGCAGATGCTTGGAAGGTTTGGATTTATTCAGTGGTGGAGCCCGAAGCTATTTTATATAGGCCTACTTCAGATATCTATACTATTGGACAAGCGGTTGGGACGACTGTTGCTTGACATAAGGAATTTATCTCTTTTAATTAGTATGTATATGTACTCTTACTGAAATATGTTATGGATTTAGTTGTGTTTTGTATTGAACTTATGAATTCATAAATTGTGTAAACTCGAATTGTTTTCGATTTTCTTGAATGCAAATGGTTTGTGTTGTTTCAAGTAATTTGCATGATTGTGTATAATATTAATGAAATATTGGTTTTAGTTATGATATTAAGAAATTTATAGCAGCTGTGAAAAGATGATTATAGTTATTTGTAGAAGTTGTAAAACTATATGTTGCAACTGTCATTGTTAGTTGTATTTCATCCTTTTACAACTGCAAGTGGCAGTTGTAAAAGGCCTTTTGCAAGTGCTAAAAGCAGTTGTAACTAGTCATTTACAACTAACATGTCGCAGTTGTAAAATAAGTTTCTACAACTGCTTTTGCAACTGTTCCGGCCAGTTGTAAAATAATTCGGATCTATTACAACTGTGGATATAACGACTGGCAGGTGCCAGTTGTAATAGACATATTACAACTGTTTTTGGCAGTTGCGAAAAGGTATTTTTGTTGTAGTGTTCCAATAGTGGTATCGAAGCCCAATAGCATGTGCGGTCTAAATTAGTCAAGTTAAAATTAACTAATTAAGCTTATAGTTTACTTAGTACGGTGTCTAGAAAGGTAATGCCTTGGATTGGAATTGGATAATCAAATACCCTGTCCTACCTAGTTACCAGCCTGGCTTGAAAGGTGAAGTGAGCCCAAAAGTTTTTCCCATAATAAAAGAGGCCCAATTTGAATCGGGCCTTGGCTAATTTTCAAAATTGTTTGAAGATTTAAAAAAGTTCTAAATTTAAAGTTAAATTTAAAATAAGGTATACATATATTATAAAAGTTATAATATAATAAAGTTAATTTATACTATAAAGTTATATAATAAGATATATAAATTTATTAATAAGATTAATAAAATAAATTAGTTTAATAAGTTAATTAATAAATAAATACATGTAATATATTTATAATGATATATATTATATTATTTTAAATTTTTTGAAATGACATAAGTACACATGTATGTATATCAAATAAAATTTTGAAATCAATGTGATTTAATATAAATATTTTAATTAATAAATTATTTAAAAGGTTAATTAATTGAATAATATACACATGTATATGATATATGTGTTATACTATAAAGGTTATAGTATATGAAAATATTAAATATAAATGTTATATTAATATAAATTAATTAAATAATTTTAATTAATATAATAGTATACATAAGACTATAATATAAGTAATATGAAATATAAAAGTTATATAATACCAAAACTTATATTATATGAATGTGTAAACTAATGGTGGAACATTTAGAAACCCTAAATAGACTTAAGAAATAAATACATACGTAAATGTACGTATACTGGGATTTCCGATATGTCAAACACTTGAATTACGAGGGTATTTCAAAAGAAATACATTATTCCATAAGTCAATATCACTCAATATAATATATTGAAGATTATGAATCTTCAATATAATGTTGTCCTCTACTATGATATATGTATATGTATATGTATATATATTAATAAATTATTTGCATACTCCTTAGTTGTTGAGCAAACTCAAGTTAGGGATGTTATGTGTAGTATTATTAATATATTGAATAGACAAGGTAAGATAACTATATGTATTTATTGAGCAAACTCAAGGTATATATATTATACTTAAGTCGTCGCGATATGGTAGGTACGAATAAATAATTTCATTTTGATTTGTTGAGCAAACTCAAGGTTGAAGCGAAATTAGGAAAAGGAACAAAGGGTTAGGAGTTGTATACGATACAACCAATAAGGAGTTATCCGTCATCCGTGGAGCTATGACTTGTTAAGAAAACTCAAGGTCATAATTCCAAGATGGATGAGTTCTAACACCTATTAGTGAAGTCGAAAGACTTCTATGTTTCAACTTAGGGCTTGGTGAAACCATAAAAGATTAGTGGGAGCCTTATTAGAAAAATGAAATGATAATTTGACCTGCACACTTCAGTTTCTTCAATGCACCATCAACTTCACATCATGCCTGATACTTACATCAACCTTAACAACCTGCCCAACTCCTCATTACCTATAAATATTTATATCAAGCATGTTACTTGCCTGTTGCACTTACTTGCCTGGTGCACTTACACAAGCCTGATTCTGCAACATTGTAGTATAGGGCAGCTTCATTTGGCGCACATCCTTCTTCATAGCCAGTTATAGGCCTGGTATGTAGCAGATTTGATTACACAACATTGCTTGGGTTCACAACCGTCATCTCAACCTGTTTAAGCAACAACAGATCCTAATTGCTATATTAGTGCATCTGAAACTTTGGCTCAAGGCATGCAGCATGAGCACTAAGGCATTTGCAAGAGCAGGTAGCCATTCACTCTCGATCGCACATGAGCAGCCTCGCATTCTCTATCTTAATACAACAACAACTCCTAATTGCTATATTAGTGTATTTTCATCATTGTTTAAACATATAATTGTAAACTTGTTATTGTATTTTCTTCTACCTATCACATACTGGCGATCATCATAGTGATGATCCTTTTAGTTGTAATAGTTATAGCCCAACATTTTGTTGTATGGATTTTGATTTTTTATTAATAAACTAGGAGTGTTCTCCTTATATAAGGACCACTCTTTCATTAAAAAAACATTTAGCCTTTTTAATATTGTAAGAACATATGCTATATAATGTTATAATAATCTACATTGATAAATTTTTCCATTTAATATGATTAATAATACATTTATCAATTAAGATATACAAATGAACTGAATTGAAGATTGACAAATTAAAATATAATACACACACAAACACACTTACTATTAAATACTTCTTGCATATTAACCCATTCAATTCAGTACCCAATTATACAACTACTTAGTACATTCGTAATTTGCTTGTTATATGTTTATTTGGTTGAGATAGTGTATTGCATTCTATAAGTTTCGAACTCTAAAAGAAATACAAGACTACAAATATTTGATCCATATACTATCGCATATAAGTGTTATATATGGAACGGTCATACTTCGTAATGTATGATCAATGAAGTTATTTCATTCGAAATAAATAAATAAACTATACTATGAGATCGAGTATTCAATTTGATAAATTATGATAAAGATCACATTATGTTAAATGTAACACAAGACATAAACTATAATATAGATCTAAGCACTCGATCGTTGATATATCAGTTTAATCAGTTTATGTAAAGTGCAACATATGATGTCCTTAAATGTCAAGGATGTTTGAATGCGCTTTTGTAAAGAGTTCTTTATGATGTTGTAGTAAGGATATTCTTTTGAATGGTTCGACCACTTAGAAAAAAAATGAGTGTACAAGAGTAGATGTGATTTAAGGTAAAGAAATAAAGAGAGTGAAAAATCACTTTTGCTTCATAAAGAAACATCTAAAAAGAGAATTGTAATAATAATAATTGATATGTAACATTTGAATGAGAAATACAATTTCTATTCTAAAATGTATTTTCAAATAAAAAATCATTTCCTATGAGATTTATTTCTTTGAGTTTAAGATATTTGATGAAAGAATTCTCTACTATAAAATAGTTGTTATATACGAAATAAATAATTTATAATAAGTGAATGATGGACCTTCAAATTCAGTACACTATGATAGTAATGGCGGAAATAGTGGGAGCATGACACATGGCACTTATTAATTGCATCAAGTTACGAAAATTATTTTCATAAAACATACCGAACACTATATGTGAAATAATGACTATTTTCAGTGTCGACTAAAAAATAGATATAGTTATATTTCAATGTGAATATTGTGAATATTCATTATGAAATAAAACTATAATGTAGTATATGTTTTCACAACAAAAGTGATGCAATTGAAATTACTAAAGTATCTAAAATTATTTACAATCATTTTGGAATTATAGACTGAGCCGTAGTTTTGAGAAATAATTTTATTATATAGTTATGTATCATATGATACTGTTAATTATATCTCAGACAATTAAGGGCAAAGCACTCATTTAGTGGAAGCATCATAAGAGTTGATAAACTATTCTGATTGATACATATAGATGTATACAATCGTAACTCTATTAATACCAAAACGATTCCACGTACTTCGTCATATTCACCCAATGAGTTGTCATAGACATAAACATATGTATTTGATACACATGTATAAGTCTATGATAAGCCCATAGAATATAAGATAGTAGTAAATAATATAACATGCGACAGAATGATTCGATTTGATCGAATGAGAGAAAATATTGGAAAGAGTCTCGTATGTACCTAATATGAATAAAGATTCGGTCCCAAAGGTAACTTCTCCTTTTAATAAATAATGATGTGTAGATAAGGAGTAATCAAACGTTGTTGGACAAAGCATGATTAATAGTGAGTGGACTTGAATCATATTCTTTCTATAAGGTGTGTACTTAAGAGTAGTACATAAGGTTAAAATTAATATCATCTAAAGAATAGTTTACAAAACCATATGAGATAAAGGGTTTATAATTAATCATTACATATCTTTGGCCATGAAGTTAGCAGGTTGTGCGAGTCAAAAGACTGCATGTAATAATTATATGTAAGGGACTGTATGAATCGTCCCAAGAAAATTTTGGGATTAGTAGTCATTAGATGACTAATTTATGTTGTAAACATATATATATATATTATGAACTAATGCAAAATTAGTTTTATATAAGGTAATTCATAAAAAATTTATGAATGCCCATTCCGTTGTACTAAGAAACGACTGTTGTTTCAAGAAATACCAACTTCGTAGCGAAGGAACTTATTTAAGAAATTATTGGTATAAAATGAAATTGGATACGAACAAAGGGTAAAACTAATTACAAGGGACGAAATGAAATTAACCAAACCTAAATGAAAACAGCACGTTAGAATGTCTAATGGGTATTCTTACCCGTTAAAGTGAAACTATGAGTCTCTAATCAATGTTAAGAATACACTCAGTTTTTAAAAAAATTATTAAGAGTATTGACTCTATAATATGGTATGATGCGCTAATCCAAAATAGATTCCAAGTACATTACCAAAATATGATTTTGATAGTTGTACCTAAAGGGATATGATCCATTGGTGGCAAACGTATCTTTAAGAGAAAGATAAATGCAGTTGGAATATAGTGAGCTACATTAAAAAGATTAATACCGTGAATTTCAATTGTTGAAATTAACGTAACAGACAATATGCTCAAGTTGATTCAAATTTTACTCACAAAATTATCGCCTAGTATGACTACATATTTTGGTATATATGTGTTAAAGCATAAAGTTCTGAATATGGATTTAGACTAATCTGTTTTCACATAATAATCAAAGTGTCTTGAAGTCAGTGGAAGTGATATTGAGTCTATGAATTTTTGGATATGATCTAAGAACAGATACAAAAGTGTCGTACGACTAGCATCAAAATTAAACAAATGTTTTGATAGAAATGTCAAATAGTTTGATTACCAATCAAAATGGAGAGGAGCATGTGCTTATAAGAAAGAAGGTTAAAAGGTACATATATATTTCTAACCATAAGTAAACAACACACTGCTAATTGTTAATGATGCACTCATGTTAAAATCGGCTTTTAGTTGTTTTCATACTCGATGTTGGATTTGTAAATGATGTCTCTTATCTTAAGTATAAAACATATCGGTAATATCCCAAAATGATATGCAAGGACTCCTTATTAAAATGTTTAATATGAAACATGTAAGATAGATTCCTTATGCATTGGCAAGAGGAATTATCATACATGTTATGTTTTCTAGGATACCGTGATTTGTTTATGTATTTGATACATAAAGCAAATATCAAATCCAAATTGATATCACTAAATGGTTGTTTGAGGTGTTCTCGTATATTTATGAAATACTAGAGAATTGTTTACAGAAACAACGAACTCCTTATGAAGGAGTGTTCAGACTCAAACTTTATAAGTAATATTGAGTATAATATGTCGATAATAAAATTCAAGTTATGAATCTTTAAAATTGGAAATGTTCCAGATGAAAGACTGCGGTTGATTCAATGAAAAAGTTCAAGTACATAGCCTAGAATAACATTGCAATAAATTAATGTACTTAAATATAAATGCACAAATTTATAACTAAGTCGAGGGTGTTTCCAACTGTTAAGAATCCCATAACATTGTTATATGATAACAATGTCACAATATAGTACATAACAGAAATTAGAACTCACTGGAAGTCGAGAGGCATACTCTGAATTGTTCCATATGATAACGGTAGTTTATCAGCGTCAGAGAGAGTTGACTGAAATAGTAGATAATTAAAACATAATAGCATACTTGTTTACTAAGGGACTGACCCATTAGTTTTGAGAAAATCGATTGGAGAAGTTGGAATAGGATTCCACAATTAACCATCAGTGCAAGTGAGAGATTGATAGAGTTAGGGGTATGCCCTAGGAGCAATCATGTAATTTTTTACATATATCTAAATCAATAACCAATCTTGTTCAATATAAAAGGTGTTTTCTTTCTATTATATACTTGATATAATGTGTTATATTAATTAATTAATCGATTAGTTAAAAGTATATTTAATAGAAAATCCATAAATGGTATGTTTTGTGCTAGTAGTTACAAAGTGTTATAAACGTGAGTAATTTATCATAATAAAAACAAATATACCATTTTAAATATTCCTAGTCAAGATATATCGAGAATGGATATCGATGTATCCATTGAGACTAGAGTATGTGACACTCTCCAAATGTTAGGCAATGCATTACTCACGACTGTTGGGGGCACCTAGGGGTTATGTCCTAATAGTGATTGGATAACTATGGAATAACCCACTAAATAGTTTTCTGTTGGTTAATATAACTTAGGTCAAACAAAAAATATCGATGTGAGTGATTTACAATGTTTTCTTGATTTAAGAATATTATTGATCTTCAATATGAAATCTCCACTTTGATTATAGTCAAATCACATCATGATGTCCATAGAGTGACTATAGTTGGGTTGAGTGGAAGTATTGGAAGTGAAACACTATTCAAGAGAGGATTCATCTCCTCGGTTATATGAGGTTATTATCACAGTCAACTGAAGTCAACTCAAAGTCAAAATCTCTGGCCAGAGTATTTCGATTAATAATAAATAATATTATTGAACTAAGGACTTTGTGTTTAGATTATAAAGTTGAAAATAAACAATATTCGAATTTTTACCATTATCAAATTCCATAAGTTGATATAGTTTTGATGAAGAGAATTGGTGTAAATAAAAGACATAACCGAGTAATGCTTAATTAAAGTAAAATTGGATTTTACCGAAACCAAGTAAGCGATAAATTGGGCCAAAATGTTACACCACTTGCTAAGTGATGCGTGAATGTTAATATTCGAAGTTCGATATTAATCGCTGACCGAATATACATGTGACGAGTCACACAAACGAAACGTTGGATTCTCCTTTGACCAAATGATTTAATTAATTTGTAATTTCTATAAATTAATTAAATAAGTTAATATTTATGAAATATTAATTTTAATTTTGATTATGAATTGATGAATAAATATTATTAGATATATTTATAAATATATCAATCGATATACGATATCGACAAGCGATTAAATTGGATTTAATAGTATAATATTTTATTTGGGCTCTAAATGGATTTTAAAAGCCCACTAAAAGGGCTAGAAAATTCGGCCATAATGAGGGGTTAATGTGGCCATAAGATGGTGCAACATAGACTTTGAGATGGAGGGCTAAGATGTAAGAGAATTGGTAAGAGATGATGTAGGATCTTGACCCTAAAATATCTCTTAATTCTCTTCTACATAAACATCTCTATCCTCAACCTTTAGTGGACTTTTGGAAGCCTCCAACCTGATCTATTTCTGGCCAAATTTCTCTGTTCCATCTCCCTAATTTCTCAAGTGCAAATCAAATCAAATCGACTAATATCCGGTTGTTGAAGGTCAACAGTTCAAGGACTAGTAATTTGCTGAATCAAAAAGAGTTTCAAAGGGAAGTGCTTATCTTTTCAAGGTGTACTTCAAAGCTTTGGAATTAAGGTATAATTTTATAAGATTATAATTAATGATTTTCAGTATAATATTTTTATCATATATGTATGTATATGTGTGTGTGCATTATATTATTAGTTAGGTGACGATTCTGATATGCAACAATGTTGTCACAAATTGCTTTGGTTATATGTATTTATATATTTATGTTGATATAAAAGTTTTTTTTATCATATATGCCAGGTCTGTACAGCTATATGTAAAAATAATATAATTTTATATTTTAAATTAATATATATTATTTAATTACATATATATAGTTTATAATTAGCTATAACATCATATTATGGTTAAAATTGGTCATATAATTTTATATATAATGTAATATAATGAAATTAAATTTTGGTAGTAAAAAATAATTTTTATAAATATTTAATTATTATTTTATAATATTTAAATCAATTTACTTCGTAAATAAATTATATTAATTTGTATTTGTTACGAAAAATATTTTTAAAATTATATAAGTACCAGATAAGCTCTCAATTAAAAATAAAAAAGTAAAAAAAATTACTTTTCTATTTTAAAAAATTAATTGTTAAAAACGACCAAAATTAAATGAAGTAATATAAAATTAATTTAAACGGAGAAAATGTGGAAATAAATTTCAAACTTCAAAATATCATTTAGGATTTATTGGAAATTTAAAATTTGAAATAAATTGTAACAACTCGCATATTTTACGATGGTATATTTAAATGTTTTATTTAAATATATCATCGTTAATCGGATTTTAGTCCGAGAATGTCACTTTTCGTAAAAGAACGGTCGAATTAGTGAAAAGTATCTGTGGATCGAGATACGGAGGTGTCTTTTTAGGAAAAACTGTCAAACAGGGATTCAGACGTCTGAAATGAAGCATTCAGACGTTTGAAATTGTTAAAGTCAAAACAGAAAGGAAATAGGCAAAAATTGCCATTTTCAGACGTCTGAAATGGACGATTTAGACGTTTGAATATTGTTCTAGACAACTCATATTTTTCCAAATTCAAACGTCTAAATGATGAATGAAGTTGAGAATCAACAATTTGGACTTGAGACCACTTCTATTGAGTTCAAAATGGTGTTTGCGACTTTTTTGAGTATAAGCATCGATATGTTTGGAGTAAGTTGAATTTTGCTATTTTCTAAGTGGGCTTTTGGGTTTGGGTTTCACCCAACTCATCCTATACCCTAACTCAACCCCCTCTCTTCATCCATTCACTCATTTCGTTTCTTTTTCTCAAGCTTAACTTAAAATGGGGGAAGAGAATGGGAAATAGAAATTGCCAAGCCCTGCTTCCTCTTGCAAACCCAAATTCTTGCTCCAAAAATCAAAGAGAAGCTTAGATTGGAGCTTGTAGAGTAGAAGTGAAGAGTGGTTGATATTTTCTTTGCATTTGAGCTTCTCATCTTTGTTTTGAGTTAAAAAGGTGAGTTTTTGAACTCACATCTACGTCTATATCTTTGATAGTGTTAGGTAGCAATTCCTAACATATATTCCTTGTCCATTTTCTTTTGAATTGAATTGGTTTAATGAATATTCCAATTTTTGGCGTTTGAAGTCAAAATCTATGAAAAATCCTTATATGTATGTTTGGGCATGTTGGTCGAAGTGTATTGGTGAGTCTTTAAGGTTGGGTAGTCGTTTGGCATAAACCCCTAGCCATCGTTACTCATCCGATTGCTTCTAATATGATTTGGCCATCATTGGCCTAGGGAAAGTATTGCCTAAGCTCCAGTTTCAAACGTCTGAAATATACAATTCAGACGTCAGAATCTGCTTGTCTCAGCCCAACTTGCCTACTTTGTGTAGGATTCCAATTTTTAATCGATTATTCTTTCTCCAATTAGTTGTTTCACTTTAGTATTTATTTTAGATTTAGTACATGGGTTTTTATAAAATGACCTTTTTAAATTGTATTAAAAGCTTGTTTCTCCAAATTATAATTTCTATATAAAACGCACACAATTTTGCACTTCGAGCGAGGAGGGAGGATAATTAAATGATTAAATAAAACGTGTGCTATGAATATGTGTGTTTATCTTTTCAGTTAATTCCTAATCTATTCGTTTGACCGTTTTGACCTTTGGGTCTGGTTTACCGATGATATGAGGTGAACTTTGTACTGCTTTGAGTGTGAAATTAACTAACGGTTAGTAAACCGTTTAGTGCAAACGTGTGGTATGGGACTCACGTTAACATTTTTCGGGTTCCTTTCTGAGAGTTGTGACACATTCTGCCAGTTAGTGGTGTCCAGTACTGGGCCTCCGGACCTTCGCCACTACGGTTTGTTGCCTTCGGGGTTTGTTGCCTTCGAGCTTGAGCCTTCGGGGTTTATTGCCTTCGGGGTTTGTTGCCTTCGGGCTTGAGCCTTCGGGGTTTGTTGCCTTCGGGGTTTGTTGCCTTTGGGCTTGAGCCTTCGGGGTTTGTTGCCTTTGGGGTTTGTTGCCTTCGGGTTTGAGCCTTCGGGGTTTGTTGCCTTCGGGCGTTGCCTTCAGGCGTGTGGATCCTTGTTATACAGTACTGAGCTCGAGCATCTTTTGTTTCTTTGACAATTATATTTCCCTAGTGTATCTCCTTTCGGGGTAGGTTCTTTGAACCACACGATATATAGCGCTTACCTTGTGGAAACTTGTGTTACCTTTATTGGTATTTGTAATTGCCTTTTGGCTTGTTTTGGGATATGATATCCTTTGTTTATTGGGATTGCCGATGATACGAGGCTTGTTATGATTTGTCTTTTGTTAGATGATCTGGTTATCTCTTTTGGAGATATTTGTGGTACTTTATGACTATGTATGTTCATTATCATTTAGTTTATCTAACTGATTTGTTTAGCTAGATCGACCTGTGTATTTTATACTCGGGTCAGACCGAGATGTTTCAGGTTAGGTACATTGGACTTAGCCTATTTTGCTTCCGCATAGACTATTCCGCTAACTCCTTTTTGTTATAGCTTTTTGTTTGCACAAAAAATGGACAAACACCTCAAAGTTGTATGATTTAGTAGATCTTATGTTGTTCTTAGCGATTTGAGTGATTTGCGCAAATATATGAAAAGCAGGGGCTAAACTGTAAAAAGACACACAAATTTATAGTGGTTCAGCCAGAATGTGCCTACGTCCACTTTATATATTATTTCTCTTCTCTTCTTTTGATTACAAGTACAAAGCTTTGATACAAGTAAAAGAAAGTTGTTTGAAAGTTCCTTCCGTGCTTGAGCTCTCAAACTTGTCTGCCATTGTTGTACCCCTGCCTCTCTATTTATAGAGTGAGGTTGGGGGCAGGGGTCTTGGATATATACAGCTGCTGGTGGGCCTGGGCTGAAGTGATCTGGCCTGGCAGTCTGGTTCGGCATCCTCTTGGTTCGGTCATGAGGTGGTTCGGTGATAGGTGGAGGGGATTTGGTCCGGTTGTATTTGGTTCGGTGGTAGTTTGGATCGGTGGTGGCTTGGATCGGTGGAGGGGATTTGGTCCGGTTGTATTTGGTTCGGTGGTAGTTTGGATCGGTGGAGAGACTCGGTGGATCTGGTCCGGTGGTAGACAGGGAGTGGGTTGATTAAGTGTTTGAAAACTTGGCCAACATTTGCCCCCCAAAGTAGGGTATATGTTTACCATATATCGTGCTTTGTTTTTTGTCCATCCATTCTCGACGTCTACGTGTGTTTCACGTTGCCGATCCAAGTGATCCGGTACACTGCCTTCGCCTATAAAATAGGGGACTAGGGCTTCTATCTTCCCACCTGCCGAACCATTCCCACGAACCTCAGCGTTAGCCGAACCAAACCCTTAACCGAATCAGTCAGCGTTAGCCGAACCAAACCCCTAACCGAATCAGGTGAGATCTTTAGCCGGACCAAGTCTAATCCTTTTTGCCGAATGAACTTGCGTTTGTACGTTTGCATGCCGAATGAACTTAATCCTCTAATACCGAATGACACATGAACGTTTAATACCGAATGAGATTATTGAAGTGCTGCATCTGTTTGCCGAATGAATTGTTGTACTGAGTGAACATGTGTTTCATACTTCGAACTTTTAAGTGAAATTCCAAATTACATTGTTCGTATATTCTAACGATATACTTTCCCGTGTTTGCAGATAAATGTCTCGCAAAGTGGAAACTCGTTCGGATAAGAAGAAGTCCCATGGCGAAGGAGAGTCCTCGGCCGTGCCCCCAGCTCAATCAGGATCGGAGCGTCATGGGCCCGCCCCAAGGTCATTAGTGGATGGACATGGTCCCCAGGAGCTGCTGGATTCCCCGCCTGACTGCTTTCCTAGCTCTCTTAAAGAGGAGCAGCTCGATGTTATATCTCGTTCCTTTGGGATCGATAGAGCCCTCATGCTGTTGCCGGGCCCAGGAGTCATGCCATACAATCCTCCCGAAGGGTACTTTGCTTATAGTAGGTACCATTGTATGTGTGGTGCTATCCCGCCTCTCAATGCTTGGGTAGTCAGCTTCCTCACATATCTGAAGGTGGCCCCATTCCAGCTTCAGCCCAACTCCTATGCCATACTGGCGAGCCTCTTCGTTATCTTTCAGAGGAAGTACGGGCGCCCTCCTTCAAACCGGGAGATCCGGTACTTATATAATTTGAGAGGCTACAAGAAAGGATCCCCGTACATTAGCTTGGAGTCAGCCGTGACCTTCAAACCGGTCTTGGATCTGTACTCTAAATTCAGCATGTTCAAGAAAGAGTGGTTCTTTGTTAGGGACGAATCCGTTTCAATTCGGCGCTTTACCTCTGGATGTAAGTTGATGCTTTTACTTATAATTTCTATTCCGATTGCGATGCTTCTTCTCATACTTTCTCATTTTTGCTAGCGACAGGTGGCTTTCCGGTTGTGGAGACTGACCGCCTGGTTCAGACGGCGGCTGAGATAGAAGCCATTCTTGGGAAATATAGATCATCTGCCTTCTTGATTAGAAATGCGATTCTTCTGGAATATAACCTAATCCTTCCGCAGCAGTCTGTAGTTAAGTTGAGGGAAACGGCGGAGGAGAGGGCGGCTGCTCAGACCAAGGAGGGTGTTACGGCAGAGGGTAGCAAGAGGAAACCTTTCACAAAACCTCCAGCTGTCGGAGGTAAGAAACTCAAGAAATCGGACGGTCCTTCCCCCAGTAATTGTCCACTTACCCGGGAGGAGGAAGACATAGAGGAGGAACGAGGCGAGGGTGGAGATGGTCGGGATGGTGACAAAGGTGGCGATGGCGTCGGGGCCCTACTTCCTGGGCAAGCGGGCGAGATTCAGGAGTGGACGGATGATGCGTTCCACCAGGCTTTTGAGGGGTTGGATGAGGATCCGGCTTTGGCAGAGAAGACCGGGAAGTCGGACAAAGCCGGGACTGGTGCAAGTGAGTCTTCTCCGACCATTCCAGCCAAGGTGGCTCCGACGACTCAAGGTGAACTCTTGACTCCTGCATGCTTCATTAATGATAGGGACTTAGGAATATTTTATGACCCGCTCCCGTCCTGGAATGAAATCCAGGACTTATTGCAGTATCCCACTCCTCCCTAGGGTTTGTACAACCACAGCTGTGTTTCTTTTCCTTTTCTTTTTAACTTGTAATTTACCGCGTTTCTCGAATCGTATAGTAATGTAAGATTGTGACACTTGTTCTTTATATCAGGAGCAGGCAAGACGTCCAAAGCTTCAGACCTCCGACACAGGCTTGAGCAATATAAACTTTCCAAAATTTCTGCTAAGCCGAAGCCCTCAACCCAACGCTCCGGGGATGTAGTCGGCTACCGTCCTCTTCTTGGGGTCATCGAAGAGGGTATTCAGCAGAGGAAGAGGAGTCATCCTTTATCCGAAACTTCGCCCGGTCCTCAGCCTCCGGCTCAGCCTATTCATGACATTACTGAGGAGGGTAGCGAGTTTGCACCTTCTTCGCACCCGTCCGGAAACCCTTCTGTTATTCATATCGACCGTCCCGACTTGGCCCGTAATCCATTTGCGGGTCATCCTGATCTGGATCCAAGTTCTCATGATATTACTTTTGACGAAGTCACTGGTGAACACCTTCTCCCCCGTAACCCCATGGTACGAGTACTTGATGAAGCCAAGTCCTTAGATCTCGATCTACTCACTACTCGTATAGTCACTATGGGAGACGAGGCCAAGGCTAATATTGATCGGGTGGCAGAGGAGACCAAGAAGCTGATGGGGCATCATGCTCGGCTGGTTAAGGCCGGAGAGGAGATTGGGAGCGCCAATATCCGACTTCGATTGGTGGTTTCAAATCAGGCCAAACAGCTTGCGGATCAGGCTATTCAGATTTCTCAGCATGAGGCTGCTACTGGGCGACTAAGGAAAACCATGGAAGAGGCCAGTCGGACCGAATTGCGGAAAATGGAAGCTACCTGCAAAGAGCGGATTGACATGGCTATTGCCACGGTGGATGAGGTTCGGAGAGCGGATCTCGAGCAGGTGGAGGAATTGTCCGAGAAACTTGAGGCTGCAGAGCTTGCTCAAGCTAAGTTGAGGGAAGAGATGGAGGTGATGCGGAGGTCCCTTCAGGCTGATTGCTCGAGATACAGACTGGAGAGAGATGCTGCCGTCGAAAGGTTGTCGGCTTCCGATGCCCGGATGAGGGAGTTTGAGGAGAATGAGGGAATGATGGATGACATGCTCCAGGACATGTATTTCCGGACTTGGAAGCAGGGCAATCTCTCTTGGATGGATGATTATCCCAGGGTCATGGCCAAGATCTATCTTCGGGCTTTGGAGGAGGCTAAGGCTGATGCAGATAAAGAGGGTGGGACGGTCTTCAGTATGGATGTGGTCACTGCCCAGTTCACCAAGGAGGAGAAAGTGGCGGTAAAGGAGGGTATGCGGCTGCTTGCTGCTGAAGAGGCAGGTGTGCAGGTAGAGGATGACGACCAGGACGGTCAAGAAGCAGGTGCTGGTAAGTCTTCCTTTCTAGTCTTTCCGTTAACTTGGTTACTCATCACTAATGAATCCTTTTTATGACCGGACAGGCGGGCAAAAGAGCAAGGACAAGACTTCGACGCAACCGGCTCCCTGATTGGACCTGGAAAATTCTTTTTGTAGGCTTGGCATTGTTGTATCTGTTAGTCTTAAGACAGTAGAGTAACTTCTAAGTTGTAATTCTTGCTACTTGTAATAATCAACATTATTCTTGACGTGTAATTTTTTAACTTAAGCTGATTTCGTCGTTTCTTGAATATTTGTTGCTATTTCGACATATCGTATGAGAAAGGTAGCTATGTATATTCTTGTAATTAAATTGTGTTTGATGTTAGACTCTGGCTCTAAACCATAATTTCTTGACTTGCAATATTAGCGTGTGGTGTGAACAAATTATAATCATGTATTTGTACATAAAAGAAGAAGATACCGCCTTTCATGTTTTAATCGTAGATGGCAGTCTTGAACATCTTGTAGGACCGAGCATGGAATGTAGTTGAATGTCCTGCCACTGTGAGTCCCCACACCCATTGGCGAGTATCTCCTACTCTGTATCATGTACTTTAGGGATTGTTATAGGGGATAGGAAAAAAGCTTTTTAAGTAAAATTGAAATACGCAAAAAAGGTAAAACTTCCAATCACGGAAGGCCTTCGATGTGCTTAAGTTCGTGGCAAACGGGTTTTGTAGTCACTTTCCCTAGCTGTGGGTCTTGGAGACATTTGTCACCCATCTTACGCCTCCGCGGGGAGTTAATTCTTTTTTACCACAGCCGCACTTAAGACACATCGGAGCCGAGATCGCGCACAGTAACTACCCGGGCCATTATGGCCCGTAATCGTGGGTATTATTTGATTTACTGTGGCCGGCTAGCGTGGGTGCCGATCGTCAACTGTGAACTGCCCCTGGCTGGCTACACCTTATGTTGGGGCTTATAGTCGGTCCACAGTTGCCGGCGAGCCTAACGCCGTAATGAGCTGCCTCGGCTATAGTCGGCCTTCTCGGTGGCTTATAATCGGCTCATTACAGTTGGCTTTAAGGGCCGTCGTGAGCAATGAGTTAACCCGCAGCAGAGGGATGCTGGAGCGAAAGTGTCTCATTGGCGAGGGCATAGATTCGCATAGTACCTGTTGGGTATTGTCCACGTGAGGTTGCATTGTGGAGTGCTTTGAATATAAATGCTATATACTCAGGATTTTGTTCAACAGAAAAGGATAAAGTTAACAAGCAGCCAAGATACAAAGGAACAAGTTAAAAGAGAGGCAAGGTTTTTTAAAGTGGTTCAGCACGAAAATGCCTACGTCCACTGATTCTCTTTGTTAATTCACTTCATATGGGCAATACAAGTTAAGAAAAGTATCGACGGAGGTGCTGGATGTTCCATGCCCTCTGGAACAACTCTCCGTCCACTGTTGACAAAATATAGGCTCCGTTGTGGAGATCTTTATGAATTACATATGGTCCATCCCAGATTGGGTCTAGTGCTCCGGGGCGAGGGAAGATTCGCTTGAGGACAAGATCCCCTTCCTGCAAGGTACGATGCTTGACTTTGGAGTTGTATTGTGCTGCCACTTTTTGCTTGTGGGCTGCTGTTTTGAGGATTGCATCGTTTCTTCTCTCCTCGATTAGATCCAAAGACATGTGAAGGAGTTCTTCGTTCTCTTCTGGGTTATAGTGGATCCGACGATGGGAAGGCACAATAGTTTCAACTGGGAGCATAGCCTCTGATCCGTATGCCAAAGAGAAAGGAGTGTGCCCTGTCGATGTTCTGAAAGATGTGCGATAGGCCCATAGTGCCGTAGGAAGTTCATCCACCCAAGCGCCCTTTGACTTTTCGAGCTTCTTTTTTATTAGAGTTTTCAGGATTTTGTTGACTGCTTCGACTTGTCCGTTTGCCTGGGGATATGCTACGGATGAGAAGCTTTTATGAATTCTGTGTTCTTGGCACCAGTTGGCGAATTCCTCGCTGTCAAATTGAAGCCCATTGTCTGATATGATTTTGAGTGGGACTCCGTACCTGCATAGAACATTTTTGATCAAGAAGTTAATAACTTTTGCTGAAGATACTTTGTTTAGAGGTTCCGCCTCCACCCATTTGGTGAAATAATCAACTGCCACTATAGCATATTTGGCCCCGCCTCGGCCCATTGGTAGCTCGCCGATTAAGTCAATTCCCCATATCGCGAAGGGCCAAGGGCTGGTCATCTGAGTAATCTCGGTTGTTGGTAGCCGAGGGATCTTAGCAAATTTTTGGCATCTGTCACACTTCTTGACGAAATCTAAGGCGTCCTTGCCTAAGGTGGGCCAGAAATATCCGTATCGGAGTATCTTTTTTGCTAATGTTTGCCCCCCGGTGTGATCTCCACAGCTCCCCTGATGGATGTTGGATAAGATTTCCTTGGCTTCCCTTCCGGCGACACACCTTAATAATGGGTTAGAGAAACTGCGCCGATAGAGGATGTCTTCTTGTATTGTATAGCGGGACGCTTTCCTCAAGATTTTCTTGACTTCATTACGCCCGTTGGGTAGTGTGCCACTTTGTTGGTAGTCTCGGATGGGAGTCATCCAAGTTGCTTCTTCGGCTGCGGCTATCAGATTCACTTGCTCAAAACTTGGGACCGTTTGCTTTGAGATGGTTACTACCCCGAAGATGGCGATGTCTCTCATACTCGCTTGCTTTGCCAATTCGTCGGCCTCTTGGTTCTCTTCCCGAGGGATGTGTTTGACTAAGTACTGATCCAATCGGCTGAGAAGCAACTTGGTCTTCTTTAGATATGCTATGAGTCGTTCCTCTCGAGCTTGGAATTCTCCTAGTATTTGATTAACAATAAGTTGAGAATCGCTGTGAAGACACAAAGAATTGGCTCCGATTTCTATGGCAATTTCTAGTCCAGCTATCACTGCTTCATATTCTGCATCGTTGTTGGTGGCAGCGAAATCCAACCTTATAGCATAGTGCAGTTTATTTCCCCTGGGAGTGATTATTACCACACCTGCCCCCGAGCCTTGTTCGTTAGATGCACCGTCCACAAAGAGATTCCATTTGATATCTTCTGTTATTTCCAGTTGCTCCTTATCCTTGTTGGTAGTGAACTCTGCAATGAAATCAGCCATGGCTTGTCCCTTGATGGCGGTGCGAGGGTGATAGGTGATATCATATTGACTCAGCTCAATACACCATTTAAGTAGTCGCCCGGAAGTGTCGGGACGATGGAGTACCTGCCTCAGTGGTTGATCGGTCAGAACTTTGATGGAATGGGATTGGAAGTAGTGACGTAGTTTTCATGAGGTGATTAGTAAACAGTATGCTAACTTTTCAAGTTTAGGGTATCTGACTTCTGCCCCAGTAAACCTTTTACTGACGAAGTAAACTGGTCGTTGCGTGCGGTTGTCTTCCCTTACCAAGGCAGCGCTTAAAGCGTGAAATGATACAGCAAGGTATAGGTATAATTCTTCGCCTTCGCTTGGGGTCGAGAGTACCGGTGGTTTCTGGAGGTGTTCGATTAGGTTAAGGAAAGCGGTTAAGCATTCGTCCGTCCATTCGAACTTTCCTTTATCTTTCTTTAGAGCTTCGAAAAAGGGGACGCACTTGTCCGTTGCTTTGGAGATGAATCGGCTTAGGGCGGCCACTTTTCCATTTAGGCTTTGCATCTCCTTTCGGGTGGAAGGTATCTTGATGTCCCTTAATGCTCGGACTTGTTCAGGGTTGGCTTCAATCCCTCGGGCATGGACGATGAACCCTAAGAATTTTCCCGATGACACGCCGAAGGAGCACTTTAGTGGATTCAACTTCATTCCATACTGTCGAAGTACCTGGAACATTTCGCCTAGGTGGCTTACGTGATCCTTGGCTTTCCGTGATTTCACCAGCATGTCGTCTACATATACTTCCATAGTTTGTCCTATTAGCCCTGCAAACATCTTGTTGACGAGGCGCTGGTAGGTGGCTCCTGCATTTTTAAGTCCGAAGGGCATCACTTTGTAGCAGTATAAACCCCGGTCGGTGATGAAACTAGTGTGGTCTTGGTCGGGAGCATGCATAGGAATTTGGTTATATCCTGAGTATGCATCCATAAAAGATAGGAGTTCGTGCCCGGCTGTGCTGTCTACAAGTTGGTCAATTCTGGGAAGCGGGAAGCAATCCTTTGGGCAGGCGTCGTTTAGGTTGGAGAAGTCAATGCAGGTCCGCCACTTCCCATTAGCCTTCTTTACTAGTACCGGGTTGGCGACCCATTCTGGGTAAACAGCTTCTCGTATGAAGTCATTGGCGAGTAGATTCTTTACTTCTTCATCGAGGGCTGCTGATCGCTCTGCCCCCATACTTCTCTTTTTTTGTTTTACAGGCGCCTTGGTAGGATCAATGTTTAATACGTGGCATGCTATGTCGGGGGAGATTCCGGTCATGTCAGCGTGTGACCAAGCGAACACATCCAAGTTGTGGCGGAGAAAATCAATGAGTTGTTCCTTCAATTCAGCTTTCAGCTGCGACCCAATTTTCAGTAGCCTACTTGAGTCGTGCTTGTCTACAGATATAAACTCCATAGCCTCTGCAGGCTCGGCGGTGGCCTCCTCCTCTTTGTCCCTAGGGTCTAATTCATTGAAAGGGTCGCTGGTGTATCGAAGAGGAGGGACTTTCTTTAGTTGCTATGCTTCAAGGCTTTTTGTGCAGAGGGCAATCTCTACACCTTTCCCTTTATCTTTCCTGTGGTTGTTGCGAAGTTCGGTTACATAGCAGTCTCGTGCAATATCCTGGTCTCCTTCCACTTCCCTTACCCCATTGTCTGTTGGAAACTTCATTTTCAGGCACCATGGGGCTAGGACAATCTGGAAGTCAGACAAGGCTGGTCTTCCAAAGAAGGCGTTGTAGGCCGAATGGTTTTCTATCAGCACAAACGTCTGTTTCCTTACAACGGAGCGGGGATGGCTTCCAATCTCAACAAAGAGGTTCAGCTGCCCGAGGGGCATCTTCGCATCTCCAGTGAAACCGTGTAGTGGTTTATCGCAGGGAGATACATCCTTCATTGATAGCTTCATTTTGTCGAATGCGTGTTTGAACAGGATATTTACAGAGCTTCCAGTGTCTACCAGGATTCAGTAAACTTCGGCGGGACCGAGTCGAGCAGAGATAACCATGGGATCCATGTGAGGGTACAGTCTTCCTTCTAGGTCGCGTTTGCTGAATGTGATGTCATCACTTTCTTTCCGCTTTGGGTGGCGCTCTTCTATAACCGTATTGACACAGTCTCTATTGTCTCTAAGCGACTTCCCATATCTTTCCATCTCTCTCCAACTTCTGTCTGCGATGTGCAGACCTCCTGAGATGGTATGGACCACTATCTTCTCTTGACTAGAGCTGCTAGCATTGCGGTTTCCTCTGTCGGTCCCTGGTGAGGGTAGCCTTGGGTTTTCATTGGCAGGAGCTGGAGTTCTGTCTTGACTTTTTACATAACGCTCCAGTTTCTTCCTTCTGATGTGTTCCTCAATCAGATCTCGGAGATGATGGCATTCGTTGGTATCATGTCCGTGAGATTCGTGGAAGCGGCAGAATTTTCCAGACTTCTGTGCGTTATCTGATTCCTTCTTGTATGGTGGGCGTTTATATCTAACTTCGCCTTGGGTGGCAAGGAAGATATTTTCGACGGTCTCGTTCAAAGGGGTGTAAGTGTCGAATATTGGTCCTGGCCGATATAGGCGCTTTTCTACCTTCTTGCCCCCAGCATTGTCTCTGGAATCATTTCTTCGAACGTCCCTCGCCACAGCAAGGGCGTTGCCATGGGTCGTCTTACTTTGCTGTCCTGACTGCCCCTCAATGGCAGCATCCTCAAGCCTCATGTATTTCCCGGCTTCATGGAAGAAATCGGGTAAAGTAGCTGGTTTTTCTTTTGTCAACCTTCTAGCAAATTTAGTGTCTGGATGCACCCCACTGCAGAGGGCCATCAGGATAAGCTTCTCATCGGCATCTTGAACTGTGGCTGCTGCGGCGTTGAATCTGGTTAGGTATTGCTGCAGCTTTTCTCCAGGTTTCTGTTTGACGCTGGATAAGGAATAAGCGTCCTTAGGTTGCTCCACATGGATGCGGAACTGACTGATAAATTTTTCTTTCAACATCTCCCATGAGCTGATGGATCCTTGGGGTAGATGACAGAACCAGGAGGTAGCAAGATCTACTAAGAAGAGCGGAAAGCATTTGCATAGTACTCCCTCTGTTGCTCCACTCATGAGCATATGCTGCATGTACCTCTGTAAGTGTACAACGGGATCGGAGGTTCCTTTGTAGGGTTCCATTGTTGGCATCTTCCATTCTCGGGGGGTGATAGCAATTTCGATATTGCGGGCGAAAGGGCTGGTTACCCTAGCGCCTATCCCTCGATCTCTTTGCTCCCGTTGGACACACTCTCTGAATAAGCGTGCCATCCTTTCATCAGAACTTGGAGCAGATAGAAATGAGTTTGGTTCTGTTCTGTGGGATTGATTCCGTCCAGACGACCTGTAGGGATGGTATCGTCTATCATTCCTCATATTTTCCCGTGGCTGCCTTTGGTCTTCTGGGAGCATGCTTGGGTCAGCTACAATTGGCCCTTGCCTTGATCTCCCCCTGTTGGGTTCTGATCTAAGCACTTCCTCGGGTCCAACTTCGGGCTGAACTCTAGCTCGGCCCCGTTCACCGGTGTTTCTGTTATTAGGCAGCACGACAGGCTCAGCTACAGTTGACCTTCGCCCGGCACCTTCCCCGTTGGGTTCGGTACCAAACGTTTCCTCAGGCCTAACTTCGGCCTGTGCTCGGTCTCGGCTCCTACCATGGCTACTTCTGCCGTTAGCTCCTTCGAAGAAGGAAGATCTTTGCTGTCTCTGAGATCCTCCAGACTGGGACTCGCCCCATGATTCAGTGTTGCGGTTGGATTCTTCAGCGTCCCTCAAGCGTGACATGAGATGGTCCACCAAGGCTTCCTGCTGGGACGTGAAGCGGTTAGTTACTTCAACCACAACTCTGTCCAGATCTGCTCTAGTAATTGCTGCAGGCTGTTCTGCGGCGGGAGCAGTTGGGTTAGCCTGTTCTCCATTTGTTACCGTTGCTGGAGGAGGACGATTTACTTGATTCGTGACAGCTGGATCTGGAAGACTGCTGGATGCGATGTTTTTTCCTTTGTTAACATCTTTTCTCTGTTTGGGAGGCATGTTTTCCAAGTGGCGGATGATGCTGTTAGGAAAACTTGTTAAGTAGATGAAGCTGAAGCTCCAAGCTTCTAGTTCTCAGTGAAAGCACCAAAAATGTTTGCACAAAAAATGGACAAACACCTCAAAGTTGTATGATTTAGTAGATCTTATGTTGTTCTTAGCGATTTGAGTGATTTGCGCAAATATATGAAAAGCAGGGGCTAAACTGTAAAAAGACACACAAATTTATAGTGGTTCAGCCAGAATGTGCCTACGTCCACTTTATATATTATTTCTCTTCTCTTCTTTTGATTACAAGTACAAAGCTTTGATACAAGTAAAAGAAAGTTGTCTGAAAGTTCCTTCCGTGCTCGAGCTCTCAAACTTGTCTGCCATTGGTGTACCCCTGCCTCTCTATTTATAGAGTGAGGTTGGGGGCAGGGGTCTTGGATATATACAGCTGCTGGTGGGCCTGGGCTGAAGTGATCTGGCCTGGCAGTCTGGTTCGGCATCCTCTTGGTTCGGTCATGAGTTGGTTCGGTGATAGGTGGAGGGGATTTGGTCCGGTTGTATTTGGTTCGGTGGTAGTTTGGATCGGTGGTGGCTTGGATCGGTGGAGGGGATTTGGGCCGGTTGTATTTGGTTCGGTGGTAGTTTGGATCGGTGGAGGGGATTTGGTCCGGTTGTATTTGGTTCGGTGGTAGTTTGGATCAGTGGAGAGACTCGGTGGATCTGGTCCGGTGGTAGACAGGGAGTGGGTTGATTAAGTGTTTGAAAACTTGGCCAACACTTTTTGTGTAGTCCTTTTTGGCTGTAACTCTGATATGTATTCTTTTGACTCGCATGTATATTGTGGTTTACTTTACCACTTGACATGTATCATTTTGTATACTCTGTAATGTATCTGTATATGTGAAAATGTGTGTGATGATCTACTGTTCTGTGATGTGTATTACATTTGAGTTGTTATATTTTATTCTGATAGATCCTTCAACCACATATGGCTTTGTATTAAGTATTTATTGGATATGTCGATCCATTTAAGTATGAAGTGGCAATTGTCGGCGTACTCAATAGATAATTAAGACAAGGTTATAGATGGTCGCTCATATCCAGCTCTATTCTCCGTATTAGCAGACGGTGTTACCTAGTAATACTCTTTGCTAATGTGGGTCTCGGAGTGGGGTGTTACATAAATTTTTAAAATTAATTAATTACTAATATTTTTTTAATTTTAAAATGAATTTTAAGTTAAAAATATATGAAATTATTTTTGAGTTATGCATATGACCTGGGATTTAATAATTTTTTTATCTAGAATAATTTTATTTATTAATATATATATATATATATATATATTTATATATGATAAATATTTTTATGTATATATATATACTACTTTATTATTAGATATATGCATACATATATATTATTCTCGGTTTAAAAAAATTATTTTAATATTTTAAATAATTTATTTATATTTAAATAAATATATTTTAAAAATATGTATACATATAATATTGATATTTTATTTCTGAGATTATATATATATATATATGCAAATATATATAATACATTTATATAAAATTACTTAAATAAACTTAACATATATACATATATTTATAATATTTATATAAAATAATAATTTATATATATACATACATACATACATATATATTTGGATAACATATACTCGCATATTGGATGAGCTAATATATCTGTTGTGATGTAAATTCCAACATCTACACACA
Organism: Allium fistulosum; assembly: GCA_030737815.1. Lineage (NCBI taxonomy): Eukaryota > Viridiplantae > Streptophyta > Magnoliopsida > Asparagales > Amaryllidaceae > Allium > Allium fistulosum. The sequence goes on along the minus strand of CM060903.1, from coordinate 829,852,210 downwards.
TGTATGTTATACCTTACACGGATTGATATATTACATATGTACACTCATATATACATATATATGATACACGTATATATATGTGTAGAATACAATAGTTTATGATTTTTTTTATGATAATAAACATATATATATATTTAAATTTATTTGTTATAATATATTACAATCTCACGGATTGAAATAAACAAATCACAATTTCATTTAAACAAATATTTTATTTCATTTCAGTTTTAAATAGTACACATTTATTACATAGCTTCCACTATATTTTACACTTTCATATTCAACTCTATTTTTCACTCACATATAGAACTCACCCTCATATACTCACTCACACTTGAATTTGATTTGATATCTTCTTGCTCCAGCTTTTGTCCAGTTATCTACTTTGTCTGTCAAATAAACAATGCAGTAAAAAGCAAAACGAAATAAACTAAAATTCAAAAAATAAGAATGTGATTAAATATAATGTTGTCTTGGTTAATTGGATTGTTTGTTTTCATTTAAAACTGGAATCAAAAATAAATATGCACGAGTAGCATATGACATGGACAGTGTATTACTGTACATTCCATAAGGTCGTGCACACACACAAACACACTTGCATTAATATATTTCAGGGGAAAATGCAAAGGTCAAGTCCGAAGGCTGAACACAGTACAAGTGTGCACAAGATCAAGCCAAATTGGCTCAACTTAGGTGCTCAATTGTTCATGCACATGGTACACAATAGTGCAGCCAGAACAAGGATGCAATAAATAGCCAAAAACAGCCAAGTATAAGTTCTCAAGGGTGCACATAAGTTCAGAGCAGACAAGTATAAGTGAAACAAATAAATATGGTGCACAAGTATAAGAGATACAGCCGAGTATAAGAGATACAGCCAAGAATTTCAAGTACAAATTAGTGAGGCAATTATGAAGTACAATATTAGGTTAAAATTAGTGTCACAAACAAGAGGCCGGGTAAGAAAGTGTAAAGTAACACACACACAACCAGGTCCAAGTTCTCGCAAGACAAAAGCATCAAGTTAGTAAGCACACTAATATACATATATACATATATGTATATACATGTATACACGTATATAGTGAATGAAACAATCGAGCATGGACCAGGAGATCAAAATACAAAGTTCGAATTCAATACACAGAATCGTAATTCATTAGAAAAAGCAAGACCAAAACAGTTTTGAACAAGTCAAGTAACAAAAATTCAGACAAAGCAGTGAGATTGACTAAGCAAATCAAAATCAGAAAACCAATTCAAAGTCAAAATATATTTGAATATAAACAAGAATTTTTGAATATATATCAATGAACAAGTCAAAATTTGTATATCCATTTAATCGTAAAATCGAACGACAAAAGTGCAAGATTGAATTTTTCAAAACCAAAAGTATATCCGAAAATATAAGGAATCAAACCTTATATAAGTACACATATCATCATCGGCAGAGAAGACGTCGAGTTCGAATATAACAATAAAAAAGGGAATAACATTCATACCAGAGCAACAACAACCAACTTGACATTGAAGCTACCAAGAACAATCAAAGGCAGAAGATCAATCGACAAGGCAATCAAGGTGCAAAAATTACTTTAATCGATTAACCAGAGAAAGCTACAGCTTCAATCAAAAACCCTAAATCAGATCGCAAGAGAAAAAGAGAAGCGGCATGAACTAAAAGAATACGAGCCAAAATTATACACTTCTTTCATTTTTTTGAGGCCATGTGTTTTATTTGTGAATAATTTAGTTCAGGCTTTATCAATTTGTATTAGGTCTCGGTTTTATTTTTATCGTAATTTACCTTTTTTTAAAAACCTTAGTTTTAACTAGGTACGAACTACAAGGTGTAATTCGAGAATTCGCAGCTCGAGGCTGAGTTGTTGCAGGGTTTTGAACATAGTGTTAGAATAATAAGGTTAGTAAGGGTCATGAGTTTACAAGGTCGTAAGTGTCAGATTGTTTAATTCCTAGTAGAAACCTTGGATGCAGCAGCAGGCAAGTTTTTCCGAAGCTGGGTAAACTTTGTGTATCACTTTTATTTCCGCATTTACATTGCTATTATCGGTGCTGCAATTTTTATTTATCTATGAATTTTTTTAATAAACCTTATTCACCCCTATCCCTCTAGGGTTAATTCGATCATATATATACGTATAAAGACATAAATTAAATATAACTATATAATTCATTATTTTAAATAAAATAAAATATTTTATTTAAATAATATTTAGAAATGTTTCAAATAAAGTAGACTACATAGGCATAATAAAGATCCACCAAGGCAATATTTTTGAAATTCACCCATAACTTCTATTGCGGGCTAACCCAATTCCAACATGTATTGGTATACGATATCGATAGGAAATTTATATTAGGTATAAATGGAGATAATACTAATTGGATTTTGGAATTTTTTTGGACCCAAAGCCAAAATTATGGATGGCTAGGATGTAGAGAAGGGGAGGGGTTTTTTAATTTGAAATGAGGGGCAATCTTAATTAAAGAAGAGAGAAAGACTATATATCCATTACACATTTCTGTCCTCCTTTAATAAGACCTTGCTTTGTCATTTTTCTTTCCTCTCTCTAAAGAAACATAAGGCCCGAGTTTCCATGGTATCTAGAGCTTCAGAATTCCAAAATTTTGATTAAGCAAAATTAAATAGAAATAAGTTGCTATCTCTTGATTGCTGCAGATCTAGAGAGTGATCTATCATATCAAGGATTTATTCTATCATTCAAGGTGTTTCTCATGGCATCATCCTAATGTAATTATATATATATATATATAATTCAATTTTGTTTACATCTCTTTAATCCTCTATCTCTCAATTCTGTTTATATGCGTGAATTTTGATTTTGACTTAAATATCTTAATTCCCCTTTTTGAATCAACCGTATATTCTTATCATGTTGATTTATATATTAATATTTTTTGCTATGTTCTCGGCTATTTTTTAGTTATGAGCAAACTTTTGAACTACTTTAATTAGACATTGTATTCATAGATTTATTGCATGTAATATAAATAAAGTCTATTTCACAGTAAACTACTATGCAGGATAATTATATTTTTATGTATCTCTCTCTCTCTATATATATATATATATATATATGTACACACACATGTATAAGTATGTAAACATATTATATATATATTTAATAATAAAAACTATCTTTTAGACAATAAAGGCATATATAAAGGGGAAATATGTCCGTTGCGGTGTAAATCCCAACACTTAAACAACGTTCACATTAACTATATACACTTTTCATACGTTGCACTTACACATGGGGGCATTTGATGCACTTACCATAATATACAATCAATTAAAATTAAATTAAAACTAATTTAAACAATTATAATAAAATGAATTTTTTAAAAAAAAATTAGAAACACTCTAAATGAATTTAGATTATATGGCCCACTAAAGATCCAATAGAATTTTTTTTGAAATTTACTCAATTGCCTCGCTTCCATCACTTGCACTTTGCACATGGGTGCATTTGATGCGCTTATCATAATATACCATCAATTAAAATTAAATTAAAACTAATTTTTAAACAATTATAATAAAATGATTTTTTTAAATTTAGAAACGTTCTAAATGAATTTAGATTATATAAGCCCAATAAAGATCCAATAGAATTTTTTTTGAAATTTACCCAATTGCCCCGCTTCCAACTAGCCCGATTCTTTCAGCTTAAATAGGTAGTTTGTAACACCCCTAATTTTTGATAACATTATTTAAGAGATTTAATTAGAAAATTAAATAGAATAATGTAAATGCTAAGTGATAAGGGGGTTGAAATTGGAATAAACTTAATTAAGGCCAAGCCTAATAAAATAAATAATGGATTAAAGAATGGGTTTCTGGTTAATTAAATTATATAATGGTATATTAGGAAATTTTCCGCCCATAACCCTTACCCTTATATATTTTCATTCCTACCCTTTTTCCTCCTATTCACGTCATTTTGAAAACAAAACGCAAATCAAAAGATTAAAGGAGAGGCCGGCCATTAATAAGAGGAATACAAATTAAAAGCTAGAGAATCAAGCTTAGAGGAAATCAATCTCAATCAAATCTCCTTATCTTAATCAAGATGAATAATAATTCCATCACTATTTTGTTTTGAATCATATGTTTTGGATTTAAGGGATAAATTTGTTTTTAATATGAATTGAATGATAATATGCTTGAAAGTTGATTTGTTTAATTAAAACAAGTTTGTTTAAATGGATTTATACGGTTTTAAGGCAAAACCGAGATATGTTGATGTTTAAATGCCATGGGAAAATTTTGATGAGTATAACATGATTTTGGAGTTGGTTTTCAGTTTTACTAATTTTCCAAGCCATGGAAAGATTGTTATGAATTTTCAAAGGAAAATATGGTTATTTGGGTTTATAAATTTATTTTGGAAAATATATTAAGAATTTGGGTCTGGAATTTTGATATGTTAGATAGCATGATTAAAATGAATTTCTGGAATTTTTGGAGATTTTTCCAAAGTGATTTGCTATGCAAATTAAATTATTTTAGAAGAGGGACTTCTTTGCAAAGTTTGTTTTACTTAATGGAAGGGCTTATTTGATTAACTTAACCATGGTTTAAATCCGAAATTAGCGGCAGTTATTTTAGTTAATAATTTGAAAAAGTTAAGGCAACCAATCTTGTGTTGACTTGTGGCAGGTTCATTAGGGAAAAGTTTATTTTAAGAAGAATTAAATCAGGTTTACTCAGAAAAGTTAGTTTCGCCTACTTTGGGAAGAACCTTTCGACACAGAAGCTTTCACCTTCAACCTAGTCGAAACCTACTAAGCCGAAACCAATACACAAGGTATCACAAATATGGTACGTAGTAGATTGGAGGAAGGCGAAAGGTAAGGTGTCGAAACTATAGCTTCCGAAGAAGTCGCTACCTTGGTTTATTTTCAAAAGAAAAGCTCCTGCCTTTGTTTTGTTTTAGCCTTCGAAGGAGTCGAAGTATATGGTTTCGAAAGAGGTTTTAAAAGGTTTCTAAAGGGTTGCCATATGGGTTATGAAAGAATGTTTTGAAAGAAGGGGTTCCAATCTAGTTGAAGCCCTGTTGCTGTTCTTTAGCCTTTCGATGGTATTGAAGATACCAATGCTATCGAAAGGTACTTTGTTTTATAAGTTTAAGCCACTTCCTGTAGCTTTCGAAATGGGTTAGGAGTTTCGAAGGAAATGGTTTTGAAAGGGGTTTTGACGCCAACCTTCTAATATTTTACCCAGATGTTTTATGCTTTCGAAAGGATGGTGTCGACGCCATCATGTTTCCCCAATATTTTTATATGATAAAGGATGGTTTCGAAAGAGATGGTTTCATCTATATTCACTTTGACCCAAATAATATTTTAAGTATAAACCCAATGCTTTCGAAAGGGGGACTTTCAATGATTTTGAAAGGGCTACTTCCAATGGTGTCGAAAGGGGTACTTTCAATTGGTTTCGAAGCTATGCTTCTAAAGTTAAATGTTAATACTTTATTGCAATTGAAAGGCTTCGAAATGAAGGTTTTAAAGTATTAGAAAGGCAGGAGCCTAATGTTTTGAAGATATATTTTAATGCTTTCGAAGGAGGTCATCCTATGTAGTCGAAAGCAAGGTTTCGAAAGGTTTTGTAACCCAAACTCATTTTTAAAAGAAAAACCTATGGAAAAATTAAAGGAGTTTTTGTAATGGTTTGAGAAGAAGCTTTCCTTGAATAAAAATAATAGGTTAAAGGGATTAACCATGTTTTATATTAAACCCACAAGAGTGGTATCTTATGTAATTATGTTTGCTTCTTCAAAATAAATATATTCACATTATAATGGACCCATAACTATATTTTGGGGATGAAGGGTAGAAGAACCAGCTAGGTTAACCCAGTAGTGAATATAAATTGATTAAACTCCTGGATGAGTAGATTTGCATCCAAGAGGTCAGGGAGACCAAAACATAGGATGCCTAAATTTGGAAGTTGTCAGAGAGACAGGTTCATGGTGATCCCATAAAATCTATGACTAGGAAGTTATTGGGGTTACCAATAGGTTCATAATGCTCCCATGAAAACTATGTTATAAAGAGTGGTTGGCAGGGGCCAATTGGTTTGTAGTGCACCCATGAAAAGTATATCCGAATTAAGTTATTGACAGTTGTCACTAGGTTCCTAGTCAACCCATGAAAACTAGGATAAGGGAGAAGTTATTGGAGTAACCAGTAGGTTCAGGGGAACCCATAAATTAATTAAGTTAATTGGTTGAGGGACAATAGGTTCATAGTGCACCCATGAAAACTATGAAATAGGACAAGGAGTCCATACATTATATAAAGGTTATTAGTAAGCCCATGAAAACTAATAGGTTAATAGTGACCCTAGAAACCATAAAAAATATGATAGATAGTCAATTTAAATAGAAGATGGGAAATCCAGTATGTTTTAAAATGTTTGCATGTCATCATAATATTTTAAAATGACTATGTTTTAACCATTGTGGATGCAGGAGCACAGTATATGGTTTTATAAAGGTTTTGAGATACTAGTGAGGGGAAAAACCATTCCGCTAAGCGGCATGGTCTCGATAGATATCTAAATGATTTGAGATGGTAGATTATTATTCATACCAGGCTTATGTCTGACTCAAAGTTTATGTTTCCCCCTCAAACTCTCAAGTACTCAATTGATTTCGAGTAGTCTGAGAGTTTAGGTTTTCAGGTACCTTATTAGACGAATAAAGATTCCGGAGACGTGCAGGAAATATGATAGCTATATAGAATTTTCTTTTATTTGATTCCGTTGTGTTGTTTGTAATGGCACAGTTTTTATATTGTCTATATATACTCTGATCATCCAATAAGGCATCTTCATATGTCGCTCTTGGCGTATGTTGTAATAAATATATATTTTTTAAACGTGATTTACGAATATGAGATTATGTAATGAATTGGAAATGTTTTGAAATGGAATGTGAATCTGTTTGAGGTTTTATAATTTTTCCATATTCATGTGTTTCTGTGTATCATTGAACCTAACACAGCCGTATTTGATCGTCGAGGATTAATAACTATGGATAACTGCAGCATATGTAGCCATTAGCTTTAGGCCTCCAAGTAGGGGGGATGTTACAAGTTGGTATCAGAGCATAGGTTTATGAAACTTTAAAAGAAAGTTAAACCTAAAAGATTTTCAAACACAATTCCAATGAATTTGAAAATATGATCGGGGTTTGGGTTAACGCTATAGTAATGTACTTGTATATGATATATATATATATATATATGTACGTATTCTCCTCTCTCTTAGACCGTTCTTCTATATCTTACAAAGGCTCGTATGCAGATTTACGAGAAAAAAGATATGGAAGCATGAAACGGAAGGGGAAATCTAGGTGGAGGAAGCACCACAACCAACAGAAATGCTCAGCCTAATACCAGGAGAAACCAAGGTCGCCAAATGCTAACCCAAATGCTGAAGCTAATGTAGGTGCTGGAAATCTGCCAGTAGATGCGGGGATGGTGTATCATCTGTTAGCCAATCTTTTGCAAGCTGGAGTTGCTGGTAATGTTGGAGGAGCTAATCTTGTGGCTCCAGTTGGGAATAACTATGCTAAGTTGAGCAGGGATTACACCAGTCTGGGTGGAACGCCGTTTCTTGGAACGGAGGATGCTGTTGAATTTGAGAATTGGCTATTGCACTATGAGAGGATCTTTACCGATCTAGGATTGGATGATAGGCAAAAGAGGAGGCTGGCCTCTAGGTGGTTACAAGGGGCAGTGCTTCACTGGTGGAATAGTGTGACCGTCGGAGTTTCGAAGGAAGAACTAACATGGGCTGATTTCAGAATGAGGTTCGATCAAAAGTTTTTATTAGAGACTGCTAAGTCGGCGTTGATAAGGAAGTTTATGCATCTAGTCCAGGGTAATATGTCAGTAATCGAGTACGCTGCCAAGTTTGATGAGCTGTCTCGATATGGATATGCCACTATAGGCACTGACATCAGAAGGAATGAGAGGTTCATTCGAGGATTGAGACTAGAGCTTGCTAGAATGACCATGACCCATATCCATGATCCTTGTAATGTAGTGGTGGAAATGGCCATTCTCCATGAAGAGATGCTGGCTGGTTGTGCTAATGAGAAGTCAGTTGAATCCCAGAGTCCTCGGGGGAAGAAGAGGAAGTTCTTTAAGAAGAAAGGAGCCCAGAAAGGGGATGCTGCCAAGAAGGCAAAGGCTGATTTAGTGTGCTTCAAATATGACAAGAAGGGTCATTATGCTCATGAGTGCCGGACAGGCAAAGGCAAGAAGGCTGTAGACAAGAAAAATGTGAAGTGCTTTAATTGTAATCAAGTTGGGTATTACAAGAACCAGTGTCTAGAGCCAGTTAGGGTGGACAAAGGGAAAGTTTTTGCTGTTGGATCATCAGCTAAACCTACTTCAGCTGATAAATGAAAGACTGTGATGGAAGGTACGTTTTTGATTCAGAGTATACCAGTTAGGATACTATTTGATACCGGTGCATCACATTCATTTATATCATGGCATTTTGGTTGATAGGTTATGCTTAGAACCCACATATCTTGTTACTTCCTTAAAGGTTGCGAATCCAATAGGAGGGTATGCAACTCCGGGGATGAGATGTGACCAGTTAGAGCTTGATTTGTTAGGTCATAAGTTTGCATGAAGTTTGTATGTTTTTGATTTCGTAGATTTCAGAATCATTTTGGGTATGGATTGGTTGAGAAGGCATGAGGCCAGGATATTCTGCCGGGATGGGGAGATATCACTAAGACACCCTGATAGTCATAACCAAATTATATTCTCAGTAGAGAATTCTGACCAGAGTAGTTGTGCTTTGTTAAGTGCAACGGAAGTGGAAGAATATCTAAGTCAGGTTCGAGTAGCAAAAGAGTTTGCTGATGTCTTTGAGTCGGTCACAGGACTACCACCGAAACAAGCTGTTGAGTTCCGAATAGATCTTGTACTAGGAGCTGAACCTATAAGTAGACCACCTAGCAGGATGACACTGACTGAGATGAAGGAATTGAAGGTGCAGCTAGTGGATCTAGAAGGAAGGAATTTTATTAGACCAAGCAATTCGCCTTGGGGAGCAGCCACGGTGTTCATGAAGAAACCGGATGGGTCGTTGAGGATGTGTATCGACTATCGTAAGTTCAATGAGAGGACGATAAAGAATAAGTATCCTTTGCCGAGAATTGATGATCTGCTGGATCAGTTGAGTGGAGCCGGAGTATTTTGCCAGTTGGAGTTGGCGATAGGGTTCCATCAGCTGAGAGTGGCGGAGGACAGCATTCCTTTGACAACATTTTGAACTAGATATGGTTTATATGAGTGGTTGGTGATGCCTTTTGGATTGACAAATGCACCTGCTTTCTTCGTGGATTTGATGAACCATTTTTTCCGAGAGCACTTGGATAGGTTCGTGTTGGTATTCATTGATGACATTTTAATGTACTCGAAAGATGAAAGAGAGAATGAGAATCATATTAGAGTGGTGCTTGAAACGCTGAGGCAGAATCAGCTAAAGGCGAAGTTTTCCAAGTGTCATTTTTGGAAGAAAGAGTTTAAGTTTCTTGGTCATGTGGTTTCAGAGGAGGGCTTATCAGTCGATCCAGTTAAGATCGAAGCTGTCAATAATTAGAAGAGACTAGAGACGGTAACCCAGATCAGAAGTTTTCTTGGACTTGCTAGCTATTATCGGAGGTTCATCAAGGATTTCTCACGGATAGTAGGGCCTTTGACTAAGTTGACCAGGAAAGATGTGAAGTTTGTTCGGTCCGACAAATGTGAGGAAGCATTCCTTAAGTTAAAGAATATGTTGACCAATGCTTTAGTGTTAGTACTTCCAGACGGAAACCAAGGGTTGGTAGTATACACTGATGCATGTGGGATTGGATTGGGAGCAGCGTTGGTGTAGAGGGGCAAAGTTTTTGCCTATGCATCTAGACAGATTAGACCGCACGAAGTAAGATATCCTACTCATGACTTAGAGTTGGTTGCTGTGATTTTTGCCTTGAAGATTTGGAGGCATTATCTCTTAGGGGAGAGATTTGAGTTGTATACTGATCATAAGTCATTAAGGTATTTATTCTCTCAAAAGGAGTTGAATATGAGACAGCAGAGATGGCTGGAGTTTTTGGCTGCTTTTGATTTTTGTATAGAGTATACACCAAGGAAAGGTAATAACGTAGCAGATGCTATTAGCAGAAGACATCAGAATGTGGTGTTAGCTATGTTGGAAGAATGGAAGGATCTAGAAGCTTTGGCCAGTTGTGGTGGGCAGTTAAGATCGACTGCTATTTCTAGTCAGAGTACTGCCATGTTGTCATGTTTAGAAGTTTGACCAGTGTTGATTGAGAGAATTGCTTCTAAGCACAAAGATGATCCATTATTAGCCGAGAGGATTAGAAGGCTTGAGGTTGGAACAAAGGTTGATATTTGACAGATTTTTGTCTTAATCAGAGTGGATGGTTGAGAAAGAAGGGGCGATTATGTGTTCCAGATGTTGAGAACTTGAGAAAATAAGTTCTTGAGGAATGTCATCGATCCAAGTTTACGATTCATCCTGGAGGGACCAAGATGTATCAGGATGTGAAAAGGAGCTTCTATTAGGAAGGCATGAAGAGGAATGTTGGCTTGTGGGTTAGGCAGTGTGTAAACTGTCAACAAGTGAAGGTCGAACATCAGAAACCGAGTGGGTTACTTCAGCCTCTAGAGATTCCAGTTTGGAAATGAGATTCGATATCCATGGATTTCGTAGATGGGTTGCCAAGGTCAAGCAGAGGAAATGAGAGTATATGGGTTATTGTGGACAGGTTGACCAAGAGTGCCTAGTTTATTCCCGTAAAGTTGACCAGGACAGCACCTGTTTTGGGAAAGTTGTTTATAAAGAACATAGTTAGACTTCATGGAGTTCCTAGTAGCATAGTCAGCGACAGAGATGCTTTATTCACTAGCGAATTCTTCTGATATGAAGATTCAATATATGACCGGGCATACTTGGACAAAGCTTCAAACTCAGAAACATACTCAAGGACTGGTCTTCCACCTTGCTTGAGCTCCACAAACTTCCTGAACAAAACAGATTTCTGAGCTGTAGAAATGAACTTAGCTTCAAATCTGGCTTGGAATTGCACCCAAGTAATTTCTTCCTCCGGAGTATCAATGGTGATAGAGTTCCACCAATCAGAAGCTCTTCCTTGAAGTTGTCTTGATGCAAGCTTCCTTTTAGTTGCATCCTCGATTCCCAAATCATCAAAGATCCTTCTACAAGCATCTATCCACCTCGTGACTTCAATGGTTGACTATGTTCCCAAGAAAACCTTTCCTCCAAGAGCAGTATAGTCTTTACACAGCTTAGCAAAATCCACCGGTTTTGGAGTTTGAACTTGAACTCCAACATCAACTGCTGACCCCAGAACTGGCATCCTTCTCATGATCGAAGTCATCATAGCTTCGAACATAGCTGCATAATCAGCAGCCCCCTCAGCAGCACGACCTTCCCTAGCAGCTGGTCTCCCTCTTCGACTCATTCTTAATATCTATAAAAGAAATGATCAGCACACCTTGAGAAACAACTGCATAAAGGACTCAAATCTTTCTAAGCTACTATATTATATATAGTAATCATCCATCAAAATACAATTACGTCTCTCATACGTAGTTACGTCAGCGAGCGTTGGGTAAAATCGATTAACCAAAGCTCTGATACCAAATGTGACGACCGCCCATGACCCCTGCACTAAACAAGGTAATAGTGCACTGTAAAGTGTGCCAGGCAGCCATGGACGATTGCCAAGGTAAAGTTAAACAGCAGAATCTATCGTATTACACATAGCGCATGGATAAAATACAATAGAGAATATATATATAGTGAAGCTTCATAGAATAGAATCTCATCAATAAAACTTCATAATAGTTGAATACAACATCTAAATAGTCAATACATCAAGCCTCACTATATATCACTCAGAGAATTATACAAAGCAGAGGAACATCCAGTACATATAGTAAGAAAATAATATGCAAGCCTCCAGCTCGTCTTCGTCATCAACCTCGTGGAAACTAAGAACAGCACCTGTCACCTGCTACCTAGTCTGCCCGTCCCAAAATGGACGAACAGCCCAAGGCAATAAGAGTTTAAAACATAAAGCCTTGAGTCAGACAACAATCTTAGTGAGCGGTAAATTAACTAACAACATACCAAAAGAGCATAAAGGAAAAAGGAATAGGAATCCAACCCTCCCACTCCACCTCTTTCTACAGTGATAGCCCCTAGACACACACTAAGCAAAAGCAACCATAGCAGAGCAAACAATTTAAAGTAAAACAATTATCACTCGAGTCAAGGGCGATGTTTCCCAAGTACAAACCCCCAAGCCCTAAACCAAGATCAGATAAGCACCCAAAAAACACTGCTCTTGAGACCGAATGACGATACAACCAAACATCCATGACTCTGGCTATCACTGTTATCATTGCTTCGATACCACAGTTAATTGAATGACCGGCACATTCTTTCAGCCGTCCGTCAAGGGCTAATGGAAACCCCGGTTCTAGACATAACTCCACACGTCGTCGCAGCCCGTGCCTAGGACTATCGAATCTGCCCAGAGTACTTGACTACCAATCAGTAGTCTTTAGGGACTATCGAATCTGCCCAGCGTACTCTTGCTTTGAGCATGCTAGAACCTTCAACAACGATGAAATCTCAGCCTTCTAGTCATCCTCCTCGACGACTATTCCCATACTAGCTCAAGCGCCTCTCGAGCAAACCATTATCCTCAAACCCAAACCATTTCACCGAGTTATCAATCATGCTTGGAATGATCCCATCTGGATTAAACCAAAGATATCTCATATCATGCCTCGCTTCATCTCATCATAGCCAAGCCTCATCTCAACATCATAATCATCAAATCTATCCATATGAGCTTCATCATCCGCCACATATGCCACGAGCAGCTTTTCCAATTCAAGAGCCTTTCCCTTAGCTTTTGAATCATCTTCGACCATCTTGTCTAAATCAAATCATCAATCAACTAATTCATAACAATCAATCAAGTCAATCATAATCCAAGTAATCAAACATTCAAACATGATCTAATCAAAAATTATAACAATAATGGCAATCTTGTAAATAAAGAGTCCAAATCTAATAAGTATGAAAACATGAGCAATATCTCTACAATTTGATGAATGAACTTGCATAGGTTAACATGTAGTAAAATGGATGTCAAATAATCATGAACAATAGATCTACACTTAAGTTTATGAAAATGCATGGAAATCACTATTTTAACACCAAATCAAGCCATCAATCCGATATACTCCTTTGGATCTGTGTGAGAGATAATCATCACTCACCGAATCACCTAAACACCTCAAAAGCAACACACTTCAGATCTGGACAGCGAAGGATCTAACTCGATCTATCAAAATTCCGCTTCAAACGATGAAATCTCTCTTCGAAGAATGTAGATCTTCAATCTAAGCTCTTGGATCTTCGATTCGATCTTCGATTTGGATGGAAGGAATCACAAGATTAGAGTGGGGAAAAGAAGTGAAGAAGTATAGAACTCGAGCTCTCAAAATAGTAGCACTTCGTCGCTTCAAAATCCGAATCCAAAAAATGAAGTAGGACCCGCCTATTTATAGGCTGATTTCCTTAGGTCGTCCGCCCCCTTAGGTCGTCCACGACCTAACTATCACGACCTACGACCTAACAAATCCTCCGACCTAACACATACGCGCGACCTATGACTTACGACTTAGCAGACACTCGACTCAACGACTTAACGGAAGCCACGACCTACCTTTAGCTCGCTCCCAGGTCGCTCACGACCTAACACTCAGCGACCTAACCCCTTAAGCCTTCACGTGACTTAACCACACACACGCATGCGCACGACCTAGCGACCTACCGCATATGCGCTTCCACGACCTAAAATGTCACGACCTAAGATTCAACACTAATGCGCGAACTAACAACTTAACTAGGATACGACCTAACAACCACGCGACCTAACGACTCATCCCACTTATCTCCTTAACTCGTCCACGACCTAACCTTCTTAGGTCGTTAACTCACTTAGTTCCTTAAGTCGCTCAAACCTTAGGTCGTCTACTCCTTAAGTCGCCAATTCCTATAGGTTGCTAACTCTTAGGTCGTCCACTACCTTAAGTGCCAACTTCCTTAGGTCCCTCCAATCCCTTAAGTCGCTCACCCGACCTAACTACTACTCGACCTAACCTACCCCACGACCTAAGCCACCACACGACTTATCTACCAGACGACCTAAACTACACATGGCTTATCTTCTATACGACCTAATGACAACTGTTTTACAAACATTTGATCCGTAAAAATACGAGTCGTTACAGTTTATTTCGTCGCGATCGACTGCGACTGATCGACGAATCAAAGTTGTTGTATCGAGGAGAGAGCCGAGTGGAGTTCAACAGTGTAGGTGGTTGGTCGATTCAACGGCCAGATCGCCGTACTAAATTCATTAGGGTTCGAGTTATTTGGGTAGCGGCTGTCGCAAGATGTGAACGTGGGGGTCTTCGGCCTCACTAGAGATGGCCACGAGCGTATGGGGGGGGGGGCGCAGCCTTGGTGGCGAGCGAGCGGAGATGAACGTGGGACATGCGACGGCGTTAGGATGATCGCGCCAGTGTCGATCTGGAACGAGCGCTTTTGGGTTGGATGAGAGGTAGGTAGACGTGGCGGCTTCTGATAGGAGGGTAATTCTCTTGTTATTAATTTATCTATTTTATGCAAATTTGGATTTTAAAACGTTCTAACACGCATAACTTTTTCATACGAGGTCCGTTTCATGCGCGGTTTGTTCCGCTTAGATCGTATCGAAATTTCGGACATTTTGACTCTTGTTTGGAGGAATTCTGAGACTATTTGAATTTTGGGTTTAAATTGGATTTAAATTCAATTTAAATTCAAAGGTGAGTGTTTTAACCCACCACAACTTCTAAAATTTCTTATGTTTGTTAAATTAAATTTATTATATGATTATAAATTTATTTATAGCTATTTGGTATATTTTAATCATCATCTCAGTTAATTTGAATTTATCTGAATTATATCGTTATTTAATTTATAATTGAATATAAATTGCTAGTTTAATACCCGTTATTGATTTATCAGTTCTATATTGATATTTATTGATTGATTTGGTTGATGATTGTGATGGATGTTGATTGTTGATGTTGGTTGAATGGATGTTTTATTCTATACCGTTATAAACTGCAAGTTCGTTATGAATTTTTATTTATTTCGGGATTGCAGTTTGAAATGATATATAACCGTAAATATTAAATTTGCGGATTGAAATGATAAATATCCGTATCACTTGACCCTAGAGTAGAGAATTATATACGGACACCGGATTGGTTAAATTAAATGATTTTAAAATCCTTAATTTTCGAATTTAATTAAATGATATCTTGAAATGAAATTTGATTTATATAAATTGAGGTATTTTTGGAAAAAATCAAGTTTTATGATGAAATGTGAATTGGTTTAAAAAGAAATTGCTTTAAGAAAATTTAATGGGAAGTTTAAAAAAAATTAAACTTTTTCGTAAATGAAATTCTATCGAAATTGAGTTATTGAATTTGTTTGTAAATAACTTTGAAATATGTTGAAGTTGGAGTAATCCGTATTGATTTTTTTGAATATGGATTTAAACGATATGAAATTCGATAGTTTATTGAAATTTGGTTTGTCGATTTGGAAATTTGAAATGGTCCAAATATGTTGAAATGAAATGGATTGTTTAAACTGATATAAATTCCACATATTTTAATATAAACTGTTTAAAAATATATTTATAATTATTAAGATTTTCAAATTTATTTTACTAATATTAACTATATAAATTATTTTGATTTATTTAAAACCAATTTAATTTATTTTAAACTAATCATACCATTTTAATTTATTTTAAATCTAATTAATCTATTTTTAAGCTATTTAATCTATTTTAATTATATTTAATCTAAATTAAATCAATTTAACTATCTTAAATCAATTTAAAGGTACTTTACCTAGAATTAAAACTATTTTGGAGTATTTTAACTATTTATAATTAGTTAAACCATTTCTAAATTTCCAAACAAAGTAAAGTGAAAGTGTTTAAATTCAATTCATTGTTTTAAAAAGAAAATAAGGCCAAATGATGTTATAACCTAAGTTGGAATTTAAATGTATAATGAATTGAATGATGATTTTGAAGTAAGAATTTAACCTGTTTTGGAACTATGATTTTGAAAGGAATTATGATTTTGGAAACGATATGATTTGGAAGCGACCTGGTTTTTGAGAATACGATAATTTGATATAAATTTTGAATATGAGTTTTGAAAGGAAATAAAATTTTCAAACTATGATTTCAAATGCGATATGATTTCAAAGGTGAATATGATTTCGAAAGTAAGTAATGATTTCGAAAGTGATATGGTTTGAATTGAATATGGTATTTTGATATCAATTATGAAACGATTTTGGAAATGTAAAAGAACCATCTGGTGTGTAATAAGCGATTGGTTGTTAAAGAGACCGGGATCGGATGTTGTCATACTCTCTGCCAATACCGAAAACCACTTTGACAACTGTGTACGCGGTGGAGATTCCAGAATGAAGTAGGATGATGGCGACGATCCTAAAGGTATATTTACGTGGACCTAACTCCCGTGAGTTAGCATAAGGTGGCTAAAACATGTGAGATTCCGGGCCAATGAGGTAGCTCCTCTGATCGGACACATTCCATCGATACTATATTCTGACTTGCGATTTATTTGGTGGCCACCCCTCGATTTTACTTGGGAGTCTATTTCGAGTTGGGCGGTAGTTGCGGCTATGCGTTACCAACATTCCGGATGCGTAATTGGTAGATTTACCCTGGCATTGCCTAGTTGTGTCGTGTCATCTACCCTAGCGCGCCTTCTACGAGTTTGTTTTAGGTCGTACCTATGTGGTATCCTCTGGCGGCTCCAGTTTATGGGGAGTTACGGTACTGTATAGACTAATGGCATACCTAAAAATGTGTTAAGGTGCAAAATGTAAAGCCTTAACGCTATTTTTAAATAGTATACTTTACTGTAGACATATTATAATAGCGTATTGTACTACATAGTAGATAGTTTAACGGATCCTTAGGAGATGTGAATCCCGAACATCTCTTAAGTTACTGCACTCATGTTAGACACTGGATAGGAGATGTCAAATTCTGTAAACATCTCCGACGCCGTTTACACCCATATTTATTTACCGTTGATTTAACTCACATAAGATCTTTTAGTTCTGACTCTAGTGTTTTGTCTTTTCAATTCGCTTGGATCAGCCTGAGCATTTCAGGATTTGAAGACCTTATTTCCGGAGGACGAAGATGAAGATTGTATTATTATTTACTATATTATTCCACTGCATCATACTGTTCCGCTGCAATGTTATGTATTTATCTCTGATATGTGTAACTCTGATTTCTGTATTGTATAAGTATAATCAAAAGTTTTGTAAACAGATTCATGAACTGTTATTTGATTATTATATTTTTCCATTCCGCTATGAGATTCTGTTTTGTTTTTATTTCTTTCTTATTTTCTTATTCACCCCAAATAACAATTCGCCTTTCTGTATGGTTTGAGTCGGCATGTGTGTCGGCTTAAAGCGTACAAAAAGGCGAGATGTTATAAATTCTCCTTTGACCAAACTATTTGATTAATTTATAATTGTTATAAATTAATTAAATTAATTAATATTCATAAAATATTAATTGTAAAATTTGATTATGATTTGATGAATAAATATTGTTAGATATATATATATATATATAATAATTATAAATATATCAATCGATATACGATATCAATAAGCGATTAAATTTGATGTAATTGTATAATATTTTATTTGAGCTCTAAATGGGTTTAAAATCCCATGAAGGGGGCTGAAAAATTCAGCCATAATGAGGAGTTAATATGGCAATAAGATGGTGCAATATAGACTTTGAGATGGAGGGCTAAGATGGAAGAGAATTGGTAAGAGATGGTTTAGGACCTTGATCCTAAAACATATCTTAATTCTCCTCTGTATAAGCCTCTCTATCCTTAACCTGTAAGGACTTTTGGAAGCCTCCAACTTGATCTATTGCCGACTTAATTCCTCTCTTACATCTCCTTAATTTCTCAAGTGCAAATTAAATCAAATCGATTGTTATCTGATAGTTGAAGGTCAACGATTCTAGGATTAGCAATCTGCTGAATCAAAAAGAGCTTCAAAGTGGAGGGTTTATCTTTTCAAGGTAAACTTCAAGGTTTTGGAATGAAGGTATGATTTTATAAATTATAATTAATGATTTTTAGTATAATGTTTTATATTGTATAATAGTTTTTATCATATAAGTATATATATTATATTGTTAGTTGGGTGATGATTCTGATATGCAAGCAATGTTGTCACAAAATAGTTTTGGTTATATGTATGTGTATATGTATGTTAAAAAAAATTATATCATATATGTCAGGTCGGTATAGTCATATGTAAAAATAATAAAATTTTATATTTTAAATTAATATATATTATTTAATCACATATATATAGTTTATAATTTATTATAACATCATATTATTGTTAAAATCAGTCATATAACTTTATATATATTGTAGTACAGTAAAATTAATTTTTGTAGTAAAAAATAATTTTTATAAATATTTTATTATTATTTAATAATATTTAAACGCCACGAGAGGAAGACGAGAGACTTCAACCAAATTAAATGCATCGAGGATGAGAATAATAGACATTTGGTGAAGGATGATGAGATAAAAAATAGATGAAGAGAATACTTCGACAAGCTATTTAATGAAGAAGGCGATAGCACTACGATCGAGCTGGACGACTCATTTGATGACACCAGTAGACATTTTGTTCGAAGAATTCAAAAGTCCAAGATAAAGGAGGCGCTAAAACGAATGAAAGCAGACAAGGCATTGGTGCCTGATGACATCCCCATTGAGGTGTGGAGATGTTTTGGAGATGCAGGGATAGCCTGGCTAACTAAGTTGTTCAATGATATTTTCAAATCAAACACGATGCCAAATGGGTGGAGAAGAAGCATATTAGTTCCAATCTTCAAGAATAAAGGAGATATTCAAAGTTGCACAAACTACATAGGAATTAAGCTTATGAGTCATACAATGAAGCTTTGGGAGAGAGTCATTGAGCATCAATTAAGAAGGATGACAAGTATTTCAAAAAACCAATTTGGTTTCATGCTTGGGAGGTCGACCACAGAGGTGATTATCTTGATAAGACAGCTTATGGAGAGATTTAGAGAGCAAAAGAAGGATGTACACATGGTATTTATCAATTTAGAGAAAGCTTATGATAAAGTACCGAGAAAGGTTATGTGGTGGACTCTGGAAAAGAAGAGTGTCCCAATAAAGTACATTACCCTTATCAAGGATGTGTATGATAATTTTATGACTAGTGTCGGAGCATGCCATGGTGAAACTAGTGAGTTTCCCATTAACATAGGATTACATCAATAGTCGATTTTGAGCCCCTACATTTTTGCCCTAGTTATGGATGAAGTTACGAAGGGTATATATGGTGAGATTCCTTTGTGTATGCTCTTTGTTGATGATGCTGTGCTAATTGACGAAAGTAGGATAGAGGTTGATAGACAACTAGAGTTATGGAGGAAGACTTTGGACAAAGGTTTTAGGCGTAGCAAAACCAAAACAGAGTATAGGAAGTGCGAGTTTGTGATGTCAGGTCAAAGGATAGAGATGTCACTCTAGCCAGACAAGTAGTGCCCAAGAAGGAATCCTTTCGATATTTAGGATCAATGTTGCAGTATGATGGTGAGATTGATGAAGATATTAGTTTTAGAATTCAAGTAGGATGGGTGAAATGGCGACTAGAGTCTGTCATTCTCTGTAATAGGAAAGTTCCACAAAAGCTTAAAGAAAAGTTCTACAGAATGGCAATCAAGCCTGCGATGTTGTATGGTGCGGAATTTTGGCCCACTAAAAGACAACATGCCCGGAAGATAAGTGTAGCAGAGATGCGTATGCCGTGATGGATTTGTGGTCATACAAGATGAGACCGAATTAGAAAGGATTATATACGTGACAAACTTGGAGTAGCACCAATTAAAGAGAAGCTAGTCCAACACCACTTAAGATGGTATGGACATCTCCAACGGAGGCCTCCCGAGGAACCAGTACACGTTGGAATTATAGGCCGCATCGAATGCTTAAAGAGAGGTAGAGGCCAACCAAGGTTGACATGGGAGGAAGTAGTAAAAAGCGACTTGAAGGATTGGAATATATCCGAAGAGCTGGTGTCGAAAAGACACGCGTGGAAGTTAGCGATCCACGTACCAGAACCATGAGCTAGGAGTTTTTTGCTTAGGGTTGGTTTAGGGGTAGTGTTATAAGTTTTAGATTGTAAGGCTAGTGAATAGAAGTCTAAGACGTAATGTTTGGTCTTCGGTCCCTATTACTATTAGTACCATTATTATTATGGTTTCTTTTAATTCCTTTATATTTTTTATTTTTTTATTTTATTTTGATCTTTATTTTTATTTTATTTATTTATTATTATTATTATTATTTTAATTATTTTGCTTTATTTTATTATTATTATTATCATGGTTTTTTAATTATTATTGTTGTTGTTGTTACTTTTAGATTGACTTTGTCATCTAGTTTTGGGTTCCATCTCTAGTCGACCCCAACTTGTTTGGGAATAATGACTTTGTTGTTGTTATTATTGTTAATAATATTTAAATCAATTTACTTCATAAATAAATTATATTAATTAAAATTTGTTATGAAAAATATAGTTTTAAATTTTTTTAAATTATATTAGCACTATATAGCTCATGGCCAAAAAATAAAAAAAAAAATATTTCTATTTTTAAAATTAACTGTTTAAAACGACTGGAATTAAATAAATTAATTTAAACTGAGAACAATAACAACAACTAAGTCATGTTTCCAAACAAGTTGGGATCGGCTAGAGATGAAACCCAAAACCGACAATAATATGGAAACAAAATTAAACTTCAAAATATCATTTAGGATTTACTAAAAATTTAAATTTCGAAAGAATGTTTAGAAATTAATCATTTACTAATATTTTAATAACTTTCAAATGAATATTTAACTAAAATGAATTCTAAATTAACAAAATATATAAAATTATTTCTAAGCTACGCACATGACCTGGATTTAATAAAAAAGTTTATCTAGAATAATTTTATTAATTGATATATATAACTATATACTATAAATATTATTATGTATATATATATATATTACTTTATTATTATATATATGTATACATATATATTATTTATGGTTTTAAGAAAATATTATAATATTTTAAATAATTTATCTATATTTAAATAAATAAATTTTAATAATGTGTGTATATATAATATTAATATTTTATTTATGAAATTATATATATTATACATTTATATAAAATTATTTAAACAAAATTAACATATATATGTGTGTGTGTGTGTATTTATAATATTTATATAAAATAATAGTTTACATACATATATATATTTGGACAATATATACTTGCATTGGATGAGCTAATGGGCCCGTTGCGATGTAAATCCCATCATCTACACACGGGCATGTTATACCTTACACGAGTTGATATGTTACAACACACACATATATATCTTTGTGTGTGTGTGTATGATACACGTATATATATATATATATATGTGTGTATATGTATATATGTATGTATGTATGTATGTATGTATTAAGACATAAATTAAATATAATTATATAATTCATAATTTTAAATTAAAATAAAATATTTTGTTTAAATAATATTTAGAAATGTTCTAAATAAAGTAAACTTCATAGGCCCAATTAAGATCCAACAAATTTTTTTTTTTGAAATTCACTCATAACTTCTACTGCGGGCTAGCCTAGTTCCACTACAACAAAACAACCATATTACAACCTTTTCTTTACAACTTGCACAAACTGGCAATTGTAATAGGTATTTTATAACAACTGTTTATATGTAGCAGTTGTAACAAATTTATTTTTTACAAATTTATTTGTTCAGCAATTGTAATATATGTCTGTAACAACTGTTTATTTGTGTCAGTTGTAAATATTTATCTATCACAACTGTTTTTAACAGTTGTCTGCCTGCACTACGAAAATTTACAACTTCCCTCTTTTATTTTCTTCGGCCCGCTCAATGCTTTCGTGTAAACTAAAAAAGTGGCCGCAAAATTTCATAAATCTAAACCCTAACCCTATCCCACTCTGCCATTGCTATCCACCGAAGTAAATCGCGCTTCCTAGAAACCCTCTTCCAAACCCTAACCCTTTACTCTCTGTCATTTTCTCGCCTCCGTGGCCGCATCTCCATTGCTACACGCGTTCGCTCGCTTCGCCACCGCTGCTACCTGCGTTTGCTCGCCGTTGTTGTTGGTCGCCTTCGACGAAGTTGTGGTATGTTGCTATCCTACGATTTTCTTGATTTTATTTGGTTCTTAGTTATTTTTTGATTAAAATTAAAGGTGTTTGAAAGAATTGTTTGCTTTTAGTTAAATATCATCAGGATTGCGAGGCAGTTCCAGTACTTTGAGCAGTACCAACAAAGGCTAAGCTCTTTAATAGGGCCACAGCAAGCTCAGAAAATAGTGAACAATGCGCTTGTGTTGATTACTTTAGGAGGAAACGATTTTGTGAATAATTACTATTTGCTACCAAACTCTGCTCGGTCGCGGCAGTATGATCTTCCAAACTATGTTAGATTTGTAATCTCTGAGTATAAGAAAATCTTTGCGGTACATTTTTAGCTCTTATTTATAACCAGATTCAACCCATTTATAAGCTCCTAATAATGAATATTGGGTGAATGCAGAGGCTGTATGATTTAGGTGGAAGAAGGGTTCTGGTAACAAGAATAGGACCAATAGGGTGTGTGCCTGCAGAACTAGCACAAAGAAGCGGGGACGGCAACTGTGATCCCGAGCTAATGAAAGCTGTCGGCTTTTTCAACCCTCAGTTAACTCAAATCATAAATGAACTGAATAAAGAGGTAGGATCGCACACGTTTATCTCTGCCAATGTGTTTCAGTCGCATTTGGACTTCATCAATAACCCACAAGCATATGGTAATTGCTACACATATCGCTTTGGTTGTTATTTTTTACATGTGAATACAGCGTTAAGTGTTGATTTATACATGGCAGGATTTGTGACATCAAAATATGCATGTTGTGGGCAAGGAGCATATAATAGGATAGGGCTGTGCACTGCATTGTCGAATTTATGCGAGGATAGAGATGAATATGAGTGGTGGGATGGATTTCATCCCACCGAGAGAGCCAACCAGTTTATAGTGAGCAAGTTCATGACTGGATCTACCAAGTATGTGCATCCTTTGAATTTGAGCACTGTTTTGTCTTTGGACGCTAGAGCCTAGAGCCTTATATTCTATTCTGTCTTATCACCTTTGTGTTGTTGAATCTATGTTTATTCTCTTCTGTTGAATAAATTTTCTTCACTGAATTTATATTGATCAGCCCTGTTTTTTGTTTGTTATGGCAATTTGGTCCGTAGTGGTATTTTCTTAATGTTGATTTCGAAATTCAGAAAACAATCTGAACCACTGGGAAAAATTAAACTCATGTGTCTGGTATGAAAGAGGAAACTTATTACACGTGATTTACATTTATACGTAAATCCGTAGACAAGAAAACCAAGCCATCCTCATTTTAAAATGTACAAGTTATAGCTTGTAGGTGGAGCAATAAGCTGGAGAGAGAACTAAGTATATTGAAAAATTGGAAACCGGTGAAAAAGCTGAGCTTGGATTGAATGGCACATACGTTAATCTAATAGCTGCATATATTTAGTTTTTATTTGATAAAAAATTAATAGATGGATGTGTGCTATAAGTTCCAAATCTTCGATGGCAGAATGCTTTTGTTTCAAGTATTTGTTGGTTTCAAATTGATAGTAAAATCCGTTGATAGAGAGGATCGGAAAGAGGAAGTTGGGGAAGATTGTAAACCGATGATGAGATTCCATTGATGGGTTAGAGTTGGAATTTCAAAAAGGATTCCGTGAAAATTCTATTGATTGAATTTTCTGTTGTCTGTTGATGGCAGAGATGAAAAAATTAATTGCTCAAAAATAAATTCTATTATATCTAATTTTATTGAATTTCTCTTTTGTAATCGACGAGCAATAAATACAAAACCATACGAGCAATGAATACAATTACGCATATTATGAGTCGAAAGGGGTACGCAAGACTTGTAGAAGATATGGTAAGAAAAAATAACTTATAAAATTCATTTGTTATGAGTATAAAAAATATTCATCCAATACGGTTTAGTAATTACTTTTTAAGTTCTTTTTGCAGGAAAAGAAAGTGGATGCTCATCGGATATTACTAGGGAGGACTTGTGGTGCAGAGGCCACATAAAGAAAAATGGAGAGCACCAAATTCTGTTGTCGGCGATCACATGGTAAAAATACATATATATTACTTCTAATTATTTCTCCGTTTTCAATTTTGACTTCATTTTATCCTTTCTTTAATCCAATTATTTTTTTCCTTTTTTTATTTCTAACAAGTTGATATGCGCTTAAAAATTTATTAATGCAAGTAACATTTTTTTTAAACAGAACATCAATGGTAAACAAAATGTAGCGGAAGAGCCAGTGACTCCTCGTGGCAATACGCCTCAGGTATTTTTTTTATAAATTGAGTATAAAAGTATTATTTGAAATCATCAACTAGCATGTTAATCTTTTATTACGTTCAGTTATCACCATGCTAACGTCCATCGACACACCCCAGTGCCATTTACAATTGGATTGTCACAATTCAGAAATCATAATTCCACGATTGATTCATAGGTTTAGGATTTTGCGTTTTCTATTGTTCGAGTGTCGGTGATTGGTAGAGGCAGGATTTGGTTCATGGGTTTGATTTGTCAGTTTAGGCTATCATGAATTTGATTCTTGGATCGTAGCCAAAGTGGTTAACTTTGATTGGTTTATGGTTTTGAAGTTGACAGTTTGTGACTGTGTCTGGTTATAGAGGTATTTGCAGTTTGAATGTCTATGTGCTATGACTAGCAAAGAAGGAGGTGGTTATGCAGTGAAGGTTGTTGGTAAAGGCACTGTAATGATTTTCAGGTGAAAATGGGTAGTGCGGTAGGTTTTACTGACTGGGTGAATATGCAAGTGGGGTGGCTGGTATTGTTTGGTGGAGGAATGTAGTATGCTGATGGTGAAGTCTGTGAGTAGTGTAGTGCAGAAGTCCGTTCTTCAAAGGTAAGTGACATGGGATATGGTAGTAGTGAAATGAGGGGTTGGCTAAAGTGATTGAAATGGGTAGGCAGTTGGCACTGATGTATTGTGACAACCCAGAGTTTTATAACGATTTATTTTCGTCCAATGACGATAAAAATGGTTGTTAATTGCTATTTGGAGTTTTAATTCGAGTTGAAATTCTTTGAGAAAAATTGGTTTGGTATTATTGGGCTTCAAAAATTTAATTATCCACTTCTTTTGTGGCCGAGATAATCATGTATAACCTCCTTCATTTTCGAAGACCCGACCCTGATTCAATTTGTTTTCGTTCGATCAAAACCCTAAGTCTAAGAAAAACAAAATAATGGCGGTCTCGTCCTGGCGAATTAGGGCTTCGACTCGATTTCCTTTGAGAGATGATGGCTGCTCATGATTTCTCTCGTTCGTTCTTCAATCAAATTGGGGCATGCTCGGTGTTTTCGTTCGTCTCCCCGAAAACTAGGGCTTCACAAATTAAGGGCTACCCTTCCTCGTCGAGAAATGGTGAGTTGCTCACATCTAATTCTTACTTCAGATGCTTGGTTTTCTTGGCTATTCGATTTCGTTTAATATTGAGATTGATTACATTCGAGACTTTCGCGTTTGAACTCGTGTGTTGCCTTTGGTGTTTCTGTTCATATAGGGTTTGAAGCCCTTATTTTCGTTGTGGGTATTTCATGGCTTCGCCTGATAATTCTATGGCTTGTTGTTCGATTATTTCTGAATACTCATGATTTTCCTGGCTTGTTTATATGAGTATATATGATGATTTCTTGGTTTTCTCGGCATTGATTTAGAACTTGGTTGACACCATGATTTCCACGGCTTTGATTTTGATTTTTGGCCATTACTGCAGTTCGATTATTTCACGTTGTACCGGTCCCTTTTTCGTTGGTTACTATTATCTCTTGACAGCCTCGAATTGCTTGATAAACTTTAGTGCTTTGATTTAATTGTTGTCAGTTTACAGAGGTGTTGTTACCACTCACAGCTGCATTGCTTCATTGATAGTGTGGTCTTGAGTCAAATTCCATTAGCTTAATGTCATCATGCCATTATTCTAGAGTCTTGTACATTTGGGCTTGCATTGGTATTTAGTTGGAGTTCATGTAGAACAGACTGCATCGTTACTGCCTTTGTTGGGATGAGGATACATACGTGTTTGGGTCTATTACATTCACTGCTACAATCTGCATTCATGTAGCCTGGTGTTGTGTCATATACTGATGCACTTTAACCCAATTTGAGTTAATTGTATTCATTACTTGCCTGTTACATTAGCAGTGTCTTGACATTTAGGTCTGCACTCTTGCATTAGATAGTTGCCTGTATTCGAATCTTGAGAAGTGCTGGCTACCCTTGCACACGGTCACTGCCTTGTATTTGCAGTGCCTTATTGTCACTGTCTTGATTGGTTTCTGTCGTATTGGTATTGCTTAGCATTTATTGTTCCGGCCCATTGCTTCACTCGAAATCCAATACTTCACCATTGCATACCACTTCATTTTTATCACTGCACTATTATTTGCATATAAACTTGGATTCAGGTTGTACTTGTCGCTGTTTTGAGTCTGACATTTAGAAAGTTTCCATCTGTAGCCTACATTGTTGCCAGTTACATTCCATTGTCACCTGTGGCATTACTTTGTATTAGAGTCTGTTGTTTTGGAGCTTTGTACTGGTGCCCTTGACTTGCGCATATGTGTTTGTTCTTTGCCTCATATCTGATGTTAAGGCCTTGCCTTCGTGGTCTGCATTTGCATGCCTGCCACTGATCGTAGGTCGAAGTCGTTCATGTGCTCGACTTTGACCATTTACTGTTGCATTTACATTTCGAGTCATGTTGACATTGTGGTGACTGTAGTATAGTTGCAGTCTGCCCTTGTCTTTGTACCTATTTCAACTGCAGTTTTATTGTGCAGTTGTTTCTGCTTTCTTTTGTGCAGTTTGCCCTCGCATTCATTTGGGATTGCAGTTTCTCTGCATATTGAGTTTCCTTGCTTCATTTTGGAAATTGCAGTTTCAATATTGTACACTGCCTTGACTTGTACTTGACTCACTAGTTCGAGTCACTTGTGCATGTCGCTATGCATTTCTATTGCACTTGACTCTCTTCTGAGTGAGTTGATGCCATTTTGTTTCTGGTATTCGACCTCGACCATACTAGTTTTATATAGTTATGGTCTAGATGTTATTTTCTTGGCCATAGGTTCATCCATATGTATAACTGATTTGGGTTGTTAGATCACTGTCTGGCATTCACTTTAAATATGGTTGACTCCACTAGAGCATATGCACTAGTTCTCCATAAGCTTGAGTTTGCATATTGTAGCCTTGATCATTGCATTTTTCTTGCATTTGGTTCATCCCGTCTACACTCGTATTGCCTCTGACCTTTTGGCACACAGACTTTATTTCATGTTGGTCTTCACTGTACCATATTGTCACGGTTTGATTGTCTGTAGTTGGATCCTGTTGCATTATTGTCATTAACTCATCTATGCTCATTCTTGAGTTTGGCTTCACTGCCTTGTTCATATTGAAGCATACATTCTGGCCTTAGTATTATATGCTTGCATCCATGTAGATATCGACTGTTCCTATATTCACTTGTTCAAACTGTTTTCTCTGACCAGTCTTGAACACTTTGCAAATTGGTTGTTGTTTGGTGCCTCCTTGAATTTGGGTAGACTGTTTTGACCACTTGATTGTATTCGAATTTGATTTTCGAATTACACCTGAGTTGAATCCGATCTGGGTTTGACCTTGTGATCATTCTTGACTTTCACTGAGCTTTAGGGTATCTCTTGCGATAGTGGCGAGGCAGTACACGCGTGCGTGTACTGCAGCCCTATCAGCTTTGACAGTTTTAAATTGACGTTCCGATTTGTTAAATTGTTTCGTTGGTTGGTTTCAATGTTTTGAAGTTGTATTCTGATTTGGATTTGCTGATTCGCTGATTAACACTATTTAGTGTTATAATTGCCGTTATCCGATTCTCTTATTGAGAAGTTGGATATACGAGATTTCTGTGACTGTCAACTATTTGGTATTGATTATTATTGCTTCTATGCACTAATAACTGAGTTTGAATTAGACTGACCCGTGTATTATTTTCTTTTGAATGTAATACTCGGGTCAGACTCGAGTTATTTCAGGTTGTAGATTTCCTGCTTTAAGTTGCTGTTTGAGCTATGAAGACTTTTCACATCTTTTGGAGTAATCGTGTCATAGTATAGGTTGATATGTATTCATGTATATTAGTTGATAATGTACGTGTATATATAACGTCCAGAGTCGACAATTGTAGTTGTATCATATGTATTATATCAACTGTATTGTAACTGACATCAGTTATATATATATGAGACTTTTGTTTTTATCTGTGTTCCGCATTCTTTGTGTATCTGTGTTGTTTTTATATATATTGTCCTAAACTATTATGAACCATCGTAGTTCGTTTTATACTGGAATTGGATATGTCGATGGGAGTGAATAAATAAGAGATGAAAAATTTAAAATATATACCACTCCTATCGAGGTAACCAATACTAGTGTAAGGCCAACTACGGATGGCCGCTCCTACCCAGCCTTATTCTTCATAATAACAGACAGTATTTCTTTTAATACTCTTTGTTATTGTGAGTATAGAGGTGGGGCGTCACAGTTGGTACCAGAGCTTGGGGTTTATGGACATAATATAAAACATAACTTGGATGGAACATGTATTACAACTATTTGTCGATGTTTTCTTCGTGTTTTGAGTCAAAACTAAAGTTTTGAAATTATGATGAATTTTTTTTTTAAATATCTTTATTTAAAGATAAAAGTGAAACTGTCTTCGTTGAGTACAACTGATAATCTTTTTGATTTAAAAAAAAAAATCAAAATATGAAATTGAAATAAATTTCATTTGCTGTTTACATAGCTGTGTTTATTTTGTTTCTTTGAGAATTTCGAATTCGAATTGAGGATTCGAAATGATTGCAGTTATATGATTCTTGTTGAGATTTTTGCTGATTTTCTTTTATGCTAATCACATGTTGATTAGATTTCTGCTGATTTGAATTTTCTTCATTGAAGATATAATCGAATGATTTCCTTGTTCATTTTGTAGTACGTGCAAATTTGAGTTGCACATTAATGCATTAATTTTACGTTGAACCGATGCTTGGTTATGAAACGTATTTTGTTGCCGTTACCTTTATAACGGGATTTTTACACTAGTGCTATATTTTAAAGCACGATGTTTGGTTGAAAATTTTTATGAATGAAAATTCACTGGTGTTACATTGTGGAGTAAATTGTTTTGATGAGATTTTGACGTTTAAAAATTACTGTCGCTTTGGCTTCAGTAACCGTCAAATTTTAAAGTGGGTTTCCAAGCGGTTATACCGCAATGCTGATTTGTGACCCGTTTTTACGGTATTTTGAGAAGTACAATTTCCTTATCGAAATTGTTACTAATATTGCTGCTTTAATCACGTAATTGGGAAATCATTTTAAAATGAAAATTGTTTTATAAAAATTCCTAACAGTTTGCACTTTCAAAAGAAGAGGAAAGTAAGTGATAATCACTTATGAGATTTATGGCATTAAGCCCCAAGTAAGGGCAACCAATTATTTTATATGAAAATCATATTATGATTTCTGTTAATCTTTATTTCTCTGAATAAATATATGATGATCATGAATGACATTTTCGTTGAATTTTTGGTTACTGTTTTGATTTGCTTTTGGAATTGACTAATTTTGTTTTAAAAATTGTTTAATCAATCATATAACCCGATTACAGAAATGAATTTGTAACTCAGTTTTTATAAGAAAATAATTTGATTAATTTACTGAGAAATATGATATTGAATAATAATAATAATGGATTAGGCAGTATGAACAAAGAGGTTTATGCTCATGTCTAGTTCATTTAAAAATTGATATGAACAAAAAAAAAATGTGATCAAGCAGAAATGACTTTGAAATGGGTTGTAAAATTTGGCATGAATGTTGGTATGTTTAGATATGATTTTTAAAGAAATTAAATTCCCTACTTATGAAATGAAGAAAGGATTACAAGAATATTTCTGGAGTTAAAAAGGAAAAATTCCTTAAATGAATGAATATGTATGGTCTCTAAATTACCAAGTAATTTAGGGGAGTTGCCTTGATCTACTCATCATCAGGTGGATGGTGGGTATGTGCATGACTTGTTAAAGTCCTGAAGGCCTCTGTGCAAAGGTTAACAGAATTGAGTCCTTTGCAATGCACACTTTGTGTTCAAAGGCAAGAGTTTGGACCATATAAAAATGTAAAATGGAACTGGAAAATAAGCTAGGCAGTGTGAACAAATGAGGTTCATGCTTATGTCTAGATTGTTTTAAATTGGAGATGAACAATGCAATAAATTATTTATGTGCTGATTTGTTCAGATCTAAAGCTAAAATGTTTTATAGGTTTTTCTTTAAAAAAAAAAAACCTTACCCTATGTTCACAATAGAATTGAGTATAAGAATTTTTATAGAATTCTACTGGATTTGTTTAAGAGATCATGACATTCTTGAATATAGGAGATATGCAAGTGATAAAACAAATTTTGAATGAGACAACTGGAGAAATGAAATAAAACATTATTTTCATGAATGAAAGTATGGACAGTTGAGATTTTCTGAAATAAGAAATGAGATTGGTCACTAGATTATAAAACTAATCTAGGAGAGAAGCCTTGATCTATTCATCATAAGGAGTATGATGGGTATGTGCATGACTTGTTTAAGTCCTATAGGCCTTTGTGCAAGGGTTAACAGATTGAGTCCCTTGCAATGCACACATGGTGTTCAATGGCAAAGAGATATGACCAAATTAAATTGATAAATCGAGATTTAGAGCTGAGCTATGGAATTAAAATGAGTTAATTCCATAAGAGTATGTGTACATGTATACTGTATTGAACAATTGAATAATTGTTGATTTGAGATTCGATTATCATTTTTGATAATTGAATATTTGTTGATTTGAGATTCGATTATCATTTTTGATAATTGAATATTTGTTGATTTGAGATTCGATTATCGTTTTTGATAATTGAATATTTGTTGATTTGAGATTCGATTATCCTTTTTGATAATTGAATATTTGTTGATTTGAGAATCGATTATTATTTTGATAATTGAATAATTGTTGATTTGGGATTTCTGATTATCGTTTTGATAAATAGGCAGTTGCTAATTTTGCTGATTATAAGATTTTCTAGTCTCTAACCGATTCTAGATTATGTTGATTATATTAAATTGATGTTTTGTGATTTCTGTATTCTAATTATCTAATTGATAATTGAATATTGCTGACAATTGCATTTATCCAGTTTTGATGTTTTCTGATTATCTATTTGATGATTAGATTTTGTTGAGAATTTGTGAATTTCTCTTATTGAAAATAAAAGATTTCTTTGGCGTTTGTATTCCCAACCTTTATTTTTCTAGCTTTACCAATTCATGTTAAAAAAAATATTTATTGTTAGTGATGACCTTAATTATGAAAATTGCGGGGACGCAATTTCTATAAGAAGGGGAGTCTGTGACAACCCAGAGTTTTATAACGATTTATTTTCGTCCAATGACGATAAAAATGGTTGTTAATTGCTATTTGGAGTTTTAATTCGAGTTGAAATTCTTTGAGAAAAATTGGTTTGGTATTATTGGGCTTCAAAAATTTAATTATCCACTTCTTTTGTGGCCGAGATAATCATGTATAACCTCCTTCATTTTCGAAGACCCGACCCTGATTCAATTTGTTTTCGTTCGATCAAAACCCTAAGTCTAAGAAAAACAAAATAATGGCGGTCTCGTCCTGGCGAATTAGGGCTTCGACTCGATTTCCTTTGAGAGATGATGGCTGCTCATGATTTCTCTCGTTCGTTCTTCAATCAAATTGGGGCATGCTCGGTGTTTTCGTTCGTCTCCCCGAAAACTAGGGCTTCACAAATTAAGGGCTACCCTTCCTCGTCGAGAAATGGTGAGTTGCTCACATCTAATTCTTACTTCAGATGCTTGGTTTTCTTGGCTATTCGATTTCGTTTAATATTGAGATTGATTACATTCGAGACTTTCGCGTTTGAACTCGTGTGTTGCCTTTGGTGTTTCTGTTCATATAGGGTTTGAAGCCCTTATTTTCGTTGTGGGTATTTCATGGCTTCGCTTGATAATTCTATGGCTTGTTGTTCGATTATTTCTGAATACTCGTGATTTTCCTGGCTTGTTTATATGAGTATATATGATGATTTCTTGGTTTTCTCGGCATTGATTTAGAACTTGGTTGACACCATGATTTCCACGGCTTTGATTTTGATTTTTGGCCATTACTGCAGTTCGATTATTTCACGTTGTACCGGTCCCTTTTTCGTTGGTTACTATTATCTCTTGACAGCCTCGAATTGCTTGATAAACTTTAGTGCTTTGATTTAATTGTTGTCAGTTTACAGAGGTGTTGTTACCACTCACAGCTGCATTGCTTCATTGATAGTGTGGTCTTGAGTCAAATTCCATTAGCTTAATGTCATCATGCCATTATTCTAGAGTCTTGTACATTTGGGCTTGCATTGGTATTTAGTTGGAGTTCATGTAGAACAGACTGCATCGTTACTGCCTTTGTTGGGATGAGGATACATACGTGTTTGGGTCTATTACATTCACTGCTACAATCTGCATTCATGTAGCCTGGTGTTGTGTCATATACTGATGCACTTTAACCCAATTTGAGTTAATTGTATTCATTACTTGCCTGTTACATTAGCAGTGTCTTGACATTTAGGTCTGCACTCTTGCATTAGATAGTTGCCTGTATTCGAATCTTGAGAAGTGCTGGCTACCCTTGCACACGGTCACTGCCTTGTATTTGCAGTGCCTTATTGTCACTGTCTTGATTGGTTTCTGTCGTATTGGTATTGCTTAGCATTTATTGTTCCGGCCCATTGCTTCACTCGAAATCCAATACTTCACCATTGCATACCACTTCATTTTTATCACTGCACTATTATTTGCATATAAACTTGGATTCAGGTTGTACTTGTCGCTGTTTTGAGTCTGACATTTAGAAAGTTTCCATCTGTAGCCTACATTGTTGCCAGTTACATTCCATTGTCACCTGTGGCATTACTTTGTATTAGAGTCTGTTGTTTTGGAGCTTTGTACTGGTGCCCTTGACTTGCGCATATGTGTTTGTTCTTTGCCTCATATCTGATGTTAAGGCCTTGCCTTCGTGGTCTGCATTTGCATGCCTGCCACTGATCGTAGGTCGAAGTCGTTCATGTGCTCGACTTTGACCATTTACTGTTGCATTTACATTTCGAGTCATGTTGACATTGTGGTGACTGTAGTATAGTTGCAGTCTGCCCTTGTCTTTGTACCTATTTCAACTGCAGTTTTATTGTGCAGTTGTTTCTGCTTTCTTTTGTGCAGTTTGCCCTCGCATTCATTTGGGATTGCAGTTTCTCTGCATATTGAGTTTCCTTGCTTCATTTTGGAAATTGCAGTTTCAATATTGTACACTGCCTTGACTTGTACTTGACTCACTAGTTCGAGTCACTTGTGCATGTCGCTATGCATTTCTATTGCACTTGACTCTCTTCTGAGTGAGTTGATGCCATTTTGTTTCTGGTATTCGACCTCGACCATACTAGTTTTATATAGTTATGGTCTAGATGTTATTTTCTTGGCCATAGGTTCATCCATATGTATAACTGATTTGGGTTGTTAGATCACTGTCTGGCATTCACTTTAAATATGGTTGACTCCACTAGAGCATATGCACTAGTTCTCCATAAGCTTGAGTTTGCATATTGTAGCCTTGATCATTGCATTTTTCTTGCATTTGGTTCATCCCGTCTACACTCGTATTGCCTCTGACCTTTTGGCACACAGACTTTATTTCATGTTGGTCTTCACTGTACCATATTGTCACGGTTTGATTGTCTGTAGTTGGATCCTGTTGCATTATTGTCATTAACTCATCTATGCTCATTCTTGAGTTTGGCTTCACTGCCTTGTTCATATTGAAGCATACATTCTGGCCTTAGTATTATATGCTTGCATCCATGTAGATATCGACTGTTCCTATATTCACTTGTTCAAACTGTTTTCTCTGACCAGTCTTGAACACTTTGCAAATTGGTTGTTGTTTGGTGCCTCCTTGAATTTGGGTAGACTGTTTTGACCACTTGATTGTATTCGAATTTGATTTTCGAATTACACCTGAGTTGAATCCGATCTGGGTTTGACCTTGTGATCATTCTTGACTTTCACTGAGCTTTAGGGTATCTCTTGCGATAGTGGCGAGGCAGTACACGCGTGCGTGTACTGCAGCCCTATCTGCTTTGACAGTTTTAAATTGACGTTCCGATTTGTTAAATTGTTTCGTTGGTTGGTTTCAATGTTTTGAAGTTGTATTCTGATTTGGATTTGCTGATTCGCTGATTAACACTATTTAGTGTTATAATTGCCGTTATCCGATTCTCTTATTGAGAAGTTGGATATACGAGATTTCTGTGACTGTCAACTATTTGGTATTGATTATTATTGCTTCTATGCACTAATAACTGATTTTGAATTAGACTGACCCGTGTATTATTTTCTTTTGAATGTAATACTCGGGTCAGACTCGAGTTATTTCAGGTTGTAGATTTCCTGCTTTGAGTTGCTGTTTGAGCTATGAAGACTTTTCACATCTTTTGGAGTAATCGTGTCATAGTATAGGTTGATATGTATTCATGTATATTAGTTGATAATGTACGTGTATATATAACATCCAGAGTCGACAATTGTAGTTGTATCATATGTATTATATCAACTGTAATGTAACTGACATCAGTTATATATATATGAGACTTTTGTTTTTATCTGTGTTCCGCATTCTTTGTGTATCTGTGTTGTTTTTATATATATTGTCCTAAACTATTATGAACCATCGTAGTTCGTTTTATACTGGAATTGGATATGTCGATGGGAGTGAATAAATAAGAGATGAAAAATTTAAAATATATACCACTCCTATCGAGGTAACCAATACTAGTGTAAGGCCAACTACGGATGGCCGCTCCTACCCAGCCTTATTCTTCATAATAACAGACAGTATTTCTTTTAATACTCTTTGTTATTGTGAGTATAGAGGTGGGGCGTCACATGTATAGCGGTGTTTCAGGGGGGTTATACAGTGGCATCACTACGGTTTATGGTTTTGAAGTTGTATAGGGTATGTAGGCAATGCAAAGCAGGGGTGATTTTGTATGGCTGTTGTAGTGTTATGGATGTTTGCAAGAAGTTTTAGTGGTGGTTGATAGTTTATGAGAAGTTGTGATTGTTTGTACAGGTAGTAGGCACATTGAAGTTTCAGTGAGTGGTGAGCGAGGAGTTGATGACAGGCAGTTGTGGTGGAGGAGAGACAGTGATGTGGTGGCAGGGGATGTTTGTAGTAGCAAGTCTTGTGATATGGAGAGAATGGCAGTATTTGGGTTGTTGTATGAATGGTATAGCTGCAAGGAGATGAAGGGGTTAGTTACGTCGGTAGAGGAAGTTTTGACAAGGGGATTAATTTGTTTTTAATATGATTCCAATGGATAGTCCTCACAATATCATATTGTTTAGCAGATATCACTATCATCAGTATTCTCACACCACTATAATTCTACAATAGGCATGTCATATATTGACCATATAACTTTCTAAAATGCCGTTGTTCAAAATTACAGAGTTCTATATTAACATAATTCTGCCTTTGAAATCTACGTCATTATTATGAGCTAGTTTACAGTTTTGATTTATCGGTTTGCAAAATATTTCAATGTTATGTGTATTAAGTTTTTGTTCTAGTAAACTCATGAGTTCCATATTATAGCTAACAAGATGTTCCTTTACATCTGATTTTCTAGTGAGAAAATCTATTCCTCTCACGTTCCAAACCCAAACTAGGATTAAACATTAATCTAATGTGTTTCTCATAGCATTTGAGCTGCTTGGAGAAGTGCCGATCGCATAAAACATTTTTGTTCTTTTAGCTCTTACTTTTAGCCGTGCTGTATATTAACCATTGGGGATTTGTCAATTACATCTGAGCTTGCAGTTGCTGTAACTTCGAATATATTCTCTTCTGATCTAGTTCTTCCTCGTTAGTCATGTTTACTTGTGTCTTTTCCTATTGTATTTACCGGAGGTTGTGCAATGTTGTTTTCATTGTGGGACATGTAAAAGGATGCGAATGCATCTTCCTACCATGCTGTTTTTAAAAGTGAATGCATCTTCCGTTTTTTAACGTGGATTTTAGAACTTGCATTTAATTTTAGTTTAAGTCTCATCAAAGTTTAAATATATGAGCTATAAGAGCGTTGGAAAAATAAATGCTCTTTATTCCCTCCTTTTTATTACTTAAGTTATCTTCAACTAGCTCAACAATATGTCAACAAGCAATTGCATACAACATCGGAGTTTATGATTTTGTTTGCAGTCACATCGGAGTTTTCAGTTTTGTTTACACTTTGAACTTATAAATTAAATGTTTATGATTTTTGTTTGCAGTCACATCGGAGTAGCAACAACGTTTCAAATGGTGGTAATATACAAGTTCAGAATCAGACTAGAAAGTGCAAATTATTGGGTTGACAAATAAATGTTGTCGCAGAAGCAACAATTGCATCTACTGATCCTATAGTTTTAGTGCATCATGTACCACTTGGAGCAGATGGTTGGAAGGTTTGGATTTATTCAGTGGTGGAGCCCGAAGCTATTTTATATAGGCCTACTTCAGATATCTATACTATTGGACAAGCGGTTGGGACGACTGTTGCTTGACATAAGGA
The DNA here is from genome assembly GCA_030737815.1 of Allium fistulosum. NCBI lineage: Eukaryota > Viridiplantae > Streptophyta > Magnoliopsida > Asparagales > Amaryllidaceae > Allium > Allium fistulosum. The sequence goes on along the minus strand of CM060903.1, from coordinate 829,814,955 downwards.
ATTTATCTCTTTTAATAAGTATGTATATGTACTCTTACTGAAATATGTTATGGATTTAGTTGTGTTTTGTATTGAACTTATGAATTCATAAATTGTGTAAACTCGAATTGTTTTCGATTTTCTTGAATGCAAATGGTTTGTGTTGTTTCAAGTAATTTGCATGATTGTGTATAATATTAACGAAATATTGGTTTTAGTTATGATATTAAGAAATTTATAGCAGCTGTGAAAAGATGATTATAGTTGTTTATAGAAGTTGTAAAAATATATGTTGCAACTGTCATTGTTAGTTGTATTTCATCCTTCTACAACTGCAAGTGGCAGTTGTAAAAGGCCTTTTGCAAGTGCTAAAAGCAGTTGTAACTAGTCATTTACAACTAACATGTCGCAGTTGTAAAATAAGTTTCTACAACTGCTTTTGCAACTGTTCCGGCCAGTTGTAAAATAATTCGGATCTATTACAACTACGGATATAATGACTGGCAGGTGCCAGTTGTAATAGACATATTACAACTGTTTTTGGCAGTTGCGAAAAGGTATTTTTGTTGTAGTGTTCCAATAATGGTATCGAAGCCCAATAGCATGTGCGGTCTAAATTAGTCAAGTTAAAATTAACTAATTAAGCTTATAGTTTACTTAGTACGGTGTCTAGAAAGGTAATGCCTTGGATTGGAATTGGATAATCAAATACCCTGTCCTACCTAGTTACCAGCCTGGCTTAAAAGGTGAAGTGAGCCCAAAAGTTTTTCCCATAATAAAAGAGGCCCAATTTGAATTGGGCCTTGGCTAATTTTCAAAATTGTTTGAAGATTTAAAAAAGTTCTAAATTTAAAGTTAAATTTAAAATAAGGTATACATATATTATAAAAGTTATAATATAATAAAGTTAATTTATACTATAAAGTTATATAATAAGATATATAAATTTATTAATAAGATTAATAAAATAAATTAGTTTAATAAGTTAATTAATAAATAAATACATGTAATATATATATAATGATATATATTATATTATTTTAAATTTTTTGAAATGACATAAGTATACATGTATGTATATCAAATAAAATTTTGAAATCAATGTGATTTAATATAAATATTTTAATTAATAAATTAATTAAAAGGTTAATTAATTGAATAATATACACATGTATATGATATATGTGTTATACTATAAAGGTTATAGTATATGAAAATATTAAATATAAATGTTATATTAATATAAATTAATTAAATAATTTTAATTAATATAATAGTATACATAAGACTATAATATAAGTAATATGAAATATAAAAGTTATATAATACCAAAACTTATATTATATGAATGTGTAAACTAATGGTGGAACATTTAGAAACCCTAAATAGACTTAAGAAATAAATACATACGTAAATGTACGTACACTGGGATTTCCGATATGTCAAACACTTGAATTACGAGGGTATTTCAAAAGAAATACATTATTCCATAAGTCAATATCACTCAATATAATATATTGAAGATTATGAATCTTCAATATAATGTTGTCCTCTATTATGATATATGTATATGTATATGTATATGTATATGTATTAATAAATTATTTGCATACTCCTTAGTTGTTGAGCAAACTCAAGTTAGGGATGTTATGTGTAGTATTATTAATATATTGAATAGACAAGGTAAGATAACTATATGTATTTATTGAGCAAACTAAAGGTATATATACTATACTTAAGTCGTCGCGATATGGTAGGTACGAATAAATAATTTCATTTTGATTTGTTGAGCAAACTCAAGGTTGAAGCGAAATTAGGAAAAGGAACAAAGGGTTAGGAGTTGTATACGATACAACTAATAAGGAGTTATCCATCATCCGTGGAGCTATGACTTGTTAAGAAAACTCAAGGTCATAATTCCAAGATGGATGAGTCCTAACACCTATTAGTGAAGTCGAAAGACTTCTATGTTTCAACTTAGGGCTTGGTGAAACCATAAAAGATTAGTGGGAGCCTTATTAGAAAAATGAAATGATAATTTGACCTGCACACTTCAGTTTCTTCAATGCACCATCAACTTCACATCATGCCTGATACTTACATTAACCTTAACAACCTGCCCAACTCCTCATTACCTATAAATATTTATATCAAGCATGTTACTTGCCTGTTGCACTTACTTGCCTGGTGCACTTACACAAGCCTGATTCTTCAACATTGTAGTATAGGGCAGCTTCATTTGGCGCACATCCTTCTTCATAGCCAGTTATAGGCCTGGTATGTAGCAGATTTGATTACACAACATTGCTTGGGTTCACAACCGTCATCTCAACCTGTTTAAGCAACAACAGATCCTAATTGCTATATTAGTGCATCTGAAACTTTGGCTCAAGGCATGCAGCATGAGCACTAAGGCATTTGCAAGAGCAGGTAGCCATTCACTCTCGATCGCACATGAGCAGCCTCGCATTCTCTATCTTAATACAACAACAACTCCTAATTGCTATATTAGTGTATTTTCATCATTGTTTAAACATATAATTGTAAACTTGTTATTGTATTTTCTTCTACCTATCACATACTGGCGATCATCATAGTGATGATCCTTTTAGTTGTAATAGTTATAGCCCAACATTTTGTTGTATGGATTTTGATTTTTTATTAATAAACTAGGAGTGTTCTCCTTATATAAGGACCACTCTTTCATTAAAAAAACATTTAGCCTTTTTAATATTGTAAGAACATATGCTATATAATGTTATAATAATCTACATTGATAAATTTTTCCATTTAATATGATTAATAATACATTTATCAATTAAGATATACAAATGAACTGAATTGAAGATTGACAAATTAAAATATAATACACACACAAACACACTTACTATTAAATACTTCTTGCATATTAACCCATTCAATTCAGTACCCAATTATACAACTACTTAGTACATTCGTAATTTGCTTGTTATATGTTTATTTGGTTGAGATAGTGTATTGCATTCTATAAGTTTCGAACTCTAAAAGAAATACAAGACTACAAATATTTGATCCATATACTATCGCATATAAGTGTTATATATGGAACGGTCATACTTCGTAATGTATGATCAATGAAGTTATTTCATTCGAAATAAATAAATAAACTATACTATGAGATCGAGTATTCAATTTGATAAATTATGATAAAGATCACATTATGTTAAATGTAACACAAGACATAAACTATAATATAGATCTAAGCACTCGATCGTTGATATATCAGTTTAATCAGTTTATGTAAAGTGCAACATATGATGTCCTTAAATGTCAAGGATGTTTGAATGCGCTTTTGTAAAGAGTTCTTTATGATGTTGTAGTAAGGATATTCTTTTGAATGGTTCGACCACTTAGAAAAAAAAATGAGTGTACAAGAGTAGATGTGATTTAAGGTAAAGAAATAAAGAGAGTGAAAAATCACTTTTGCTTCATAAAGAAACATCTAAAAAGAGAATTGTAATAATAATAATTGATATGTAACATTTGAATGAGAAATACAATTTCTATTCTAAAATGTATTTTCAAATAAAAAATCATTTCCTATGAGATTTATTTCTTTGAGTTTAAGATATTTGATGAAAGAATTCTCTACTATAAAATAGTTGTTATATACGAAATAAATAATTTATAATAAGTGAATGATGGACCTTCAAATTCAGTACATTATGATAGTAATGGCGGAAATAGTAGGAGCATGACACATGGCACTTATTAATTGCATCAAGTTACAAAAATTATTTTCATAAAACATACCGAACACTATATGTGAAATAATGACTATTTTCAGTGTCGACTAAAAAATAGATATAGTTATATTTCAATGTGAATATTGTGAATATTCATTATGAAATAAAACTATAATGTAGTATATGTTTTCACAACAAAAGTGATGCAATTGAAATTACTAAAGTATCTAAAATTATTTACAATTATTTTGGAATTATAGACTGAGCCGTAGTTTTGAGAAATGATACTGTTAATTATATCTCAGACAATTAAGGGCAAAGCACTCATTTAGTGGAAGCATCATAAGAGTTGATAAACTATTCTGATTGATACATATAGATGTATACAATCGTAACTCTATTAATACCAAAACGATTCCACGTACTTCGTCATATTCACCCAATGAGTTGTCATAGACATAAACATATGTATTTGATACACATGTATAAGTCTATGATAAGCCCATAGAATATAAGACAGTAGTAAATAATATAACATGCGACAGAATGATTCGATTTGATCGAATGAGTGAAAATATTGGAAAGAGTCTCGTATGTACCTAATATGAATAAAGATTCGGTCCCAAAGGTAACTTCTCCTTTTAATAAATAATGATGTGTAGATAAGGAGTAATCAAACGTTGTTGGACAAAGCATGATTAATAGTGAGTGGACTTGAATCATATTCTTTCTATAAGGTGTGTACTTAAGAGTAGTACATAAGGTTAAAATTAATATCATCTAAAGAATAGTTTAAAAAACCATATGAGATAAAGGGTTTATAATAAACCATTACATATCTTTGGCCATGAAGTTAGCAGGTTGTGCGAGTCAAAAGACTGCATGTAATAATTATATGTTAGGGACTGTATGAATCGTCCCAAGAAAATTTTGGGATTAGTAGTCATTAGATGACTAATTTATGTTGTAAACATATATATATATATATATATATATATATTATGAACTAATGCAAAATTAGTTTTATATAAGGTAATTCATAAAAAATTTATGAATGCCCATTCCGTTGTACTAAGAAACGACTGTTGTTTCAAGAAATACCAACTTCGTAGCGAAGGAACTTATTTAAGAAATTATTGGTATAAAATGAAATTGGATACGAACAAAGGGTAAAACTAATTACAAGGGACGAAATGAAATTAACCAAACCTAAATGAAAACAGCACTTTAGAATGTCTAATGAGTATTCTTACCCGTTAAAGTGAAACTATGAGTCTCTAATCAATGTTAAGAATACACTCAGTTTTTAAAAAAATTATTAAGAGTATTGACTCTATAATATGGTATGATGCGCTAATCCAAAATAGATTCCAAGTACATTACCAAAATATGATTTTGATAGTTGTACCTAAAGGGATATGATCCATTGGTGGCAAATGTATCTTTAAGAGAAAGATAAATGCAGTTGGAATATAGTGAGCTACATTAAAAAGATTAATACCGTGAATTTCAATTGTTGAAATTAACGTAACAGACAATATGCTCAAGTTGATTCAAATTTTACTCACAAAATTATCGCCTAGTATGACTTCGTATTTTGGTATATATGTGTTAAAGCATAAAGTTCTGAATATGGATTTAGACTAATCTGTTTTCACATAATAATCAAAGTGTCTTGAAGTCAGTGGAAGCGATATTGAGTCTATGAATTTTTGGATATGATCTAAGAACAGATACGAAAGTGTCGTACGACTAGCATCAAAACTAAACAAATGTTTTGATAGAAATGTCAAATAGTTTGATTACCAATCAAAATGGAGAGGAGCATGTGCTTATAAGAAAGAAGGTTAAAAGGTACATATATATTTCTAACCATAAGTAAACAACACACTGCTAATTGTTAATGATGCACTCATGTTAAAATCGGCTTTTAGTTGTTTTCATACTCGATGTTGGATTTGTAAATGATGTCTCTTATCTTAAGTATAAAACATATCGGTAATATCCCAAAATGATATGCAAGGACTCCTTATTAAAATGTTTAATATGAAACATGTAAGATAGATTCCTTATGCATTAGCAAGAGGAATTATCATACATGTTATGTTTTCTAGGATACCGTGATTTGTTTATGTATTTGATACATAAAGCAAATATCAAATCCAAATTGATATCACTAAATGGTTGTTTGAGGTGTTCTCGTATATTTATGAAATACTAGAGAATTGTTTACAGAAACAACGAACTCCTTATGAAGGAGTGTTCAGACTCAAACTTTATAAGTAATATTGAGTATAATGTGTCGATAATAAAATTCAAGTTATGAATCTTTAAAATTGGAAATGTTCCAGATGAAAGACTGCGGTTGATTCAATGAAAAAGTTCATGTACATAGCCTAGAATAACATTGCAATAAATTAATGTACTTAAATATAAATACACAAATTTATAACTAAGTCGAGGGTGTTTCCAACTGTTAAGAATCCCATAACATTGTTATATGATAACAATGTCACAATATAGTACATAACAGAAATTAGAACTCACTGGAAGTCGAGAGGCATACTCTGAATTGTTCCATATGATAAAAGGTAGTTTATCAGCGTCAGAGAGAGTTGACTGAAATAGTAGATAATTAAAACATAATAGCATACTTGTTTACTAAGGGACTGACCCATTAGTTTTGAGAAAATCGATTGGAGAAGTTGGAATAGGATTCCACAATTAACCATCCGTGCAAGTGAGAGATTGATAGAGTTAGGGGTATGCCCTAGGAGCAATCATGTAATTTTTTACATATATCTAAATCAATAACCAATCTTGTTCAATATAAAAGGTGTTTTCTTTCTATTATATACTTGATATAATGTGTTATATTAATTAATTAATCGATTAGTTAAAAGTATATTTAATAGAAAATCCATAAATGGTATGTTTTGTGCTAGTAGTTACAAAGTGTTATAAACGTGAGTAATTTATCATAATAAAAACAAATATACCATTTTAAATATTCCTAGTCAAGATATATCGAGAATGGATATCGATGTATCCATTGAGACTAGAGTATGTGACGCTCTCCAAATGTTAGGCAATGCATTACTCACGACTGTTGGGGGGCACCTAGGAGTTATGTCCTAATAGTGATTGGATAACTATGGAATAACCCACTAAATAGTTTTCTGTTGGTTAATATAACTTAGGTCAAACAAAAAATATCGATGTGAGTGATTTACAATGTTTTCTCGATTTAAGAATATTATTGATCTTCAATATGAAATCTCCACTTTGATTATAGTCAAATCACATCATGATGTCCATAGAGTGACTATAGTTGGGTTGAGTGGAAGTATTGGAAGTGAAACACTATTCAAGAGAGGATTCATCTCCTCGGTTATATGAGGTTATTATCACAGTCAACTGAAGTCAACTCAAAGTCAAAATCTCTGGCCAGAGTATTTCGGTTAATAATAAATAATATTATTGAACTAAGGACTTTGTGTTTAGATTATAAAGTTGAATATAAACAATATTCGAATTTTTACCATTATCAAATTCCATAAGTTGATATAGTTTTGATGAAGAGAATTGGTGTAAATAAAAGACATAACCGAGTAATGCTTAATTAAAGTAAAATTGGATTTTACCGAAACCAAGTAAGCGATAAATTGGGCCAAAATGTTACACCACTTGCTAAGTGATGCGTGAATGTTAATATTCGAAGTTCGATATTAATCGCTGACCGAATATACATGTGACGAGTCACACAAACGATACGTTGGATTCTCCTTTGACCAAATGATTTAATTAATTTGTAATTTCTATAAATTAATTAAATAAGTTAATATTTATGAAATATTAATTTTAAATTTGATTATGAATTGATGAATAAATATTATTAGATATATTTATAAATATATCAATCGATATACGATATCGACAAGCGATTAAATTGGATTTAATAGTATAATATTTTATTTGGGCTCTAAATGGATTTTAAAAGCCCACTAAAAGGGCTAGAAAATTCGGCCATAATGAGGGGTTAATGTGGCCATAAGATGGTGCAACATAGACTTTGAGATGGAGGGTTAAGATGTAAGAGAATTGGTAAGAGATGATGTAGGATCTTGACCCTAAAATATCTCTTAATTCTCTTCTACATAAACATCTCTATCCTCAACCTTTAGTGGACTTTTGGAAGCCTCCAACCTGATCTATTTCTGGCCAAATTTCTCTGTTCCATCTCCCTAATTTCTCAAGTGCAAATCAAATCAAATCGACTAATATCCGGTTGTTGAAGGTCAACAGTTCAAGGACTAGCAATCTGCTGAATCAAAAAGAGTTTCAAAGGGAAGTGCTTATCTTTTCAAGGTGTACTTCAAAGCTTTGGAATTAAGGTATAATTTTATAAGATTATAATTAATGATTTTTAGTATAATATTTTTATCATATATGTATGTATATGTGTGTGTGCATTATATTATTAGTTAGGTGACGATTCTGATATGCAACAATGTTGTCACAAATTGCTTTGGTTATATGTATTTATATATTTATGTTGATATAAAAGTTTTTTTATCATATATGCCAGGTCTGTACAGCTATATGTAAAAATAATATAATTTTATATTTTAAATTAATATATATTATTTAATTACATATATATAGTTTATAATTAGCTATAACATCATATTATGGTTAAAATTGGTCATATAATTTTATATATAATGTAATATAATGAAATTAAATTTTGGTAGTAAAAAATAATTTTTATAAATATTTAATTATTATTTTATAATATTTAAATCAATTTACTTCGTAAATAAATTATATTAATTTGTATTTGTTACGAAAAATATTTTTAAAATTATATAAGTACCAGATAAGCTCTCAATTAAAAAATAAAAAAGTTAAAAAAAATTACTTTTCTATTTTAAAAAATTAATTGTTAAAAACGACCAAAATTAAATGAAGTAATATAAAATTAATTTAAACGGAGAAAATGTGGAAATAAATTTCAAACTTCAAAATATCATTTAGGATTTATTGGAAATTTAAAATTTGAAATAAATTGTAACAACTTGCATATTTTACGATGGTATATTTAAATGTTTTATTTAAATATAGCATCGTTAGTCGGATTTTAGTCCGAGAATGTCACTTTTCGTAAAAGAACGGTCGAATTAGTGAAAAGTATTTGTGGATCGAGATACGGAGGTGTCTTTTTAGGAAAAACTGTCAAACAGGGATTCAGACGTCTGAAATGAAGCATTCAGACGTTTGAAATTGTTCGAGTCAAACCAGAAAGGAAATAGGCAAAAATTGCCATTTTCAGACGTCTGAAATTAGCGATTTAGACGTTTGAATATTGTTCTAGACAACTCATATTTTTCCAAATTCAAACGTCTGAATGATGAATTAAGTTGAGAACCAACAATTTGGACTCGAGGCCACTTCTATTGAGTTCAAAATGGTGTTTGCGACTTTTTTGAGTATAAGCATCGATATGTTTGGAGTAAGTTGAATTTTGCTATTTTCTAAGTGGGCTTTTGGGTTTGGGTTTCACCCAACTCATCCTATACCCTAACTCAACCCCCTCTCTTCATCCATTCACTCATTTCGTTTCTTTTTCTCAAGCTTAACTTAAAATGGGGGAAGAGAATGGGAAATAGAAATTGCCAAGCCCTGCTTCCTCTTGCAAACCCAAATTCTTGCTCCAAAAATCAAAGAGAAGCTTAGATTGGAGCTTGTAGAGTAGAAGTGAAGAGTGGTTGATATTTTCTTTGCATTTGAGCTTCTCATCTTTGTTTTGAGTTAAAAAGGTGAGTTTTTGAACTCACATCTACGTCTATATCTTTGATAGTGTTAGGTAGCAATTCCTAACATATATTCCTTGTCCATTTTCTTTTGAATTGAATTGGTTTAATGAATATTCCAATTTTTGGCGTTTGAAGTCAAAATCTATGAAAAATCCTTATATGTATGTTTGGGCATGTTGGTCGGAGTGTATTGGTGAGTCTTTAAGGTTGGGTAGTCGTTTGGCATAAACCCCTAGCCATCGTTACTCATCTGATTGCTTCTAATATGATTTGGCCATCATTGGCCTAGGCAAAGTATTGCCTAAGCTCCAGTTTCAAACGTCTGAAATATACAATTCAGACGTCAGAATCTGCTTGTCTCAGCCCAACTTGCCTACTTTGTGTAGGATTCCAATTTTTAATCGATTATTCTTTCTCCAATTAGTTGTTTCACTTTAGTATTTATTTTAGATTTAGTACACGGGTTTTTATAAAATGACCTTTTTAAATTGTATTAAAAGCTCGTTTCTCCAAATTATAATTTCTATATAAAACGCACACAATTTTGCACTTCGAGCGAAGAGGGAGGATAATTAAATGATTAAATAAAACGTGTGCTATGAATATGTGTGTTTATCTTTTCAGTTAATTCCTAATCTATTCGTTTGACCGTTTTGACCTTTGGGTCTGGTTTACCGATGATATGAGGTGAACTTTGTACTGCTTTGAGTGTGAAATTAACTAACGGTTAGTAAACCGTTTAGTGCGAACGTGTGGTATGGGACTCACGTTAACATTTTTCGGGTTCCTTTCTGAGAGTTGTGACACATTCTGCCAGTTAGTGGTGTCCAGTACTGGGCCTGCGGACCTTCGCCACTACGGTTTGTTGCCTTCGGGGTTTGTTGCCTTCGAGCTTGAGCCTTCGGGGTTTGTTGCCTTCGGGCTTGAGCCTTCGGGGTTTGTTGCCTTTGGGGTTTGTTGCCTTCGGGCTTGAGCCTTCGGGGTTTGTTGCCTTCGGGGTTTGTTGCCTTCGGGTTTGAGCCTTCGGGGTTTGTTGCCTTCAGGCGTTGCCTTCGAGCGTGTGGATCCTTGTTATACAGTACTGAGCTCGAGCATCTTTTGTTTCTTTGACAATTATATTTCCCTAGTGTATCTCCTTTCGGGGTAGGTTCTTTGAACCACACGATATATAGCGCTTACCTTGTGGAAACTTGTGTTACCTTTATTGGTATTTGTAATTGCCTTTTGGCTTGTTTTGGGATATGATATCCTTTGTTTATTGGGATTGCCGATGATATGAGGCTTGTTATGATTCGTCTTTTGTTAGATGATCTGGTTATCTCTTTTGGAGATATTTGCGGTACTTTATGACTATGTATGTTCATTATCATTTAGTTTATCTAACTGATTTGTTTAGCTAGACTGACCTGTGTATTTTATACTCGGGTCAGACCGAGATGTTTCAGGTTAGGTACATTGGACTTAGCCTATTTTGCTTCCGCATAGACTATTCCGCTAACTCCTTTTTGTTATAGCTTTTTGTGTAGTCCTTTTTGGCTGTAACTCTGATATGTATTCTTTTGACTCGCATGTATATTGTGGTTTACTTTACCACTTGACATGTATCATTTTGTATACTCTGTAATGTATCTGTATATATGAAAATGCATGTGATGATCTACTGTTCTGTGATGTGTATTACATTTGAGTTGTTATATTTTATTCTGATAGATCCTTCAACAACATATGGCTTTGTATTAAGTATTTATTGGATATGTCGATCCATTTAAGTAAGAAGTGGCAATTGTCGGCGTACTCAATAGATAATTAAGACAAGGTTATAGATGGTCGCTCCTATCCAGCTCTATTCTTCGTATTAGCAAACGGTGTTACCTAGTAATACTCTTTGCTAATGTGGGTCTCGGAGTGGGGTGTCACATAAATTTTTAAAATTAATTAATTACTAATATTTTTTTAATTTTAAAATGAATTTTAAGTTAAAAAATATATGAAATTATTTTTGAGTTATGCATATGACCTGGGATTTAATAATTTTTTTATCTAGAATAATTTTATTTATTAATATATATATATATATAATTATATATGATAAATATTTTTATGTATATATATATACTACTTTATTATTAGATATATGCATACATATATATTATTCTAGGTTTAAAAAAATTATTTTAATATTTTAAATAATTTATTTATATTTAAATAAATATATTTTAAAAATATGTATACATATAATATTGATATTTTATTTCTGAGATTATATATATATATATATGCAAATATATATAATACATTTATATAAAATTACTTAAATAAACTTAACATATATACATATATTTATAATATTTATATAAAATAATAATTTATATACATACATACATACATATATATTTGGACAACATATACTCGCATATTGGATGAGCTAATACATCTGTTGCGATGTAAATTCCAACATCTACACACATGTATGTTATACCTTACACGGATTGATATATTACATATGTACACTCATATATACATATATATGATACACGTATATATATGTGTAGAATACAATAGTTTATAATTTTTTTTATGATAATAAACATATATATATTTTTAAATTTGTTTGTTATAATATATTACAATCTAACGGATTGAAATAAACAAATCACAATTTCATTTAAACAAATATTTTATTTCATTTCAGTTTTAAATAGTACACATTTATTACATAGCTTCCACTATATTTTACACTTTCATATTCAACTCTATTTTTCACTCACATATAGAACTCACCCTCATATACTCACTCACACTTGAATTTGATTTGATATCTTCTTGCTCTAGCTTTTGTCCAGTTATCTACTTTGTCTGTCAAATAAACAATGCAGTAAAAAGCAAAACGAAATAAACTAAAATTCAAAAAATAAGAATGTGATTAAATATAATGTTGTCTTGGTTAATTGGATTGTTTGTTTTCATTTAAAACTGGAATCAAAAATAAATATGCACGAGTAGCATATGACATGGACAGTGTATTACTGTACATTCCATAAGGTCGTGCACACACACATACACACTTGCATTAATATATTTCAGGGGAAAATGCAAAGGTCAAGTCCGAAGGCTGAACACAGTACAAGTGTGCACAAGATCAAGCCAAATTGGCTCAACTTAGGTGCTCAATTGTTCATGCACATGGTACACAATAGTGCAGCTAGAACAAGGATGCAATAAATAGCCAAAAACAGCCAAGTATAAGTTCTCAAGGGTGCACATAAGTTCAGAGCAGACAAGTATAAGTGAAACAAATAAATATGGTGCACAAGTATAAGAGATACAGCCGAGTATAAGAGATACAGCCAAGAATTTCAAGTACAAATTAGTGCGGCAATTATGAAGTACAATATCAGGTTAAAATTAGTGTCACAAACAAGAGGCCAGGTAAGAAAGTGTAAAGTAACACACACACAACCAGGTCCAAGTTCTCGCAAGACAAAAGCATCAAGTTAGTAAGCACACTAATATACATATATACATATATGTATATACATGTATACACGTATATAGTGAATGAAACAATCGAGCATGGACCAGGAGATCAAAATACAAAGTTCGAATTCAATACACAGAATCGTAATTCATTAGAAAAAGCAAGACCGAAACAGTTTTGAACAAGTCAAGTAACAAAAATTCAGACAAAGCAGTGAGATTGACTAAGCAAATCAAAATCAGAAAACCAATTCAAAGTCAAAATATATTTGAATATAAACAAGAATTTTTGAATATATATCAATGAACAAGTCAAAATTCGTATATCCATTTAATCATAAAATCGAACGACAAAAGTGCAAGATTGAATTTTTCAAAACCAAAAGTATATCCGAAAATATAAGGAATCAAACCTTATATAAGTACACATATCATCATCGGCAGAGAAGACGTCGAGTTCGAATATAACAATAAAAAAGGGAATAACGTTCATACCAGAGCAACAACAACCAACTTGACATTGAAGCTACCGAGAACAATCAAAGACAGAAGATCAATCGACAAGGCAATCAAGGTGCAAAAATTACTTTAATTGATTAACCAGAGAAAGCTGCAGCTTCAATCAAAAACCCTAAATCAGATCGCAAGAGAAAAAGAGAAGCGGCATGAACTAAAAGAATACGAGCCAAAATTATACACTTCTTTCATTTTTTTGAGGCCATGTATTTTATTTGTGAATAATTTAGTTCAGGCTTTATCAATTTGTATTAGGTCTCGGTTTTATTTTTATCGTAATTTACCTTTTTTTAAAAACCTTAGTTTTAACTAGGTACGAACTACAAGGTGTAATTCGAGAATTCGCAGCTCGAGGCTGAGTTGTTGCAGGGTTTTGAACATAGTGTTAGAATAATAAGGTTAGTAAGGGTCATGAGTTTACAAGGTCGTAAGTGTCAGATTGTTTAATTCCTAGTAGAAACCTTGGATGCAGCAGTAGGCAAGTTTTTCCGAAGCTGGGTAAACTTTGTGTATCACTTTTATTTCCGCATTTACATTGCTATTATCTGTGCTGCAATTTTTATTTATCTATGAATTTTTTTTAATAAACCTTATTCACCCCTATCCCTCTAGGGTTAATTCGATCATATATATACGTATAAAGACATAAATTAAATATAACTATATAATTCATTATTTTAAATAAAATAAAATATTTTATTTAAATAATATTTAGAAATGTTTCAAATAAAGTAGACTACATAGGCATAATAAAGATCCACCAAGGCAATATTTTTGAAATTCACCCATAACTTCTATTGCGGGCTAACCCAATTCCAACATGTAATTGGTATACGATATCGATAGGAAATTTATATTAGGTATAAATGGAGATAATACTAATTGGATTTTGGAATTTTTTTGGACCCAAAGCCAAAATGATGGATGGCTAGGATGTAGAGAAGGGGAGGGGTTTTTTAATTTGAAATGAGGGGCAATCTTAATTAAAGAAGAGAGAAAGACTATATATCCATTACACATTTCTGTCCTCCTTTAATAAGACCTTGCTTTGTCATTTTTCTTTCCTCTCTCTAAAGAAACATAAGGCCCAAGTTTCCATGGTATCTAGAGCTTCAGAATTCCAAAATTTTGATTAAGCAAAATTAAATAGAAATAAGTTGCTATCTCTTGATTGCTGCAGATCTAGAGAGTGATCTATCATATCAAGGATTTATTCTATCATTCAAGGTGTTTCTCATGGCATCATCCTAATGTAATTATATATATATATATAATTCAATTTTGTTTACATCTCTTTAATCCTCTATCTCTCAATTCTGTTTATATGCGTGAATTTTGATTTTGACTTAAATATCTTAATTCCCCTTTTTGAATCAACCGTATATTCTTATCATGTTGATTTATATATTAATATTTTTTGCTATGTTCTCGGCTATTTTTTAGTTATGAGCAAACTTTTGAACTACTTTAATTAGACATTGTATTCATAGATTTATTGCATGTAATATAAATAAAGTCTATTTCACAGTAAACTGCTATGCAGGATAATTATATTTTTATGTGTCTATATATGTATATATATATGTACACACACATGTATAAGTATGTAAACATATTATATATATATATTTAATAATAAAAATATCTTTTAGACAATAAAGGCATATATAAAGGGGAAATATGTCCGTTGCGGTGTAAATCCCAACACTTAAACAACGTTCACATTAACTATATACACTTTTCATACGTTACACTTGCACATGGGGGCATTTGATGCACTTACCATAATATACAATCAATTAAAATTAAATTAAAACTAATTTAAACAATTATAATAAAATGAATTTTTTAAAAAAAATTAGAAACACTCTAAATGAATTTAGATTATATGGCCCAATAAAGATCCAATAGAATTTTTTTTGAAATTTACTCAATTGCCCCGCTTCCATCACTTGCACTTTGCACATGGGTGCATTTGATGCGCTTATCATAATATACCATCAATTAAAATTAAATTAAAACTAATTTTTAAACAATTATAATAAAATGATTTTTTTTAAATTTAGAAACGTTCTAAATGAATTTAGATTATATAAGCCCAATAAAGATCCAATAGAATTTTTTTTTGAAATTTACCCAATTGCCCCGCTTCCAACTAGCCCGATTCTTTCAGCTTAAATAGGTAGTTTGTAACACCCCTAATTTTTGATAACATTATTTAAGAGATTTAATTAGAAAATTAAATAGAATAATGTAAATGCTAAGTGATAAGGGGGTTGAAATTGGAATAAACTTAATTAAGGCCAAGCCTAATAAAATAAATAATGGATTAAAGAATGGGTTTCTGGTTAATTAAATTATATAATGGTATATTAGGAAATTTTCCGCCCATAACCCTTACCCTTATATATTTTCGTTCCTACCCTTTTTCCTCCTATTCACGTCATTTTGAAAACAAAACGCAAATCAAAAGATTAAAGGAGAGGCCGGCCATTAATAAGAGGAATACAAATTAAAAGCTAGAGAATCAAGCTTAGAGGAAATCAATCTCAATCAAATCTCCTTATCTTAATCAAGATGAATAATAATTCCATCACTATTTTGTTTTGAATCATATGTTTTGGATTTAAGGGATAAATTTGTTTTTAATATGAATTGAATGATAATATGCTTGAAAGTTGATTTGTTTAATTAAAACAAGTTTGTTTAAATGGATTTATACGGTTTTAAGGCAAAACCGAGATATGTTAATGTTTAAATGCCATGGGAAAATTTTGATGAGTATAACATGATTTTGGAGTTGGTTTTCAGTTTTACTAATTTTCCAAGCCATGGAAAGATTGTTATGAATTTTTAAAGGAAAATATGGTTATTTGGGTTTATAAATTTATTTTGGAAAATATATTAAGAATTTGGGTCTGGAATTTTGATATGTTAGATAGCATGATTAAAATGAATTTCTGGAATTTTTGGAGATTTTTCCAAAGTGATTTGCTATGCAAATTAAATTATTTTAGAAGAGGGACTTCTTTGCAAAGTTTGTTTTACTTAATGGAAGGGCTTATTTGATTAACTTAACCATTGTTTAAATCCGAAATTAGCGGCAGTTATTTTAGTTAATAATTTGAAAAAGTTAAGGCAACCAATCTTGTGTTGACTTGTGGCAGGTTCATTAGGGAAAAGTTTATTTTAAGAAGAATTAAATCAGGTTTACCCAGAAAAGTTAGTTTCGCCTACTTTGGGAAGAACCTTTCGACACAGAAGCTTTCACCTTCAACCTAGTCGAAACCTACTAAGCCGAAACCAATACACAAGGTATCACAAATATGGTACGTAGTAGATTGGAGGAAGGCGAAAGGTAAGGTGTCGAAACCATAGCTTCCGAAGAAGTCGCTACCTTGGTTTATTTTCAAAAGAAAAGCTCTTGCCTTTGTTTTGTTTTAGCCTTCGAAGGAGTCGAAGTATATGGTTTCGAAAGAGGTTTTAAAAGGTTTCTAAAGGGTTGCCATATGGGTTATGAAAGAATGTTTTGAAAGAAGGGGTTCTAATCTAGTTGAAGCCCTGTTGCTGTTCTTTAGCCTTTCGATGGTATTGAAGATATCAATGCTATCGAAAGGTACTTTGTTTTATAAGTTTAAGCCACTTCCTGTAGCTTTCGAAATGGGTTAGGAGTTTCGAAGGAAATGGTTTTGAAAGGGGTTTTGACGCCAACCTTCTAATATTTTACCCAGATGTTTTATGCTTTCGAAAGGATGGTGTCGACGCCATCATGTTTTCCCCAATATTTTTATATGATAAAGGATGGTTTCGAAAGAGATGGTTTCACCTATATTCACTTTGACCCAAATAATATTTTAAGTATAAACCCAATGCTTTCGAAAGGGGGACTTTCAATGATTTCGAAAGGGCTACTTCCAATGGTGTCGAAAGGGGTACTTTCAATTGGTTTCGAAGCTATGCTTCTAAAGTTAAATGTTAATACTTTATTGCAATTGAAAGGCTTCGAAAGGAAGGTTTTAAAGTATTAGAAAGGAAGGAGCCTAATGTTTTGAAGATATATTTTAATGCTTTCGAAGGAGGTCATCCTATGTAGTCGAAAGCAAGGTTTCGAAAGGTTTTGTAACCCAAACTCATTTTTAAAAGAAAAACCTATGGAAAAATTAAAGGAGTTTTTGTAATGGTTTGAGAAGAAGCTTTCCTTGAATAAAAATAATAGGTTAAAGGGATTAACCATGTTTTATATTAAACCCACAAGAGTGGTATCTTATGTAATTATGTTTGCTTCTTCCAAATAAATATATTCACATTATAATGGACCCATAACTATATTTTGGGGATGAAGGGTAGAAGAACCAGCTAGGTTAACCCATTAGTGAATATAAATTGATTAAACTCTTGGATGAGTAGATTTGCATCCAAGAGGTCAGGGAGACCAAAACATAGGATGCCTAAATTTGGAAGTTGTTAGAGAGATAGGTTCATGGTGATCCCATAAAAACTATGACTAGGAAGTTATTGGGGTTACCAATAGGTTCATAATGCTCCCATGAAAACTATGTTATAAAGAGTGGTTGGCAGGGGCCAATTGGTTTGTAGTGCACCCATGAAAAGTATATCTGGATTAAGTTATTGACAGTTGTCACTAGGTTCGTAGTCAACCCATGAAAACTAGGATAAGGGAGAAGTTATTGGAGTAACCAGTAGGTTCAGGGGAACCCATAAATTAGTTAAGTTAATTGGTTGAGGGACAATAGGTTCATAGTGCACCCATGAAAACTATGAAATAGGACAAGGAGTCCATACATTATATAAAGGTTATTAGTAAGCCCATGAAAACTAATAGGTTAATAGTGACCCTAGGAACCATAAAAAGTATGACAGATAGTCAATTTAAATAGAAGATGGGAAATCCAGTATGTTTTAAAATGTTTGCATGTCATCATAATATTTTAAAATGACTATGTTTTCAACCATTGTGTATGCAGGAGCACAGTATATGGTTTTATAAAGGTTTTGAGATACTAGTGAGGGGAAAAACCATTCCGCTAAGCGGCATGGTCTCGATAGATATCTAAATGATTTGAGATGGTAGATTATTATTCATACCAGGCTTATGTCTGACTCAAAGTTTATGTTTCCCCCTCAAACTCTCAAGTACTCAATTGATTTCGAGTAGTCTGAGAGTTTAGGTTTTCAGGTACCTTATTAGACGAATAAAGCTTCCGGAGACGTGCAGGAAATATGATAGCTATATAGAATTTTCTTTTATTTGATTCCGCTGTGTTGTTTGTAATGGCAAAGTTTTTATATTGTCTATATATACTCTGATCATCCAATAAGGCATCTTCATATATCGCTCTTGGCGTATGTTGTAATAAATATATATTTTTTAAACGTGATTTACGAATATGAGATTATGTAATGAATTGGAAATGTTTTGAAATGGAATGTGAATCTGTTTGAGGTTTTATAATTTTTCCATATTCATGTGTTTCTGTGTATCATTGAACCTAACACAGCCGTATTTGATCGTCGAGGATTAATAACTATGGATAACTGCAGCATATGTAGCCATTAGCTTTAGGCCTCCAAGTAGGGGGGATGTTACAAGTTGGTATCAGAGCATAGGTTTATGAAACTTTAAAAGAAAGTTAAACCTAAAAGATTTTCAAACATAATTCCAATGAATTTGAAAATATGATCGGGGTTTGGGTTAACGCTATAGTAATGTACTTGTATATGATATATATATATATATATATGTACGTATTCTCCTCTCTCTTAGACCGTTCTTCTATATCTTACTAAGGCTCGTATGCAGATTTACGAGAAAAAAGATATGGAAGCATGAAACGGAAGGGGAAATCTAGGTGGAGGAAGCACCACAACCAACAGAAATGCTCAGCCTAATACCAGGAGAAACCAAGGTCGCCAAATGCTAACCCAAATGCTGAAGCTAATGTAGGTGCTGGAAATCTGCCAGTAGATGCGGGGATGGTGTATCATCTGTTATCCAATCTTTTGCAAGCTGGAGTTGCTGGTAATGTTGGAGGAGCTAATCTTGTGGCTCCAGTTGGGAATAACTATGCTAAGTTGAGCAGGGATTACACCAGTCTGGGTGGAACGCCGTTTCTTGGAACGGAGGATGCTGTTGAATTTGAGAATTGGCTATTGCACTATGAGAGGATCTTTACCGATCTAGGATTGGATGATAGGCAAAAGAGGAGGCTGGCCTCTAGGTGGTTACAAGGTGCAGCGCTTCACTGGTGGAATAGTGTGACCGTCGGAGTTTCGAAGGAAGAACTAACATGGGCTGATTTCAGAATGAGGTTCGATCAAAAGTTTTTATTAGAGGCTGCTAAGTCGGCGTTGATGAGGAAGTTTATGCATCTAGTCCAGGGTAATATGTCAGTAATCGAGTACGCTGCCAAGTTTGATGAGCTGTCTCGATATGGATATGCCACTATAGGCACTGACATCAAAAGGAATGAGAGGTTCATTCGAGGATTGAGACTGGAGCTTGCTAGAATAACCATGACCCATATCCATGATCCTTGTAATGTAGTGGTGGAAATGGCCATTCTCCATGAAGAGATGCCGGCTGGTTGTGCTAATGAGAGGCAGTTGAATCCCAGAGTCCTCGGGGGAAGAAGAGGAAGTTCTTTAAGAAGAAAGGAGCCCAGAAAGGGGATGCTGCCAAGAAGGCAAAGGCTGATTTAGTGTGCTTCAAATGTGACAAGAAGGGTCATTATGCTCATGAGTGCCGGACAGGCAAAGGGAAGAAGGCTGTAGATAAGAAAAATGTGAAGTGCTTTAATTGTAATCAAGTTGGGTATTACAAGAACCAGTGTCCAGAGCCAGTTAGGGTGGACAAAGGGAAAGTTTTTGCTGTTGGATCATCAGCTAAGCCTACTTCAGCTGATAAATGAAAGACTGTGATGGAAGGTACATTTTTGATTCAGAGTATACCAGTTAGGATACTATTTGATACCGGTGCATCACATTCATTTATATCATGGCATTTTGGTTGATAGGTTATGCTTAGAACCCACATATCTTGTTACTTCCTTAAGGGTTGCGAATCCAATAGGAGGGTATGCAACTCCGGGGATGAGATGTGACCAGTTAGAGCTTGATTTGTTAGGTCATAAGTTTGCATGAAGTTTGTATGTTTTTGATTTCGTAGATTTCAGAATCATTTTGGGTATGGATTGGTTGAGAAGGCATGAGGCCAGGATATTCTGCCGGGATGGGGAGATATCACTAAGACACCCTGATAGTCATAACCAAATTATATTCTCAGTAGAGAATTCTGACCAGAGTAGTTGTGCTTTGTTAAGTGCAACGGAAGTGGAAGAATATCTAAGTCAGGTTCGAGTAGCAAAAGAGTTTGCTGATGTCTTTGAGTCGGTCACAGGACTACCACCGAAACAAGCTGTTGAGTTCCGAATAGATCTTGTACCAGGAGCTGAACCTATAAGTAGACCACCTAGCAGGATGACACTGACTGAGATGAAGGAATTGAAGGTGCAGCTAGTGGATCTAGAAGGAAGGAATTTTATTAGACCAAGCAATTCGCCTTGGGGAGCAGCCACGGTGTTCATGAAGAAACCGGATGGGTCGTTGAGGATGTGTATCGACTATCGTAAGTTCAATGAGAGGACGATAAAGTATAAGTATCCTTTGCCGAGAATTGATGATCTGTTGGATCAGTTGAATGGAGCCGGAGTATTTTGCCAGTTGGAGTTGGCGACAGGGTTCCATCAGCTGAGAGTGGCGGAGGACAGCATTCCTTTGACAACATTTTGAACTAGATATGGTTTATATGAGTGGTTGGTGATGCCTTTTGGATTGACAAATGCACCTGCTTTCTTCGTGGATTTGATGAACCATTTTTTCCAAGAGCACTTGGATAGGTTCGTGTTGGTATTCATTGATGACATTTTAATGTACTCGAAAGATGAAAGAGAGCATGAGAATCATATTAGAGTGGTGCTTGAAATGCTGAGGCAGAATCAGCTAAAGGCGAAGTTTTCCAAGTGTCATTTTTCGAAGAAAGAGTTTAAGTTTCTTGGTCATGTGGTTTCAGAGGAGGGCTTATCAGTCGATCCAGTTAAGATCAAAGCTGTCAATAATTAGAAGAGACTAGAGACGGTAACCCAGATCAGAAGTTTTCTTGGACTTGCTAGCTATTATCGGAGGTTCATCAAGGATTTCTCATGGATAGTAGGGCCTTTGACTAAGTTGACCAGGAAAGATGTGAAGTTTGTTCGGTCCGACAAATGTGAGGAAGCATTCCTTAAGTTAAAGAATATGTTGACCAATGCTTTAGTGTTAGTACTTCCAGACGGAAACCAAGGGTTGGTAGTATACACTGATGCATGTGGGATTGGATTGGGAGCAGCGTTGGTGTAGAGGGGCAAAGTTATTGCCTATGCATCTAGACAAATTAGACCGCACGAAGTAAGATATCCTACTCATGACTTAGAGTTGGTTGCTGTGATTTTTGCCTTGAAGATTTGGAGGCATTATCTCTTAGGGGAGAGATTTGAGTTGTATACTGATCATAAGTCATTAAGGTATTTATTCTCTCAAAAGGAGTTGAATATGAGACAACAGAGATGGCTGGAGTTTTTGGCTGCTTTTGATTTTTGTATAGAGTATACACCAAGGAAAGGTAATAAAGTAGCAGATGCTATTAGCAGAAGACATCAGAATGTGGTGTTAGCTATGTTGGCAGAATGGAAGGATCTAGAAGCTTTGGCCAGTTGTGGTGGGCAGTTAAGATCGACTGCTAGTTCTAGTCAGAGTACTGCCATGTTATCATGTTTAGAAGTTTGACCAGTGTTGATTGAGAGAATTGCTTCTAAGCACAAAGATGATCCATTATTAGCCGAGAGGATTAGAAGGCTTGAGGTTGGAACAAAGGTTGATATTTGAAAGATTTTTGTCTTAATCAGAGAGGATGGTTGAGAAAGAAGGGGCGATTATGTGTTCCAGATGTTGAGAACTTGAGAAAATAAGTTCTTGAGGAATGTCATCGATCCACGTTTACGATTCATCCTGGAGGGACCAAGATGTATCAGGATGTGAAAAGGAGCTTCTATTAGGAAGGCATGAAGAGGAATGTTGGCTTGTGGGTTAGGCAGTGTGTAAACTGTCAACAAGTGAAGGTCGAACATCAAAAACCGAGTGGGTTACTTCAGCCTCTAGAGATTCCAGTTTGGAAATGAGATTCGATATCCATGGATTTCGTAGATGGGTTGCCAAGGTCAAGCAGAGGAAATGAGAGTATATGGGTTATTGTGGACAGGTTGACCAAGAGTGCCTAGTTTATTCCCGTAAAGTTGACCAGGACAGCACCTGTTTTGGCAAAGTTGTTTATAAAGAACATAGTTAGACTTCATGGAGTTCCTAGTAGCATAGTCAGCGACAGAGATGCTTTATTCACTAGCGAATTCTGGAAGAGTCTGCAGGATGTGTTATGCACTAAGCTCAAGATGAGTACCACATATCACCGACAGACGGATGGGCAGACAGAGAGAGTCAATAAGGTACTCGAGGATTTGTTGAGAGCTTGTGTGTTGGACTTTGGTGGATCTTGGGAAGATCACCTACATTTGGTTGAGTTTTCCTATAATAATAATTATCAAACTAGTATAGGAATGGCGCAATTTGAAGCTTTGTATGGAAGGTCATGCAAATCTTTTGTACGTTCATTGGAGACTGGAGACAGATTAGTTTTAGGTCCAGATTTGGTTAGGGAGGCATCAGAGAAGATTGAGTTGATCCGAGAATGGATAAAGGAAGCTCAATCCAGATAGAAGAGTTACGCATATATGAGACGTAAAGACCTAGAGTTCTCAGTTGGAGACAGGGTTTTCATTAAGGTATCACCGATGAAGGGTGTGGTATGGTTCGGGAAGTCAGGGAAACTGCCACCGAGATATGTTGGTCCATTCCAGATTATAGAAAGGATTGTAAAGCTCGCATACAGAGTAGAGTTGTCGAGCAGTATGTTAGGCTTCCATAATGTATATCATGTGTCTCATCATCGCAAATATGTGCATGATCCAGAGGCTACAATTCCTCCGACAGGGTTGGAAGATCTAGTAGTAGAGCCTAATTTGACTTTTGTTAGACAACCATTTCGGTTTGTTGCGAGGGATGAGAAAAGATTGAGCAACAAGACAGTCAAGTTGGTGAAAGTTCAGTGGAGCGACAACGAGAAGGACTGTACTTGGGAGACAGAGGACAGGATTCGAGATACTTATCCCGATCGGCTTTGAGGGTATGTCTATATTAGATTTATATAGATAATTCCTAGTCAGGTAGACTAGTATGGTTGTTAGGAGTCGTTACAGATGATTGCTATGTTTAGTATTTAGTCCTTACTGAATTTCGAGGACGAAATTCTTTAAGGAGGGGAGCCTGTAACACCCCTAATTTTGGATAACATTATTCAGAAGATTTAATTAGATAAATTAAATAGAATAATGTAAATGCTAAGTGATAAGGGGGTTGAGATTAGAATAAACTTAATCAAGGCCGGGCCTAATAAAATATATAATGGGTTTTTGGTTAATTAAATTACACAATGGTATATTAGGAAATTTGCCGCCCATAACCCTTACCCTTATATATTTTCATTCCTACCCTTTTTCCTCATATTCACGTCATTTTGAAAACAAAACGCAAATCAAAAGATTAAAGGAGAGGCCGGCCATTAACAAGAGGAATACAAATTAAAAGCTAGAGAATCAAGCTTAGGAGAAATCAATCTCAATCCAATCTCCTTATCTTAATCAAGGTGAATAATAATTCCATCTCAATTTTTTTGAATCATATGTTTCAGATTTAAGGGATAAATTCATTTTTAAGATGAATTGAATGATGATATGCTTGAAAGTTGGTTAAAACAAGTTTGTTTAAATGGATTTATACGGTTTTATGGAAAAACCGAGATATGTTGATGTTTAAATGCTATGGAAAAATTTTATGTTATGTATAACATGATTTTGGAGTTGGGTTTCAATTTTGATAATTTTCCAAGCTATGGAAGATTGTTATGAATTTTCAAAGGAAAATATGGTTATTTGGGTTTATAAATTTATTTTGGAAAATATATTAAGAATTTGGGTCTGGAATTTTGATATGTTAGACAGCATGATTAAAGTGAATTTCTGGAATTTTTGGGAATTTTTCCAAAGTGATTTGCTATGCAAATTAAATTATTTTAGAAGAGGGACTTCTTTGCAAAGTTTGTTTTACTTAATGGAAGGGCTTATTTGATTAACTTAACCATGATTTAGATCTGAAATTAACGGCAGTTATTTTAGGAAATAATTTGAAAATGTAAGGCAACCAATCTAGTGTTGACACGTGGTAGGTTAGTTAGAGAAAAGTTTACTTTAAGAAGAATTAAACCAAGTTTACTCAGAAAAGTTGGTTCCGCCTACTTTGGAAGTACCTTTCGACACAGAAGCTTTCGCCTTCAACCTAGTCGAAACCTACTAAGCCGAAACCAATACACAAGGTATCACAAAGATGGTACGTAGTGGATTGGAGGAAGATGAAATGTAAGGTGTCAAAAGCATAGCTTCCGAAGGAGTCGCTACCTAGGTTTGTTTTGAAAAGAAAAGCGCATGCCTTTGTTTTGTTTTAACCTTCGAAGGAGTCGAAGCATATGGTTTCGAAAAAGGTTTTAAAAGGTTTCGAAAGGGTGGCCATAACATAAGTTTGCTTTCGAATAGGTTATGAAAGAATGTTTTGAAAGAAGGGGTTCGACTTAGTCGAAGCCCTGTTGTCGTTCTTTAGCTTTTCGATGGTATTGAAGATATCAACTCTGTCGAAAGGTACTTTGTTTTATAAGTTTAAGCCACTTCTTGTAGCTTCCGAAAGGGGTTAGGGGTTTCGAAGGCAATGGATTCGAAAGGGGTTTCGATGCCAACCTTCTAATATTTTACCCAAATGTTTTATGCTTTCAAAAGAATGGTGCCGACGCCGTCATGTTTTCCCTAATATTTTTATATGATAAAGGATGGTTTCCAAAGAGATGCTTTCACCTATATTCACTTTGACCCAAATAATGTTTTAAGTATAAACCCATTGCTTTCGAAAAGGGGACTTTCAATGATTTCGGAAGGGTTACTTCCAATGGTGTCGAAAGGGGCAGTTTCAACTGGTTTCGAAGCTATGCTTCTAAAATTAAATGTTAATACTTTATTGCGGTTGAAAGGTTTCGAAAGGAAGGTTTTAAAGTATTATAAAGGCAAGAGCCTAATGTTTTGAAGATAGATTTTAATGCTTTCAAAGGAGGTCATCCTATGTAGTCGAAAGCAAGGTTTCGAAGATTTCGAAAGGTTTTGTAACCCAAACTCATTTTTAAAAGAAAAGTTCATGGCAAAATTAAAGGAGTTTTTGTAATGGTTTGAGAAGAAGCTTTCCTTGAACAAAAATAATAGGTTAAAGGGATTAACCATGTTTTATATTAAACCCACAGGAGTGGTATCTTATGTAATTATGTTTGCTTCATCAAAATAAATATATTCACATTATAATGGACCTATAACTATATTTTAGGGATGAAGGGTAGAAGAACCAGCTAGGTTAACCTAGTAGTGAATATAAATTGATTAAACTCCCGGATG
This sequence comes from Allium fistulosum, assembly GCA_030737815.1. NCBI lineage: Eukaryota > Viridiplantae > Streptophyta > Magnoliopsida > Asparagales > Amaryllidaceae > Allium > Allium fistulosum. The sequence continues at coordinate 829,788,792 of CM060903.1, read as the reverse complement.
AGTAGATTTGCATCCAAGAGGTCATGGAGACCAAAACATAGGATGCCTAAATTTGGAAGTTGTCAGGGAGGCAGGTTCATAGTGATCCCATGAAAACTATGACTAGGAAGTTATTAGGGTTACCAATAGGTTCATAGTGCTCCCATGAAAACTATGTTATAAAGAGTGGTTGGAAGGGGCCAATTGGTTTGTAGTGTACCCATGAAAAGTATATCCGGATTAAGTTATTGACAGTCGTCACTAGGTTCCTAGTCAACCCATAAAAACTAGGATAAGAGAGAAGTTACTAGAGTCACCAATAGGTTCGGGGGAACCCATGAATTAATTAAGTTAATTGGCAGAGGGCCAATAGGTTCATAGTGCACCCATGAAAACTATGAAATAGGACAAGGAGTCCATACATTATATAAAGGTTATTAGTAAGCCCATGAAAACTAATAGGTTAATAGAGTCCCTAGAAACTATAAAAATATGACGTATAGTCAATTTAAACAGAGGATGGGAAATCCAGTATGTTTTAAAATGTTTGCATATCATCATAATATTTTAAAATGACTATGTTTTCAACCATTGTGTATGCAGGAGCATAGTATATGGTTTTATAAAGGTTTTGAGGTACTAGTGAGGGGAAAACCTGTTCCGCTAAGCGACGTGGTCTCGCTAGATATCTGAATGATTTGAGATGGTAGATTATTATTCATACTAGGCTTATGTCTGTCTCGAAGTTTATGTTTTCCCCTCAAACTCTCGAGTACTCAATTTATTTTGAGTAGTCTGAGAGTTGAGGTTTTCAGGTACCTTATTAGATGAATAAAGCTTCCGGAGACATGCAGGAGGCATGATTGCTATATAGAGTTTTCTTTCATTTGATTCTGCCGTGTTGTTTGTAATGGCAAAGTTATTATATTGCCTATATATACTCTGATCATCCAAGGGGGCATCTTCATATGTCGCTCTTGGCGTATGTTGTAATAAATATATTTTCTCCAAACGTGATTTGCGAATATGGGATTATGTAATGAATTGGAAATGTTTTGAAATGGAATGTGAATCTGTTTGAGGTTTTAATTTTTTTTCCATATTCATGTGATTCTGTGTATCATTGAACCTAATACCGCCGTATTTGGTCGCCGAGGATTAATAACTATGGATGACTGCAGCATCCGTAGCCGTTAGTTTGGGCCTCCAAGTAGGGGGATGTTACATAGTTCCATGTAGTATTATATCAAAATTCAGCAAGGCTTAACCATTTAACCCACTTATGTGGTTTGTGGCCACAAAACCGTCTCAAGTAACACTCTACTTCCTTGTTAGTAATTGCCAAGTGGCCATCTGATTGTGGATAGTAGGAAGAACTCATAGCTAATGAACAACCTTGCAATTTGAATAATTCTAGCATTAATTAACCAGTAAAGATTGAATCCATGTAACTTCCAATAGATTGTTAGCCGATGCAACTTATACACCTCATCAAAGAACACTGCTGCATATGGATGAGATTGTAGGAAAAATGCGCATATTTAGTTAATCTGTCAACTACCACAAAGATGACTATGAACTTGTTACATTTAGCCAAGCCAATAATGAAATCTATAATGGCATATTTCCACTCTTTTTGGTATTGGCAATGGCTGTAATAGACTAAGGTATTGTGCATCTCTAATTTATTCCTTTGACATATGTCATAACTTTTTTTACAAACTGCTACACATCTATTTTCTATCCATACCAAAAAAGAACATGTTTCAATCTCTTCAAAGTTCTTTCAATGCTACAGTGGTAGGCTAATAGAGTTGAGTGGTATTTTGCTAGCAAAAGTTTATTAGCTTTGTTATTGTTTGAACCAAAAATGGCACAAACATCCAATAGATTGGGTAGAGAGTATAAAAGTGAAGAAAATAAATGAAAAACGAGTAAGAAAGAACACATAGAGTTTATGGTGGTTCGACGTACTCCGCTCTACGTCCACTTAATGATTTTTATTGCTTATCTTGTTGATTACAGGCAGAAGTTCTTATGGGTCGGTACAAGTCCGACTGAGATTATAAGAAATTAGAGTAAGAGCTAAAAGATCCTATAAAATGAGCCCTACCCCTCTATTTATAGAAGTGGAGAGCCTAAAATCTCGCATAAAAGATCTTCAGACCGTTCTCCTTGCTATAAACCAGTTCTCCATGGAAATAGGTTGCCACCTCATTAACTTGGATGGGCCTGTACAACTCCAAGGGTAGGGTCGATACCGACCCATAATATTTCCAAATTGGCTGCCTTCAACTCTTCGCTTTGGCTCATCTTGTGGTTAGCTTCATGATTCCTAATTGTTTGCATTAATAATAGCTTGTTTTGGAGTCCAAATGACGGAGTTGTAGATGAATGAATTTTTGATTCAAGAGTTCGTGGAGATCGATATGGAATTACATTGAATTGACAAAAAAAACACTCGAAATAGATTTCTAACATCAAATACGGCTAGTGGGCAGAAGATAAACTCCAATGGTGGAGTATTTAGGGGTCGGTACCGACCCAACACCTTAGGATTTTAGGTCCTTGGATTTTTCATGGTGGTCTCGTGTTTGTGTTGTGATTTTGGTTGTGCTTGAGTTTGGGGTTTCATGGTCACCTCTTCGGGCATCTTGCCTTGATAACTTTGAAATTTAACTCGTCGATTTTGTTCGTATAGTGCCAGGTCAAAAGGCAAGATAACATTTGACCCCAAAGCATGCCTTGTGAATGGAATGTGTGCTTTGCTTGAGAACAAATGTGATGTTAATCTTCGACAGTTGAGCTCTCTGGCCACTTCAATCTTGGTGAATCATCCAGTTCCTTCAGATTTTCTTATAATTCAAAGGTCGTTACAACTTGTCATAACCTAAGACTCTAGACTTTGCCTAAGCGTTATCTATGCATCATCATTCTGATTTCATTCGGAGTTATTACATCACATACCAAAATCACCCAGTGTTCACCTGGGATTTAAATCATTATCATTTTGATTACAGGGCATTCTAATCCTTTCCTCAAAATCAAATCTATTTTCATCTCAGGTTCAATCTTTCCAGATCATTTTACATTCAGTTTATGCGCGATCTCTCTGAATTAGTAATCAAATTCGTGGCCATTCAGGGTCGATAGTTAAATCCACGATCTCTTCAGATCAGTAGTTGAGTTATGGCCATTCGAGGTTGGTAATCAAATCCATGGTCGTTCGGGTCTGATAACCAAATCCATGGCTATTCAAGCCCGATAACCAAATATATGGTTGTTCGGGGCCGATAATCAAATATGTGGCCGTTTGGGGCCAATAATCAAATCCACAATCATTCGGGGCCGATAATCAAATCCGTAGTCGATCGGGACCAATAATCAAATCCATGGTCTCTCCAAACCCTTGCCAAGCCCGATCCGCTCGCTCTTCAACGAGGGGACTCAGCGATAAGCAAGCCCATCCGCTCACTCTTCGGTAAGGGGACTTGCTTCTTGCACTCCGGTCCCATCTTTCTGGACGGACTTAAAAGCGATCAATATTAGTTATCATGTTCAAGTGGGTTCTAATAATCAAATTCAAACGTTCAAAACAACATAATGTCTAACATCAAGATAACTGCCTCGTCGGGCGTTACAGTCCAGCATTCAGCTCAAAGCGTGCCTACGGATAGTTCAGGATCTTATACATGATTAAGTGGCTAGACTGTGTTATTGCATAGTTCATTGATAAGGGGAAATAGAGTGCGAGAACAAAACCTAATTCCTTACCATCCCGATCAAGAGATGACTATCCTTGTCCTTAATCCAGCGCTATTTCCATTCGCTGCGATCGATGGTTGCTCCTATTCCGCCACCACAATTCGATTTCTTATGTACTGCTGTAATCAATTATCTCTGACCTGTTCTCGATTAGATCCTGTAGGTGCCCACAGTCGTTTGTGTTATACCCATTCAGCTCATGCAATAGGCGGTATTTTCTAGATGCCTTTTCATGCTCCGTGGGCTCTCTTCTTGCCATCTTTTGATAAGGATCTTCCCTGTAGTATCCAGATAAATCCACTCCAAGGTCCCATTTAAATCCGTGTAAGAAGAGAATCTCGGTTCTCTCCTTTGCCACTTTGATCCTTCAAAGCTATTGTCTATCTTCCATTTTCCTTTATCCTTGCTAAATCTTGCTTCGAGCGATCTTCCACCCTCTAGAGCATTAACCTCTTCCTCATTAGCCTCAGCATTCTCCTGACGTAGAAACCTTTCAGCCTCATGATAAAATCTACGAGATCCCTCGAAGGATCCTTTTCAAAAGCTATATTGAAGTCTATCTTAGGGGCTATCCTTGAAACTACCGCCATCAAGACCATTGAAGGATCTGGCTTATCATCCGTGGCAACCGCCGGATTAAACCTTGTTAGAAAACTCGTAAGGGTCTCTCCGGCCCTTTACTTCATACTTGCTAATGTCATTACATTTTTGAATCATGAAATATGGACTCGGAACTGCTTCACGAATTTGTTCACCAATTCGGCCTATGTGTTGATGGAACCGTTCTCCAGCTGTATAAACCATAACGCCGCCAAACCTATCAAATATAAAGGGAAACCCTATCACATAACCTCTTTAGACGCACCCAACATCTCCCTGTGCCGGATGTAGCTCACCAAATGAACCATTGGATCCGTCTTCCCCTCGTACATTTCCAGTGTAGGTAACTTGAAATCAGGCGGATTCCTAGGATATCGAATGTTTGGAGTGAATGGACTTATTCTCACATCTTCCAAACTCTGATTACGCAATCACCCCTCATAGCTTGTCTCACCAACTAATCAAGTTTGTCATTGTCATTCAAAGGAACTCTAAGGTTAGCATTCTCAGCCTGCTCCCCGACTCTATGAGGGAATTCTGGTACATACTCCTCCGGCTGTGCTTCTGCATTCTATTCCGCATTCAAACGCTCCACTTCAGCTCCAAAATGTACATTATTCCTTCAAGGCTAGAACGACCCATGCCCCCAAGACCTTGGGGGTCGACTCTGACCCATGCTTGTAGGTCGATGCCGACCCATATATTTGGCTTAGGGTTTGTCCTAGGTTGTCATACCTCACTCCAAGGTAGCTTTTCTCCAGCTTCAGGTCCTTGATTCTGATTTGCAGCATTTATTCTATTTTTCTAAAGAAATTCTCCATCATTTGTTCCTGACGTGCTATCATCCTTTCCTACAGTCCATTCATCATAGTTTCCATCTCATCCATGGTTATATAGATTGATGGAGGGTAAGCTCCTAAGGACGCCTCTTAGGTACACCCTGGTTGATTTCCTCTAATAACAGTCTTTTTGGTTGATTATCTAGCCATTTAGAATCTTCCCAAGTCTTGAATCAGCAAGTTCAATTCTCAATGAAAGTACCAAAATGTTTGAACCAAAAATGCCACATTCACCTAATAGATTGAGTAGAAAATATAAAAGTGAAGAAAATAAATGAAAAACGAGTAAAAGAACACATAGAGTTTATAGTGGTTAGGCGTACTCCGATCCTAATCCAGTTAATGATTTTTATTTATTATCTTGCTGATTATAGGCAGAAGTTCTTACGAGTCGGTACAACTCCGACTATGGGTCGGTACAACTCCGACTGAGATTATAAGAAATTAGAGTAAGAAGAGTAAGAGGCAAAAGATCATGAAAAATGAGCCCTACCCCTCTGTTTATAGAGGTAGAAAGCCCAAAATCTCGCACAAAATATCTCCAGCCCATTCTCCTTGCTTTAGACCAGTTCTCCATGAAAATAAGTTGCCACCTCATCAACTTGGATGGGTCGGTACAACTCCAAGAGTAGGGGTCGGTATCGACCCATAGTATTGCCAAATTGGTTACCTTTAACTCTTCGCTTCGGCTCATCTTGTGGTTAGCTTCGTGATTCAATAGTTTTTTACATCAATAATAACTTGTTTTGGAGTCCAAATGACGGAGTTGTAGATGAATGAAATTGCTGATTCAAGAGTTCGTGGAGATCAATGGGGAATTGTATTGAATCGACAAAACAACATTGGAAATAAGTTTCTAACATCAAATAGGGCTAGTAGGCAGAAGATGAATTCCAATGGTGGAGTATTTAGGGGTTGGTACCGACCTATTTGATGGGGTCGGTAAAGATCCAACCTTTGGGAATTTGGGTCCTTTGGATTTTTTGTGGTGGACTCGTGTTTCTGTTGTGATTTTGGTTGTGCTTGAGTTTTGGGTTTTGTGGTCGCCTCTTCGGACTTCTTCCCTTGATAATTTTGAAATTTGACTCGTCGAGTTTGTTTGCATACTGCCTGGTCGAAAGGAGGGATAATTATTATCATTTGGATCGATAATTATTTTCCCATTATAGAAAAATAAACCATCAATTTTTTCGAATTTTACTACATCTAGTGTGATAACCCGGATTTTCGAACAGCTGTTAATTTGTAATTAACAGGATTTGATTTATTAAAACACTGATTTATTAATTGAACAAATAAATCTGATAATAAATTTATAGGATATGTATATAGATGAATTAGAGCTATAATAAATGATAAATTATAAATATCAGGATAAATATTCATTGATAGTCTCCTAATATAATTATTGAAATTTGATGATATTTGATTAATGATTTTCTTTTGTAAGCATTTATTTTAGCAAAATTCACCTTTTATTAATAGATATATGCAAAACTTATCATATGATAGTTATTTTATTTTCATACATATATTTTTGGTTTATAAGTGAAACTTGGATTTAAAAATTCAAAATAATATCTTGAGAATGTGATAATTTATTAATGTATAAGTTAGTATCAAAATTTATTTTCTTAAAGGTTATATAAGTGCAAATTAAGGAGAAGTATAAATATAAATTTATAATATATATATATGAAAAACATAAAACACTAATGATAAAATTAAGTTCATAGCTTAAGTTTAAAAAGGATTTAACAAAGATTAATAATTTCTTTAAATAAATATACAAGTTGTATATGTATAAAGGTATTAGAAAAAAATAAGGACATAAATATAATATGAAAAAAAAATATAAATTTATACAAAATTTACATGTGTAAACATTTAAAATAGGCATTCAAACATGTGTAAGTTTAGAGAAACATGCATTAACAAGTGGCATTAGTTTCTTTTTAATGGAAACACATATAGATTAAGTGATTAAAGAAAATCGGACTGTACATTTTTATTTGTTCATCTCTACTCCTACTCTTCCATTTTTCTTTCATTCATCTAAAACCAGAAAGGAAACAAAGTTTAAAAACTTTCAAACTGGAAACTGAAAATCAAATTATACAACAACAACTATTTCAAGTCAACCTGATCTAAGCAAGCAAGGCTAGTAGTAGATTCAACTCAAGATCTATGCAAGAAGATCAGTACAAATCAAATATAATAGGTTCCAGATCAAAAATAAGAAGCTGTCCTCTGTTTATAAATAAAGGTGAGTAAACATCTAAATTAAAAACAGTTTTAAAAATCTGTGATGTGGTTTAAATGTTTGTGACAAAATTTCTATAGATGATGGTTGTATGTGTTTATGTATGTAGATGCATGTGTAGATATATGATGTCTGTGATCTACCTATGAATGCCTGTGAACATATATACATATATGAGCTCTGTTTATATTCCAGGCTCATCTTCCCTAGGAAAAATTTAATTTGCTCGGCACCCAATTGATTTTAGGCTTAGATCTTTTATTTTAATAATGACTGTAGGATTCACATCATTGTTAAAACAATTGCAAGCAGAAATACCCAGTGGATGTTTCAAGACTAATACATTACAGTAGGAAATGAATAATGGTCAGAAATAAATCATCATAATTTCTAAATTCGATTATATATTCAGATTAGTATTGTAAAATGTTGAATTTAGGAAGAAGAATCTCGATATTTAGTTAAGTATTGATGGAGAAATTCGAAGATGAACATAAATCGAGTTTAGTTCAATTCCTGGCGATCGGAATGATTTTGGGTCTCGAGGTTCAGGTGATAGCTTGGTGGAGAATCATAGTTCATCTGAAAAATACTCGCTGGGGTTTCAAACAACTGTGATGACCGGACGACAACAATTTAGGGTTAAATGCCCAGTTTTGTTGAGATGGTAGTCGAGGTTACTGGGACGTCGGTGATGCTTCGTGTTCGATCGCAAGGGTAGGAATGGAAGCGTGGTGACGTAGTGTTGCTTTGGACATGGTGGCAGGATTTCTGGTGGTGGGTTTCATCGTCGGCGAGATGTTTAGTCGATCGAGTTTTGGGTTCCTGTGTGTTGAAGTGTTCGATTTCGAATCGAAGGCGAGATCGTCGGAGCTAGGAGTTCGAGTGGGACGGCGAGGTCATCAGCGACTTGTCGAAGGCGGCAGGGTTGATCGGAGGGGCGGCGAGCTTGCGTGCACGTGCACGTGTGCACGGGGTATTTTGGTTCTGGGTTTCGCTTGTTTGGGGAAGAAGCTATGTGCTCGGGTCGAACTCGAGATGATGCGTGGTTTTCTCGAAGCAGATGGTGTTCGGGAAAAACTCGAAGTAGACTCGGGAAAAGGAAAGTTTTGTCTCGAGTTCGTTTTCGAGTTGGTCGCGAGTGTTTCCAGAAATAATTTTAAAGTTTAAAAGCATAACAAAGTTTTAAATTTAAAGTAAATCAAGATTTGACTATTTCTTAAGAACAAATTTCTTTATATAATAAATGCTTTTAAATATTGGTTTAAGAAGGTTATATGATTATTTAGTTAAATTCTTAAGTTATTTTTAAACTTCAATGAAATATGTGATTAAGTAGTTTATTAAAAGATAAAATGTTTTAAATATATATGTTAATCATAATTGGATAATTAATAAAGAAAAGGTTTATCTTAAAGTTAATTAAGGTCTTGGAAATTAATGAGTAATTAAATTTATGAAGTAATTAAAGAAAAAAGTAATTAATTAATGATTAAGAATTAATTAATTAATAATTAAGGTTTATATATCAATTAATTAGAGATTAATTAATGTAGGTAATTAAGGATTAATTTGTTAAGGGTTAATTAATTTAATTAGTAATTAGAGGATAATTAATCAATATAAGTAAATTATAAGATAATTAATTTAAGTGATTAATTAAGGATAATTACTGTAAATGGTTAAGGATAATTAATTTGGAAAAATTAATTAAAGACTAATTACTTAATGTAAATTAAAGTATAATTAATCAAGGATGATTAATTAAAATAGAAATTTTTCTGGATGATTAATTAATTGGTTTGTAATTAATAAGCAAGGTCTAAAAGTAATTGAAGTAATTAATTTAATTCATTTGTGGTTAATTAAATTAATTAGAGATGGTATGGTTGATAAATCTTGCTATGAATGATTGAATGATATTGTATGCCTTAGATTAGTTGATATCTCTGGTATGTGATGTGGAATGCTATGTGATATAATATGTTTAGATTAAAACAGTGACATCCTGTATTTAAAGTTTGAATTGTATTTCATTTGAATAACTTGGGTTAAGATGACATTGGATTCGAAGAGACAGGAGTCGGGTATTAGTTAATACCCGAAACCACTTCGATTCTTTATAGATCGATATGTGAAGTAAGTATTGAGCATAACAAGTAATGAACTCGTAGTGAAGTATGAGTTACCCCGGGTTTTTATTTTATGGTTTGCACTTAGTATTTCAAAATTGTATGGGTTTACTCACGCTGGTTTCCAGCCTGACCCGGGTGTTACTTTGTTGTAATGCTCGGGTCAAACCGAGTATTACAGATTTCCAGGTAAGGACGTTCTGGAGCTCAGGAGGCGAGCTGGATGGCAGGAACGTATGAAGTGTATTCCGCTGTGATATATTATAGTTGTCTGATACATGTTAATTCTATCTGTCTAGTATATTTGTGAATGTTGTAACTCTGATGTATAAAAATGTAATTAACAAATACAGTTTTTCTTTGTATAACTGATATTATTATTTGATATTGTATTTTGATCCGCTGCGAATGTGAGAATCTGTGTCTTGTTCTGTTTCTTCTTCTATCTCTTTTCCTTTTCTTCTAACTATCTGGAATTTTCGAGTTCGAAAATTCCGGGTCGTTACATCTAGTCTCTGTCTATAGTTTATTGTCCAAGTCTTGGAAATAAGTGTCTGATGGAGTTCTTTCTTAACTTCATCCAGCCAATCACATTGTACCATAGAAACTGCATGCAATTCTAATGAAGATTGAATTAAAGTCTATGGTTTACAAGTATTCTATTCATCTCTTATTGATAAACTATCGGCTACTGTATTTTCTTTTCCAACCTTGTATTCCACAGTATAATGAAAGCCATGTAATTTAGCAAGCCATTTGCTTTGTATTCTTGAATGAAGTTTTTGCTCCAAAAGTATTAGAGACTTTTATGATCAGTTTTAATAATAAACTTCCTTCCAAGTAGATATTCTGACCACTTTTTAATTGCTAGCATACGAGCTAACAATTCCTTCTCATATATTAATTAGTAAACGCTCTTTCCTTTCAATGCTTGGCTAATATAGGAAATTGGTTTACTATTTTGTAACAACACAACACCCATTCCAACTCTTAATGCACAAAATCTTGGGAAAAAATAGATATCGCAAGTATTGAAGGACATATTAAGCACTGCTTTAAAGTATCAAATGCTATTTCATCATGTTGTTTTGATGGAGGTACCATGGGAAGTGGAGAAAAAATAGCATGGAAGTTACTGAGAATAACTTCTAAGACTGGTGGAATAGAAGGTGAGGTGGATGTGGAATTTTTATGAAGGAGTATTAATGGTGGGCTTTCAATAGTATATTTTTTCATGTGTATCATGATGCATATATTCTGACCATTAGTATCCTTTTTAATAGTGCGAGCTAAAACAATTTGAGTTTCTTAGTATGCAGGCCTTGCCATACTACCCATTGATCATACAAGGAAAATTTAACTTGAAGCCTTTTAAAGTTAAAAATAATGTCATCTAATTTTTACGTCCATTGCACCTATAAAACCACTTGATAACCCCGAGTGGAAGGAGCAATAGATCCACATGAATTTTTTCCCCTTGGCATGATTTTTCCACACAAGAACAAATGAACTGATCATGGAGTTTTTCTCAACTAGAAATATAAACTTCAAACTTTCTAGTATGATCAATATGCAACCTAGATTTTCTAGCTAAATCGATATTTATAAAATTGTGTGTAGATCCTGAATCAATGAGCATATTTATCATTTGGCCATTTACGCTAACTTAGTATTGTTTGTAGCTACACAACACATTGCTTCCAAGGAAATAAAAGGTTTAATTTTCATCTTGTTCATTTTCCTGTTTATTCTTCTTCTGCATGCTTCCCTTCAAATAATATTGGTTGATTCCCTTGCATTGTGCCTTTCAAAACAAACACATATTTATTTTGACACTTATTCTCAGGGTACCACTTTTCATCACATGTATAACACAACTCTTGACTTCTCCTTCACAATATTTCATTGGAAGTGAGCTTTTTTAGTTGAGGAGTGATTGGAAATTTTAAAGTAGATTCTGCAAGAGGTTTAAATGTGTTTCGTTTTGGAGGAGGAGGTGATGAAGTTGTTGAGAAGGAAGGTAAGATTTGAATCGGTATTGATAAGGTTGTTTAAATGACTTCTTCAATAAACTGCATTTTTCTTCACTAATTTTGGCTGATGCAATGGCATCTCTTAAGCGTTTTGGTTGTGCTGACAACTCATACTTAATTTCATCTTTTAAGCCACATACGGAACAATATAGAATGTGTTTGTTTGGTAATTTGTCAAGTAAACCGAGTATTTGTTCAAACTTGCTTAAGTATTCTCTTACAACTCCTGTTTGTTTAACATATGATAAAGCTTCAAAAGGTCTTTCGAAATCAATTGTGCTAAATCTAGTAATTATTTCCTCTTTGAAAAACCTCTCACTCAAATTAATTCTCTACGTTAACAGATAGCCAATGGAACCATTGCGGCTTCATTTCGAAAGTGAAATGAACAAATTTGAACTCTCTCTCTAATAGATATGTGATAGTATCTAAATACAAGTTCAATTTGTTTGATCCAAGCCAGTACATCCTTAGATCCATCAAATACAGGGAATTTTAGTGACATAGATTTATGATGTAAAAGTGAAGAAAATATATGTAAAGAAGACCGAGAATTATGATTCATAAGCAAATCATGTCCAAAGCAAAGGGGTGTAGCTCCATTACCTTATTTAGGAGCAGATCCTAAAATACTCATGATGAATTCAAATTATGAGAAAGAGGTACTTGTCGACCATTTTATGCTCGAATCACTCTAGTATTTCTAGGTGTTTGAGTTTGCTTCAGACCTTTCAGCTCCTGAAAACCTAATTGCAACGAATTCTGAATTCTTGAATTTATGTTTGGATTTGGCTCCTATTGATAGTTATTTATGAAGCAAGGGTGAATTAAGTAATTCTTATTTCTATAATTTAGCTTTTAGTTTCCCCAATGTGGTTTGAACTTAATCAACATTTTTAGAGTCGATGTGAGAATTTTATACCACTTGTGACATGAACGCATCAAATTTTTAAGAAATGCCATGGCGATATAAGGTGAAGAGGAAGTAAGTAAGTGGAGGAGGAAGAAGAAGATATAGAATTCTGGAGGGAGAAGTAGGAGAAAAAGATTCAGGAGGTAACTTTCTTATTCAAAGCCATACCTGAACCATCAGTGTGTCAATGATGCATATATAATGCACTAGTGTTATCATGACCGGATCCAATCGTGGTCCGACCTCGAAAAACCCTGAACCATGGACCACTACGGTTTGAAACTCAATTAGACCTCAGCTTTGTACGAACCAAAGGTCGAACTTTCAAACTAAAGATTCAACCGTCAATGTTACCTAGTTGAACCATAGTTTTCTTATTTTCTTCTTACTTTTTCACTGTATATCGTTATCATTCTCTCTACAGTTGCAAAGAAAAATAAATAAATCTGTATTTGAAAAATAATAACCATCCCAAAATTTAAACAACAAACTCTACCATCTTATTCTTTGATGCTGCAAGCACTTCTAAGACCGTTATTAGCTTCGTCAAGTTCACCGTTACTAAGCTCCTACTGTTGTGCACTACTAATGCGCGCACAACAACAACTGTGTTGGTGCTGTTTTGTAACTGCATTTATGCATAACTACTGTAGTTTTGCGCTAGAACAATACATAATTTCAGTTGTGCAACTTTTATTATAGATATTGAAGATCCTCTACGACTCGCCAGGACTTTTCTTTTAATACTTTTGCGTCAAATATGTACTTAAATGTATAAAATTTTTAAAAATAAAAAATGCATGGTTCTGATGGTTGAACCATCAAAACCGTGAAGATTTAGTCGTTATGGTTGGATGCATGGTCCGATCATGATAACCATATAACAAACACCTGGGCCTAAACATACACATCCGGCTACTAACACCTAATGCATGCAACATGTTTGATCAGTTGATTATCACACTTATCACTTAAGTTTCTCTTTGAATAGGTAGCCTAATGATCATCAAAGTCTTTTATGCTTGGCTCGAGTGATGTGGCATGTTACAGAAGTTTAAATTATCTTAAGGGCTAATACAAACAGTTGTTGATAGAGGTGTAACCATTGAAGATAAAGTCTTTAACTGTGATAGCAGAGCGTCAGATCTCTTGGTTTTGGCCATGGAAATGTAAATCAGAATGAGTAGAGTCGTAGAAGGAAGAAGAGTTGGTGATTTGGAGAGAAGAAAGAAGAAGAAGTGATATAGAAGGTAAATTTTATTATATCTTTCATATCTCAAATGATAGTGTATCAACGGTACTTATACAAACCCAAAATGTTAGTGTATTAGTGATACATGCACACACACTCACACACAATTGGGCCCAAACACACCTAGCTCACTATAATTAATGCATACAACATATTTGATCAATTAACTGACACATTAAGCACTCAAGTCCCTCTTTGAAAAGGTAACCTGATGACCATTGATAGCTTCTCCGCTTGGCTCTGAGGACGTGGCATGTCACAACCGCCCCTCTCTTCAATTTTTGACCTTGTCTCAAAGATGGGAAATCGAGCTACTGACTTCCAATAATCCTCCCAAGTAGCTTCTTCAACTGGTTGTTGCTTCCACTTTACCAAAACTTTAGTTATAGTGCCATAAGGTGATCGAGCTGGACGTCGAGCAAGAATTCTTTCTGGTTCAACTATTATCTCCATCGAGAAAGTGGGCAAGTCTTTTTGTATGATAATATTAGTTCCCACTTTTTGCTTGAGTTATGACACATGGAACACTGGATGAATATTAGTCGTTGATGGTAAATTAAACTTATATGCCACTAAGCCTATCTTTTGTATAATTTCATATGGACCATAAAATTTTGGTGACAACTTCGTAGTTTTTTGATTACTAACAAACAATTGCCTATATGGTTGTAATCAAAGAAATACTCAATCCTCAACTTGAAATTCTCTTTCGATCCTATGAGCATCAGCGTATTTTTTCCATTCTCTCCTTAGCTTTATTAATACTATTTTTAAGAGTTGCAAAGCTATGTCTCTTGCATATAGTTCCTCTTCTACTGCTTGGACTTTTACTGATTTTGGGACATAAGATAGTAAAGTAGGAGGTTGTCTACCATAAGTGCTTTAAAAGGTGTTGTTTGAATAGATAGTTGCCATGTAGTATTATACCAAAATTCAGCAAGGCTGAGCCACTTAACCCATACATGTGGTTTGTGACCACAAAAACACCTCAAGTAACATTCTACTGTCTTGTTAGTGATTTCTGTCTACCCATCTGATTATAGGTGGTAGGAAGAACTCAGAGCTAATGAACAACCTTGCAGTTTGAATAGTTCAGACCATAAGTTACTAGTAAAGACTGAATCTCTGTCACTTACAATGGTTTTTGGTAACCCATGCAACTTATATACGCATCAAAGAACATTCATGCCACTTGTTGTGCTGAATATGGTTGAGAAAGTGGGAAAAAGTGAGCACATTTAGTTAATCTATCAACCACTACAAAGATAACTGTGAATTTATTACATTTAGGTAAGCCAATAATAAAATCCATACTAATGTCTTCCCACACTCTTTCTGTGGTTGGAAATGGCTATAATAATCCTAGAGATTGTATATTTTCTAAATTTTCTCTCTGGCATTATCACATTTTTTTACAAATTGTTGTACATTAGTTTTCTATCCATGCCAAAAAAACTTGCTTCAATCTCTTCAGAATTCTTTCAGCATCAGAGTGGCATGCTAATGGTGTAGAATGATATTCTATCCGCAAAAGTTATTTAACTTTATTATCATCTGGACTTATAATGGTTTTTCTTTTGTAGAAAAATAAGCCATCAATTTTCTTGTACTTCTATGCATCTATTTTCCCTGACTTTAATTTATTATCCAGGTCTTGAAAATAAGGATCTGAAAGAATTCTTTGCTTGACCTCTTCTATGAAATCACATTGTACCATAGAAACTACATATAGTTCTAGTGAAGATGGAATTAAATTTTCTGGTTGAGAATTATTGTGTTCGATCTCTTCTTAACAAAAAATCAGCTACTGTATTTTCCTTGCCAGCTTTGTATTCCACAGAAAAATCAAAATCATGTAATTTAGCAAGCCACTTGCTCTGTATTCCTGATTGAAGCTTTTTCTCCTAAAGATACTTGAGACTTTTGTGATCAGTTTTGATAATGAACTTCCTTCTAATGGATATTGTGATCATTTTTTTATTTCTAGCATAAGGGCTAATTGTTCTTTTTCATATACTGATAAGTACATGCTTTTTACTTTCAATGCTTGACTAATATAAGCAACTGGTTTATTGTTTTGCAACAGTACATCACCCATATCCACTCCAAATGCATCACATTCCACCACAAAATCTTTGGAAAAATCATGCATAACAAGTATTGGAGGAGAGACTAGGCACTGCTTCAAAGTATCAAATGCCATTAGAGCTTCATTAGACCAAGCAAATGAATTCTTCTTTAGCAAATTAGTGAGTGGTTTAGCAATGATTCCATAGTTTCTCACAAATCTTCTACAGTAACCTGAAAGGCCCAAAAATCCCCTTAATACTTTTAAACTATTAGGAGTTGGCCATGATTGAATTGCCAATGTCTTATTTGGGTCCACAGCAATACCCTTATGAAACACTACATGCCATAAATAAGAAATTTCGGTTTGTGCAAACCGACACTTAGAAAGTTTTAAAACTAATTTGTTGTCTTGCAATATCTACAGTGTCAAAGAAATATGAAGTAAATGACCATGCCAACTTTTACTGTAAATCAATATATCATCAAAGAAGACTAATAAAAAATTTCTGAGATATGGTTTAGAAATAGAATTCATCAATGCTTAAAATGTGATGGGGCATTAGTAAGATCAAATGGCATCACCACAAACTCATAGTGTCCTTCACGAGTTCTAAATGTTGTTTTATGGATGTCCTCCTCATGCATTCTTATTTGATGGTATGCCAACTTTAGATCAAGCTAAGAAAAGAAAATATAGCTAGCCAATTCATCAATTAATGGTATAGGAAACTTATCTTTGATACTTGCTTTGTTTAGTTCCCTATAGTCAATACACATTCTCTACGACCCATCAGATTTTTTAAACATGACCACTGGAGCAACATAAGAACTGGAACTTGATCTGATTATACCAGTTTGTAACATTCTTGTATCATTTTTTCAATCTCATTTTTTAAATGAAATGAATGATTATATGGCCTTAGACAAATAGGTTTAGCATTTTGTAGTAGTGGAATTGATGGTCACATTGTCTAGATGGGGGTAATGAAGAAAGTTGAGAAAAAACAACATGGAAATTATCAAGGATAAGTTGTAACTCCAATGGAATAGCAGGTGAGGAAGATGTAGAATTTTTATGGAGGAGTTTCAGTAGTGGGCTTGTAACAGCAGAATTTGTCATGTTTATCAGGAAGCATATACTCTGGCCATTGATATCTTTGGTAATAGTATGAGCTGAACTATCTGAGTCTCTTAAGGCTGCAGTCCCTTCGAAACAATACATTGATCATATAAGGTAAATTTAACCTGGAGATTTTTAAAATTAAAAATGATGTCATCTAATTCTTGCATCCATTGCACCCCTAAGACCACTTGACAACCTCCTAATGGAAGGAGGAGGTCTACTTGAATTTTTGTTCCTTAACATGATATTTCTACACAAGAACATATGCCATGACCATAAAGTTTTTATCCACTAGCAATGTAAACATTAAATTTTCTAGTAAAATCAATATGCAACCCAATTTTCTTGCTAAATCGATGTTAATAAGATTGTGTGTAGATCCTGAATCGATGAGCATGTTCATCATTTGGCAATTAATGCTTCCTTGAAGTCTGATGGTATTGTTTGCAACTACACCACACGTTGCTTCTAAAGAAATAGAGGGTATAATATCTGTACTTTGTTCCAATGCTTGTAAGTCATTTTCTTCTTGTGCATGCTTCTCTTCATTCAATATTGGTTCGTCACCTTGCAGCGTTCCTTCCAAAACAAGCACATGTTTATTTTGACACTTATGCCCTGTGTAACGATCCCGAATTTTAAATTATTTTAAATTAATAATTGAATTAAATTTTGATTTAAAATTGTGAAGTTGTTTGAATTTTTCAAGTTTAATATGAAAAATATATTTGAATTTAAATTTGAATTGGGAATTATAAATTCAGATAACATATTAATTATGGAAAGTCGTTTACAATGCAAGCAACAAATAAAGTTAATTCGTTTAAAAAAATTTCTAAAGAGTTAAACGGGCTTTAATTGCAATGTTGGCCCATGGAGTTTGTGCCGTGATATCTCGAGTTATACCCGCCCCTCTTTCTTTTTCATTCATTCGAAACCTAAAACCTAAAAATCAAAACAAAAAAAAATGGCGGCCTAAAATCGTTCGTTCCTCTTCGACAAAAAAATTAGGGTTCCGAGAAATTTGACGATCGAGGCTCTTATTGCTCGATTGTCTCTGGAGAAGATATCGACCGCTCTTGACCTTTGCTTTGCTTGCAACAAGGGTTTCGTTTTCGATCGGCGAATCTTCGCTCTGCTCACCGTTGCTCCAATTTACGCCTCGAACAAGGTGAGTAATTTTATTACTCACATCTAATTTAAAGTCAAACGATCTTTTGTTTTTTTGATTTCCATGATTTTGATATTTGTTGGAAACTGCTGCTTTGAATTCTCTGGACTTTGAGTTGATTTTATTTGGCCTTCGATCGTTTTTTTTGAACAGTTTCAAACTTATGTTTCGGCCATTGGATTAGGGCAGGACGTTGACGATTTTACTGACTTTTTCCATTCACGTGGTTTTGAACTGTGACTTGGTTCGAATACTTGACTCTTTGGCACCACGATTTCGAATCTGAACTGTTCGATTCCTATTTTTTTTACTTCGGTTTGTGATGTTGTTTTTGTGGTGATTTTGACTTTTGTGGTTGAACTTGCTATTGTTGATTTCTTTTGTAAATTTTTTCATCTGAGCATTTGGGTATGTATTTGAGGATTATCAGTGTTCATCTCCTTATGGAATAGTTTTGTGGTCACTCACTTGAAATCACTGCAAGTTGTAATTACATGCAAAAGTGAAATTTTGAGCTTTGTTCTTCCTGAAGCCACTTGCCTCCTCTATCAGTTCAAGTGTGTTTGTCTCATTCTTTGTCTCCATGTGTATGTACCACCCTCCAGTAGCACTGCTAATTCGTGCGTGCATTTCAGTAGTATGCACTATCCACCCGTAGCACAGCTAACCAAATATCATGCACCACTTGAGTTTGCACTTGCATATCCACTTTAAATAGCTATATCACCATGTCATGTTTATATTTTTTTATGCTCCAGTAATAATTCGTTTGGAATGTGCTGTCTGCACTCGATTCTTCTCATCTTCAACAATGATATTTTGGGTCATGTTTAAGTGAATATACTGCAGTCCTTATATTTTAGTTTCATAATGACTCTGGTCTGTTGACTTTGACATTGAATTTGTTTAAATGCGTAACCTGCTTTGCCTTGTTACTGTGTCATTCTACATGCCTGTTGTACTCTTGAAAATACATATACACTTGATCACTGCCACTGTCATGCTTAAATCCATGTCTCTGGTTTTGTAGTCATGCATGTTAATTTGTTTATATGTGCACGACTTTAATCTTGTATGTGCATATCATCTTGTAAGCTTGGATGAACTTGCTACACAACTGTTGTCACTGTTATTTTGTTGTATTTTGATGCTAGTTTGTACATGTTGATTCAGTTTGCAGTTTTCATTTTGATGTTCACCTGTCATTACTGGTTCATGTGTAGTAGTACTTCTTGTACTCTGATTGCTCTATCTTTGATGTTGAGGCTGCTTGTTTTATTTCTTTGAAAATTTCCGTGCCCTTGCGATCTCGTGGTGGCTGCAGTTTTTGTTGCAGTTTACCCTTGTATCCTTGTGGTGGCGGCAGTTTCATTTTTGTTGCATTTGCGTACTTCATACGCATACTTTGATCACATTTGTTATTTTGTCGTTTGTACCTCTGTAAGCTTGAGTTTGCATAGTTTCATCATGGTTCATGTATTACTTTGGTATTGTTGCATCACTGGTCTTTGATGTTTGGTCTGACCTGGACTGCCTGTATTCAAAAGCATTGTTGCACCACTGTATATAGCTCATTGAAGTGTTGCATTGTTGATGCTGTGTTGTGATCTTCTTTTCTCTGGCATATTAGTGTACATTCATGATAGCACTGTCCAGTTTCACAGTTGCTTAACTGTTGTATCTTTTGGAGTTTGGTTTTGTGTTTTGAAATGCTGGTGCATAGTCTTGCTTATTTCTTGCCAGTACATTCATGTGTGATTCACTGTTGCACTTGAGCTTGTTCTGTCCAGATTCATTTGAACTTAGTTGTATTTATACATTTTTTAAGTTGCACCTGTGTTGAATCCAGTTTCACAACTCGGGTTTGACCTTGTGCTCGTTTGTGAACTTCCATTGATTTTATGTGCATTTCATCACTAGTGGCGAGGCAGTGCACGGGTGCGTGTACTGCAGCCAATCAGAATTGATGTTTTAATTGATGTTTTCTATTGCTGGAATTGTTTATGTTTCGAATTCAATATATTTTGAATCGTATTTTGATTTGGTTTAAATTGATAATTTTTGTTATTAATCGCCGTTTTGGAAATTCTGTTCTTTTCTAAATCATCTTCATTTAAAAAAAAACTCTTTTCATTTATTTCAGTTGATGATTTGAATCTACTGATTTGTTGTTTCACACTGTTAAGTGTTATAATTACCGTCATCCGATTTCTTTGTAAAAGGGTCGGATAGATGGGAATTATTGTGACTGTCGTCTATTTGATTATTTAATTATTACTGCCTCTATGCACTAAATACTGAGTTTGAATTAGACTGACCTGTGTATTATTTTCTTTTGAATGTAATATTGGGGTCAGACCGAGTATTTTACAGCTTGAAGATTTTCGGGCAGCGAAGTTAGAGAGAGGGGGTAAACGCTCACTTTAGTTTCTGGAATTTTGTATTTAAAGAAATATTCCATTGTAAAAATATATTACATTGTATAAACTCTGATAATTGTAAAAAAATTCATTTTTGCGGAATATTATTGTTCTGTGATTCTGTGGCTGATTCTGTTTAAACTCTATAAACTAAATAACAATCCGTCATTTTGAACGTTTCAAGTTGGTTTAATTACCGACTAGGGGCGGTCAAAAGGGCGGGATGTTACAAGTGGTATCAGAGCTTTGGTTTACACAAAGCTTAGTTTATGGTGTTTAATATGAATAGTTACTAGAATCAATTTAAAGAAAACGTTTTTCAAATCTAAAGAAGTATAAAAAACGTTTTTTTAAGTAAAAGGTATTTTGAAAATTCAAATCCTTTTCGGAAATCCCCTCTTAAAATTTAGGTTTACGATAGTTTTTCTTCGGTAAGGTCTCAGATTTGAGTCCCGATCATTCGAAAACCCATTATCGAATTGTTGAGATTTATGAAAAGTAAAATATAAGTTAAGTGAATTAATGAATTGGTTTAAATCAAATATTTTGAATATCTCCAAAGTAATAATTGGGAAAAAAAAGACATGTCAATTTAGTTATAGCAAAGGGGATTATTGAACTATAACTTGGGAATTTGATTCTGGATTCATTTGAAAATTGAAATTTTGTTTTGATAAATGAAATTGAATATGAAATAAATATTTTTAACTTAAGAAAAGTTAAATTGAATTGAGTTAGCATTAATAAATATATGATTTGAAATTTAACTAAAGGAAAGTTAAATAAATTGAACTGGATTAGATAAATTATTGAAATGGAAATTTAAACTTAAAAGATAAGTGATTATATAATATGAATTGGGAAGTTTAAATTAATAAGTTGTATAACTTATAAAATGAGAAAATTTAAGTAAAACCAGTTGTTAAAATGGTTAAACAGTTTTGTTAAGTAAAACAAAATCTGAATTTTGAATAGTGATATGAATTTGACTTTAGTAAAAGTTAAATAAAATAGAATTTCAAATAAATTAGAGACGAACTTAATTTTTATAGTGAAAATAAATGCAAGTGAAGATAAAATGAAACATAGCTTAAGTAATGTTGAATGAGGTTGAATTTGATATCAAAATGAATTAATAAAGTGAAGCAATGAATATGAATTTGAGTTATATAAAGGAAATTCAACTTTAATTGTAAAAGTGAATTAGTGAATAAACATGGATTAGAAATGTTGTTAAGAGTTGAATAAAACTTAAGTTAAGAAGTTGTGAATATAGTAAATATTAGAATTCAATCTGAATTAGAATATAAACCAATTGAAATTAAATGTGTTAAACCAAATTGAATGTAAGCAAAGTAAATAAATTTGGTTATGTTGAATGTGCACTGGTTGTTAGATGGTTGCTAGTTGATTGTATAGAAATTCATTAAGTGTTAATGAAATTGAATTAATGGAAATTGAAAGCTAAGTAATTGAATTCAAATTGAAAGATAAGTAAATCTAAATAGAATAAAATTTGATTTGAATTGAAAGCAAACTAACTTGAATATAAATGAGTGAAAGTAAACTAATTGAATATGAATGAATGTTAGTAAAATCCAATGTAAATGAATCAAATATGATTAAATTGAAAATCAATTCAATGAATGATTTACTAAAGAACTAGTTGATTATTTTGGAAATAGAAAGAAAATGCAAGGTTCAAATGGGATTTAGATTTGAAAATTTTGAAGTTGTCAACATGATAATCCATAATAAATTTAATAGATTCAGTGATGAATTTGAATTTGAATTTGAACGTGCAGAGATTTAAGTTAAGTGAAAAACTTAATATTAGAAAATTTGAAGTTGGTTTAAAACCAATATTGTGAAAAGTATGCGGAATTCAAACTATGAATTAAGTCGAAGTTGAAAACGTTAAATGAAAAATTTGAACAATTAGTTCAACTTGAAATTTTTCAAAAAGATCGAATCTTGAGTTAAATTGAGTTTAACTTCGACACAAAAAAAACAATATAAGTTGAGTTTTGAATTTCGGATGGTCGATTTGGATTGTATGTCTAACATTGTGAATTGATGACATATTAATTGATCTCTATTAAATATATATCTGTTTGGTGGCGGAGAATTTATTCTCTTAGCTTAACACCCTTCTCTGAGACGTACGAGCTCAGAGGTTATATATCGGTAGACATCAATTATGTGGTGTGAATTGACAAGGTAACATGTAATCCAAATCGAATGTGAAGTCTATAATAAATGGAATTATGAATATGAATTGGGTTTGAGATAACCTTAAAATTTCCAAATCGACTTAGAGGACAAATTTAAATCGGTAACGAGATGAAAAATTCAGGAATCCTCTATTTGTTATGGGTATGAAATATGTAAGTTTTCAGAACTTATATATATGAATGCGGTAAATTCGAAAAACCATCAGTTTGGAAAGTCATTGTTATGGAAATCTTATGTAAGTTTACATAGATATGATATGTACGAAATGTGAAATGAAGTACTATATGTATATGACATTATGTTTTCTAAACTGAGGATATGGAAAAGTACCTTCCATTTAAAATTTGAGAAGGTGTTGGAACTCGGTATGAGTGTCCATTTGAAATTCGTAGCTACGTAGAATTTCCATTAGTCGGAGTGACTATTTGAATTGGAATCCCTCGTAATGGGATCAAGTTGATGAGATCATGATTTATTGATCAGGATGAAGGTTAGCGTAATTCGAGAGGTGTGATACCTACAGTTACAAGCGATTCCACTGGGATAGTGGCGCAACCGCCGTGTAAACTACGATCTAAATGCCATAGCGAAATTTGAGGGGCGATATGCCTACGGTTACAAGCGATTCCACTGGGATAGTGGCGTAACCGCCGTGTGAACTACGATCTATGGCAACAACCATGGCGAAATTCAAGAGATGTGAAATCTACAGATTACAAGCTACTGGGATAGTAGCGTAACCGCCGGGTAATTGTGATCCATGGGGGAACGTGCTTTCCATATCCATTTTTAAAAAGAATTTTTAAGTATTTTCACTGGGAGTTGAAGCAAGTATATTTAGTACTTGGAGATTTTTAGTCCTGCGCCTAGCCAGCGTATGCCTAATGTCTGTAAGAACGATGATAGACTTGTTAGACTTCGAGTTAGTAAGTATTTTCAAACTGTAAATAGCAAATCAATAGTTTGAAATTAAAATTACATAATTCCAACTTAATGAACTAAGGAAGAAGATCTTTGAAATGTCTTGAAAGTCCACAGCTTTGGAAAAGATATCATATGCAAATCTCTAACATGAAGAATTTCAAGTTTAAATCTGAGTTTTGTAAGTCGAAAATTTTGGTAAAAGACTTTTGCGTTTTGATTGTAGAAATCAATGAACAAAGCTAGTGAGATAAAACAAAAGGAATGAATCCTATGTTTATTTATTTTTAATAAGTTTTGAGCTTAGTAAAAAAAAACTGTGTAGGGTATAAATATCGGTGAGATTTTAACAATCATTTTTCCTAAATTATAATTTCGAGACGAAATTCTTTTAAGGAGGGGAGATTGTAACGATCCCGAATTTTAAATTATTTTAAATTAATAGTTGAATTAAATTTTGATTTAAAATTGTGAAGTTGTTTGAATTTTTCAAGTTTAATATGAAAAATATATTTGAATTTAAATTTGAATTGGGAATTATAAATTCAGATAACATATTAATTATGGAAAGTCGTTTACAATGCAAGCAACAAATAAAGTTAATTCGTTTAAAAAAATTTCTAAAGAGTTAAACGGGCTTTAATTGCAATGTTGGCCCATGGGGTTTGTGCCGTGATATCTCGAGTTATACCCGCCCCTCTTTCTTTTTCATTCATTCGAAACCTAAAACCTAAAAATCAAAACAAAAAAAAATGGCGGCCTAAAATCGTTCGTTCCTCTTCGACAAAAAAATTAGGGTTCCGAGAAATTTGACGATCGAGGCTCTTATTGCTCGATTGTCTCTGGAGAAGATATCGGCCGCTCTCGACCTTTGCTTTGCTTGCAACTAGGGTTTCGTTTTCGATCGGCGAATCTTCGCTCTGCTCACCGTTGCTCCAATTTACGCCTCGAACAAGGTGAGTAATTTTATTACTCACATCTAATTTAAAGTCATACGATCTTTTGTTTTTTTGATTTCCATGATTTTGATATTTGTTGGAAACTGTTGCTTTGAATTCTCTAGACTTCGAGTTGATTTTATTTGGCCTTCAGTCATTTTTTTTTGGAACAGTTTCAAACTTATGTTTCGGCCATTGGATTAGGGCTGGACGTTGACGATTTTACCGACTTTTTCCATTCACGTGGTTTTGAACGGTGACTTGGTTCGAATACTTGACTCTTTGGCACCACGGTTTCGAATCTGAACTGTTCGATTCCTTTTTTTTTTACTTCGGTTTGTGATGTTGTTTTTGTGGTGATTTTGACTTTTGTGGTTGAACTTGCTATTGTTGATTTCTTTTGTAAACTTTGTCATCTGAGCATTTGGGTATGTATTTGAGGATTATCAGTGTTCATCTCCTTATGGAATAGTTTTGTGGTCACTCACTTGAAATCACTGCAAGTTGTAATTACATGCTAATGTGAAATTTTGAGCTTTGTTCTTCCTGAAGCCACTTTCCTGCTCTATCAGTTCAAGTGTGTTTGTCTCATTCTTTGTCTCCATGTGTATGTACCGCCCTCCAGTAGCACTGCTAATTCGTGCGTGCATTTCAGTAGTATGCACTATCCACCCGTAGCACAGCTAACCAAATATCATGCACCACTTGAGTTTGCACTTGCATATCCACTTTAAATAGCTATATCACCATGTCATGTTTATATTTTTTTATGCTCCAGTAATAATTCATTTGGAATGTGCTGTCTGCACTCAATTCTTCTCATCTTCAACAATGATATTTTGGGTCATGTTTAAGTGAATATACTACAGTCCTTATATTTTAGTTTCATAATGACTCTGGTCTGTTGACTTTGACATTGAATTTGTTTAAATGCGTAACCTGCTTTGCCTTGTTACTGTGTCATTCTACATGCCTGTTGTACTCTTGAAAATACATATACACTTGATCACTGCCACTGTCATGGTTAAATCCATGTCTCTGGTTTTGTAGTCATGCATGTTAATTTGTTTATATGTGCACGACTTTGATCTTGTATGTGCATATCATCTTGTAAGCTTGGATGAACTTGCTATACAACTGTTGTCACTGTTATTTTGTTGTATTTTGATGCTAGTTTGTACATGCTGATTCAGTTTGCAGTTTTCATTTTGATGTTCACCTGTCATTACTGGTTCATGTGTAGTAGTACTTCTTGTACTCTGATTGCTCTATCTTTGATGTTGAGGCTGCTTGTTTTATTTCTTTGAAAATTTCCGTGCCCTTGCGATCTCGTGGTGGCTGCAGTTTACCCTTGTATCCTTGTGGTGGCGGCAGTTCCATTTTTGTTGCATTTGCGTACTTCATACGCATACTTTGATCACATTTGTTATTTTGTCGTCTGTACCTCTGTAAGCTTGAGTTTGCATAGTTTCATCATGGTTCATGTATTACTTTGGTATTGTTGCATCACTGGTCTTTGATGTTTGGTCTGACCTGGACTGCCTGTATTCAAAAGCATTGTTGCACCACTGTATATAGCTCATTGAAGTGTTGCATTATTGATGCTGTGTTGTGATCTTCTTTTCTCTGGCATATTAGTGTACATTCCTGATAGCACTGTCTAGTTTCACATTTTCATAACTGTTGTATCTTTTGGAGTTTGGTTTTGTGTTTTGAAATGCTGGTGCATAGTCTTGCTTATTTCTTGCCAGTACATTCATGTGTGATTCACTGTTGCACTTGAGCTTGTTCTGTCCAGATTCATTTGAACTTAGTTGTATTTGTACATTTTTTAAGTTGCACCTGTGTTGAATCCAGTTTCACAACTCGGGTTTGACCTTGTGCTCGTTTGTGAACTTCCGTTGATTTTCTGTGCATTTCATCACTAGTGGCGTGGCAGTGCACGCGTGCGTGTACTGCAGCCAATCAGAATTGATGTTTTAATTGATGTTTTCTATTGCTGGAATTGTTTATGTTTCAAATTCAATATATTTTGAATCGTATTTTGATTTGGTTTAAATTGATAATTTTTTTTATTAATCGCCGTTTTTGCAATTCTGTTCTTTTCTAAATCATCTTCATTTAAAAAAAAACTCTTTTCATTTATTTCAGTTGATGATTTGAATCTACTGATTTGTTGTTTAACACTGTTAAGTGTTATAATTACCGTCATCCGATTTCTTTGTAAAAAGGGTCGGATAGACGGGAATTATTGTGATTGTCGTCTATTTGATTATTTAATTATTACTGCCTCTATGCGCTAAATACTGAGTTTGATTTAGACTGACCTGTGTATTATTTTCTTTTGAATGTAATACTCGGGTCAGACCGAGTATTTTACAGCTTGAAGATTTTCGGGCAGCGAAGTTAGAGAGAGGGGGTAAACGCTCACTCTAGTTTCAGGAATTTTGTATTTAAAGAAATATTCCGTTGTAAAAATGTAATACATTGTATAAACTCTGATAATTGTAAAAAAAATTCATTTTTGCAAAATATTATTGTTCTGTGATTCTGTGGCTGATTCTGTTTAAACTCTATAAACTAAATAACAATCTGTCATTTTGAACGTTTCAAGTTGGTTTAATTACCGACTAGGGGTGGTCAAAAGGGCGGGATATTACACCCTGGGTGCCACTTTTCATCATAAGTATAGCATGACTCTTGACTTCTTCTTCTCATTATTTCAGTTGAAGTGAGCTATTTTGGTTGGGAAGGAAGTGGAGCTTTGAGAGTAGATTCTGTAGGGGGTTAAATGTGTTTTGTTTTGGATGAGGAGGTGATGAAGCTTGTTGAAATGAATGATAAAGTCTGAATGGATATTGATAAGGATGTCTCGTTGATTTCTTCAATAAATTCCATTTTTCATCACTAATTTTTGTTAATGCAATTGCTTCTCTCAGACATTTTGGTTGAGCAGACACTAACTCATATTTAATCTCATCTTTCAAGCCACCCACAAACCGATCAAGAATATACTTATGTGGTAATTTGTCAAGTAAGCTGAGTATTTGTTCAAACTTACTTAAGTATTCTCCCACATAACCATTTTGTTTAACAGATGAAAGAGCTTCAAAAGGTCTATGAAAGTCAATTGTGCTAAATCTAATAATGATCTCCTCTTTGAAAACTTCCTACTCAAAGTAATTATCTACATTTATAGCTAAATAGTGAAACCGTTGCAATGCTTCATTTCGAATGTGAAATGAATAAATCTGAACTTTCTCACCATCAGGTAATTTATAATATGTGTTACAAGTTCTGCTTGCTTAATTCATGCTAACACATCATTAGATCTATCATAAACAGGAAATTCCAACTTCACAGATTTATGATGTAAAAAGGGAGATGTATGCAGATTTAATTGAGAATTGTGGTTGACATTAGAGTCATTTGAAGATAGAGGAGGTATCGATCCATTACCCAATAAGGAAGCATATCCCAAAATACCTGAAGACGAGTTTTGATTATAAGGACCTGGTATTTGATGTGAATTCCCTGTAGGTAGCTCCTTAGCACTCCTGTGATTCTGAGCTTTCTTAAGATCTTTAAGCTCCTAAAATATTAACTGCAAAGAGTGTTGAAATTCTTGGATTGAAGACTGAATCTGGTTGCTGTTAATTGTGATTTGAGATGCAAAGTGAGAGTTGAGAAGTTCATGCTTCTGTAATTGAGCTTCAAGTTTTTCTAAAGTAGTTTGAACATTAATTTCATCATTGATCTCATCGAATTGACGTGGATCTAGACCATTAGGATCAATACGAGAATCTAATACCATTTGTGACGACAGAGCATCAGATCTCTTGGTTTTGGCCATGGCAATGTAAATCAAAATGTGGAGAGTAGTAGAAGGAAGAAGAGTTGATGATTTGGAGAGAAGCAAGAAGAAGAAGTGACACAAAAGGTAAATTTTATTGCATCTTTCATATCTCAAATGACAGAGTATCGGCAATACTTATACAAACCCAAAATATCAGTGTATCAATGATACATGCACACACATAATTGGGCCCAAACACACCTAGCCCACTACAATTAATGCATACAACATATTCGATCAATTGACTGACACACTAAACGCTCAAGTCCCTCTTCAAACAGTAACTTGATAACCATTGATGACTTCTCCGCTTGGCTCTGATGACGTGGCATGCCACCTTAACAATTTGCAGTCTTCCGTGCTTAAAAGGAATGGTGCAAATTTAGTAGGTAACTTAAAGAGTATTATCGATCCTTGTAATACAATTCTTCAATTTTTTTAAAGCCTAATGTAGTCTCTTATGGGATGCTATGATATGGGGTTTTACAAAGAATTTATCGGGGAGTCCTCTTCTTGTTCGAGGAAATGCTCTTGGTGGAGCTTCTCAACCTGCGAAGGATAAATTTGGAAAACTTTTGAAACTGGTATAAATGATTAACATCCCAACTGTTCACAAGCTTAACTTGCAAGCTTCTCTTTATGCATTCTTTAGAGTCTACATGCTTTATATGGTTGAACACGGTTTTTTATGGTGGTTATGTTCACTTTACATCAAATTATGTTCACGGTGTCCCGCTCTTGTTTTAGATTAATACAAATGTTATACTGCTGATATAGAAAGAACAAGATCCCTTTAATTAAGTACTGACTGAAACAAGCAATACAAAACAGAGGTAAAATGAACTCAAAACGGTAAAAAGAAACTACTTACACAGTATTTATTTATACTAAAAAAATAAACAAATTGACTTGAAAAGCAAATAACGGCATATGGTCCTGTAAATGCTCCTAACCTTATTCCATAACTTCTGGACAAAAGACTGTTTCAAACAAAGACTTATTCAATAACCACTGCACTAATTTGCAACACTCCCCTTTAGTGCAGATGTATGATTAACAACACCAAGAGCACTTCGAAACACTTCGAATTTGGCTTCAGCCAGCGCTTTAGTAAATATGTCTACAACTTGGTCTTTGGTATGTATCTTTTGTAGCTCAATTTCATTACTCAGCTGTTTCTCTCGAACAAAGTGATGATGAATCTCGATATGCTTTGTACGTGCATGAAATACTGGGTTAGTAGCTAGTTTGATTGTACTTTCATTATCACATTTGATAGGCACTGGTAAATCCAATGCAGGATAGCTGATTTCACTAATGAATCGCTTTAGCCAAATACATTCTTTTGTTGCCATAGTTGCTTCCATGTACTCTGCCTCTGTGCTTGAGAGAGCTACTGTATTTTGTTTCTTACTGCACCAAGAAACAAAGGTTGAGCCTGTAGAGAAACAATATCCTGTGGTCGATCTCCGATCATTCACATCACCAGCCCAATCAGCATCAACAAAACCGTATAAAGAAAAAATCACATCATTTTTTTACTTCATTCCATAATTCTAGGTACCTTTCACATAGCGAAGAATGCGTTTGGCATCAATAAAGTGACCCATACATGGCCTCTGCATAAACTGAGATACAACACCAACAGCATAAACTAGATCTGGTCTAGTAATAGTTAAATAAAATAAGCTACCAACCAGTTGACGAAATGGTTTTGCATCTTCCATTAGCTGTCCTTCCTCCTTTTGGAGCTTCAAACATGGTTCCATTGGAGTAGACATTGAGGTTGAAGCCTCCATGCCAAAACGAATTAACAAGGTATGTGCATAGCTCTTTTGAGATACAAAATATCCATCAGTTTGATCAACTTCTAAGCCTAGAAAACATTGGGCTTTACCCAAATTTTTCATCTCAAAACGATCAGACAGCTGAACTTGAAGATGTGCAATCTCATCATTATCGTCTTCGGTTATTATCATATCATCCACATAAAGTAAAAGAATTGTGTAATGGGAGGACTTTGCTTTAGTGAATAGACTGGGGTCTGAATTTGAAAAATGAAAACCACAAAATGCAAGATATTGTGCGATTTTACCATACCAAGCACGCGGAGCCTGTTTTAGACCATATAATGCCTTTTTGAGATGACATACATACCTCAGAATTTTTTTGAAATAAAACCTTATGGTTGTTCCATAAATATGTCCCGATCCGAATCTCCATAAAGGAAAGCATTTTTTACGTCGAGTTGCCAAAAAGGCCAGCCTCGGCATGCAGCTAAAGCAATAATCACTCGAATAGTCACCATTTTGGCAACTGGACTGAAGGTGTCATCATAGTCCAGACCATATTTTTGAGAAAAACCTCGTGCCACGAGACGTGCTTTGTATTTATCAACACTTCCATCGGCCTTTTTCTTCAACTTATATACCCAATTGCAAGTAATCACTTCAACATCTTTCGGCTTTGGTACCAATTGGCAATTCCCATGTATTATTTTTCTTTAAGGCTAAAATTTCTTCACGCATTGCAGTTTGCCATTCAGTGGAGCTTTGAGCTTCAGAAAAGAATTTTGGTTCATCATTATATGCCTCTGCAGCTAGAAAACAGGATGTTATTGAACAAGAATTCAATTAAACATCATAGTCATTTAAATAAGTTGGTTGCCTCCTTGCTCTTATTGATCTTCAACATATGTCTTCTTCTTGTTGAATATTAGAGTTACTTTCTTGAATTTGTTCTACATCTGGGGTATATAGTCCTTCTCTTTCAAGAATCATATCATTACCTTCATGAGTATCAGAAGAAGAATCTTCAAATTGCAAAACATTTGAGTTATTATCAGTTTGTAAGTTGACTTCTCATCAAATACCACATCACGAGAGACGACGACTTTCTTATCAATAGGATTCATGCATCGCCAGCCTTTTCTATGTGGATCATACCCAACAAAAACACATTTCATAGCTTTGGCATCAAGTTTGGTTCTATTATGCTTGTGAATATTAACATAAAATAAAGAACCAAAAATTCTGAAATAACTCACGTCTGGTTTAGCATTATATAACAATTCGAAAGGTGATTTTAAGGTACCTGGCCAAGGAGGAAGTCGATTTATTACATGGCAAGCACAATGCATAGCAGCAGCCCATAACTCACGAGGAAGAACTTTTTCATGCAACCATGATAAAGTAGTTGCTGTCAAATGTGCCAATTTGCGCTCAGCAACTCCATTTTGTTATGGAGTGTCCGGACAAGTCATTTGTCGATGAATTGCATGTTCTTTGCAATACTTAGAAAATGCATGAGATAAGTATTCTCTCCCATTGTCTGACTGTAAGCATTTTACAGTTATCCAAATTTTTTCTCAACTGTCGAGTTGAACTGCATAAAATATGACAAAGCTTCACTCTTATACTTCAAAAAATACACCCAATTGTAGCGAGAATAATCATCTACAATAATTAATACAAAACGACAACCACTGTAGCTTGGTGTTCGCATTGGCCCCATAAGATCTAAGTGTACTAACTGAAACATAGAGGACGCATGATTTGTAGATTTTTTAAATGGAAGACGGTGAGATTTTCCATATTGACAGCCGGAACATATTGTGTCTTGATGTACTGGCTTCAAAATCGGAACACCTTGAAGTAGCTGCTTAGTGGAAATTAGTTGTAAGAGTTGATAGCCAACATGCCCAAGTCGAGCATGCCAAAGTGAGACACTATCACTTTTGCTTGTTTTTTCAATATAAGCATTAGCTGCAGATAAAACATATAAGGACTCCTTCCTTTGCCCAGTAAAAAGAACATCTGCAATCAGGCTTTTCAAATTTGCAAGAACCAAAACATTATTTGGACCAAAAAGAACATAATTTCCTTTGTCTGTGATTTGTGAAACTGATGCGAGATTTTTTGATAGTCCAGGTACATGATAAACATCTCTAAGAGAAACCCCATTACCGTTCATGTCCTCAAGGTTGACTTGCCCTTCTTTTAGAACTCGATGTATTGAATTATCAGCTGTAATGATTGCTCACTTTCCATTGTGTGGCTGAACATCTGAAAGAAGAGTAGCATCTCCAGTGGCATGATGCGAACAACCTGAATCAATAATCCACTCTTTATTATAGTTAATGGAGACATCATCCTTGTCATTATTGGACCCATGTGCATTGGAAGCTAAAGTATTTGATTGATTAATAATTTCTATAGAGAAACATTGCTCCCATTTTGGCTCTTTTTCATCGTTAGTTTCATGGACCAAATTTGCATTACTTTCATGAACTGTATTTGCACCTAGATTAACTGTTCTTGTTCGACAATTCTTTTTGATATGACCTGATCTACCACATCTGCTACATGTGACTTTCACTCGTCAATCACGTTTAAAATGTCCGAACTTTCCACATCTATAACACTCATTGAGACTTGCCCTTGATTCACTGGCCGTTCTTTGGTATATGCCATCATTGAGTGAGTGATCCGAATTTGTGCCTTTTACTAGATCTTTAGTAAAGAGTATATCTTCAGTGTCAGTAGTAGTCTTGGATGACATCTGCTTAATCAAAGCTTCCTGATTTGAAAGTAGATTTTCAAATTCAATAATTGATGGTTGGATTTCCCACCCTTGTATTGAAGAAATAAACGGCATAAACTCATTTCGTAAGCCACGAATAAGATAACGACGTAGACGTGCATAACTTAATGGCTGTTCCGTGTCCAATTCTGATATTTCTGAGCATAAGTTCTTTACTCTCAAAAAATATTCTGAAATTGAAAGGTTACCTTGAACTAACCCAGCAAGATCGTTTTTTAAAAACTGCAACCGCATCGTGTTTTTCTGAGTAAACAACATTTCCAATGTTTCCCATACTTTCTTTGGTGATGTCACATCACGAACATGCTGAATGTACTCCATGCTGATTGACGTCCTCAAAGCAAATAAAGCTTTACCACACTTAATCTTCCACTTTCGCCGCAATTCAGTATTTTGCGGAGTGTCCTCTGGAATTACCGCTTCAGCACCAGAGATCAGATCCCATAGATCTTGTCCTTGTAAATATGCTTCCATACAAAGCTTCCAATAACTGTAATTATTCTCGACTAGCTTGTCCACACCATTTTGAGACACAACATTACTGCTATTCATTCCGCACCTTGAAATTCAAGAAGTGGTAAGTTGTTTCTGGTGAATGTTTAAATCAACTACTTAACCACAGCTCTAATACCATAATACAAATGTTATATTGCTGATATAGAAAGAACAAGATCCCTTTAATTAAGTACTGACTGAAACAAGCAATACAAAACAGAGATAAAATGAACTCAAAACCGTAAAAAGAAACTCAAGGAATGACTGTCAACTCCCTGAAATTGAAAGATGATGTAAGAAAAGTCCCTTCCGAATAAGTTATGAAAATTAGGTCCCTATTTTTAGATTTTGGCTAATTTATACTGCTTTTGCCCCTGAAAATGATGCTAAGTCGATTTTATGGAAGATGACAGTTTGGTAAAAAATAACAAAATAGAGACCTAATTTACATGGGTTTATGAGCAGAGACTTTTTGTGCATGAGCTTTGAAAATAGGGACCTTTGGTCCAAACCCCAAAGAAACTACTTACACAGTATTTATTTATACTAAAAAAATAAACAAACTGACTTGAGAATGAGAAGCAAATAACGGCATATGGTCCTGTAAATGCTCCTAACCTTATTCCATAACTTCTAGACAAAAGACTGTTTCAAACAAAGACTTATTCAATAACCATTGCACTAATTTGCAACACACTTATATATCTTCAGTCTCAAAAGTATATATATTCTAGATGTTGCTGTAGCTTCAAGGTCAAATTGTGATGCAAAAGATTGGGTCATAAGTGACAGTCCATCAGCTATATTATCCCTTTCAAACTACTTGTCGGACACTGAGTCAAGCAGTTTGACATGACTCTTGCTAGTTCTATCGGTACTTTGAATATTTTGGAATTTGTTTGTATGAAGTTAACTCAGAATGTAGGCAAAATGATCATTTTTTACTTTTAGCTTCTGTGATAATTTTTTCAAAGAGAGACAAAGTTTGTCTAATTTTTTTACTTTTAGCCGTTTCATTCAATTTTTCCTGCATTGATATATCAATTGGGGAATATATGTATGTAACAGAAGTTTCTTTGCCTAGAGAAGTTGAATGGATGTCAGATGTATGCTTAATTTCATATTCAAATTTAGAGCAATATGGATTTGTGTAATAACTTATAACAAACATTCATTCTCATTTTACTTTATAAGAAGGCTCAGAACTGAGATATAAAAAGGGTTTAGGTGAATGTTTGAAATTTTGTTGCCTTATCGCACAGATTCATTTTTCTTTATTTTCTCTTGATATAGAGGTACACGAATCTGCATGTCCATGTGTTGTACAACACAAATCATCACTTGTATAGCTTAATTTGCTGATATAAGTTTTATTACTTTCGAAGTTGATCTTTCTTAGTCATCTATTCATACTATTTCGAATCCGGCAGGTCGGATGTTTTTATGAATCATTATTTTTTAATGCTAAAAAAATTAACCGAAATGTTTTTATTATTACTCAATAGATTCTTTATTCACAGAGAAATAACACATGGTTAATTATGCTGGTTGTTGCTATGATTGGTTTTTGTTAATTGGCTATTTGATCAGGATCATTTGTATCTGCAGATATTTGAAAAAAAAGAAGAAAAAAAAACTCAGAAAGATTGAAAACCGTTAATTGCTGATCTCTACATGAGAGTGACCCAAATTTCTGCCCTTGCAAATTTAACATAAAATTGCCTGATTTTGTTCTTTTTATATACCTCAATTTATATAATAAAAAAATCTTACATCCAGGGAATTTGCTGATGCGTGGATCTTATGGTACATAGCTATGACATGATAACTCAAATAGAAAATCCTTTAGTTATTTCACATCTTGACTAATTAAGTGGCTGTTAATTGTTGAAGCCATCCACATTTATCATTTTAAAGTATTCAAACTCATGTTTTCTAAAATATTCCATGTATATTACACATATTTTTGACCAATTTTTCAACTGTTTAAAAGAAGAGTTCAACGGCACGGTCAAGTTCAATAATTAGTATTTTAAACTAATTCTTAGAATATCAAATGGTTAATGATAGTTACACTGGTTCAAAGTTGTTGTGCTAACTTTAGTTTTTTCGGTTTATAATACTATGCTGATGTGTTACATAAGTATTATTGACTTTTATGTGGAAATTCTACCAGGACACAAGTTCATGACGCAGTTGATCTCAACCATTGGATTTCCATCTGATTTCAATTTCAAATGTAAACATAATGTATCCAACAATCATGATCTATTGTATAACATTTTGTGTTTTATTTTATGTCCAGATAGTTGCTCATATATATGTATATACATATGAGATTTCGACCAAAACATCAAGATTTTGTTTGTTCTATTTCGATTTAAGCATGGACCGAAATCAAACCAAACCAAAACTCGGTTCAAAAAAATAAATAAAAAATAAATAAAAACAATAAACTTCAAATTTTAAAGAAGAAACTCAAAAACAATTACATTGAGCTTCAAATATGTGAATATTCGAAGTTTGAGATTTTAACATAGAAACATATAAATTTAAAATACAGAAAATTAGGTTGAAAGTTTTCTCAGCACTTAATAATAAATTTTTAGAACAACACTTTTGAATAATTAATTTTAAGGGTAAAAGACAAATGTGTATTTTATAAAGGAAAATGATAAATGATAAAAAAATCATCAATTTTTTAAAGGAAAATGATAAATGTCTTTAAAGTTAATTAGTCAAACGTGCTGTAACGACCCGTAAATTTTAACTGTTTTAATAACGTAATTAGTTGAAATTTTGTGAAATTTTAAACGATAAAATTTTGAAATAAAAATTTAATATTTGGAATACGTCTAGTTAAACATAGCAACTGGTAAATTTTCGTCCGAAAATATGAAAGTTTATTTCGCGTGTAAATTCACTTCAATTTAATCAGTTAAAAAGAAATGAAAATAAAATGTTTCTGAAACCTAAATATTTTTACATAGAAAAATTCTAAACCATCTTCTGAGCAAGATGTCAGTTTGTCGTTTTTCCAAATTCGGACATCTTTGGCTCCGTCGATCTTATTTTTCAGCGTTTTTCTCGCATTTTCCGCCAGTTGAAAAATTCGAAATTTTATAATTAAATCGTACCGCAAATATCTGTATACTGTTTCGACCGTCTCGTCGTGCTGATCGCAACAGTGTATTCATTTGTGTATTTCGGAAAATTCGGTACGTGATGAAATCTGCGGAACAATTAATCGTATCGGTACCAGTCTTATATCTTTTGGTTTTACTTGTGTCCTTTCAATTGCCCAGCCGAAAACCAATGGCCACCAGCCTTTAGTATTCCCAGAAATTTAATCCCATACCTTTACTATTCGTTCCTCACTTTTCTTCCTTCTGCACTTAAAAGAAAGGAAAATGTTGGCTACAGATCCGCTTCTTCATTTTTGCATTTGAACTTGCTTATTTTACCGAACATTCCCTCTCTTCGATCTTCAACCAACAGCCAAGCTCACCCAACCTCAACCGCAATCACCACTTCTGGCCGGCCTCGCCTCCTCCATCATTTCCGCACGACACATGACACAGTAGTCCGCCACCATGATCTCCATCATCTGCCTCCTTCGGCCGAGACTCCTTCCCTCTTTCTAGCCCGAGTCTCCTCCTTTAACCCGCTCACGTTTTTCCCCAACAATGCTGCCTATAGCAGCACCCCCTTTGGCACTCCTTCCTTATCACTAGACCTCGGCCTCCCCTTTCCTCCTCTGTTCACATATTTAGATATTCGAGTAAGTTATATTTATATAAGCTGTGTTTATTTTTAATGTATATATATATATTTCAAATTTAAATTTGCATTGTGTATATATGAAACTGTATGGGTATATATATATATATAAATAAGTTTACATGCGTTTTATGTTATCATATATATGGGTTTTATAAGCTATGTGTAGTTTATATATATGTTGTTATATATAAGTTAGGACATAGTCTATTACGCAGTCTTCTATATGCTGTAGCCTACCTAGTGTTTTAAAATCACATATTATACGAATGAAAAAATTCTGGTAAGTACATATATATATACACATTGTTAATATATGTTATATTATGTTTTGTTGGTCACATGTAAACAGTCTATATATGTTCTAGTACGTATATTTTAAATAGAATATATACTGACTTTGTTAAAAATGATATACATTGATGATCTTGGTTTTAAATGGTTCGAGTATAGGTATATAAAATTGTTTATTTTGTATGTTTTCTATATATATATCATATTTAGATTGATGGTTAAATTTTGAATTTATGTAAATGGTTATATAAATTTGTATATAACCTGTTGTGTAGATGAACTTTCTATCAGTTATATATGTATTGTTTATATTTTTTTTTACCTATGATAAAAGATGTTTGTTCGCATATGTAAATTTGAAATATAAATATTTCCGGTTATGTACAGGTTATAGTGGTTACTATGTATATTTATCCATATATGCACAGTTTACTGTCAGTTGCATGTTTATACAAAGCTTTATACAAAATACATTTTGTAGAAGTTTGTGATTTGTGTTTGTGCATTATTTTAACCATTATTTTAACCAGCATAGTACATATATATGTACATATATACTAGTATGCCTATTTTTGGGTATTCCGAGGTGAAAATATGGAAGTCGATTTGTATACATATAGGTTATAGTAATATTTTGTTTTAAAGTATGGTCTGCACGTTTGCTGGATATGTAGAGATATCTATATTTACTGGATATATGAATTTCAACAGTTTGCATATTAGTTTATATATATATATATATATAGTTTGGGTTTGGAAGATAAGTATGTATATATGGTTTTGAAATTTGATGTTTTGAATTGATCTAGGAACAAATGAATAAATATATATATGGTTTATAAGTTCTTGTTATAGATAGATATATAAGGTTGGACTTTAAAACATATTTTTATGTGTCTTATCATATTTTTTTTTTATATTGGGATTTTGATTTCGAAATGCTTACAGATTTTCATTTTATTGTATATATTATTTAATATATGTCTATTTATTGCAAAACATAGGATGTATATATGTTGATGTTATATGTGTGTTTTAATTTAAAACTATGATTTGAAAACCATATATATATATATATTATTTAATATATGTCTGGATTCAGAATATGTTTCATATATGTAAATAGTTATATTTAGTTATATATGTAAGATCGATTATACTGTATATTTGCATCGATCAAGTTCTGATTTGATTTCATCTATTCCTCATCTATCAGCTTTGTTCGTTGAATCGTGTCCATCAAGCCTTGCTTTGGATTTCGTAGTTCATTTCTCTGACAAAACTCTCTAACCTCGAAAGGTGAGCACTCACTCACGATTAACGTTCTTTTATTTATTAGATTTGATTTCAATTGAAACGACAATTGAAATATGCTGCTGTTAGTTAATTACACTGTTATATATGCTATTGCCTGTATCAGTTCACCTGTGACATCTGACACCATTATCTGTTAATTATTTATGCGATGATAATACAGTTTGGCTGATAATTGATTGATTGTTGATGTTTATATTGGACGTTAAATTGTTAATGTTAAAATGATAAATAGTATGAAATTGAACTTGATATAGGATAATTAAATGTTAAATTTGATTAACTGACATTTGTATAATATGACCCCTTTAACTGTTGAATTTATTGACACGTAGGATTTGTTTAATTATACTTTGAACCACTGAATGTATGATGTTAAATTGATGATGTATGAAATTGTAAATAGATGACAAGTGAAAAACCGTAATGTAATAATCTTTAATCTACATGAAATGATAGTGTAGATTCTAGAAATAATTATATTAATTCGTACAAATAACAATACGAATTAATACGGTTATTTCGGGATTATTTGAATTGATTATTGGATTGATATTGGTTGTTGTTATTGCTTGTTTATTTACTTTGACACCATCCCAGTTATCACACTGCAAGTTCCCTTTGATATGTTTTGATTTTGAATTGAATTGGAATCGGGTTGAAATGATAAATATCCAAATTGAATTTTACCTAGGATAGGAAATTAAATAAAAACCGATTGGTCAATAATTTGATTTAAAAATAAAACGAAGATCTTATTTGAATAAAAATATGGTTTTGAAACGAAGTTGGAAATTGAATTTAATGAAATTTAAACGTGAATATTTAATAATCTGAAATGAAATATTAATAAAGAAATTGATGAAAGAAGGTTGTTTAATTTGAGAAATGATTGAATTAAGTTTGAAATGGTTTAATAATTAAGTTTGAAAATATAATTAAATTTGAAACAATTAAACTTTGAAATGATTGATAATTAAGTTTGAAATTATAATTTAGTTTGAAATTATTAAACTTTGAAATTATTTAATATTTAAGGTTTGAATTATTTAATAATTAAATAAGATTGAGTTATTTAATGATTAAATTGAATTGGATTTTTAATTAAGAAAATTGAACTTTTGAATAAGTGAATTTACTTCGTAAATAATTTAAATTGAGTTTCTTTATTAATTAAGTTTTGGAAATTTATTTAAGTAAGTAAATAAGTGAAATTGGATTTCTTTAACAAGAAATGAAATGTGATATTTTTGGAATTAATGTAAGACCTGAAATTTTAAGAATTCGATTTGATGAATTTAATTTAATTCAAAATTGTAAGTTTTGATTTAATGAAGTTGAACTTAAGAATTGATTTAACGAATTGGAAATTTAATAGAAATTGTTTTGAATGATAGAGTAACTTAACGAATATTGAATGGAATCGATAAATGAAGTTAAACTGATTTGGAATGTTAAATTAAATTAATTTAAATGATTTCGGAATGAAACTTGTATTCGAACTTGAATCAATTTTGAATTGTTTTAAATAAGGATTGAAATTGAATTATAAGATTGTGAAATGAAAATTGGAAGTTTTTGAATGTAAATTATTGGAAATTGGTTGTGAAAGACAAATGAAATGTTGGTTTACGAATTGAAATTGAAATTGAAATTGATTTGGTTTTTGAAATATATAACGACCAATCGGTGTAATAATTACGGAAGTTATTAAAGAGACCGGAATTCGGTTATGGATATACTCTCTATCTAAACCGAAAACCACTTTAATAACTATGCGCGGAGTGATGATCCAGAATGAAGTGGTTGGAATGGTGTACGTGATGACTGAAGAAAGAGAACGATAATGGATAGCCTTGACACTTGTGTCAAATTGGAAATGACTAAAACAGGAGCTGTGCCGGGCCAATGGAGGATTGATACCTCAAGTGGACACACTTCTTCGAACTACTTATACTTGTTGTCGATTGGTGCACCCTTGATTTTGGGAGTGTTGTTTCACGGTGTTGCGGGCGCTGCGGCGTTGCGTTCTCACCAGCCCGGATCAGGCGAACGGTAGTATCACTACCTTGGGTATAGCCTCATGTGCCTTGTCATACTTGTATTCCATTTATGCGCGACCACTACGAATTTGTTTTGTACCTTGAGTATATGGATTGCCCTCTGGTGACTTCCGGTTTTGGGGAAACTACGGTCTTGTATATGCTTGTGGGAATAAAAATGTGTTAAGGGTGGAATGGGCCATGACTTAACGCTATTTTGATATCTTTATATTACTGATAGACATTATCTACTTATCGTACATTACTACATAGTAGATAGTTTGACGGATCCTTAAAGGATGGTTATTCCAAAAATC
Source organism: Allium fistulosum (assembly GCA_030737815.1). Lineage (NCBI taxonomy): Eukaryota > Viridiplantae > Streptophyta > Magnoliopsida > Asparagales > Amaryllidaceae > Allium > Allium fistulosum. The sequence continues at coordinate 829,747,438 of CM060903.1, read as the reverse complement.
CTTTGAGTTACTTGTATTTCAATTGCTATTTCACTTGAGTTGGATTTATTAATATAAGAATGTTAATCCTGACTCGAGTGTCTTGTGTTTTTGCTTTACGCTCGGGTCAGACTGAGTAGTTCAGCTTTCGAGACTCACCTTTGGAGTTGGAGCTTCGCTTGGAGATCCAGCTATCTATCTACAGCTTTCAGATATTCGGTGATTCCAGTGACGTATTCTGATTTGTATCTGTTACTCTTCCGTTGTATCTAGTTTAACTCTGATGTATCGTATTACTCTTCTGTTGTAAACTCTGATGTATTTTATATATTCATATAGTAGCTTCATGAACTACTATCTCTTTTATTTCCGCTGCACTTATTACTCTGGGTCTGTGATCTGTGATTATTTATTTACTGTATATGTTCAGTTTTGCCAAATTTAAATTAACAACGCGGTATTTTGAGCAATTCAACTCCGGCATGAGTGTCTACCTATACACTTATAATGGACGCGTATGGTTCAAAATTCCGGGTCGTTAAAGTTGGTATCAGAGCTTTGGTAGCTCTAGGCAAAACTCAACACATAGGGTAAATGTATTTACGGAATCACTCTCATTCGAGTTTCAATCTCTTCCTTTTGACTCGATTCCTTTGAATTTTGGAACGTTCCCTCGGTTCCGAAATTTATTCGCGTCCTTCACAATTCGTCTTCTTTCAATTCTGGAGCACCCCACAACTCCATTTTGAATGATATCTATAATAGATCGGTGGTCTCGCCAATCTTCGAATAATTCGTAAAAGAGTAAACTCCTTTATAATAGGCATCGATTTACCGGAGATTTCTGTATCCTCGGTTTACGATGCTATCTATCTCCTGCTATACCTGAATTTTATTTCTTGAGATCGAATGTCGATTTGCCTCAAATTTCTACATCGATCTTATTCTTGAAGTTACGGACGACCCAGTTATGGTTGCCCGTGAATTAAATAAACTTACCCATCTCCCGATTCTGTTATTGAATCATCTTATCTTTTCTTTCGAATTTATCTTCGAATCAGATTTCCCTTTGATTGGAGTCCATCAAATTTGAAACCCTATCCTTATTTTGAAAATTCATTCTTGCATCGTCGAGCGAGGGAGTGTATTTGTAAATTAATATTTAAAATGTTTTAATATATACTGTGTTGTTTGAGTTGTTGATGTTGATTTGGGTTTCCGATCGATTCGTCTGATCAACGCTATCGATAGGATTTCCAAAACACTTGAACAGAGCAAACCGACACAATATTATTTTCATTTTGAAAATAAAATATTTTGTTTGATTATATTGTGAAAATATAAGTAAAATTTTCTGGAATTTAATAGGTTAATTAAATTGTTTATTTGAAATGATAATATTTGATTATCATTTATTATTCTAAATAAATCTATAAATACGGTTTATAAATTGATTTGGAGTTTGAAATGAATTTAATTCAAAATTTTGAGAATTTAGTTTCCGGTGATTTCAAATTTTGGTTTTAAAATTTTAAAGTATATATTATTGGAAGTATTTTTGAATAGAAATCGTTTCCAAAGAATTTTAAAATGTTGAAATCAGTGCTCTTCTCTTTGTCGCTGGAAAATAATTTCGGTGATGGCGGCCGCATCATCGACATTCATTTTCGAGTTTCGAAGTGGAGAAACCATTCTGTAGCTTTGCTACGGTTTTGTTTTGAGAAAAAATAATATTTTGATTTGAATTCTTCAGTATAATTTGATCTATATATATAGGTATCTTATTTTAAAATTTATTCTGATTTGATATAAATATATTATATATATCTCTAAATTGTTTAAAGTTAATCGGAAATCAAATTCTTAAATTTTGTTAAAGGATGATTTTAATTATAAATAAAACCAAATTTGGAATTAATATTTAAACTTGAATAATTGAATTGGGAAAATTTTATTTGTACATTGTTCAACTGCATTCTAATACAACTTACCTAAATCATTCAGAAGTTGAATATGTAATTGGATAATATACAAGATAAATTGAATTTATAAATAAAATTTGAGTGTTTATAATAAATGTTATACACTAAATTTTGATTATAAAGATGTTAATAGAGTTAGATAAGATAATAAGTAAACTCGGTTAACAATGAAATAAATTTGTTTTGAAAGAATTAATAAATTTGTTTTGAAGGAATTAATAAATTTGTTTTGAAAGAATTAATAAATTGAAATTTGATCAACATATGAAAATATCTTGAATTTAAAAGAAATTAATAGATGTAAATTAATTTAAATTGAAACTTTTATGTTTTAAATTAATTTATATGGGTTAAATATATGTGAGTAGATATATTAAGTAGAATAAATTTAACAGTAATTTGGAATTAAAGAATTAAATCTGTTGAAAATAAAATATGATTATAATAAAAGACTATTCCAATTTATGGTTTTAGAAATTGTAAATTGAGGATAATTGGATAATAAGATAATGAATATAGAAATAGTTTAGTTTGATTTTAGTGAAATCAAATGGATTAAATCAATTAATTGAATATAAATTAACTTAAATTTGAATTTATATGGTTTAAATTAATTGTTATTTTGTATTTCAAATCTATTTTTCTTTCTGGTTGTTCTATTCTCCTACCTCGTTCCTTTTCGGGGACGAAAAGTTTTGAGTGGGGGAGAATGTAACGACCCGTAAATTTTAACTGTTTTAATAACGTAATTAGTTGAAATTTTGTGAAATTTTAAACGATAAAATTTTGAAATAAAAATTTAATATTTGGAATACGTCTAGTTAAACATAGCAACTGGTAAATTTTCGTCCGAAAATATGAAAGTTTATTTCGCGTGTAAATTCACTTCAATTTAATCAGTTAAAAAGAAATGAAAATAAAATGTTTCCGAAACCTAAATATTTTTACATAGAAAAATTCTAAACCATCTTCTGAGCAAGATGTCAGTTTGTCGTTTTTCCAAATTCGGACATCTTTGGCTCCGTCGATCTTATTTTTCAGCGTTTTTCTCGCATTTTCCGCCAGTTGAAAAATTCGAAATTTTATAATTAAATCGTACCGCAAATATCTGTATACTGTTTCGACCGTCTCGTCGTGCTGATCGCAACAGTGTATTCATTTGTGTATTTCGGAAAATTCGGTACGTGATGAAATCTGCGGAACAATTAATCGTATCGGTACCAGTCTTATATCTTTTGGTTTTACTTGTGTCCTTTCAATTGCCCAGCCGAAAACCAATGGCCACCAGCCTTTAGTATTCCCAGAAATTTAATCCCATACCTTTACTATTCGTTCCTCACTTTTCTTCCTTCTGCACTTAAAAGAAAGGAAAATGTTGGCTACAGATCCGCTTCTTCATTTTTGCATTTGAACTTGCTTATTTTACCGAACATTCCCTCTCTTCGATCTTCAACCAACAGCCAAGCTCACCCAACCTCAACCGCAATCACCACTTCTGGCCGGCCTCGCCTCCTCCATCATTTCCGCACGACACATGACACAGTAGTCCGCCACCATGATCTCCATCATCTGCCTCCTTCGGCCGAGACTCCTTCCCTCTTTCTAGCCCGAGTCTCCTCCTTTAACCCGCTCACGTTTTTCCCCAACAATGCTGCCTATAGCAGCACCCCCTTTGGCACTCCTTCCTTATCACTAGACCTCGGCCTCCCCTTTCCTCCTCTGTTCACATATTTAGATATTCGAGTAAGTTATATTTATATAAGCTGTGTTTATTTTTAATGTATATATATATATTTCAAATTTAAATTTGCATTGTGTATATATGAAACTGTATGGGTATATATATATATATATATATATATATATATATATATAAATAAGTTTACATGCGTTTTATGTTATCATATATATGGGTTTTATAAGCTATGTGTAGTTTATATATATGTTGTTATATATAAGTTAGGACATAGTCTATTACGCAGTCTTCTATATGCTGTAGCCTACCTAGTGTTTTAAAATCACATATTATACGAATGAAAAAATTCTGGTAAGTACATATATATATACACATTGTTAATATATGTTATATTATGTTTTGTTGGTCACATGTAAACAGTCTATATATGTTCTAGTACGTATATTTTAAATAGAATATATACTGACTTTGTTAAAAATGATATACATTGATGATCTTGGTTTTAAATGGTTCGAGTATAGGTATATAAAATTGTTTATTTTGTATGTTTTCTATATATATATCATATTTAGATTGATGGTTAAATTTTGAATTTATGTAAATGGTTATATAAATTTGTATATAACCTGTTGTGTAGATGAACTTTCTATCAGTTATATATGTATTGTTTATATTTTTTTTACCTATGATAAAAGATGTTTGTTCGCATATGTAAATTTGAAATATAAATATTTCCGGTTATGTACAGGTTATAGTGGTTACTATGTATATTTATCCATATATGCACAGTTTACTGTCAGTTGCATGTTTATACAAAGCTTTATACAAAATACATTTTGTAGAAGTTTGTGATTTGTGTTTGTGCATTATTTTAACCATTATTTTAACCAGCATAGTACATATATATGTACATATATACTAGTATGCCTATTTTTGGGTATTCCGAGGTGAAAATATGGAAGTCGATTTGTATACATATAGGTTATAGTAATATTTTGTTTTAAAGTATGGTCTGCACGTTTGCTGGATATGTAGAGATATCTATATTTACTGGATATATGAATTTCAACAGTTTTCATATTAGTTTATATATATATATATATATAGTTTGGGTTTGGAAGATAAGTATGTATATATGGTTTTGAAATTTGATGTTTTGAATTGATCTAGGAACAAATGAATAAATATATATATGGTTTATAAGTTCTTGTTATAGATAGATATATAAGGTTGGACTTTAAAACATATTTTTATGTGTCTTATCATATTATTTTTTTTATATTGGGATTTTGATTTCGAAATGCTTACAGATTTTCATTTTATTGTATATATTATTTAATATATGTCTATTTATTGCAAAACATAGGATGTATATATGTTGATGTTATATGTGTGTTTTAATTTAAAACTATGATTTGAAAACCATATATATATATATATATTATTTAATATATGTCTGGATTCAGAATATGTTTCATATATGTAAATAGTTATATTTAGTTATATATGTAAGATCGATTATACTGTATATTTGCATCGATCAAGTTCTGATTTGATTTCATCTATTCCTCATCTATCAGCTTTGTTCGTTGAATCGTGTCCATCAAGCCTTGCTTTGGATTTCGTAGTTCATTTCTCTGACAAAACTCTCTAACCTCGAAAGGTGAGCACTCACTCACGATTAACGTTCTTTTATTTATTAGATTTGATTTCAATTGAAACGACAATTGAAATATGCTGCTGTTAGTTAATTACACTGTTATATATGCTATTGCCTGTATCAGTTCACCTGTGACATCTGACACCATTATCTGTTAATTATTTATGCGATGATAATACAGTTTGGCTGATAATTGATTGATTGTTGATGTTTATATTGGACGTTAAATTGTTAATGTTAAAATGATAAATAGTATGAAATTGAACTTGATATAGGATAATTAAATGTTAAATTTGATTAACTGACATTTGTATAATATGACCCCTTTAACTGTTGAATTTATTGACACGTAGGATTTGTTTAATTATACTTTGAACCACTGAATGTATGATGTTAAATTGATGATGTATGAAATTGTAAATAGATGACAAGTGAAAAACCGTAATATAATAATCTTTAATCTACATGAAATGATAGTGTAGATTCTAGAAATAATTATATTAATTCGTACAAATAACAATACGAATTAATACGGTTATTTCGGGATTATTTGAATTGATTATTGGATTGATATTGGTTGTTGTTATTGCTTGTTTATTTACTTTGACACCATCCCAGTTATCACACTGCAAGTTCCCTTTGATATGTTTTGATTTTGAATTGAATTGGAATCGGGTTGAAATGATAAATATCCAAATTGAATTTTACCTAGGATAGGAAATTAAATAAAAACCGATTGGTCAATAATTTGATTTAAAAATAAAACGAAGATCTTATTTGAATAAAAATATGGTTTTGAAACGAAGTTGGAAATTGAATTTAATGAAATTTAAACGTGAATATTTAATAATCTGAAATGAAATATTAATAAAGAAATTGATGAAAGAAGGTTGTTTAATTTGAGAAATGATTGAATTAAGTTTGAAATGGTTTAATAATTAAGTTTGAAAATATAATTAAATTTGAAACAATTAAACTTTGAAATGATTGATAATTAAGTTTGAAATTATAATTTAGTTTGAAATTATTAAACTTTGAAATTATTTAATATTTAAGGTTTGAATTATTTAATAATTAAATAAGATTGAGTTATTTAATGATTAAATTGAATTGGATTTTTAATTAAGAAAATTGAACTTTTGAATAAGTGAATTTACTTCGTAAATAATTTAAATTGAGTTTCTTTATTAATTAAGTTTTGGAAATTTATTTAAGTAAGTAAATAAGTGAAATTGGATTTCTTTAACAAGAAATGAAATGTGATATTTTTGGAATTAATGTAAGACCTGAAATTTTAAGAATTCGATTTGATGAATTTAATTTAATTCAAAATTGTAAGTTTTGATTTAATGAAGTTGAACTTAAGAATTGATTTAACGAATTGGAAATTTAATAGAAATTGTTTTGAATGATAGAGTAACTTAACGAATATTGAATGGAATCGATAAATGAAGTTAAACTGATTTGGAATGTTAAATTAAATTAATTTAAATGATTTCGGAATGAAACTTGTATTCGAACTTGAATCAATTTTGAATTGTTTTAAATAAGGATTGAAATTGAACTATAAGATTGTGAAATGAAAATTGGAAGTTTTTGAATGTAAATTATTGGAAATTGGTTGTGAAAGACAAATGAAATGTTGGTTTACGAATTGAAATTGAAATTGAAATTGATTTGGTTTTTGAAATATATAACGACCAATCGGTGTAATAATTACGGAAGTTATTAAAGAGACCGGAATTCGGTTATGGATATACTCTCTATCTAAACCGAAAACCACTTTAATAACTATGCGCGGAGTGATGATCCAGAATGAAGTGGTTGGAATGGTGTACGTGATGACTGAAGAAAGAGAACGATAATGGATAGCCTTGACACTTGTGTCAAATTGGAAATGACTAAAACAGGAGCTGTGCCGGGCCAATGGAGGATTGATACCTCAAGTGGACACACTTCTTCGAACTACTTATACTTGTTGTCGATTGGTGCACCCTTGATTTTGGGAGTGTTGTTTCACGGTGTTGCGGGCGCTGCGGCGTTGCGTTCTCACCAGCCCGGATCAGGCGAACGGTAGTATCACTACCTTGGGTATAGCCTCATGTGCCTTGTCATACTTGTATTCCATTTATGCGCGACCACTACGAATTTGTTTTGTACCTTGAGTATATGGATTGCCCTCTGGTGACTTCCGGTTTTGGGGAAACTACGGTCTTGTATATGCTTGTGGGAATAAAAATGTGTTAAGGGTGGAATGGGCCATGACTTAACGCTATTTTGATATCTTTATATTACTGATAGACATTATCTACTTATCGTACATTACTACATAGTAGATAGTTTGACGGATCCTTAAAGGATGGTTATTCCAAAAATCCTTTGAGTTACTTGTATTTCAATTGCTATTTCACTTGAGTTGGATTTATTAATATAAGAATGTTAATCCTGACTCGAGTGTCTTGTGTTTTTGCTTTACGCTCGGGTCAGACTGAGTAGTTCAGCTTTCGAGACTCACCTTTGGAGTTGGAGCTTCGCTTGGAGATCCAGCTATCTATCTACAGCTTTTAGATATTCGGTGATTCCAGTGACGTATTCTGATTTGTATCTGTTACTCTTCCGTTGTATCTAGTTTAACTCTGATGTATCGTATTACTCTTCTGTTGTAAACTCTGATGTATTTTATATATTCATATAGTAGCTTCATGAACTACTATCTCTTTTATTTCCGCTGCACTTATTACTCTGGGTCTGTGATCTGTGATTATTTATTTACTGTATATGTTCAGTTTTGCCAAATTTAAATTAACAACGCGGTATTTTGAGCAATTCAACTCCGGCATGAGTGTCTACCTATACACTTATAATGGACGCGTATGGTTCAAAATTCCGGGTCGTTACACGTGCTATTCTAGAAATTTGTTACCTAGAATCATTAAACCCTTTAAGTGAAAATCTCTTTTACAATATATATAAATGGTACTGCTACTAAAAAGAGTTTAAAATGAGACAATGAATAATTGTTTTCTAGTGTTATAAAGATTCATAATTAATCAATATTGTTCGTTTATATCTTTTTTTTCAATTAAAGATAAATTGTGTGTTTTATTTTAATAAATTAAACACACATATATATATATGTAATTATATGAAAAATAAATAATAAAATCTAAAACCCAAATTCTCAAAATTTATGAATCAGATTAAAAAATTTAAAATTACAAAAGATTGAAATCGAGATCTCGGACCTTTATATATGTATGTTTGTATGTGTATATACATGCAGACGCACACGCTATATGTATGTATGTATCTGTGCACACACCCCTATTTTTTGTATGTTTTTTTGTATGTATGTTAATTATGATTCCGTAGTGGAGATTGTTTTGTAATTATAATTAGTCTCTAATACGGTAATAGTGTTGAACTATGTTAAGTTTAACTCTCATATGTGCTCCATGTCACATAATATATGATATTTTGGATCAAAATATGCTACTGATCCTATACAAAGAAAACATGTTTCGTAGTCAAATCAAATACAACTAAAATTTAAAGGTGAAAAATCATAAACTCATAGCACCCAGGATAGATAGCTTCTCCGATGTGGTTGTGTTCAAATAGTTAACTGAAGGACTTGGTATTTCAAAAAGTAAGGCCATGTTTGTTTTCATTTTTAGTTTTTAAACCTCATTTTCGGTTTTTCATTTTGAGTGTTTTTAATATTTTGAAAAATGTATTTGGTTCTAGAGTTTTGAAAAATAGTTTTTAAACTAAAAATCAAAAATTCGATTCCAAAGCAAAAATGTCGATTTCAAATTTGGTTAGAATTTGATCATTAAATATAGAAATGAGATAAGATAATTAACGAGACTAACAAAAAATGTCATGAAACTAGAAAAATCATAAATTGACATAGATAATAAAATGATAATGACTACTGGTATGTGAACCATATCGAAATGAGACTAACTCGTGTCATACTATAAATTAATCATATCTGAAATTAAAATCATTACAAAATAGATAAGATATATCAATTGCATCACTACAGAATGAGAGAAAAAAAGTTTTGATGTATTTTATACGCAACTAGTCTTTGCTTTGTTTAAGTAGCTCTTCTTCCTCATGCTAGGCCTTCTCTTTTCTAACACAGACATAACTACTACAAACTACTACAAACCCAAAATAACATCCACACCAACCCCAAAAAGAAAATATACTAACCAAAATACACCCTTTAAGACAACCCAAACTATAAACTGAAGCAAAAAGTATAAACTGAACCTGATTTTATACCATGACCACCACTAAACTAACCAACCACATATTATCTTTCAGAGTCTTCAGTATCTTCATTCACTTCAGCCACTCTCCTTTTATAAGCCACTCTACAACCTAACTAAGCTGATACTACAACCCAACCTACAAATTTAATCAGATTTAACATTTGCCGATAACAACTAATAGACATGCCCTCCAAATTAAAAAGATTTGTCGAAATAATAAGAAATAATTGTATATTCAAATGCAACACATTAAACAAACTTCTATGTGTTTTGATTTAAAAAGAATTGTGGAATTGAGTAAATATGGACAACCGGGGTTAATTAGACATTTACAAATTTTTACCTCCATTGCAGAGAAGGGATCACTACAAGAAAACTTACTAACAATAGCACCTTATATTAGCGTTTGAGCTATTGACGCTATTGGAAGAAACATAAACCAAATAACAAACGCTAATTAGTTGATTAGGTGTGATATTAATAAGTAACACGTGGAAGGCGGCATGTTAAAGTTTTTCCCATTATACCGCGCCACTCATCTCTTCCCGCTTCTCCCATTTCTCATGCCCTAATTCACGAAAATCAAACTTCCTCTCAATCCCAAAATCTCCTCTCAATCACATCAAATCTAAATTCATTTCGTCGCTCTCCACTTTAACCCCTTAATCCCCATTCCTCCATAAATAGGTGGCTCCCTGCTCGAGATTTCATAATTCTGAATGTTAATCTGTTCACCGCGATTTCAGGTAGGCAGAATCCTATCTCAAAATATTTAGTTCGAGGTCCATCAATTTCTCACCATAACTCGAATTCTGAAACCATCGCCAAATTTTAACTGGAATTGGACCTACATTGTAATTCTCAATTATATCTTTTACATTTGAAGTTAACTAAAAATATTTCTCTACTGACCTTTGTTTGCTTACGATTCTAGTCCATGAAAGTGTAGGGGCGAAGGATTTAGTTGATGGAAGAGATGAAAACTTAGGAGGTCAAGGAAAAGTCAGTCTTGGTGAGGTGATGGAAAAAACAACTGCAGATCAAGATCCTTCAATGCCTAAGTGGGATCAGAGCACTCTCCTGTATCCTTCTATTGCAGGTATTTTTAGTATCCTGCTATACTGAAAATAGCCACTTTTATATGTTATCATATTGATTCATACTTTGTAATATAACTAATAGAGGAGCAAAGGGGGAAATAAAGCCATGATGTTAAAGTTGAAATAATGCTAAAATAATGTATGATGGGTTAATATGTGTAGTTACAAATGGTGCAGTGCATGCATTTTTATTAATCAGCCTAAATAGAAATGAAATACTATTTAATTCACCAAATAATCAAATGCCTTCATTTCTTTATAAATATTGGAGAATGAGCTTCTCAAGAAGCGCAAGGCTGATAGCATTAGCAGGTACAAAAATACTTACAATCATATTGTTAATGAATTCCATTAATGAAATTACACTCTGAGATTCATACCAGATACAAAAAATCATATCTGTTTAGCTCCATTAAGACATCTCCGAAAATGTTATGTGCACATCTCCCTCAGTCTTCCATTGCCATGTGGATATCTTTATTATTTACTTTCCTGTACTGAGAGTTGTATGTGACCACTTGTATGTTTCTGTAATGTGTCCATACAAGTGCTATTAGCATAAATGTGTCAATATTTGGTGACCTTAGGCAGTGACTTAAGTTATTGACTATATGGCGAACTCGAAAACAGCACTTTGATATATTAAATCTCTTCATTCTCATATGAGACATTATTGATTTAAATTGAGGTTATGTAAATTTGCTAGATTTCTTATTTTCTTCATTTTGTTTTGTATCGTAAACAAAATAATCATTTAGTAATAAGTTTGCTTCTAACTGAGAAGAAAAATGATCATCTATCAGTTCGTTCCCAGTAGTGGGGTAATGTGACTGTCAAAGGTGCATTCCTGCGAGGAGGTTGTATTTGCTGAGGCATAACATTTTTTAAGTTTATGTAATGCCTATATGTTTATTCATGTAGTGACATCTATTCTAGTGATTTTTGTCAATCTGTTCAACAAAGCACAGGATGAGAATGCTCGTAATGCTGAGGCAGAAAAGAGGAAACTAGAAAAGGAGGCTCTTAAAGAGAAAAAATAGCTGCTTCAATGAAGGTCCATCAAATATATCCTTTTTTACCCCCGTGATTTGCTGAGAACATAAACACTTGAAAAAAAGGGCAGATTGTATATTTCCATACAGATTGAGAGTTTCCAGCGCTTGATGGTAAGCTTTGCGTTACACAGATATTAGATTTATCTGATAATTTTGGCGTTTCCATCATTTATTATGACAAACAACAGAACACATAAAGAAAGGTTGTGGAAAGTGTTATAATTTGTGTTTTGCAGCATTGTTTTGGGAAACTGTATACAAAATCTATAATATGCAGCAGTATATTGGGGGAAACTGTATATAGATACAAAACTTAAAAATCTTTACTTTATCTTATGTGAACATCACTACATTATTATTGTTTCCCCTTATCTTGGAGCTGTACTGTATTATATCACCTGGAACATAAGTAAGTAGATTTTTAATTTGAAATTTAGATGCTAAATTGGTGCTAGAAATATGTAACCGAAGTAACCCAAGCAGAGAGAGGAATCAAGATAAAAGGATGATCCTTGTCCATAACAGTATAATTTCGTTTACAAAATGGCCTTTTCAGAGTTCTATGATCATTTAATAACAAGGAGACTGCTTTCAAAGTCAAATTCAACAACTGCAGATGTTTGTGCTCTTAAAAATATTAATAATATATTCAACTGTAAAATTATTAATTGATAAAATACTAGGATCGTCTAACTTTCAGTTTCTTCAAATTGAGATTAATGATCTTGCTTCTAGAAAAATTTTAGTCGAATATGTGCCTAAAACTTATAAATGAACATTATCACCAAAGTCTGAAGTTGTCGAACTCTTTAGACTATGGTATGGATAATAATATATCCGCATATGCTTATTTCTTCATAATAGCGAGTATTTGTATCCATGGACGTTAGAAATTGTCAAATTTATCGACCCGGTTAACAAACTATACATCTGCAATACCAAATAACGAAACTTGATCCAAAATAAAACCATTTCAATATCAATCTTTAAGAAATAAGGGAGATAAGAAATATGATAATAATATAGTTGTGCATGATTTTACATAAAAGCAGTATTCACACCAACAATGACTTAGAACAGAATTTCTTACACATAAGTTATTTCTTGGAACGCTTTGATCATATATATTCATTTTCAATATTTGTGCAGCGTGCATAGAGCACTTATTAGGTTGAGCATATTTCTTATTCCCTTTGCTTCTAATGGTCTTTCATTTTGGTCATAAAAATGATCATGGGTAAATGTCAGTGGTTATTCAATAATTTTCTTTTCAAAGCTTCAGTAAAAGTTACTACTGAAATCATAAAAAGTAGTACCCTTATCATAGCATGGTTGAGTACATATATATTTTATTTTCCTTATAAAAACATGTTGCCTAGTAATATATTTTTCATATTCATGAATGCATAAACATTAAGAACAAAATTAAGTAAATATGGGTTGTACTATGAGGATAAAAGCTCACATGAACACTGAACAAATTACTCTACATTTTCCTTCATATTTTTTCTGTTTTGGTGCTAGTTTATGAATCACATGCCGAGTTGCTGACTGATCGCAACCCTCTGTTTTGGTGCTAGTTTGTTAATGATTGTGTTAGGTGTGGCTCGCATTGTAAATGGAGTGGGTGCATGGATTGAACGGGTTAAAAGTCCCACATCGCAGGATATTTAGAATAATCATGATATATATATGGGATTGGTGGCACGTAACATTGGGGATTCCTTTTGTTACAATGTGTTGCCAAGACCAGATTATATGCCCGATGGGAGACGATGGAGGGATGTTCAATCGGGACGCCGGCATGGGAGACTTCGACCGTTGACCCCGGATAGACATGGTGAAGCGAACGCGTAGGTGCGCGGGAATGCCGAAACTCAACATGGTATCAGAGCTCCATGGTTCGATGGGACCGGTATGATGCAGCGTGATCGAAGCATGGCTCCTAAGGGGCTTGAGCATGGGATGCTCGTCAAGGTGGAGATATGGTTAAGCAGTCGCTCCATCCTGCTTATGAGAACTCATGGTAGCAGCCTCATCCAACTACGAAGAGAACTCGGTATAATTCCAAGATGACTTAAGCAATGCTCGCCAAGGTGGAGATTGTTAGGTGTGGCTCGCATTGTAAATGGAGTGGGTGCGTGGATTGAACGGGTTAAAAGTCCCACATCGTAGGATATTTAGAATAATCGTGGTATATATATGGGATTGGTGGCACGTAACATTGGGGATTCCTTTTGTTACAATGTGTTGCCAAGACCAGATTATATGCCCGATGGGAGACGATGGAGGGATGTTCAATCGGGACGCCGGCATGGGAGACTTCGACCGTTGACCCCGGATAGACACGGTGAAGCGAACGCGTAGGTGCGCGGGAATGCCGAAACTCAACATGGTATCAGAGCTTCATGGTTCGATGGGACCGGTATGATGCAGTGTGACCGAAGCATGGCTCCTAAGGGGCTTGAGCATGGGATGCTCGTCAAGGTGGAGATATGGTTAAGTAGTCGCTCCATCCTGCTTATGAGAACTCATGGTAGCAGCCTCATCCAACTGCGAAGAGAACTCGGTATAATTACAAGGTGACTTAAGCAATGCTCGCCAAGGTGGAGATTGTTAGGTGTGGCTCGCATTGTAAATGGAGTGGGTGCGTGGATTGAACGGGTTAAAAGTCCCACATCGCAGGATATTTAGAATAATCGTGGTATATATATGGGATTGGTGGCACGTAACATTGGGGATTCCTTTTGTTACAATGTGTTGCCAAGACCAGATTATATGCCCGATGGGAGACGATGGAGGGATGTTCAATCGGGACGCCGGCATGGGAGACTTCGACCGTTGACCCCGGATAGACACGGTGAAGCGAACACGTAGGTGCGCGGGAATGCCGAAACTCAACAGATTGATGGGAAATAAATCTCATTAAATGCCTATGATGTTCGACCAGAGAACGTTAAGATAAAAATATATAGTTTTATCACTTTATTGATGATCATTGGTAGTCCTAATTAATTGTTACTTAAGCATGGTTGTTTGTTTTTATTAAGTGGGTTTCCATAACTTGTAAGTTTAAACCGTTTGAATCAATAGTTGGATTATGAACACAAAGCTTTGTATGTGAAATAAAGTGAAAGATATTATCAAAACAAGATAAACAATGAGTCACTGTGAAGAAAAGTTCGTGACTTGACAAAGCAAAGCCAAATCACTCAAAACAAAGATGAGAATCTGTACAAAATCCCTAGTGAACTATTTAAGCAAAAAGCCAAACAAATTTGACTGCTTTTTATGTTATTAACATTGTACATTTTAGAATTTTCTTTCATAATTTATGATAATGTACATCACACTGTTTATAAACTTTGTATACTTATCGCTTGGTCGTATTGCTTAAGATGAGTTATTGAATCCCTGCTAATTTAGTTTGGTAGCACTGCTGCAGCAATGTTCTCTGAAGTGAAGAGCTATTGACAAAAGAGGTCTGAGGCAAGATCTTGCGGCTAGATGAAGATTGTCTGAGATGCTTTGTATGTTGGTAAATTCTCATAAATTTTGAATCCAAGTAGAGAAATCGAAGAAGAAAAATAGAAATTCAGCTCAAAACTACAGGTAACAAAATAATCTTTCTATATTTTTCTTTTTCTTTTTTGTAACCATGGCAATAGGCATCAATCTTAGCATGTAAACTAGATCATCATGTGCAAATAAATCAAAATGACACTGACAGTTTTCAAATCAATCATCCTTTATGAGAAACATTTATTTACTATTTTATCTTACCTTCTGAAATCTTCCAGGTTTAAATAAAATATTCCTTATAGTTGAACAATTTTGGCTTCACTATGATATTACTAGATATAAAATACTAATTACTATGATTTAGTTAACTATGTTAATTATGCAGAGTGCATGTTTCTTACAATAGTATACATATATCAAGCTTGAGGTTATAAAGCTAGTTTGGTAATTTGAAAATAGTTTTTAACATAAATTAGATGTTGATTTATTATACATAAGGCCAAATTACGCTCTTATTAGACAATCATTTAGTGTTAGTTTCTTACAACACTAACAAGGCATCTATATCAGCCTTAAGTTTATAGTCTTCAGTTTACATTTTTACAGGTTTATTAGACAATCTACGTTTGAATGCATTTGAATGGGGTTAACTTTGGAATTTCGAATTCGTAGTTTGTTTTGAGTGGTAAAGAATAAATCCTTGTTATTACAGTTCTTTTCAGCACATAGTTTAATCTGTTTACTAACCATTTATAATTTATTTTTTCATGTATATTTATGTCTGTTTAGCATTTTAAGATTATAAAGTAAATAAAAAATGCAAAACATGTTTTATTTAGCTAAACGCATTAACAAGCCATGTTCTAACAATTAATAACTATCCTTTGAAATTAGCATGTTACAGGTCTATTTCTTTGCCTTAGATATGCTTGTTATAGTTCGTGGCAGAATATTTGGTGTCCATTTACATAATTATCAGATATGGAAGAGCTTTTAAGCAAGTAAAGACTAAAAGCTAAGTTTGACTAGATTGTGGACAGTATATGTACCAGTTACTCCATATTTGGACCAATGCACTTAAAACTTTTTACATTAAGAGGGACAATCATGCCACCACTGGGGGAGTGTGGTTGTTTCCTTTTTGAAGAATTGAAAATTTGTTCCTCGAGTGTAATTGTTGCTGAAACGTTGAAACCTTCTTTATTTAAACTTTTGTTTTTTCTTGAAATGATTTTGGTCTTTGCCTTTTACTTCTTACTTTTTTCCATTGATCATAGTGGTTTTCATTGCCCGTTCTTATTTTCGTATGGTATTTTCAATTCTATTGTACTATTCAGATAATGTTTTTTCCCTACATTTTTGCTTTTCTTTTCTATCTTTGAAGCTGTAGTTTTTTCACACCCTCTTTAATATGTCTCAACACTTTAAGTTACTCGCAAGCGTCTGGTGTCCGATTGTAAGATACGCGTCCGGTGTCCGATTGTAAGATACATTGACATATGATATTGTCATTTGAATTATAAGTATATTACCTTTAGAAAAAATAATTAAAGAGGAAACATATTATATTTCATGCCTCTGTGTAATTGCTCTTTTTTACAAAAACCTGTTTAGATTGTCAGTTTCTGGCTTCTGTATTATTGTTCTTACCAGGTCATGCATTAACAAAAAAAATGTTACTTAGAGCATCAGTAGCTAGTCCACTGGCTTCTATATTATTGTTCTTACCAGGTCATGTTTTCTTACCTTACTCTCTCTTATGGAGTTTCTTGTTTTCCATTTTATAAGCCAAACTGAATCTTCATTCTTCAAATCATAATTTCCAAACATCTCAAAAAAATTCTATGGACTAGCTCTTGATGTTCTAAATGGACAGAAGCCATACTGCACTATCATTTTACATTAAATAGATTGTATATATTTTTTATGCATATATTTTTAGTCCTATATATATATATAGTTATTTTGTAGTATAGTACACACCGCATTGGCTTGCTGCATCATATTTTAAGTCCTAGCTACATATTTTTTCTTCCTTTATGACCCTTTTACTTTGTGAATGTTTGACATAACAATTACTAACATCTAGATTGCTTATTTGATTATTGCAGATGTTAGAGAGATTATCAAAAGCAAAGCAAGATGAACTCAATTGTTTGACTGGCCTATAAGTAAGTTGTTGATGAAAATATATATGAAATATATGTATGGACATTAGAAAAGTTGCTCGAACGATATGTATGAAATACTATGTATGGATATGGAAAAAATTGTTTGAATGATACGTATGAACTACCGTGTGAACATGCCAAAAGTTTTTTGAACGATATGTACGAAATATTGTGCTTTAATTTACATATTTTTTGTCAGCGAAAATCTTTTATATTTATATATGCAAAGAAGAAATGGGTTAATGGATATTATATATGGAAAAATTGAAACAACAATGAATAAAACCTATAAATTAATACTACATTTAATAGCGTTTAAAAAACGCTATAGAAATATGCACAAAAAACGCTATAGAAATATGCATACCGAACGCTATAAAATATGCAAAGAAAACGCTATAGAAATGTGCAGTTTAAACGCGAAGTAACCATGAGATAATATTTCCTATAGCGTTTTTGCCTAATAGCACTGAGAAAACGCTATAGAAAATTTATTTTCCATAGCGTTTTTTCCTGCTGTTTAAAGTTTATGGTCTATTATAGCATGTCGTTCCACAACATTCTCTTAAACGCTACGGTTAGGTATAATAGCGTTTTTTAAACGCTATGAAAGCCCTAGTTTGTTGTAGTGGATATACGCTCCAAAAGCCATAACCTGCATCATAACCTGTATCGTTAAATTTATTATCATTAGCAAAGCAAGTTCCTATTAAGAAAGGATAAAAAAGACAAATTTCATACTTAACTATCTAGGTTTATGGATGAGTTGTTGTGTAATCATTCCACATTTGTATAGCAATTTGATCCTTGATATGTCCCATTTGAGTTGTTTGACTAACATCAAATTGTATGATTTCTTGATTTTGATTTGCCTCTAATGCATGTTCAAATACCATATTCTCAGATGAGTATTGTTTGAAAAGAGCATCCAAAGCATGTTCTTGTAGAATAAAGTTATGTAATGTGCAACAGGCAATAGGAATTTGTCTTTGCCTACGAAGTGGATAATTGGTCATTAGTTTTAGAATTGGAAATCTTGCTTTTAAAACACCAATACAACGCTCGATTATATTTCGACAGATGAATGCTTATAATTGAACAAATCTTCCTTTTCACTTAGTCTTCCTCGTCTGTTATAATCACGTAAATAATATCTACGTCCTCGATAAGGAGCTAGAAATCCAGACATGTTTGGGTATCCAGCATCAACAAGGTAATATTGATCTATAAAATAGTGGCCATGTATTATATAAATATTATAAAGATAAGTATTATGTAACTATTTATAAAATAATATTTGATGGTGACATTTTATACAATAAAATATACCTCCTCTTGGCATTGGGAAATTATTTCTGGTTCTTGTAACTGCATCGATGAATACTCGAGAATCGTTAGCAGCGCCTTCCCATCCAGCGTATACAAATACGAATTTCATATCAAAATCACATGCAACCATGACATTTTGTGTTATATTGGTTTTCCTTCCACGAAAAGATGTTTGTCTCGATGCGGGCACCCATGCAGCGACATGTGTTCCATCTATTGCACCAATACAATCCTACAATAAATAATACTACAATATTATTTGTGTTTATTATTTGATAAATATAAAAGTTGTGCTAAAAAATGACCTTAAAGTAGGGATACTTGTTTACAAGACGTTCATGTATGACATCTTGATTCGTTGGACGTATTATCTCCGTGCCCAAAGAACAAACAGCTCGTAAAACTCTTCTGAACCATTTTGAAATAGTATGGTGTGAATGCTGAAAACGATCGGCAATAATACTATATCTTGTTGTGTGTCCTATTATCATTAGAAACATTGCCACACCCTCTTCCACGCTTACTTTTCTTCCATCATTTAAAAGTCCTTTCCCTTTTAGAACATCACCAAAATTCAAGAATACATGCTTCTGCATTCAAAAAATTTGATGACATATAGAAGGATTTCCATTCAATACATCAAGTAAGAACATCCTTCATGTAAGCGTTGATGTTCTACAAGATGTTCTATTCATGATACTCCTTTGGTTAGCAACAAAGTAATTAATCATTAACATATCACCGAACTCTTCATCACAGTAGTCCGTAAATATAAAATCATCATCAGAACTAGAGTCATCATCGGATTCATAAGAAATGATACTAGATCCAATAGACATTACTCTGCATAAAATTTATATTAACTATTTATCATTAAAAATATTGCTATGCTTATAACAGTGATGAACAAAAGAGAATTTCCTCTTATTGTTGGTTTAACTTGAACAAAATTTATTTAACAAACAAGAAAACATAAATTTTATATATTACATTGCAATAGGATATAGGTCTATAATCATTAATATTATTTTTGCCTTTTGCATATTTTCTATAGCTTCATAATGTAAAATACTTTGCAGTTGTGCTAAGCTACCCTCATAGTCTCTGGTTAAGTTTTGATTGAGTGGGTCATTTAATAACTGCGGATAAATAGTATTGTTTTTGTCTCTATTTCACAGTACTGTTGTCGAATTCTCACTTTATTATAACTCTAAATTTTGAGCCTGGCCCTGAGTTTTCTAGTTTAGTAATGAATTCAAATGCTAGGTCCCTAATACTGCTGATATTTATGTTTCTCTGTATGGCATCTGTTATTATTTTTAAGCTAGTTGATAAAAAGGCAATAGGTTGTTATATAAATGACAGTGATTAATTTGATTAATGATTATATCAAAAGCTAAAACACGGGAATAACTGTGCTTTCCCAAGTAGCTGATTGTCAAATTCATGATTATATCAGCAAAAACATGGGACCAGAATTGAGTAAAAAAATGAAGTGCTACCAACATAGTAAACCTGTTGTGCTAACAACCTATTGTAGAATTGCAGAAAATGTTAAGGGAGAAAAATCAGTTAAAGGTATACCTCAATTTGCTGAAGTTTGGCTTCAAAGATTTTCTGTCTATCTTCTTCCTAAGTAACGGTTTAAGAACTTTAGTCATAAACATACACACCATATGCTAAAAAATGTGCTTGCTGGTAAAAGAAAGAAGAAAAAATATCATACTGTAAGAGTTTGTACGTCGGCGCATGATGAGCAAGAACAAACACGCGATCGATAAGGACAACAACAGGCTCTTTACCCAGGCTTTTCCAAGGTACCTATATTGAACACAAAATTATGGCAGTCTGGTTATCAAATGATATGCAGTATATATGACATAAAATATGAGTGTATTACACTAAGATTAGTGGGAAGTTGGACCTACAGCTGCATAAAATACACCCTTAAAATTGAATAATGGACAACAAATCTAATGCTGTATAAAACCTTCATTATATATTGTAGGATGCTACAAATTGTGTTGCCATGGCACCATCAGGACAAATTTTTGATAGGTAAACTCCATTTCCAGCATAATTGAAATCCAACCAAACAATTTGCCTCAGTTTCGAACTTAATCAATTGACCAAAGTATTTATTATTAAAGTATTGCAGCTTGCTTAATTTTGTAACATGCAGGTTTTGTGCTGCTTCAGGTCACTATAACAATCTGTAGTTTAAACAGTGAGTTGCATTTGGCATGCACACTACATTATTGGATTTTAAGACCAAGTCATTAAATTCTAGATTATTTATTGCATTTGCACAGCAGCACGAATAAATTTGCATTGCATTTGAATAAATTTATGTACATCATAAACAAACATACATGGCAAATAGCCTATCAAGCAATTATATACAAGCTTGAAAAAACCATGGTCAAATAAAGCAATCGGTATGATCTAACAAAACAAAGCAATTAGTATAACAAACTAATTAGTCTGCAAATAGAAGAGCATTGAAACTAGTCCAACCAAGACAAGCAACACAATCAAATCAAGTAACTAATAAAGATTAAGCAAAAGTTGACTTCCTAGCTAAAATTAAACAAAACACAACCTACAATAAAGATACTACAACACACAAGCTAATAAAATTATTCTAGAAGTTCTAAAATTGGTAGTCTTCTACGTTCCGACATCATAACAAATTGCATCCTAAAATCGGGATCTTTAAAGGCCTTCATTGCCTTCATGTAGACCTCATTAGAAACACCGTCAATACCATTTAATATATTCATACACACCAAATTGGAATATGGATCTGATACGTCACTTTGACTATCATTTGGGTTGGGAGACTTTCCTTCAACTTTTGCAATTTTTCCTTTTAAGTATCGCACTCTTAGTTCGGCTTCTTCATTGTGCATTTCAATTGAAGAATACCACTTTTCCATACATGACTCAAGCTTTTCAACATTATTGGCTTTATGTTTTTTGCGTCGTCGTTCATTTGTTGACGTGTCATCACTTGGACGAGTACTCATTTGCTTATCATCATTTACCACATGAACATGCACACCCTTGTTTAGAAAATTCTATTCTAATTGTCTTTCATCATCTAAATTGGGAGGAAGTTTAGTTGAAGCATTACTTAAACCTCCAATAGCCGTAGTTCCATCGAAAATCTCTCCCAAAAGTTCATAATTCTTGCAACCATCTTCCTAAATATCTTAAACTCGGTCTTGTTGATCTATAATAATTTAACAAATATTAGTTCGATATGCACTTATATTCATAAATTATATTTTCAAACGCATACCGTATAGAAGTATTGCCAAACTTCTTCTGCAGCGTTAACCTTGTTGGTATTTGGGACCCATGTTACGCCAGTATGTCCTAATAGTTGCGAAAACAGACGATGTATAATATGCAAGCGGTTCCACTTTCCCTATAATCTCTCCATCTGTAACGCCCCACTCCGAGACCCACATTAGCAAAGAGTATTACAAGGTAATACCGTCTGCTAATGCGGAGAATAGAGCTGGATAGGAGCGACCATCTATAGCCTTGTCTTAACTGTCTACTGAATACGTCAAAAAATGTAGCATATATTTTTTTTCATGTGGATCGACATATCCAATAGATATTTAATACAAAACTATAATGGCTATAAGATCTAACAGAACAAAATATAACAACTCAAATGTAAAACACATCACAGAACAGTAGATCATCACATACATATACACATATACTGGTACATCACAGAGTAAATAAAATGATACATGTCAAGTGGTGTAGCAACCACAATATACATTCGAGTCAAAAAAATATACATATCAGAGTTACAAACAAAAAGGACTACACAAAAAGCTATAAAAAAACTAGCAGAAAGTCCATGCAAGGTCATAAAGTACCACAATAATCTCTAAAAGAAATAACATGATCATCTAACAAGAGATGAATCATAACAAGCCTCATATCATCGGCAACTCAAATAAACAAAGGATATAAATATCCCAAATCAAGCCAAAAAGGAAAATAACAAATACCAATGAAGGTAACACAAGTTTCCACAAGGTACCCGCTATTTTGGACCATTCGCGTCCATTATAAGTGTATAGGTAGACACTCATGCCGGAGTTGAATTGCTCAAAATACCGCGTTGTTAATTTAAATTTGGCAAAACTGAACATATACAGTAAATAGATATAATCACAGATCACAGACACAGAGTAATAAGTGCAGCGGAAATAAAAGAGATAGTAGTTCATGAAGCTACTATATGAATATATAAAATACATCAGAGTTTACAACAGAAGAGTAACAGATACAAATCAGAATACATCACTGGAATCATCGACTATCTGAAAGCTGGATAGATAGCTGGATCTCCAAGCGAAGCTCCAACTCCAAAGGTGAGTCTCGGAAGCTGAACTACTCAGTCTGACCCGAGCGTAAAGCAAAACACAAAACACTCGAGTCAGGATTAACATTCTCATATTAATAAATCCAACTCAAGTGAAATAGCAATTGAAATACAAGTAACTCAAAGAATGTTTGGAATAACCATCCTTTGAGGATCCGTTAAACTATCTACTAGGTAGTAATGTACGCTAAGTAGATAATGTCTATCAGTAATATAAAGATATCAAAGTAGGGTTAAGCAGGGCCCATACACCTCTTAACCTGTTTATTCCCAAAAGCATATACAAGACCGTAGTTTCCTCAAAACCGGAAGTCACCAGAGGGCAATCCATATACTAAAGGTACAAATCAAAATCGTAGTGGTCGCGAATAGGATAATCAGTATGACAAGGTACATGAGGCGATACCAACTAGGATACTAGTAGTTGCGTGATCCGGACTGATGTTGGGCATAGCAGCTACTACCCCAACACCGCGAAACAACACTCCCAAATCAAGGGGTGCACCCAAATTGAATCACAAAAGTAATAGATATGGTATCGAAGAAGTGTGTCCGCTAGAGATGGCGATCCTCAATGGCCCGGCGCGGCTCCTGTTTTAGTCATGTCAAGGGTCATCCAAAATCGTTCTCTTTCTTCAGTCAACGCGTTCATCAAAACCATCCACTTCGTTCTGGATCAACACTCCGCGTATAATTATTAAAGTGGTTTCGGTTCAGATAGAGAGTATATCCATTACCGATCCCGGTCTCTTTAATAACTTTCGTAATTATTACACCGATTGGTCGTTTATATATTTCAAAACCAAATCAATTTCAATTTCAAATAGAATTCGTAAATCAACATTTCATTTGTCTTTCGAAAACCAATTTCCATACTTTACATTTCAAACTTTCAAATTATCATTTCAAAATCTTATAATTCAAATTCAATTTCTATTTAAACAATCCAAATATTAACTCAAGTTCGAATATAAGTTTCATTTCGAAAACATTTAAATTAATTTAATTTAACATTTAAATCAATTTAAATTCATTTATCAATTTCACTCAATATCGTTCAATTAATTTATCATTCAAAACAATTTCTATTAAATTTCCAAATCATTAAATCAATTTCTTAAATTCAATTTCATTAAATCAAAACTTACAAATTTAATTAAATTAAATTCATCAAATCAAATTCTTTATATTTCAAGTCTTACGTTAATTCCAAAATATCACATTTTCATTTCTTGTTAAAGAAATTCCATTTCACTTATTTACTTACTTAAATAATTTTCCAAAACTTAATTAATAAAGAAACTCAATTTCAATTATTTACGAAGTAAAATTCACTTATTCAAAAGTCCAAATTTTTCTTATTAAAGAATTCAATTCAATTTAATCATTAAATAATTCAATCTTATTTAATTATTAAATAATTCAAAACTTAATTATTAAATAATTTCAAAGTTTAATAATTTCAAACTTAATTATAATTTCAAACTTAATTCAATCCTTTTCTCAAATTAAACAACATCTTTCATTAATTACATTGTAAATCTTTTGTTTCAGATTATTAAATATTAACATTTTCCTTTCATTAAGAATTCAAATTTCAACTTCATTTCAAAACCATATTCTTTATTCAAATAAAATATTCATTTATTTTTGAATCAAATTATTGACCAATCGGGTTTTTATTTAATTCTCTATATCTAAGGTCAAAGTTTAATTTGGGTATTTATCATTTCAACCCGATTCCAATTCAATTCAAAAATCAAAGCATAACAAAGGGAACTTGCAGTGTGATAACTGGGATGGTGTCAAAGTAAATAAACAAGCAACAACAACAATTAATAACAATCCAATAATCAATTCAAATAATCCCGAAATAATCGTATTAATTCGCATTGTTATTTGTACGAATTAATATAATTATCTCTAGAATCTACACTATCATTTCATGTAGATTAAAGATTATTACATTACGGTTTTCACTTGTCATTCAATTTACAATTTCATACATCATCAATTTAACAACATACATTCAGTGGTTCAAAGTGTAATTAAACAAATCCTACGTGTCAATAACTTAAACAGTTAAAAGGGGTCATATTATACAAATGTCGGTTAATCAAATTTAACATTTAACTATCCTATATCAATTTCAATTGCATACTATTTATCATTTTAACATTAACAATTTAACGTCCAATATAAACATCAACAATCAATCAATTAACAACCAAACTGGATTATCATTACATATATATAACAGATAATGGTGTCAGATGTCACAGGTGAACTGATACAGGTAATAACAGTGTAAATATCTAACAGCAGCATATTTCAATTGTCGTTTCAATTGAAATCAAATTTAATAAATAAAAGAACGTTAATCGTGAGTGAGTGCTCACCTTCCGAGGCTAGAGAGAATAGGAAATGAAATGGGTTACGGATCCAAGCACGAATTTGGAAGCAAAGCACGATAGACTCGAGTTCGACAACGAGCTGATAATGAGAAATCGGTGGAACTATTAGATTCAGTTTGATATAAATTAAAACGAAATGTAAATTATATTGTGATACATTTTCTCAAATTACTATTCAATACATAAGTAAGCTTATATATAATAAGAATCAAAATATTTATATTTTATTCTTCAAAATTATATATATATTTCTAACAAATCAAAATATCAATATATATAGGTTTTTTAAAAATCAATGTTATTAGAAAACAAACTCATAACATATGCAGACCCACTAAGATATATGTATCAACTATATAAATCATATAATACATAACAGATATATACTTTTCTTCAAAACAAACCATATTTATTTCAAACTGTTTAATAAGATGCATCTTCGAACTGAATGTACAATATAGATTTAAAACCAATATCTATTTTAGAGTCAACAAGCCCAAACTTTCAAATATATCATACAATCAATAGGTTGAATGACTTACAGAACTTACATGCACTAATATATATATTACTCGACTGACTAGTATACAGTGCATATATAACTTATACTACATGAACTTACAAACCTATATGCGATTTGACAAAATACTCACTATACTTATTATTATGCTTTTTCTTTCTTTTCACACATATACAGGCCACATACATTTGAAATATATATTATGTTATGTTTACAGTACAGGAAATCATCATTAAAACTAATATGTTATGTATACCAACCTATATATATCCTATTGTTATGTACTTCTTTACGGGCAATTTATACCTCAACTAATATTTATTGGCAAACTAACATAAAAAAATCACTGTTCATACAAACCCATATATAGATCTGACGTAAAAAAAATTGTATGAACTCCTTTACATAAAATATTGTACACATGCTCTTTCAGAATGCCAATGCTATTGTAGAGTAACACACTTACTTGTTGCCACGTAAATATAAGCCACAGATCATATTATAACTTATATATCAAAAAATATCATCATAACTTATACATAACATATGTATACAAGTATAACACGTAACTATATATATATTTTCTATAACTAACAAATATATAAACCAACATATATAAGATATATACATATTTATAATTCCACTTGGTAAACATACCTATTAACAAAGAAGATAAGAAAGATAGCTCGGCAAGCTTGGAAGGTGATGAGCCGTGGTGGTTCAAGAGGGACGTTCGGGTGGGCCTGAGGTGGCGA
This sequence comes from Allium fistulosum, assembly GCA_030737815.1. Lineage (NCBI taxonomy): Eukaryota > Viridiplantae > Streptophyta > Magnoliopsida > Asparagales > Amaryllidaceae > Allium > Allium fistulosum. The sequence continues at coordinate 829,720,555 of CM060903.1, read as the reverse complement.
AGCAGTGGGTGGAAGCTTTGGTTATGGCTGCGTTGGGTGGAAGATAAGGCGGGGTGGTGGGGTCGAACCGATGCCAGGCTGAGCGTTCGTGGGTAGGAGGCGGAGGCAGGTCCGGTGGTGATTGGGTCATCGGTGAGCGGAAGGCGGTCTCTGGTGATCGGCGAGGCTGGGTGTGAGGCATGGGATGAGCATCGGAGGGAGTGGTGACGTGGATGTCGGAGGACGGCGTGGAGTTGATGGAGAACCAGCGTTATGGTGATGGGTGGTTCTCGGCTACAGGTGTGAGGCGGGTAGGCGAACGGTGATAGAGGGAAGGCTGTTGCGTGCTCAATGGAGTGGAGGGAGGTTTGAGAAGATGGGAATTGAGAATGCATGTTGCTATTCTTGGAAGAAAAAAAAGAACAGGCTAAATTTAAAGGTGATAGTCACAACTCCAAAATAATAAAGGACGTGCCCATCTCTGAAAGCCAATACAAAACTTACTTTATTTTCATATTATCTTTATTTTTCAAAAGAGCACAAAACACATGAAGCGGCAGAGAATTGGAAATGGCACGGAACCGGTAATAATATATGAAACGAATGGAAAATGTAAAGGCACCAGATGTTGATTCAGAGGATATTAATATCAAATGACTATTCAATTTTAGCCGTTTGAAAATTGAATTGTCACACAATATTAACAGCCCCAAAATGGATACCAATACGGAAGTCGTTTTACAGATTTCGTCGTACAACGGACGTCGAAACACGCATATGAATATACCGTGGAGATCAGTACGACGAGACGATCAAAACGGCATATGGATATCAGTGGTACGATCGGATTATAAAAATTCGAATTTTCTAATAGCGGAAAATGCAAGAAAAACGCTGAAAAATAAGATCGACGGAGCCAAAGATGTCCGAATTTGGAAAAACGACAAACAGACATCTTGCTCAGAAGATGGTTTAGAATTTTTCTATGTAAAAATATTTAGGTTTCAGAAATATTTTATTTTCATCGCTTTTTAACTGATTAAATTGAAGTGAATTTACGCGCGAAATAAACTTTTATATTTTCGAACGAAAATTTACCAGTCGCTATGTTTTACTAGACGTATTCCAAATAATAAATTTTTATTTCAAAATTTTATCGTTTAAAATTTCACAAAATTTCAACTAATTACGTTATTAAAACAGTTGAAATTTACGGGTCGTTACACTCTCCCCCACTCAAAACTTTTCGTCCCCGAAAAGGAACGAGGTAGGAGAATAGAAACAACCAGAAAGAAAATAGATAATAAAAAAACAAGTAAAATAATTAATTTAAAACATATAATTTCAAATTTTTAAATTAATTTATATTCAACAATTTGATTTAATCCATTGATTTCACTAAAATCAATCTCAACTATTTCTAAATTAATTATCTTATTATCCAATTATCTTAAATTTACAATTTCTAAAACCATAAATTTGAATAATCTTTTATTATAATCATATTTTTCAGCAATTTAAATTCTTCTTTATTCCAAATTATTGTTAAATTTATTCTACTTAATATATCTAATTACATATATTTGACCCATATAAATTAATTTAAACCATAAAAGTTTCGATTTAAATTAATTTACATCTATTAATTTCTTTAAATTCAAAGTATTTCATAAGTTGATCAAATTTCAATTTATTAATTCTTTCAAATCAATTTTTTTTTTAATTCTTTCAAAACAGATTTATTAATTCTTTCAAAACAAATTTATTTCATTATTAACTGAATTTACTTATTATCTTATCTAACTCCGTTAACATCTTTATAATCAAAATTCAGTGTATAACATTTATTATCAACACGCAAATTTTTATTTATAAATTCAATTTATCTTATATATTATCCAATTACATATTCAACTTCTGAATGATTTAGGTAAGTTGTATTAGAATGCAGTTGAACAATATACAAAAAAAAAATTCCCAATTCAAATATTCAAGTTTAAACATTTATTCCAAATTTGGTTTTATTTATAATTAAAATCATCCTTTAACAAAATTTAAGAATTAGATTTCCGATTAACTTTAAACAATTTAGAGATATATATAATAAATTTATGAATCAAAATATACTGAAGAAATTCAAAAAAAAAAAAATTTTTTTTTCTCAAAACAAAACCGTAGCAAGGCTACAGAATGGTTTCTCCACTTCGAAACTCGAAAATGAATGTCGATGATGCGGCCGCCATCACCGAAATTATTTTCCAGCGACAAAGAGAAGAGCACTGATTTCAACATTTAAAATTCTTTGGAAACGATTTCTATTCGAAAAATACTTCCAATAATATATACTTTAAAATTATAAAATCACAGTTCGAAATCACCGGAAACTAAATTCTCAAATTTTTGAATTAAATTCATTTCAAATTTCAAATCAATTTATAACCAAGTTTATAATTCCCTTTATTCATAAGTTGGTAAATCAATGGTTTACAAACACCAAATGAAATCAAATAATATCATTTATGACAACAAATTCATTAACAATTTAATTTCAGAAAAATTTACTTAGATAATATAATGAGTCAAAATTATCTTATTTATCAAATTTGATAACCATATTGTGTCGGTTTGCTCTGCTCAAGTGTTTTGGAAATTCTATCGATAGCGTTGATCAAACGAATCGATCGAAAACCCAAATCAACATCAACAACTCAAACAACACAATATATAAAACATTTTTATATAAATTTACAAATACACTTCCTCGCTCGACGATACAAGAATGGATTTTCAAAATAAGGATAGGGTTTCAAATTTGATGGACTCAAATCAAAGGGAAATCTGATTCGAAGATAAATTCGAAAGAAAAGATAAGATGATTCAATAACAGAATCGGGAGATGGGTAAGTTTATTTAATTCACGGGCAACCTTAACCGGGTCGTCCGTAACTTCAAGAATAAAATCGATGCTGAATTCCGAGGTAAATCAACACTCGATCTCAAGAGATGGAATTCAGGTATAGCAGGGAATAGATAGCATCGTAGACCGAGGATACAGAAACCTCCGGTAAATCGATGCCTATTACAAAGGAGTTTACTCCTTTACGAATCATTCGAAGATTGACGAGACCGCCGATCTATTATAGATAACATTCGGAATGGAGTTATGGTGTGCTCCAGGATTGAAAGAAGACGAATAGTGAGGGACACGAATGATATTTGGAACCATAGGGAATGTTCCAAAATTCAAAGGAATTGAGTCAAAGGAAGAGATTGAAACTCGAATGAGAGTGATTCTGTAAATACATTTACCCTATATGTTTAGTTTTGCCTAGAGCTACCAAAGCTCTGATACCAACTGTAACGACCCGCTATTTTGGACCATTCGCGTCCATTATAAGTGTATAGGTAGACACTCATGCCGGAGTTGAATTGCTCAAAATACCGCGTTGTTAATTTAAATTTGGCAAAACTGAACATATACAGTAAATAGATATAATCACAGATCACAGACACAGAGTAATAAGTGCAGCGGAAATAAAAGAGATAGTAGTTCATGAAGCTACTATATGAATATATAAAATACATTAGAGTTTACAACAGAAGAGTAACAGATACAAATCAGAATACATCACTGGAATCATCGACTATCTGAAAGCTGGATAGATAGCTGGATCTCCAAGCGAAGCTCCAACTCCAAAGGTGAGTCTCGGAAGCTGAACTACTCAGTCTGACCCGAGCGTAAAGCAAAACACAAAACACTCGAGTCAGGATTAACATTCTCATATTAATAAATCCAACTCAAGTGAAATAGCAATTGAAATACAAGTAACTCAAAGAATGTTTGGAATAACCATCCTTTGAGGATCCGTTAAACTATCTACTAGGTAGTAATGTACGCTAAGTAGATAATGTCTATCAGTAATATAAAGATATCAAAGTAGGGTTAAGCAGGGCCCATACACCTCTTAACCTGTTTATTCCCAAAAGCATATACAAGACCGTAGTTTCCCCAAAACCGGAAGTCACCAGAGGGCAATCCATATACTAAAGGTACAAATCAAAATCGTAGTGGTCGCGAATAGGATAATCAGTATGACAAGGTACATGAGGCGATACCAACTAGGATACTAGTAGTTGCGTGATCCGGACTGATGTTGGGCATAGCAGCTACTACCCCAACACCGCGAAACAACACTCCCAAATCAAGGGGTGCACCCAAATCGAATCACAAAAGTAATAGATATGGTATCGAAGAAGTGTGTCCGCTAGAGATGGCGATCCTCAATGGCCCGGCGCGGCTCCTGTTTTAGTCATGTCAAGGGTCATCCAAAATCGTTCTCTTTCTTCAGTCAACGCGTTCATCAAAACCATCCACTTCGTTCTGGATCAACACTCCGCGTATAATTATTAAAGTGGTTTCGGTTCAGATAGAGAGTATATCCATTACCGATCCCGGTCTCTTTAATAACTTTCGTAATTATTACACCGATTGGTCGTTTATATATTTCAAAACCAAATCAATTTCAATTTCAAATAGAATTCGTAAATCAACATTTCATTTGTCTTTCGAAAACCAATTTCCATACTTTACATTTCAAACTTTCAAATTATCATTTCAAAATCTTATAATTCAAATTCAATTTCTATTTAAACAATCCAAATATTAACTCAAGTTCGAATATAAGTTTCATTTCGAAAACATTTAAATTAATTTAATTTAACATTTAAATCAATTTAAATTCATTTATCAATTTCACTCAATATTGTTCAATTAATTTATCATTCAAAACAATTTCTATTAAATTTCCAAATCATTAAATCAATTTCTTAAATTCAACTTCATTAAATCAAAACTTACAAATTTAATTAAATTAAATTCATCAAATCAAATTCTTTATATTTCAAGTCTTACGTTAATTCCAAAATATCACATTTTCATTTCTTGTTAAAGAAATTCCATTTCACTTATTTACTTACTTAAATAATTTTCCAAAACTTAATTAATAAAGAAACTCAATTTCAATTAATTACGAAGTAAAATTCACTTATTCAAAAGTCCAAATTTTTCTTATTAAAGAATTCAATTCAATTTAATCATTAAATAATTCAATCTTATTTAATTATTAAATAATTCAAAACTTAATTATTAAATAATTTCAAAGTTTAATAATTTCAAACTTAATTATAATTTCAAACTTAATTCAATCCTTTTCTCAAATTAAACAACATCTTTCATTAATTACATTGTAAATCTTTTGTTTCAGATTATTAAATATTAACATTTTCCTTTCATTAAGAATTCAAATTTCAACTTCATTTCAAAACCATATTCTTTATTCAAATAAAATCTTCGTTTATTTTTGAATCAAATTATTGACCAATCGGGTTTTTATTTATTTCTCTATATCTAAGGTCAAAGTTTAATTTGGGTATTTATCATTTCAACCCGATTCCAATTCAATTCAAAAATCAAAGCATAACAAAGGGAACTTGCAGTGTGATAACTGGGATGGTGTCAAAGTAAATAAACAAGCAACAACAACAATTAATAACAATCCAATAATCAATTCAAATAATCCCGAAATAATCGTATTAATTCGCATTGTTATTTGTACGAATTAATATAATTATCTCTAGAATCTACACTATCATTTCATGTAGATTAAAGATTATTACATTACGGTTTTCACTTGTCATTCAATTTACAATTTCATACATCATCAATTTAACAACATACATTCAGTGGTTCAAAGTGTAATTAAACAAATCCTACGTGTCAATAACTTAAACAGTTAAAAGGGGTCATATTATACAAATGTCGGTTAATCAAATTTAACATTTAACTATCCTATATCAATTTCAATTGCATACTATTTATCATTTTAACATTAACAATTTAACGTCCAATATAAACATCAACAATCAATCAATTAACAACCAAACTGGATTATCATTACATATATATAACAGATAATGGTGTCAGATGTCACAGGTGAACTGATACAGGTAATAACAGTGTAAATATCTAACAGCAGCATATTTCAATTGTCGTTTCAATTGAAATCAAATTTAATAAATAAAAGAACGTTAATCGTGAGTGAGTGCTCACCTTCCGAGGCTAGAGAGAATAGGAAATGAAATGGGTTACGGATCCAAGCACGAATTTGGAAGCAAAGCACGATAGACTCGAGTTCGACAACGAGCTGATAATGAGAAATCGGTGGAACTATTAGATTCAGTTTGATATAAATTAAAACGAAATGTAAATTATATTGTGATACATTTTCTCAAATTACTATTCAATACATAAGTAAGCTTATATATAATAAGAATCAAAATATTTATATTTTATTCTTCAAAATTATATATATATATTTCTAACAAATCAAAATATCAATATATATAGGTTTTTTAAAAATCAATGTTATTAGAAAACAAACTCATAACATATGCAGACCCACTAAGATATATGTATCAACTATATAAATCATATAATACATAACAGATATATACTTTTCTTCAAAACAAACCATATTTATTTCAAACTGTTTAATAAGATGCATCTTCGAACTGAATGTACAATATAGATTTAAAACCAATATCTATTTTAGAGTCAACAAGCCCAAACTTTCAAATATATCATACAATCAATAGGTTGAATGACTTACAGAACTTACATGCACTAATATATATATTACTCGACTGACTAGTATACAGTGCATATATAACTTATACTACATGAACTTACAAACCTATATGCGATTTGACAAAATACTCACTATACTTATTATTATGCTTTTTCTTTCTTTTCACACATATACAGGCCACATACATTTGAAATATATATTATGTTATGTTTACAGTACAGGAAATCATCATTAAAACTAATATGTTATGTATACCAACCTATATATATCCTATTGTTATGTACTTCTTTACGGGCAATTTATACCTCAACTAATATTTATTGGCAAACTAACATAAAAAAATCACTGTTCATACAAACCCATATATAGATCTGACGTAAAAAAAATTGTATGAACTCCTTTACATAAAATATTGTACACATGCTCTTTCAGAATGCCAATGCTATTGTAGAGTAACACACTTACTTGTTGCCACGTAAATATAAGCCACAGATCATATTATAACTTATATATCAAAAAATATCATCATAACTTATACATAACATATGTATACAAGTATAACACGTAACTATATATATATTTTCTATAACTAACAAATATATAAACCAACATATATAAGATATATACATATTTATAATTCCACTTGGTAAACATACCTATTAACAAAGAAGATAAGAAAGATAGCTCGGCAAGCTTGGAAGGTGATGAGCCGTGGTGGTTCAAGAGGGACGTTCGGGTGGGCCTGAGGTGGCGAAGCAGTGGGTGGAAGCTTTGGTTATGGCTGCGTTGGGTGGAAGATAAGGCGGGGTGGTGGGGTCGAACCGATGCCAGGCTGAGCGTTCGTGGGTAGGAGGCGGAGGCAGGTCCGGTGGTGATTGGGTCATCGGTGAGCGGAAGGCGGTCTCTGGTGATCGGCGAGGCTGGGTGTGAGGCATGGGATGAGCATCGGAGGGAGTGGTGACGTGGATGTCGGAGGACGGCGTGGAGTTGATGGAGAACCAGCGGTATGGTGATGGGTGGTTCTCGGCTATAGGTGTGAGGCGGGTAGGCGAACGGTGATAGAGGGAAGGCTGTTGCGTGCTCAATGGAGTGGAGGGAGGTTTGAGAAGATGGGAATTGAGAATGCATGTTGCTATTCTTGGAAAAAAAAAAGAACAAGCTAAATTTAAAGGTGATAGTCACAACTCCAAAATAATAAAGGACGTGCCCATCTCTGAAAGCCAATACAAAACTTACTTTATTTTCATATTATCTTTATTTTTCAAAAGAGCACAAAACACATGAAGCGGCAGAGAATTGGAAATGGCACGGAACCGGTAATAATATATGAAACGAATGGAAAATGTAAAGGCACCAGATGTTGATTCAGAGGATATTAATATCAAATGACTATTCAATTTTAGCCGTTTGAAAATTGAATTGTCACACAATATTAACAGCCCCAAAATGGATACCAATACGGAAGTCGTTTTACAGATTTCGTCGTACAACGGACGTCGAAACACGCATACGAATATACCGTGGAGATCAGTACGACGAGACGATCAAAACGGCATATGGATATCAGTGGTACGATCAGATTATAAAAATTCGAATTTTCTAATAGCGGAAAATGCAAGAAAAACGCTGAAAAATAAGATCGACGGAGCCAAAGATGTCCGAATTTGGAAAAACGACAAACAGACATCTTGCTCAGAAGATGGTTTAGAATTTTTCTATGTAAAAATATTTAGGTTTCGGAAATATTTTATTTTCATCGCTTTTTAACTGATTAAATTGAAGTGAATTTACGCGCGAAATAAACTTTCATATTTTCGAACGAAAATTTACCAGTCGCTATGTTTTACTAGACGTATTCCAAATAATAAATTTTTATTTCAAAATTTTATCGTTTAAAATTTCACAAAATTTCAACTAATTACGTTATTAAAACAGTTGAAATTTACGGGTCGTTACACGAGTGGTCCAAAAGACCTACTCCGAAAGGCGATACTCTAGGGAAATATAAATATCAATGAAACAAAAGATGCACGTGCTCAGTACTGTATAAACAAGGATCCACAAGCCCGAAGGCGACAAACCCAAGTATCCCTCGAGCGGTGACGAAGGACCAACTTCAAAAGTGATACTATATGGCAACAAGCCCAAAGGCACAAACCCGAAGGCACAAACCCGAAGGCACAAGCCCGAAGGCAACAAACCGTAGTGGCGAAGATCCGGAGGCCCAGTACTGGACACCACTAACTGGCAATATGTGTCACAAACTCTCGAGAAGGAACCCGAAAAGTGTTAACGTGTGTCCCATACCACACGTTCGCACTAAACGGTTTACTAACCGTTAGTCAGTTTCACACTAAAAGCAGTACAAAGTTTACCTCATCTCATCGGTAAACCAGACCCGAAGGTCAAAACGATCAAACGAATAGATTAGGAATTAACTGAAAAGATAAACGCACGTGTTCATAGCACGCGTTTTACCTAATCATTTAATTCTCCTCCCTCTTCGCTCGAAGTGCAAAATTATGTGTTTTATATAGAAATTAGGTTGAAGAAAACGAGTTTTAGGAACGCTTCAAAATTGCTTTAGAAATTGCTTTTGAAATTCTCCTATTATGGAGTAATTAATTTAATACTTAAAAATAATATTAAATAATAATTTCAAAAGTCAATTTGCTTGAAAAACACTTTGTAATACTTTATAAATCCCGTGCACGAAATCTAGAGAGAAAACTCAAGGATTTGGGAAACTATTAAAAATGGCGGAAATTATTCCAAGTATAGAAACCGCTGAAATCAAGCTGTGATCACTAGTTCGACAGCAGGTTTGGACCTGAAAATAGAGTCCAAATGACATGAAATTTGGCAGGAATATAGTTCAACATTCCTACTTAAATCTGCAAAAATAATCATTCAAATCAAATTTAAAACGAATGAGTTATGCTATCACAAACATGGACTCAGGCCATGTTTGCCACAGTTCAAAAACACAAAAATGTGCAGGCCTAAAACCCTCCTGGACTCAACTTCCAGGCATGAAACAGGGGAGCAAATAGAATTGTATTGAGCTCAAAATTGGTAAGAATGCTGTAGAAAACTTCATCTTTCAACTGAAAGAAGAATGATGCAGTTTGGATAAAATATGAGAAAGCTATGATATCTCAAATTTGAACCCAGACAGTGTTTTCAGTGTTGAACTCTGGGCAAAAACATGGTTCAGGTCAATGCTTGACAGCAGATTTTTATAAGCTAATTATGTCAAAATAACCTACAATTTGGTATGCCTAAAGTAGAGAACTTCATATTTCAAATAAAAAAAGAATCATGAAATTTGATTAAGAAATGAAAGAGATATGATGTCTCAAACATGGACTCAGGCCATGTTTGCAACATCTCAGAACAAAAATGTGCACAGGATAATTTCCAGTCTGCGCACTGATTTTGCAGCGACGATTTGAACACACAAACGACCATATTATTCAACCTAAATTTGCAGAAATGAAGTTCAACATGCAAGCTATCAAATGCAATAAATCCGGCAGCATTTCGTTGCCGGAATCAAAAGTTACAAGCATTCAAAGTAGCAACCAGAGAAGGTTTTGACACAGAAACAAAATTGAAAGTAAAAACGAATTACAAAGCAATTTTGGCGATTTTGAGCTTGGCTCAGCTAGTTTTTGTGAGTTTTGTAACTCACCTTGCTGTTTAGATGCAAAAGCTCGAATTAATGCAGCAAGATTGAAGCTTTGGAGGAGAAATTAGCCTCTAGGAACCTGTAAAACAAAAGAAAAGGACATGCAAGAAGAATTCAACCATAAATTAGAAAATCCATTTTTCAAATTAGGATTTTGCTAAAATTATAGGGTTTTGGAGTTGATTACCTTTTGAATTATCACTCTAGATTGAAAGAGATTGCTATTTATTGAATGTAATTGAAGAAATCTAGTTGGATTTTGAATTTGATGGAGTGGGTTCTATGTTTGCCTACTGGAGGAAGAAGAAGAGGAGAGTAGCAATGTACGTACAGTTTTTTTTCTCACATCTTTCTCATTTCTGACTTTAGTGCACTAATGGGCTTTTGGACCCAAATTGGAGTTAGAGAAAATAAATTAGGCTAAATGATTAACTAACATATGAACTTATGTACATATACAACATACAAAATGCATTTTCTCCATATTTACACATAAGAAAAATATAAAACTTGTATACATACAAAATAAAACATTTTCTATCATATAAAAAGATTAATTTTTATTTTTAAATATTTTTTTATTATTAAATTCCTTTATTTAACAAAAATGCACTATTTACTCAAATAAATGAATAAAACCATGTTTTTAACTCCTAAAATTCCACAAAATTTATTTTATCACTTAGAAAAATACATCAAACCATTTCAAAACATTATTTATAGACAAAACTTATTTTTAACCCAATTTTCACTTTTTATTTCAATAAATAACCTTTAAAAATCAAATACTTCTTTTAAAAATCATTAGAAGAAGTAATTGGCAATAATTAATAAAATTATTGCATTTTCTCTAAATAAAAGTCATTTTCCATTCATTATTAACCCAAACAACAAAATAAAGTTTACAAACTTTATTTTCATATTTTATTACCAAAATTCATTGTTTATTCCAAATAAACAATTTAATTTCTCCAATTTTATTTTAATTCACAATATTAAATCATAACTACCGTTATAATTTAATATTTACAGGTAATCTCCAAAACCAGGGTTGTTACACCATCCCATAATCGGATTTTGTTGCTTCAATCATCTTTTGATTAATTTTTCCCCATTGGTCTTTAGTGAAAGTTGAGCATTGCAATTTTCCCGCTTTTACGTATTCATAGAGTATTCTAATGAAAGTGCGTTCATTCTCGTACGACCATGACATTGGTTCCTTTGCCTTACTATGACCTCCCATATTCTATATAAATAATTAAATAAAGATAAATATTTTGGGCAGCCATGGTCAAAGTTAGAACTACAAAAAATATAGTTGGATTAAGAGTTCACCTAAATTTAAACTATTTTGGAATTTGAAACCATCGTATAGATATTAAGCATATCTTGATTAAAAATTTTAATTCACGAGTGCAGATGAATTTAAACTGTTTGACGTTATGATTTTAGTAATATCAAATATATCCAATTGTTCAATAGCATGTTGTTTAGGTATCCCAAATATATATTATTACAACTGATTTTTTCTTTGTTAGTAGTTGTTAGAATATATTCCCACTGTTTAACAATATAAAAACATGCTAACATTTCATGTATTCTCCACCATCTATTTATTTCAGATAAGGATTGTAACCAAAGTGACATATCTACCAGTATGGTAAATTATTTTACCTTAAGCTTAGTTTGACATGTTATTCATATATTTATATCCAAATGAATTCACAAACATGCATGCTTATTTTGCTCATCTGATTCACGTTACTATTGTCATGAATAAGTTAAAAGGCAATTCATTTTCTAGATCCAAAATGTTTATGCATTTGGTCTAATTACTTATTTTCAGTACATAAACAAAGATAAGTGATTTCCTTCATCTTTGAATTGTCTATATTCCTATATTGTTGCAGGTCATTGTAGCTTGCTAGTCATTCCTATATTCATATATTTATATTATCAAGTCCATATTCTCATGTATTAATTAAATAAAATTAAACAGTAATGAGAAGTTGATTGGATATAATAACCTGTTCCACATGAAAATAAAAATGTAGAGATGGGTATCACACGTGCATATAACTGTAGAACTAACTAGAATCAACTGTAATATCATTTTGCTTGATTGTAACCTGTAACTGCTTTAAAAGTCAAACTTAACTAAAGGTTGTTATTTAAAAAGTAATCAAGCAGTTTGAAAGTAGTAGTAACAGCTAAAAAAAATAGAGGTTCACAACAATACTTACTCTAAATATCCATCCCCTTTTTATTTCTTTTTTCAAATAAGAAGTGATCAAATAAGAAGTGGCTTACTAAAAGATGAAATCCAACAAGAAGTCATGCCCTTCCTTTTCAATTGCAGCGATCAAATTAGGCAGAAGTGTTGATTTTTATTCTTTATTTATTTTTCAATATATTTTTATTTCAAAATAACAGATGAATGCAAGATATTACTCAAAATACTACACAACTTGGCATGGCCCCCTTCTTGTTGCAATTTGCTGTATCAAATAAAGGACTGCCACTACCATTGTTTCTAGATGTATATTGATAGGTGGTGCTGCTTGTATCATTGTATCTTGCAGGTCCGTGATATAAAAAACTTGTATGAATTGTCTATATTCCTATATTGTTGTTTACAGACTACAGTGGATAATAAGCAATAATACTGTACACTGAAAACGCAGAATGATGAGGTGGGTGAGAAAAAAACAATTATTTGCAGAACCCGTTGTGGCTATTGTGATGTTATGTACAGAACCCGTTGTGGCTATTGTGATGTTATGTACAGGACATTCAGTTTTGATACACAAAGGGAAGGCAATTAAAATACCTCTATCAAATATAACAATGCATGGAAATACAAAGTAGGATAAGATAACAGAAGAGGAATGAGTAGTTCGTACATTACAAATCCCTTGCATCGATTTCTGACAAACTCAAAACAGTGAAATCTAAACTCAAAAAATGGAACAAAGAGGACCAGAATTCCCAAAACAATGTGGACACATTAAGAAAAGAATTAGATAGAACTGATTACCCACCCAAATGATGAACATACCACTTAGTTGTATACACAGCAAGTTGGTATATTAACAAGTGCGCTAAATAGGCATGTGACAAAAATCAATATGCGATTACAAGCAAAACCCTAATTAACAAAAATAAATCATACGAATCATCAAAGTATTCGCATTTAACCAAGATATTATTAGCTTGAAGAACAAGATAACCAAGAAACAAAAGTGAAATTACCTGATTTTTGATGATTTTGGGATAAATTTGATGAAGATGACAGAATCGCTCAAATGGAAATTACTGCATATCGCGGCCGTAGAAAAAAGATAGGGTTTCGCGTCTGTTTGTTTTGTGTTTGGATTTTGAGTTTTCAGCGTTCTCATTTTGGGCCAAAAACTGAGAAAACAAAAAAAACAGTTTTCAATTTTATGAGTTAAGCCCATTTTGAAAAATGGTTATTTTCAAAAATGAATTTTACAAAATGATAAAGCAAACAGGTTTTCATCATTTTTCAAAATTGAAAATTGAAAATACTCCGAAAATGGGTAACCAAACAGGGCCTAAACCTCACGGTTCAGACTAATCAAAATTTTGAAACAAGTATAAAGTCTGGTATAAAGTAATCTAGTGTCAAATTACATTATAAGAACAGTTACCTACCACCGAGTTGCAAAGTCTGAAATAGCAATGCTTAAAAAGATAAAACTTTGAAGTCTGAAATAATCAAATAAGTAATAGGCAATGAATATGATTTTAGCAACTATACATAGATAATGCACTCAATGATGTTCAACACAAAAATGAAAGATCAAAAATATTTTTTCGTCTTAGTTCTATTTTTCACTCTACAATGCTGCATTTTTGTGTCAATTGGTCTTGAAGAATCTAGCAAAGTAATTTAATGTACTCATCATTCATGTATACACAGTAATATTAGTATAATTGTATTGGTAAAGAAACATTTATATGGAATTTGTTTTCAGCTATACATAGTTTACCTAGGGGAGAAACACCATGAGGATCCAAATGTTGTGAAGGCATTGCACCAGGAAATTCTGATTAACGTACATGAAAGGTACGTAGATTAATATTTTTGTGTTACAACATAGAAAATTAGTAATATAAATATAACATACACTCTTTTATCCCTATAGAAAGACCTTTGTCATATCGTTGAAATTTCAATGTGTTACATAACACATGATAAGCATATTGAAATTTTTGATCGCCATCGTTTAATTCTGCACTTCCTAAATTATTTTGTTCAGCAAAGAAGATGCTCTTAACTCCTTGACCTACAGCTTTAGACATGGATTCTCAGGCTTTGCAGCAGTGCTCACAGAATCTCAAGCAAAAATAATATCAAGTTCATATTTTTGCATGATTAAGCACCTTTTTATCTACTGTGCAAAATAGTAATAAACTTTTGTCTTTGTGAATGGATATTCACTGATCAACAGAACTGCCTGAAGTCAAAAGCGTTACACCAAATTGCCTCATCCATGGGCATACAACCAGAAGTTGGGATTTGTTGTGGCGGATTTTAATCGAGACCACTCAAATAAAAATCCCCAAACGCAGCGGAAAAGCTAGATCGTGATAAATAGTGCAAAACAACTAAACACCACTAGAATTCAATATATATCCAAACCAAAGCACGATCACAATAACACCACAAGCAATATATGATAAGAGGCAATAATGAAAACAATAAATCACACACCGATTTATAGTGGTTCCACTAACGTCGTGTTAGTGTACATCCACTTTGAGAGATATCTTTTATTATCACCAAATAAGAAGAGTACAGGAGATTGATTACAATGATCTATTCTTTTGAGAATCAATGTTTGTGGAGATTAGAATTGAAGAAATAGAGTTTTGCCTAAAACCCTAATTAATGGAGGACTAAACCCTTGATTAGATAATTGCTTGATTGATCTCTACCCCTCTTTCAAATAAAGAGAGCATATATACACGATGGAGAAAACCCTGGCAAAAGACGAACTTTCCCCTGAACGAAACAACATAAAACCCAGCCCACAAAACTGCATCTCGCCGGCTCAGACGTCTGGAACAGGGCTCCAGATGTCTGACCGAACATTCGGGAGACTGCACCCTGTAGGACCAGACGTCTGGCCCATGCCTGCAGACGTCTGGCTGATACAGGCTGCCTGCAGCCAGCACCTGCTACCACTCCAGTTTGCTCCTCCGGACTCCGTTTCGCAACCCGTCTTCTCCGACACCTAACTACATACATCCCCTTCAATTCACCTTCATATAGTGTCACAAAATTTAACACTCCATCTTGACACTATATCCATCTCCAACACCAATGGTACCATACCATCAACAATCGATAGCTCCAACTACCAACATTTCTACCCTTAACCAAACATGAATGTTTCCCCAACGGGTTCAGGCAAAGCCACCTCCCATTGCACTCCATCAACGAGTTCAGACACAAAGCCCCCACCCGCCAATAAAATGTTGAAAACATTCAAACACCGTCTCACCAAAAGACAAGAGCACTAGGAGTGTAAACTAGCACTACACCAAGAAGATAGAACCACAATCTCGTACCAATACTCTTCCTCATCTACAACCAAGTATCTCTCTCAACCGTGCCACCCCGTGGCACCTAGCACTTCTCCAAGCGAATTAAGTCCGAGCAATGCTCGAACTTCCCAACCGGCAATGCCTTAGTGAACATATTCGCCGCGTTTTCCTTTGTGTGCACCTTTCGAAGATATACTTGCTTATCCTCATCCATGGCTACCAAGAATGACTCCCTCACTTCTATATGCTTCGTCCGTGAGCTAAACGCCAAATTCTCCGCCAAGTGAATAGCATTTTGGCTATCACATTGAACATCGATGCTATCGTGTTCAATACCGAAGTGGCACAACAATCGCTTCAAATATAGTGCTTCCTTCGCCGCCTCTACCGCGGCTATCAACTCCGCCTCCGTAGTGGATAAAGCTACTACGGTCTGCAATCTAGATCTCCAACTTATGGCCGTACCACCAAGTGTGAAGACATAACTGGAAGTTGACTTTCTCTATCTCTATCACCGGCGTAGTCCGAATCACAATAACCAACCAAGTTGCAATTCATTTTTCCACTACCGCCAAAAAACAAGACCATGAGATGACGTACCCTTAAGGTATCTCAATATAAGCTTCACAGCTTCCCAATGCGATTTTCCTGGATTAGACATAAAACGACTAACCACCCCGACGGCATTCGCTATATCGGGCCTTGTACACACCATAGCTTCCAACCGCACTTGCATATGGCACCTTTGCCATATAAGCCTTCTCTTTCTCCAAGATAGGTGACCCTTTACTCGAAAGCTTCACATGCAAAGGTAAAGGTGTATTTGTCGCCTTTGCATTCTCCATGCTAAACCGGCAAAGCACTTTCTTAATGTACTCCTTTTGAGTCAATTTCAACTCAAAACGCTATCGATCCCTTTCTATTTCCATGCCCAATATCCTCTTTGCTTCTCCAAGGTCCTTCATTTCGAATTTCGACTTTAATTGCAATTTCAACTTGTTGATTTCATTCTTTTCCTTCGAAGCAATGAGCATGTCGTCCACATACAAGAGTAAATACACCCAACAATCATTTCCCAACTTCTTTAAATACACACAAGCATCCTTGACGCTTCTATTGAAACCGTTTTCAAGCATAAAATGATCAAATCTCTTGTACCATTGTCTAGGTGATTGCTTCAACCCATATAGTGATTTCTTCAACTTGCACACCATATTTGACTTACCATTTACAACAAAACCTTGCGGTTGCTCCATGTAAATGTCTTCATCCAAGTCACCATGCAAGAAGGCGGTCTTCACATCAAGTTGCTCCAACTCCAAGTCGTGAATAGCAACTATGGCAAGTAATATCCGTATGGAAGTATGGCGCACGACCGGTGCGAATATCTCATCATACTCCATACCCTTTCTCTGTACAAACCCCTTAGCCACTAGCCTAGCCTTGTATCTCCCACTGTCCTTCACCTTGTAATCCATTTGCACCCTATAGCACGGTTTCCTTTAGGAAGCGGAACCAAACTCCAAGTTTGATTCTTCATCAATGATTGCATCTCTTCCTCCATGGCACAAATCCACTTCGAGTTATCACTCAAATTCATAACGTCATCAAGGTCCATTGGCTCATCTTGGACTACATGAAGCGTATAGTCCAACTTATCACAAAAGAAGATAGTTCCAATCACCATATCTTTCGGGTGGTCTTATGGGACGACGCCCGACCCGAGTAGCAATATTTTGACCCAAACTCCTTTCGGCTCCATCTTGAACCGAAGCTTCTCCAGACTCGTGTACATCACCAACACTACTAGAGGCACCACGTGGACTTTGTGATGTAACATCAACTACATTTTCTTTACAAGCATCTTCAACTACTCTACCTCCTCTACCACTGGGACGAAATGGTGGAATAATTTCCTTCTCCTTCGATTCATCACGAACCAAGACCGGAATATCCGATGAGCTCTCATTCTCCTTGAACAATGCCGACTCATCAAAAGTAACATGATGAGAGTTTGTCACCTTCTTCGTTTCCGGATTCCAAATCCGATAGCCTTTCACTCCATCCGTATAGCCAAGCAAGACCCCCTTGAAAGCTCTTGGTTCAAGCTTATCATTACCCGGATCATGCACATAAACCGGACTTCCAAAGACACGAAGATAGCTCAAGTCAATACTCTTTCCCTTCCACACTTCCTCCGGAATTTTGTTATCAATAGCCGAGCACGGAATTCGATTAATGATATGCACCGCGGTTGACAAAGCTTCGGCCCAAAATCCCTTAGACAAACCCGATGTCAATCTCAAGCATCGAGCTTTCTCTAGTAGAGTACGATTCATCCTCTCCGCAACTCCATTTGATTGCGGATCTCTTGGTATAGTAAAATGTCTCCGAATCCCATGATGCTTGCAAAACTCTAAGAATTCTCCGGAAACATACTCCCCGCCATTGTCGGACCTAAGAACCTTCAACGACTTACCACTCTCATTCTCAACAAGAGCCTTCCATGCTTTGAACTTTGCAAATGCCTCTGACTTAGCCTTCATTACATACACCCAAACTTTACGAGAAAAATCATCTATAAAGGAAATATAATACCTTGCTCCTCCCAAAGAAGCTACTGGTGCCGGTCCCCATACATCCGTGTGCACATACTCAAGAACATTTCTTGAATCATGTTTTCCTTCACCGAATGATACTTTTGTTTGCTTCCCCAAGACACACTCTTCGCAAAACTCCAATTTGTTGAAACTCTCACCATTGATCATCTCTCTCTTCCGAAGAATCTCCAAACTCCTCTCCGAGCTATGACCCAACCTCAAATGCCACAACCTTGTCGCATCCAAGCCACGATATCTATCAACACCTACACAAGTTTCACCTTCTACGGTCTCTCCACGAAGCAAATAAACACCATGATCCCTAGCACCTTTCATGACCGCTAGTGCCCCTTTCGAAACCCGTAAACAATCACTCTCAATAGTGATCTTACATCCAAGAGAATCCAATTGCCCCAAAGAGATAAGAGACTTCCGAAGTCCCGGAACATAGCGTACATTAGTGAGAGTACGAACCACTCCGTCAAACATTCGAATTTGCACGGAACCAACGCCTTGAGACCTACACATAGCACCATTTCCCATAATAATTGAATTTCCCTCTTTAGCAACAAGAGAAGAAAAACAATTCCTATTAGGCGTCATATGATACGACGCCCCCGAGTCGAGCACCCACTCACTACCGGAAACATCCAATGCTACCACCGTCAACACATCTACGTCTTCCTCACCAACACCTCTCTCCACTGCTACAGATGAAGATGCTACTTCCCTTTTACCCTTCTCCTTGTTCGAACATTCACTTCTCCAATGACCGTGTTTCTTACAAATATAGCACTTGCCTTTCCTTTCCTTTAATTGTCCTCTCCAACCGGGATTCCTTGATTTAGAATGCCCCCGGTTGTCCTTCTTCACATATCTTTCCTTCTCCACAAACAAACCTTGACCATTACCGGCACTACTACCACCAACACTCAACTCCTTCATTTGATCTCTCAATTCCTCACTAAGAAGACCCGTCTTGACATCATCTAACGTCAATGTATCCCGACTATAGATCAAACTATTTGAGAAACCCGTATAACGGTCCGGCAACGAACATAACAATATCATCGCCTTTTTCTCCTCCTCAATCTTCAAATCTACTGCCTTCATCTTCATTAGCAAATCATCAAACACATTCAAATGTGCCTTTAGCGAAGTTCCTTCTTTCATCTTATAGTTGAAAAACGTTCGCAACAAGATCAAACGATTAGTTAGAGACTTCTTTATATACAATTCTTCCAACTTGTCCCAAATTCCCTTAGCGGTGGTCTCACCACTAATTTCGGAGATCACATTCTCTCCCATAGCAAGTTGAAGTGTAGTAAATGCCCACTCTTCCATTTCTTCTCTCTCGACATCCGAGATGTCTGCCGGCAACAAATGTGTATCAAACACCACTCGATGTACCCGATTCCTCCTTAGAATTGCTTTCATCTTCCATTGCCATTTTTCAAAATCATTATCGTCATTCCACTTGTCGATAACCAATTGCGATCCCGACGCCACATATGACCCACGTACATACGGCGCTATACCACTTGGACTAACCATTGAATTTCCAGAGTTATCCGTTTCTGGCATTTCAACAACCACCTACCAACTCCAAAGCTCTGATACCAAATGTTATGGCGGATTTCAATCGAGACCACTCAAATAAAAATCCCCAAACGCAGCGGAAAAGCTAGATCGTGATAAATAGTGCAAAACAACCAGACACCACTAGAATTCAATATATATCCAAACCAAAGCACGATCACAATAACACCACAAGCAATATATGATAAGAGGCAATAACGAAAACAATAAATCACACACCGATTTATAGTGGTTCCACTAACGTCGTGTTAGTGTACATCTACTTTGAGAGATATCTTTTATTATCACCAAATAAGAAGAGTACAAGAGATTGATTACAATGATCTATTCTTTTGAGAATCAATGTTTGTGGAGATTAGAATTGAAGAAATAGAGTTTTGCCTAAAACCCTAATTAATGGAGGACTAAACCCTTGATTAGATAATTTTTTGATTGATCTCTACCCCTCTTTCAAATAAAGAGAGCATATATACTGGTGGAGAAAACCCTGGCAAAAGACGAACTTGCCCCTGAACGAAACAACATAAAACCCAGCCCAGAAAACTGTATCTCGCCGGCTCAAACGTCTGGAACAGGGCTCCAAACGTCTGACCGAACATTCGGGAGACTGCACCCTGTAGGACCAGACGTCTGGCCCATGCCTGCAGACGTCTGGCTGCTACAGGCTGCCTGCAGCCAGCACCTACTACCACTCCAGTTTGCTCCTCCGGACTCCGTTTCGCAACCCGTCTTCTCCAACACCTAACTACATCCATCCCCTTCAATTCACCTTCATATAGTGTCACAAAATTTAACGGGATTTTCTTGAAATAAAGAACAACAATCAAGCCGATGGACTACTTAGCAAGGCCAACTATGGAGATGGTGTAATCATAGGAGTCATTGATTCATGTACACGTAGATACACATGTCAGAGAAAAATTCAATGGAAACGTCAATTATGAATCGTGTTGATTGTGAGATAGAACAAACAAAAAACTAATATCCTAAATTCATCATAGATCACGGATGCAATAAAGATAAAAGCAAAGGCATTAGATTTATAGTTGTTCCACTATCACGAGATAGTGAACATCTACTTTTGAAAGATGATATTTTATTATTCTTTGAAAAAACGAGTTACAATATTGATAATGGAGGCCAAACTTAAAAAAAAGATACAAACAAAATCCTCGTCTTTGTAGATTTGATACAATAGAGATACAAACCATACACACTATATAGTTTTACTCTGATATAATCTATGTCGTTGGATCAAAAATTCGTAGAAATCTACCGCAGAAACTCCAAAACAGCCAGAAAAAACGAAGTTGCCCTTGAAATCTTGAAACTCCATTTGCTTCGGCAAATACAAATCAAGTCGACTAATTTTTTTGACAAGGTTACTGGTCCAATCGACTGGAAAAGACTTCCAGTCAACTTCGAGCACAAGAGTGTGCTCAGGTTAAAATTCCTGCAAAAACAGTCTATTGGTAGGGCTACCAGTCAATTAGAAGCTACAGACTTTTGGTCTACCCCCTCTTTCATCTCTGCATCTCATCTCTGCTGCTCCACTGCTTCTGCAAATGACGTGCCGTCTTTATAGATGTGTTCGTAGCTCCTTCTTGTTCAATCTGCAAATATTGTATCATCAATTCCAACTTTCTCCATCTTGATACTATATTTCCACACATGTCGTCCAAACTTAACCTACAACTCATACTTCAAGCAGTCTCGAACATGTCACCATCTATACTTAATGAGTTTAGGCATGGTCATCACCCATTGCACTTTGTCAACAAAGTGTTGAAAGTACTCCCTCCATGTAACAAGGAAATAT
Source organism: Allium fistulosum (assembly GCA_030737815.1). Lineage (NCBI taxonomy): Eukaryota > Viridiplantae > Streptophyta > Magnoliopsida > Asparagales > Amaryllidaceae > Allium > Allium fistulosum. The sequence continues at coordinate 829,698,646 of CM060903.1, read as the reverse complement.
CAATCTTCGGTATCACATGAAAAAAAATGTGTCCATTTACCAACTCACTCTTCTCATATGTCACCATGTGGCGCCTAACACCTCAATAAGCGGATCAAGTTCGAACAATGTTCGAACTTTGCAGCAAGAAAGAACTTGGTGAACATATCTGCTCCATTCTTCTCTGTACAAACCTTTCAAGATGAACTAGCTTCTCTTCATTTATCAAGACAAGGAAAGACTCTCTTACCTCTATATGCTTCGTTCTTGAGTTGAAATTCAGATTTCCAGCTAAGTAAGTTGCACTTTTACGGTCACTACTCACCGATATCCCATCATATACGAAACCAAAATCATACATCAACCGCTTCAAGTAGACTGTTTCCTTAGCTGCTTTAACACCTGCTATCAACTCTATTTCTGTAGTAGACAAAACAACTATCGTCGGCAACTCCGCTCACAAACTAATAGATGTCCCTCCAAGAGTGAACACATAACCGGAGTTTAACTTCCTTCGATCTCTATCCTCAACACAGTCAAAATCAAACCAAATTGAAATCTCTATTTCTACCATCAAAAACAAGCTCATGGTGTGGAGTTCCTCTAAGATATCTTAAAATATACTTCACTGCCTCCCAATACGAATTTCCTAGGTTTTCCATATATCTACTAAGCAATCCAACAACATGTGCAATATCAGGTCTAATGCACACCATAACATACATTAAGTACCAACTACATTTGCATAAGACACATTTTTCATGTATGTCATGTCCTATGAGATCGAAGAGTCTTTAATAGATAGTTGTATATACGAAGACATGGGTGTACAAATTGTCTTTGCTCCTTTCATGGTAAACCGAGCAAGCACCTTCCAAATATATTTCTTTTGATTGAGCCTTAGCTTTCTATCTTTCTTAATTTCCATATCCAAATATATTCCTGTAGTCCTACGCATTTTTACTTTTAATTTTTTTTGGGAGGTGTCAAAAATAGATTCTGTTGTGTTTTAGGTTCTTTGGGGCAGTGAGGGAGGAAGTGGAACTGTTGCTGATATTCTAAAAGCAGTAGATGATGCGATTCATGATGGAGTGGATATCATATCCATGTCAATTGGTGCTTCAAAAGCAATCCATAAATTGCCATATTATACATTGCATGCTGTATCCAAGGGGATATCTATGGTCATGTCAGCTGGAATTGACGGTCCTGCTCCTCAGACCGTTAATTATGATATCCCTTGGATCTTGACCGTGGCGGCAAGCACATTGAATCGATCGTTTCCTACCGTTATCACTCTTGGAAATAATGAAACATTATTGGTAAGACGTCATCTATAGCTTATTTTGGCATGCATACCAGGATAAGCTAGTTTTATAACATATTTTGCTGCGATTGATCACCTGTAATAGTGGTAAGACATTCGCGTGTGTAGGAAGTGTTTTGGATCCGATTCTTTAAGCCAAGTTAAAAAATAACAAAACAACTCCAAAATAAATTTATATTGCAATAATGGATAATTGTAGGCTCAATCTATATTCTATGGGCGGAAGGAGAAAAAATTCACAAAGCTCTTGGTTATCAGTGGTAGGTATGAGACATTGTAATCTAGATATAATATGCAACAAAGCGGTACAAATATGGAATGCTCACTTTTATATTTGCAGTTGTGATGGAGTAGGGTTGAATCGCTCGGACATAATAGGAAAAGTCATAGTTTGCTCCCCCGCTAGCTTATCCACGAGCAATCCTGTATTAGATATACCAAATGCAGCGTTCTATGCGAAACAAGCCGGGGTTAAAGCCCGGCCCTGGCCCAAGGCCACCAAGGCGGTGGCCTAGGGCCTCCGATTTCCGAGGGCCTCAAGCTTTGATTTATATATATGATATATAATATGATGTTCGCAATATTTACATGAACTAATATAGCTCGGTGGTAAAAGTGTTCCACTTCCTCCTTGAGCATCTAGGTTTGACTCCTGCACTTGACATTTTCACCGTTTTGTATTTTTCCTCACTTTCTTACTTCTTCTCAGCCTTGGGCCTCCAACTTGTCAGGGCCGGCCCTGGTTAAAGGCCTTTTCTATGCACACTATAGCAGCGTTAACCTTCTCGATTCCACTGTTAGTGGAGACATCCCTTTGCTGATAATTGAGTTTGAACTTCTCAGCCAAATCAACCGATATGTTGACTCTATAAACTAGTAGGTGCCTTTTATATGTATCTTCGAATTATTGCTACTAATATTTGAATTTGTGAACAAGAATGTGACTGTAATATGTTTTTATGAGCAGCACAGCAATGGTTAAGATCGAACCAACGCGGAGTGTCGTAGGAAGTAAAATTGTAGCACCCAGAGTTGCAGCTTTCTCTTCAAGAGGACCAAGTGCTTCATTTTCTGCTTTGCTAAAAGTATGTACTATCCATATGCACATAATATATTTATGCAAATTGTGGACTAATGGTTGGAGTATATTGATGAAACAAGTATCCCAAACTGACGAATATGGGGTGCCAATTGAAGCAGAGTCTACACGACGAAAGCTTGCAGACCCATTTGACTTTGGTGCGGGCCACATCGACCCAACTCGGGCAGCAGACCCTGGCCTCATTTACAATATTGATCCTAAAGACTACTTCAAATTCTTCAATTGTAGCGGTAAAAGATAAGTTGAAAATATTGTTTTATTATCTTTTTCTCAATACAATACTCTTCACATAGCTACTGTATTTATAATACAGGAATGAAACAATGGGCTGTAAACAGTCAGGCCCAAAATAGATAAAAGCAAAAGCGGGTGCAGTCCAAATATACGGGTTGCAGACCAAAAACCCACTGAAGTATAATCAGAAGCGAGATAGAATTAGCTTTGTTACACCCCCTCAAATAAAGCTAGGGTTCCAACTTTTCTTCGTCTCTCATGGCGGCGGAGAAAACTCTAAGATCTTCTCTAAATCTACCGAAATTCTTAGACGAAATAACTTTCGTCAACACGTCGGCACGTTGATAAAACGATGGAACATGTTGAATCTGGAGTTTCCCACTTCCAGTCTGTTCACGAACGAAGTGAAGATCCACTTCCAAATGCTTCGTTCTCGAGTGTTGGGTAGGGTTTATAGATAGAGAAATAGCACTCAAGTTGTCGACCCAAATAGTTGGCTTTCGAGTTAGTTTGAACCCTAACTCCTGAAGTAAAGTCTCGGTCCAGATGATCTCCGCCGTGGTGCTGGCGATGGCCCTATACTCAGCCTCAGTGCTCGATCTAGAGATGGTGGCTTGCTTTTTCGTGCACCACGAGATGGGATTGCTGCCGAGGTAAACACAATATCCGGTGATAGATCTTCTATCATCGAGATCGTTGGCCCAATCAGAATCACTATAAGCTTGCAAATTTAAGTTTTTGTTAGATACAAGCTTTAATCCATGATTGACAGTCCCTTTCAAGTATCGCAAAATACGTTTAACGGCACGCCGGTGCTCAATTGTAGGTGTTTGCATGTATTGACAGACTTTATTAACACTAAAACAGATATCTTGTCTTGTGATTGTGGCGTACTGTAATGCTCCAACAATGCTCCTATATTGTTTGATGTTTTCAATGTATTCACCCTTTTCTTTAGATAACCTGAGGTTACTTGTCATAGGAGTAGGTAGTGGCTTAGCTTTATCCATCTTTGATCTGACCAGTATGTCTGTTATGTATTGTTTCTGCGATAATATGATGCTTGAATCTGTATTCCTTTGAATGTGTATGCCAAGAAAGTAACTTGCTTCACCCATGTCTTTTATAGCAAACTCTTTATCCAAGTATTTTATGACTAGCTCAATCTCATGCTGACTATCACCTGTGATGAGTATATCATCAACATAAACCAAGATGTAGATGCTCCCTTCACTTTTATTTCTTATATAAAAGGAGCTGTCAGATTTAGTGGCAGTAAAACCCAATTTGACTAAAGTGTTTTTCAACTTATCATACCAAGCCCTTGAGGCTTGTTTTAAACCATAAATTGCTTTATGTAATTTGCATACTTGATTTGCACTTGCTTCTGAGCTGTAACCATTTGGCTGCTGCATATATACTTCCTCTACTAAGTCTCCATTTAGAAAGGCATTATGCACATCTAATTGCCTTATTCTCCAGTTTTTATGTAAAGCTATAGTTAAAATTATTCTAATTGTTGCTGGCTTAATGACTAGAGAGAAGGTCTCATTGAAATAAAATCCAAACTATTGTGTATACCCTTTTGCCACAAGTCTAGCCTTGTACTTAGTGACCTTGCCATCAGCATCTCTTTTTATTTTGTATGTCCATTTGCTTCCTACAACATTTTTGTGCTTTGGTAGATCAACAAGTGTCCATGTTTAATTTTTGATTAGTGCATTGTACTCCTCATCCATGGCCTTTTTCCATCTTCTGTCTTTAATGGCATGTTCGTATGATGTTGGTTCCACCTCACTGAGCTGAATGTTTAATATTTTGGGTTTAAAAATCCCACTTTTTGATCTGGTAACCATGGGATGTTGTACATTAGTTGGCTGTGGTACACTGTGATCCCCATCATTTTCATCAGAAATTTCAGTTGTTAAATCTCTATTGATATGATCTTGCTGTGTGTTTGATTCTGGTTGTTCATCATATTGGGAACTGCTTGTTGTTGTTTGCTCTGAGTGATCATTAACTTTATTTCTTGTTGGTTCTCCATTTAATTGAATATCAACATTGAGCCATTTTGATAGGTCTGATATGTGACTAGTGCTTGCTTTATCAACATTAGCTTCCTGCATATGCTTTTCCTTTTCTGCAAAAGGAAAAACATTTTCATTGAAACCAACATGCCTTGAAATATAAACTCTCCCCTTATGGTCTAGACACATGTACCCCTTCTGATTATGTGCATATCCTAAAAAAGTACATTGACTAGACCTTAGGCTTAATTTATGTTTATTGTATGGTCTAAGGCAGGGAAAACACAGGCACCCAAAAGTCCTCAAGTATTTATAGTCTGGTTTAATGCAAAATAATTTTTCAAAAGGACTTATATGGTTCAACACTTTAGTTGGCATTCTATTAATGAGATACACTACTGTGGCAAAAGCCTCTCTCCAGTATCTCATTGGTAGATTTTCCTGAGACAAAAGTGTTAGCCCAGTCTCCATAATGTGCCTATGTTTTCTCTCAACCAACCCATTCTGTTCTGATGTATGGGGGCATGTAGTCCTATGCACGATCCCTTTTGTGCTGAAAAACTCCTTTAGGGTTTGAAACTCACCCCCACCATCTGTTTGTATAATTTTCACATTGCAATTATGTTTTTTTTTTCAGCACAAGTGATAAAGTGCTTCATAGCACTACTTGTATCAGATTTAGCTTTATGAAAATATATCCATGTATACCTACTATATTCATCAACAAGTGAAAGGTAATACCTGTCCCCCTTGGTTGAGTTGTGTGGAGATGGTCCCCACAAGTCAGCTGCCACGAGCTCAAGTGGTCTTTTATAAATAGTTTCAGAATATTGAAAGGGTAATTTATGACTTTTACCAATTTGACAGTGTGTGCATATTGAGGAATTTTGTAAGGGTAAGAAAGAAATTTTATTTTCATTCAACACTTGTTTTACAACATCATAGCTAGGATGTCCCAATTTACAATGCCACGTATGAAAAACACTATTATCATCATTCATGCCAGTATTATTGCACCAAACATGATTATCACAAATACTCTTAGTTCTCATATTGCTGAACTTGTACAGACCCTGTTCCAGTTTACCCTGTAATAATATGTCTTTACTTAGCATATCTTTGACAAGACAGAATTTAGGGTGAAACTCAAAATATACATGATTTTCTTTAGCAAATTGTGAGACACTAATTAGGTTCTTTTTGATACTTGGCACTCTTAATAGATTATTAAGATAAAGTACTCTGGTACCTTGTATAGTGCCTGTCCCCACATGTGATATGTTTGCAATTTCACCATTACCCATAGAAACTAAACTCTTACCATTGTAGCTTTTGTTTCCCAAGTTGAGATTTTGTAGATTGTTGGTGATGTGATTCGTAGCTCCAGAATTTGGAAACCAATCCTCTGTATTAATATCATCGATCTTGACTGTATCATCAGTTGAATTGTCTGAACTGTTTCTTGATTGCTGGTTGGTCTGTGCCATATTCATTGTTGGTTGCCTGCTTGTTTGTGCCTGCTGTGATGAATTAACATCCTCTCCGAATCTGAAGTAACATTTATTTGCCATGTGACCAAATTTTTCACAAATTTGGCATTTGACTCTGTTATTATTTGGAAATCTTCCTCTACCTCTGCCCCTTTGATTGTAACCTCCTCTTGTGTTTTGATTATTCTGGGCATTTTTCTGACCTTTGTTCTTTGTGGTTGAGACATAGTTTGATGAATAATCTTCTTGTATAAGTCTTTTCTGCTCTACTCTACCTTTATGTGCAAGGAGAGCAGAGTAGACATAGTCGAGATCAGGTAGAGTTGGTTGTATGGGAATAAAGGTTACCAGAGATTCATATTCTTGATCCAGGCCATTAGTAATAATCAGAATTTGCTCACTGTTTGAAATATTGTGACCAACAGCCTTTAACCTGTCACACAAATTCTTGATTTTGGCAAGATATTCTCTCATACTCATATCAGTCTTTCTTGTATTTTGTAGTTCTCTTCTGTAATGCATAATCCTTGCTGCTGACTGCGAATTAAAAATTCTTTCAATGGATGACCATATTTCAAATGATGTGTAACATCCAACTAGTTGAGATAATAGACTTTGACTGACAGAAGATAGGAGCCAAGATACAAGCAAGTTGTCTTGTTTTTGGTGTATAATGTAATCTGGATTGCTTGTTGTATCACCTTTATCATCTGTGATGTTTATTGGGGGAATCACTTTGGTTCCTTTGACATAGTCTTGTAAATCATATCCTCTTAAAGCAATTTCAACTTGATATTTCCATGTGATGTAATTGTCTTCATCTAATGGTGTGCTTATTGCTTGATTTTTGGGTCTGATCAAAATGGATTCTGATTTTTGATTCTCTTTAGGTCTGTTGCCATTGCTTGCTGAGGAAACATCCTCTTGTTCGAGGGCCATGATGTATCAAAAATCAAGAAATCTGATTTCTTGATCAAGAAAGCAAGATCCCAGAAATGACAAACAGGAAGGTGTAGAAAGGTACACTGCTATATGTATTACTGTCTTATTGAAGAACAGTAATATATGTACAGGAACTTATGATACCTTCAGATGACTGGTCGGAAAAGTGCAACCAGAGGTGGAGATGAAGATCTTGATTCTGATCTTCCTCTAGGAAGGCACTGAGAGAAGAAAAAACTGGTGAATGAGTACAACAATAGTCTTGAGAAAGGTATCCTCCCCTATGATGATAATATTCTGAGGGGATCCCCAAAGCAAATCAATATTTTGAGAAGAAGAATCTGTCGTTTGGCAATTTCTCTGATACCATAAAAGATAAGTTGAAAATATTGTTTTATTATCTTTTTCTCAATACAATACTCTTCACATAGCTACTGTATTTATAATACAGGAATGAAACAATGGGCTGTACAGTCAGGCCCAAAATACAAAAAGATAAAAGCAAAAGCGGGTGCAGTCCAAATATACGGGTTGCAGACCAAAAACCCACTGAAGTATAATCAGAAGCGAGATAGAATTAGCTTTGTTAAGCAGGTTATTCCACTCTATTATAGTTTGCATATGCGAAGACGATCAACATCTGTGCAATTTGAATCTCCCATCGATCGCCATCCCATCTTTGAAAACTACAACCTCAGTCTACATAACTGTTACCAACGTGGGAAAAGTTATCGCGACCTATAAAGCAGTTATTGAAAGTCCAGGTGGCATCGAAACGTTTGTTGAGCCATCAAATTTGAGTTTTGATGGAGGAGTTAGAGTGCGGACTTTTAAGGTTGTGTTCGCCAACAAACACCAAGTGCAGGGTGATTTTAACTTTGGAAGCTTGACCTGGTTTGAAGTTGATGGAGAACATAAAGTGAGGATTCCCATTGCTGTCCAGAGAGTGGTTCTTGATCACTTTGCAGATCTGTAAATTACCAATTTAAACTTCAGTGTTTATGAAACAGAATTATACTGTCAATAACGTGCCAAAGCTTTGGTTTAATAAGCTACCTTACGGGGGCATACATTTGTTTGTTTATGAATAAATTGTAACATTGTACAATGTATGGATTACAGGATTATCTAATTTAAATGGGTCTTCTAATATGTTATTATAAGTCATGTTCTAGACCTCATTCAAATTGTGAACACGATTCAAGCGTATCCAAATTGTGAATGTTGTTTTAGAAAAATGATTGTTAGACAAGGTTTTTATTTTTTCTTTCTTTGAATTCTTAGAGATGGTATTTTTCCCCCAATTTCCTTGCATTCTGTGTGACAGAGGTATTACGAGCAGATGTTGATTTGTGCACTACTTGTGATATGATAACCATGTTAATAGTCGTTTTTCTAACAGGTGGTGTCATGGTAATGGTGCTTCATCTTCAGTTTTAATTGTGTGGTGATACCAAGGATGAGTGCTGAGTAAGGAAGCTCATCTAGGTTATGCAGAGATCTTCGTGGTATTGCAAGCATTTATAAGATCGATCCTTAAACCGTGACTTATGATGATTTACATATCACTTGCAGATAATAGAGTTAAAAATGTTCCTATACGCAATTATATAATTGTTTACATCACTTAACTCTTATAATAGAATCTTGTGCGAAATAATGTAAGCACCTGGTTTTATTTGCTTTTATATAGTGTTATGTATAGATATAAATAATGAATTAATTCCATAAACATGTATGAGTAGAAAATCTTTAAAAGAAGTATTTTATCGATTATAGTTACAAAAGCGTTTGTAACCACGAATATTGAATAAATAAATAAATATATATATATATGGATATATAAATAAATACTTAGAGAAAATGATATCAATATATTTGTTGAGACTAGTAAGAAAGTTAGTAGTATGCCCTAGGAGTGGTATCTATGTAATTTGTTATATATGTCTAATTCTATAATCAATCTTGCTCATGGTAAAAGTGTTTGTTTTCTCTTATACACACACACACACTTTGGTATATTGTATTATAAATAATTGGAGTAATTAATTTAAAGTATATTAATAAGCAAACTCTTAAATAAAATATTATTGGATTTTAGTTGCAAATAGTTACAATTGTGAGTAATTAATCATAATTTATAAAATAATTTGTTTTCTAAATATTCATGGCCAAGATGTTTTGAAAAATGATATTGATACATTCGTTGAGACCAGAATACTTGACGCTTTCCAAATGTTAGACAGTATGTTGCTGATGACAGTTGGAAGAACCAAGAGATTATATATTCGTAGTTATTAGATAATTATGAAATGACTCGTCCGAGAGTTTCCTGCTGGTTGATAACAATTAGGCTAAATAATGAAATCCAGTGTGACAATGTTATACAGTTCTCTTGAGTTGAGAATATCGTGGAACTTCTATGTGGATACTCCACTTCGATTATAGTTAAATCATGACATGACAACCATCGAGCGACTATTGTTAGGTCTGAGTAGAAGCATAAGAAGTGAAATACTATTCAATAGGGAATTCGTCTCCTCAATTGTAAGAGTTTGTATCATGGTCAACCGTAGTTAACTAAAAGTCAAAATATGTGGCTGGAGTAGAATGGTTTATAATAAACGTTATTATTGAATTAATGACTTTGTTTATGAGCTAATCTAGTAAAATGTGGATATTGGAGTTTTGGCCAATACTAACCTCTGTATATCCCAAAGTAATATAGTGTTGACCGTATATTCTAAAGTGATATAGTGTTGACGAAGAGAACATATGTAAATTATAGTCACCGATGGTATCGGTTAAAGTGATATAAACTATAATTTTATCGAAAAGATCAGGAAGCTATGAATTCGAACAAGAAGCATAAGAAGTGAAACACTATTTAATAGAGAATTCGTCTCCTGAATTGTATAAGGTTAGTATTATGGTTAACCGTAGTTAACGAAAAGTTAAAATATGTGGCCATAGTAGAATGGTTTATAATAAATGTTGAATGTATGTATTATTGGAGTTTTAACCAATACCAAACTCCATACATCCTAAAGTGATATAGTGTTGGTAAAGAGAACGTGTGTAAATTGCTGTCACCGAGGGTACCAATTAAAGTGATATAAAATATAATTTTACCGAAAAGGTCTATAAGCCATGAATTCGAACAAACTACCACATCACTAGTCAATGTGATGTGTAAACATTAATATTTGAATTATTCAAAATTAATTGCTTACTGAATTCACACCTTTTAGTCATACAATCACATTTGTGAATTCTTCGGAAACCCACAAAATTTAATAGGTTCATAAAAAGTTATAAACCAATTAAATTAATTAATATTTAATAAAAATTAATTGTTAATGTATTTGATGTTTGGAGTGTTATTAGTAACTAGGTAGCTTGTGACGATCGGCATACACCTCCAGTATCCAATATAACATGTAGAGTGCACTACCATAATACCCGGTCAATGTAGGACGATTATCAAGGTTGTAAAATAATAAATCACCAAATAGATAACCCGTCGTATACCTCATAGCACAAGGATAAAAAATAAAAAATATCATAGATATAAAATAAGCATGACAATAATAATTAAAAGAACCACATAATCAGAATGCACGGTTCGTAGTAGTTACACAACACAGATCGTAAGGTTTATACATCAAATAATAACTCCAATGGTAATCGTCTCTAATAACACGTAAAGCACCAGTAAAGCTTCATGGTGCTTTATAGCAGTATAAAAGCAATAGTAGGCCTAAAATGGTAAAAGCATAGCCTCCTGCTAGTCCGTCTGTATAACACCATGTGATGTCCCATACCTACTATCTAGTCCACTCATTTAAAATTACCGTGATAATAAGAAGAAAAATATAAAACCTCGAGTTAGACAACAGTCTGGTATAAGCGATCCACAATCTCAAATACAATAAAAGTTCATATAGTAAAATGTAGGACATAGGATATGGAAAATCATAATTGTCCTTTCCCTGCATCCAAAGCGTTAGCACGTAACAGTATATGATAACCTACTATCATCATCATCATCATATGGGTGTATAAGTCAAAGTACGGTGTTGGGTGTTTGGGTATCCAAGTCAGCAATACCTATGTCATGTGACAATCCTGGAGTGATAAAACAAACATAGCAAACAACACATCCATCAAACAATCCTCACATCGCTCGAATCCGCTGGATACATGATAACTCGTAACAGTTAGAAACTACTCAACATCTCGGTTTCTCCATGCTCGAATCCATGTCATGGCTAAGAACTAAATGCATGTATCCTCAAGGTCTTATGTAAGATAGGTCACTTCATATGATCTAGGATCACATCATAAATCCAAGTAAGCGTCTTCACATACTGTAACGACCTACCTTTTCGACCCTCAAATTTCAACACTGATACATCGACGGTATTCACGTGCAGAGCACCCAAGTGCCGGAAAGACGGATTGTTAGAATAAATAAAAAGAAAAGGAAAATGAACAAGAAAGAAAGAACAAACATCTGAATCTCACAATAGGGCGATAATATATAATATCAAAATAGTACAAAAGGTCACTCTAAGATATAATGTAATTTCGGAGTTACTAACCTAAGTATTATCATCAGTCTGAACAGTTATAAGAGATTGTCCTCACAAATAAGATATATACATGCTAGCAGTGCAGTGGAAATAAAATACTTTGGTAGGTGAAAGCATCAGATCGACTCCTTGAGCTCTAAAGAATTTGCAATGAAAACCCTTCTTTCTTAAAGAGCACCCGAGGAATTAAGGGAAAGATAAAATCACAAGTCAGACATAAGCTCAATGCAAGAAACCCAATAAATATGTGATCATCATATAACAGTAGTTTTTGAGACCGTTCGAGTCACAGTAATGGTTTTCCCTTTAAAAGAACCAAAGCATCTAATAAGTACATATATGATATAATAGACAGTGTCTAGGGTGTAGAATACAAATCAGAAAATAGTTGTGCTGCTTGCATCTCACACCAGAACAATATTAGGTATACAATCAAAACCGCTAAGCTGCGTTCACATATGGATTTTCATTGGAGGTGCCCTCGGTACTGTTAGAACTAGACCAGCCGGCAGTGGAAGACATATGTGAATTTCAAAAAAGAATTTCCTTATTGGATCTATTTTGGGCATTTAAAGTCTAATTTATTCAGAACATTTCTAAATTTAATTTAAATAAAATCTCTTATTTCATTTAAATTTATATATTATAAATAGAATTTTTATTTAATTTATATTCAATTAAATATAATAGCACACATGTGTATCATATACATATATATGTGTGTGTGTGTGTGCATGTGTAACATAATAATCTGCGCAAGGTATAACATGTCCGTACATAAATGTTAGGATTTACATCGCAATGGACATGCTAGCTTATCCTATATGTATTAAATATCGTCCAAATATATGTATGTATGTACACTTGTTATTTATATAAAAATTAAAAACTATGTGTATATATGATGTATGTATCTTATATGTAAAAATATTAACGATTTATATATGTATACTATTGCATTAAATATTAAATAAATAGATATACATAGATATACATATATATATATGTATGTATGTACATAATATATTTTTAAAATCATTTTACACATATACATATATATATGTATAGATTACAGTAATATTATTAATATATTTAAATATATATAATATGTTTAAGTATAATTATAATAACTAAATATGTATGTGTGTGTGTGTATTACTTATGTATTTAATATATATATATATATATATACTTGTGTGTGTATATATATATTTAAACCTTTGCAGATCGAATGTACAACACAAAAAAATATTTATATTTTATTGCATTAATATATATATTAATTAATTATTCAAAATACAATAAAAATTTAATAAAAATTATGTAATATTTTGGTGTTATATTATTTGAATTTTAAATTTTTATAAAATCAAGCATGATATTTTAAAATTAAGAAAATTTTCCAAAATTTTCCATGTCAAAATAATATTTTTAATTAATTAATTGATTTCGACCGTTTATTAAATTGATTTTTTTAAAATATAAAAATGATTTTTAAATTCTGGATTTTGGCTAAGAGTTTATACGATGATAAAGCAATATAAAATTTAATTTTCGAAATATATTTTATTTTATATGATTTATTTAATTAGTACATTGATTTAAATAATATTAAATAACAGTAAATAAATATTAAAAATCAATTTGCAGCCACCTAAAAATACAATCTACGTAGATATGCATTTATAAAATATAGGTTCAATTATTAACATGATAGGACGATATAATTAATACAAGTCATATAATTAAACTAAGGTAGTATATTAATACACATATATATTAATTAATAAAATGATAATAATTAAAATAAAATTTATTTTGCTATGCACTTCAGATCTAAACATGAAAAAATGTGTTTTTTAAATAAATTAAAACATACATATAACTAATCCAATATGTGTAGGAAATGCGGATTGCGGATCTTAAGGCAGAATTAACACAAGAGGAGGGGAGGGGTGAATAATGTTTAATGGATTTTATGAATCTTTTTGAAATCTTTTCAAATTAAATCCAAACAGATGAAATACACAAACACAGAAACAATCATAGAATCACACACATATGCAAATAATAAATAAAAGCAGCAAAGGAATGAACACATCAGAATTTTATATTGGTTCGGAGTTACCCTACATCCAGTCCTACACAATTTCTTGTGCAGATTTCTTTTCAAATGTAATGTCGATATTACAAACTCGATTTCAAGGCCACGAGATACACCCCCTGTTTCCATGTCCAGGGCAAACTCTCTTGATTTAACTCGGCTACAAGATCACCTAATTGATTTACGGGCTACAATCATACCCAATTGAGTTACAGGCCACAATCACACTGTTTCCAATATCATTTTGATAGATAGAGAGATTCGATATACTTCTTTGATTACATATGATCCTATAACTCTGAATAGCACTGGGATCTTTGAGAGAGAGTTACAAAGAATCAAACTAGAGACGATCGAGTTTGATTTACTTAGGATTTCGGCAGAGTTTTGTTAAAGCATTTGAAATATAAGAGAATATTTGAGTGGAGAAGAAGGAGTGAAGAAATGAAGAAAAACTAACTTAAAATTGTTTGAAAACAACTGGTATTTATAGGAGAATAATGGTCATGTCCATTCGTGAAAGGTTATGACGAATAGACACTTATTTTGAAAATTCGAAATTTAAGTGCTACGGTTACCATGTCGACATGGGGAGATGGGGGATGTCGACATGCCTATGGGGGATGGAGAATTTAATGGCTTCTAATCTTGCTACGGGTGCAAAGGTTTCATCATAGTTTATTCCTTCTTCTTGACAATAACGTTACGCGACTAACCAAGCTTTATTTCTAACGACCTCACCTTGTTCATTCATTTTGTTTTTATAAACCCATTTAGTTCCTATTATAGTTTTGTCCTCAGGTCTAGGAACAAGTTCCCATACATCATTTCTGGTGAATTGATTCAGTTCTTCTTGCATAACAAGAATCCATGAATCATCAGATGATGCTTCCTTTGGATTTTTGGGTTTTATGGTTGATATAAAAGCTACATTACTCATCTTGTTTAGTTGATTTCTAGTTCTAACAACAGATTGAATATTTCCTAGTATATTTTCTATAGGATGATCTTTTAAAAGCCTGATCCTTTTATTAGGATGAACAGTTTCACAATTTGTTTCATTTGATTCATATTTAAAGTAACAAAATCATCTTCATCATTTATGTGAACAAAATCTTTGAAATTTTCATCAAAAGATGCATGCATTGTTTCTTCAATGGTGTTAGTTTTTAAATTAAAAACTCGGTATGCTTTACTTCTATTAGAATATCCGATAAAGATTCCTTTGTCGGATTTATGATCAAATTTATCCAAATTGTCCTTTGTATTTAGAATAAAGCATTTACTTCCAAAAACTTTAAAATAAGATACCTTTGGTTTCTTATTGAAAAGAAGTTCATATGGTGTTTTATTGGTTAGAAGTCTAATTAAAATCCTATTCTAAATGTAACAAGTTGTAGCGACTGCTTCAGCCCAAAAATTTCTTGCTAATTTACTATCTGAAAGCATAGTTCTTGCACACTCTTGAATCGTCCCTTTTTACGCTCTACCACTCCGTTTTGTTGTGGAGTTCTTGGAAAGGAAAAATTATAAGTTGTTCCTTTTTTATTATAGAAATTCTCAAAATTTTTATTTTCAAAATTTCCACCGTGATCACTTCGAATAGTTTTGATTTTTTAAAGAAAGTTGATTTTGAATTATTTTTGCAAAAGTTTTAAATAAATCAAAAGCATCACTTTTAAGTTTTAGAAAAATTGTCCATGTAAATCTAGAATAATCATCTACAATTACAAAACCATATTTACTGTGATTTATTGACTGAATTTGAGATGGGCCAAACAGATCTAAATGAAGTAACTCAAGGGGTTTTGAAGTTGAAATCATACCTTTTAATTTGAATGAACTCTTCTTAAGTTTTCCTAATTGACAAGCATCACATATACTATCTACTTTAAAATCCATTTTAGGGAGACCTCTTACTAGATCAAGTTTTGAAAGTCTAGTTTAGAGTTTGAAATTCAAATGCCCAAATCTTTTATGCCAAATCCAAGTGTCACTTGTATTAGCCAAAATACATAGGTTATCATTTGAGATTTTCATACTAAGAATATAAATAGTTTTCTTCCTAATTCCTTCAAAGATAATATTTGATTTATTATCTTCGATGTGACGCTTATCCTTTTCAAATTTAATTTTGTAGCCCTTATCACATAGTTGGCTTATGCTAAGTAAATTGTGTTTTAGATTCCTAACTAATAGAACATGAGAAATAGTAGGAGTTTTAGAGTTACCGACATTGCCGATGCCAATAACATATCCTTTTGAATTGTCTCCAAAGTTGACCAGTCCACCATCTTCATAAATTATGTTATTCAGTATCTCCGAATTACCAGTCATGTGTCTTGAACATCCACTATCAAGTATCCATTTGTTTTTCTTGATTTGCACCATTTTTCCATTGAGTGTTGATTCTTCAAAAGCCATATAACATATCTGTTCCTGCACAACATACCAATTCGATAAATAACTTGATTTTCTATAATAACAATATGTAGACTTATGAGACAATGCTGATTTGGATAGTTTTGAACTAGTGTTAACAGAATTTCAAAAAATTGCCATTTTAAACTTTTTCAAATTTTAGATTATGATAACTTTGAAAACCAATGCTCTGATACCAAATGTAGGAAATGCGGATTACAGATCTTAAGGCAGAATTAACAATAGAGGGGGGGGTGAATAGTGTTTAATGGATTTTATGAATACTTTTGAAATCTTTTCAAATTAAATCCAAACAGATGCAATACACAAACACAGAAACAATCACAGAATCAGACACAGATGTAAATAGTAAATAAAAGCAGTAACGAAAAGAACACACCAGAATTTTATACTGGTTCGGAGTTACCCTACATCCAGTCCCACATAATTTCTTATGTATATTTCTTTTCAAATATAATGTCGATATTATAATCTCGATTCAAAGGCCACGAGATACATCCTCCTGTCTCCGAGTCCAGGGAAAACTCTCTTGATTTAACCAGCTACAAGATTAGCTAATTGATTTACGGGCTACAATCACATCCAATTGATTTACAGGCCACAATCACACCGTTTCCAATATCACTTTGATATATAGAGAGACTCGACATACTTATTTGATTACAAATGATCCTATAACTCTGAATAGCACCGATCTTTGAGAAAGAGTGACAGAGAATCAAACTAGAGATGATCGAGTTTGATTTTCTTAGGATTTCGATAGAGTTTTGTTAAAGCATTTGAAATATAAGAGAATATTTGAGTGGAGAAGAAGGAGTGAAGAAATGAAGAAAAACTAACTTTAAATCCATTGAAAACAACTTGTATTTATAGGAGAATAACGGTCTTGTCCATTCGTAAAAGGTTATGACGAATAGACACTTATTTTGAAAATTTGAAATTTAAATTCTACGGCTACCATGTCAACATGGGGCGATGTGGGATGTCGACATGCCTATGTGTATTTTGAAAATTGATTTTGTTTTTAAACTGATTTCTATTCTAAAACTTGTCAAAATAATTTCTAAACTTTGTAAACCATTTTGAATATAGTTTAAACTTATAAAAGATATTTAAAAAATAATCTTAAAAATATATAATCTATATATAAAAGTAATCTTAAAAACTAAGTATAGAATATATTTTTAAGATTTAAAGCTAAAATATTAAATCCAGGAGAGAGTTTAAAAACAGGAGATGATTTTGAAATCAAAAATATAAAAGATGAAAAGAATGGTTTAAGGCTAAAATATTTAAACCAAGAGAGATATCTTTTAAAAGGATGATTTTGAAAAAATCTTAAAAATAAATCATTTTGAAAATTTCGTGGATTCCATTCCACTAGAGAAGGTCATGGGTTCCATCCCACTAAAGAGGTCGTGGGTTCCATCCTACTATTAAAGCGAGAAGGTGGATTCCATTCCACAGTTATAATCAGAATAAAGATTTTAGTGTTGTTATGAAGTTTTAACATAAATCTAGACTCTCTTACTTATCTTGATATCTTGAACTCTTGAAGTCTTGATACTCTTGATATCTTGAACTCTTGATACTCATGAGTCTTCAGTCTTGATTTCTTCAGTCTTGAATTCGTCAGTCTTGAATCTCTATAAGGTTGTTGTCGTCAAAACCATCATCTCAGGAACTAACAATCTCCCCATTTTTGATGATGACAACCTTTGTTTACAAAACCTTCTCCACAAACTTCGATTCTACTTCGACTCCCCCTTATTCCAACAACTCCCATTTAATGTACTAACTCCCTCTTAATCTAAGACTATTTAACCTATTTTATAATTCTCCCACTTTGTCATCCACAAAAACTAAGCTTAAACTACATAACTCCGCCTTAAACTAATACTATGGGCTAATAACGAGTGTAATAAGCGAAAACATAAATCTAATTTTATTATATATGTTGTTACATTACACACATATATGAAACATAGACACAAATATATACAAGTACACAATATATAAAAACATTAATATAATAACAATCTAACGAGAGTCCTTGACAATTTTATTTTTCTTTATTTGTTTAAATATATATGTTACTATATCTCAGTTATAGAATAAATACCTAGTTCTCTTCTTAACTTAATAAAGGTTGATTGATTCAAGGGTTTGGTTAGAATATCAGCTATTTGATTCTCAGTGTTGATAAATTCAAGAGAAATAATCTCTTTACTTATATTATCTCTGAGAAAATGATGTCTGATATCAATATGTTTGGTTCTGGCGTGATGAGTAGGATTTTTGGATAAATTTATTGCACTTGTATTGTCACAATAAATTGGTGATTTTGAAATATTTAATCCAAAATCCTTTAGGGTCTGTTGCATATAGATAACTTGAGAACAAGCCAAAGCAGTAGAGATATATTCTGCTTCAGTTGTTGACAGTGAGACAGTGTTTTTCTTTTTACTAAACCAGGAAACCAGAGAATGTCCTAAAAAGTGACAAGTTCCACATGTACTTTTTCAGTCTGATTTACAACCAGTATAGTCAGCATCACAATATGAGATTAAATCAAATGAATCATTTTTAGGGTAAAATAGGTCATAGTCTAAAGTGTATTTAACATATCTTAGGATACGTTTAACAGCTTTTAAATGGGTTTCTTTGGGTTGAGATTGGTACCTTGCACAGAGACATACACTATGCATGATATCAGGCCTACTCGCATTTATATAGAGTAGCGATCCAATCATTCCCCGTATAGTTTTTTATCGACATCTTTTGACATGTCTTCTTTATTTAAGGCTTCATTGGTTGCCATAGGAGTGGGTTTTCCACTCGCAGTGGTTATACCAAACTTACTAATTAGATCCCTAGCATACTTTTCTTGACTAATGAAAATACCACTATCTAATTGTTTTATTTGCAATCCTAAAAAGAAAGTAAGTTCACCCATATGACTCATCTCAAACTCTTTTGTCATTATTTCCGAAAACTCATTGTTCATTTCATTGTTTGTTGATCCAAAAATTATATCATCTACCTAAATCTGTACTAATTGGATATCATTTTTGTTTCTTTTAATAAAAAGAGTATTATCTACTTTACTAATTTCAAAATTTGATTGTAATAGGTAAAATCTTAGTCTATCATACCAGGCTCTAGAAGCTTGTTTCAGACCATATAAAGCTTTCCTTAATTTGTAAACATGATTTGGAAACTTTTCATCTTCAAAAAATGGGGGTTATTCAACATAAACATCTTCTTTAACAAAACCATTTAAAAATGCACTTTGGACATCCATTTGAAATTGTTATGGTTTGCGAAAGCAAGTAGAATTCTAATGGCTTCTAATCTTGCTACGGGTGCAAAGGTTTCATCATAGTCTATTCCTTCTTCTTGACAATAACCTTGCACGACTAACCGAGCTTTATTTCTAACGACCTGACCTTGTTCATTCATTTTTCTTTTATAAACCCATTTAGTTCCTATTATAGTTTTGTCCTCAGGTCTAGGAATAAGTTCGCATACATCATTTATGGTGAATTGATTCAGTTCTTCTTGCATAGCTAGAATCCATGAATCATCAGATGATGCTTCCTTTGGATTTTTGGGTTATATAGTTGATATAAAAGCTACACTACTCATCGTATTTAGTTGATTTCTAGTTCTAACAACTGATTCAATATTTCCTAGTATATTTTCTATAGGATGATCTTTTAAAAGCCTGATCCTTTTATTAGGGTGAACAGTTTCACAATTTGTTTCATTTGATTCATTATTTAAAGTAATAAAATCATCTTCATCACTTATGTGAACAAAATCTTTGAAATTTTCATCAAAAGATACATGCATTGTTTCTTCAATGGTGTTAGTTTTTAAATTAAAAACTTGGTATGCTTTACTTCTATTAGAATATACAATAAAGATTCCTTTGTCGGATTTATGATCAAATTTATCCAAATTGTCCTTTGTATTTAGAATAAAGCATTTACTTCCAAAAACTTTAAAATAAGATACCTTTGGTTTCTTATTGAAAAGAAGTTCATATGGTTTTTTATTGGTTAGAGGTCTAATTAAAATCCTATTCTAAATGTAACAAGCTGTAGCGACTGCTTCAGCCCAAAAATTTCTTGGTAATTTACTATCTTAAAGCATAGTTCTTGTACACTCTTGAATCATCCTGTTACCACTCCGTTTTGTTGTGAAGTTCTTGGAAAGGAAAAATTATGAGTTGTTCCTTTTTTATTATAGAAATTCTCAAAATTTTCATTTTTAAATTTTCCACCATGGTCACTTCGAATAGTTTTGATTTTTAAAGAAAGTTGATTTTGAATTCTTTTTGCAAAAGTTTTAAATAAATCAAAAGCATCACTTTTAAGTTTCAGAAAAATTGTACATGTAAATCTAGAATAATCATCTACAATTACAAAAACATATTTACTGTGATTTATAGACTGAATTTGAGATGGGCCAAACAGATCTAAACGAAGTAACTCAAAGGGTTTTGAAGTTGAAATCATATCTTTTAATTTGAATGAACTCTCCCTAAGTTTTCCTAATTGACAAGCATCACATATACTATCTACTTTAAAATCCATTTTAGGGAGACCACTTACTAGATCAAGTTTTGAAAGTCTAGTTTAGAGTTTGAAATTCAAATGCCCAAATCTTTTATGCCAAATCCAAGGGTCACTTGTATTAGCCAAAAGATATAGGATATCATTTGAGATTTTCATACTAAGAACAAAGATAATATTTGATTTATTATCTTCAATGTGACACTTATCCTTTTCAAATTTAATTTTGTAGCCCTTATCACATAGTTGACTTATGCTAAGTAAATTGTGTTTTAGATTCCTAACTAATAGAACATGAGAAATAGTAGGAGTTTTAGAGTTATCGACATTGCCGATGCCAATCACATATCCTTTTGAATTGTCTCCAAAGTTGACCAGTCCTCCATCTTCATAAATTATGTCATTCAGTATCTCCGGATTACCAATCATGTGTCTTGAACATCCACTATCAAGTATCCATTTGTTTTTCTTGATTTTCACCATTTTTCCATTGAGTGTTGATTCTTCAAAAGCCATATAACATATCTGTTCCTGCACAACACACCAATTCGGTAAATAACTTGATTTTCTATAATAACAATATGCAGACTTATGAGACAATGATGATTTGGACAATTTTGAACTAGTGTTAACAGAATTTCCAAAAATTGCCATTTTAAACTTTTTTCAAATTTCAGATTATGATAACTTTGAAAACCAATGCTTTGATACCAAATGTAGGAAATGCGGATTACAGATCTTAAGGCAGAATTAACAATAGAGAGGGTGAATAGCGTTTAATGGATTTTATGAATATTTTTGAAATCTTTTCAAATTAAATCCAAACATATGCAATACACAAACACAAAAACAATCATAGAATCAGACATAGATGCAAATAGTAAATAAAAGCAGTAACGAAAAGAACACACCGGAATTTTATACTGGTTCGGAGTTACCCTACATCCAGTCCCACACAATTTCTTGTGTAGATTTCTTTTCAAATATAATGTCGATTTCAAGGCCACGAGATACATCCTTCTGTCTCTGAGTCCAGGGCAAACTCTCTTGATTTAACCAGGCTACAAGATCACCTAATTGATTTAAGGCTACAATCACACCCAATTGATTTACAGGCCACAATCACACCGTTTCCAATATCACTTTGATAGATAGAGAGACTCGATATACTTCTTTGATTACAAATGATCCTATAACTCTGAATAGCACCGATCTTTGAGAGAGAGTGACAGAGAATCAAACTAGAGATGATCGAGTTTGATTTACTTAGGATTTCGGTAGAGTTTTGTTAAAGCATTTGAAATATAAGAGAATATTTGAGTGGAGAAGAAGGAGTGAAGAAATGAAGAAAAACTAACTCTAAATTCATTGAAAACAACTGTTATTTATAGGAGAATAACGGTCATGTCCATTCGTAAAAGGTTATGACGAATAGACACTTATTTTGAAAATTTGAAATTTAAATTCTACAGCTACCATGTCGACATGGGGCGATGGGGGATGTCGACATGCCTATGTGTATTTTGAAAATTGATTTTGTTTTTAAAATGATTTCTATTCTAAAACTTGTCAAAACAATTTCTAAACTTTGTAAACCATTTTGAATATAGTTTAAACTTATAAAAGAGATTTAAATAATAATCTTAAAAATATATAATCTATAATATAAAAGTAATATTAAAACTAAGTATAGAATATATTTTTGAGATTTAAAGCTAAAATATTAAATCCAGGAGAGAGAGTTTTAAAACAGGAGATGATTTTGAAATCAAAAATATAAAAGATGATAAGAATAGTTTAAGGATAAAATATTTAAACCAAGAGAGATATCTTTTAAAAGTATGATTTTGAAAAAAATCTTAAAAATAAATCATTTTGAAAATTTTGTGGATTCCATTCCACTAGAGAAGGTCGTGGGTTCCATCCCACTAAAGAGATCGTGGGTTCCATCCCACTATTAAAGCGAGAAGGTGGATTCCATTCCACAATTAAAATCAGAATAAAGATTTTAGTGCTATTATGAAGTTTTAACATAAATCTAGACTTTATTACTTACCTTGATACCTTGAACTCTTGATACTCATGAGTCTTCAGTCTTTATTTCTTCAATCTTGAATTCGTCAGTCTTGAATCTCTATACTCAGTCTTGAATCTTTATACTGTATAGTCTTCATTCTCAATACCTATATATATATATCTTGCATATACATATATATCTAGACAAGAATATTAGTATTTATATTTAATAACAAGTCCTAAGTTTGTTGTCATCAAAATCATCATCTCAAGAACTAACAATATGTGACAACATTGATGATACATATAAGAATCTCACCTACCTAGCAATATAATAATGATATAAACACACACACACATATGATTAATATAATGTTATGCAAAAATTATAAATCTTGTATTATAGTAAATACATACCTAATACTAATGCCTTAGAGCACATCTTGTAACGATGGATTCTCCCTCCTTTGAAACCTTCTCGATTCGGTTGATTGCTAATCCTTGAACCGTAAACCTTTAGCTATCCAATAGCTCTCGCCTTTTGAATTGATTTGAGATGAATTTATTGGAACTCCTTTTCGATGAGATCGGCCAGTAATGATAGGGAAATTACAGCCAAAATGTACTTTTTCCATTAGGGTTAAGGGTCCTTTTATAGTGGAAGAAATAGAAAGAAATATAGATCACATCTCCTATCATTTCTCATCAATTCTTCACCATCCATCTCCAAACTATTCTATCTTTTAGCGCCTTCTACAAGCCCTATTACTGCCAAAATAATATCATAACATCATGGGCTAACAACCCATTTAAGCCCAAATAAATATTATTAATTAAATCTAATTTAATTGCTTGTTGATATCGCATATCGATCGATATTTTTATAATTATCATAAATATATACAATAATATTTATTCCTCAAATCATATTCATAATTTTATAATTAATATTTCATAAATACTAATTAATTTAATTATTTATAATAATTAAAAACAACTGAATCATTAATTTGGTCTAAAGAGAATTCATTATTCCGGTTATGTGACTCGTCAGGTGTAAATTCGGTCGATGATTAACATCAAACTATTCGAATGTTCAC
This sequence comes from Allium fistulosum, assembly GCA_030737815.1. Lineage (NCBI taxonomy): Eukaryota > Viridiplantae > Streptophyta > Magnoliopsida > Asparagales > Amaryllidaceae > Allium > Allium fistulosum. Next base: position 829,674,708 of record CM060903.1, on the reverse strand, counting down.
GTCACTTAGCAGGAATTGTGATGTTTTGGCTAAATTTATTTCTTACTTTGTTTCGGTAAAATCCAAGTTTATATTATTAAGCATTACTCGGTTGTGTTATTTATTTACACCAATTCTCTTCGTCAAATCTATATTACTTTGGACTTATGAAATTTGATATTGGCCTAAATTCCAATATCATCCATATTCAACTCTACAACCAAATATAAAATCCTTGGTTCAATAATAACAATTATTATTAACCGTATAACTCTAGGTAGAGACTTTGACTTTGAGTTGACCGTGATACTAACCCCATATAACCGAGGAGGCAAATCCTCTCTTGAATAGTGCTTCACTTCCAATACTTCCACTCGATCCAACTATAGTCACTCAATGGATGTCGTGCCATGATTTGACTAATCAAAGTAGAGCTTTCATATTGAAGATCCACAGTATTCTCAAATCGAGAAAACTGTGTAAACCAGTTACATCGATATTTTCTATTTGCCTTAGTTATATTAACCAACTAAAAACTATCGAGTGATTCGTTCCATGGTTACCTAATAACTATCAGTACGTAAACCCTAAGTGCCCCCAGCAGTCATGAGTAATACACTGTCCAACATTTGAAAAGCATTACGTACTCTGGTCTCAACAGATATATCAATATCCAATCTCAATGCATGTTGACTAGAAACATTTAAAATGGAATATTTGTTTTCATTATGATAAATTACTCATGGTTTCAACACTTTCTAACTACTATCACAAAATGTACCATTTATGGATTTTCTATTAAATATAATTTTAATTAAATTAATTAATTAATATAACACATTATATCAAGTATATAAAAGAAAGAAAAAACCTTTATTTCGAACAAGGTTGGTCAACGAGTTAGATATATGTAACAAATTACATAATTGTCCCTAGGACATACCCCTAACTCTATCAAGTACGTCGAGGACGGGCCCCTCGATAAGGGTCAGAAACTACCTACTGAAACTACGTATATTTCTAGATAAAATATACCACTAGGAAAACATTGTTGGTCTACGTCCGAACACGTGATACCGAATACCATCAACTCTTGCTAGTAACAATCGAACGTATCTCTAGATATTTAGTGTTGATGTACCCTTGGGTTAGCTAAACCCACTGGCTATGAGGCTTACTCTGTTTTTTGTCATTTCTAATGGTGGAGTCACGTTCAGCATCTCATCACACAAGTCTTCATCACTCGAATAGATCTCAAATCTCTTTATGAATTCTAGCATCTCAACAATCAAGCCATCGTCACTTGAACAGTCCACGAATTGCTCTATGAATTCCAGCATAAGTCTTCCGATGAATGCAAACTTTGCCCTCTCTCTTGGAATCATCCTCAAGATAGACCATAACCTCGATAACGTCATTTGAAAAGTTAATGCCGACCTCCCCCTTAGAATTAACCTTAAGATAGACGATTCCAGTCTATAACATTTCACTCCATAACTACTTCCAAAACATAAAACTCGTATATCGATTTTGAAGTGGTTATGTTTCGAGTCATCTCATATAAGTACACTCCCTTGCTTATTGGCCTCTTCAAAACCAAATTGATGAATTCTGGGTTAACTTAACTCTAGTTCTTTTAAAAATAAACAGACAATGCATAAGAGTAGAGATCATCTCTTATTTGAATGGATTTCCTTATCTCTTGTCCTAGAAGAGCAAAATGAGTTTATATGTAGGGTACAACATCACCAAGAGGATAACTGTACCGTATAATTCTCATGTTTCTTCTAGATATTTCCTAAGATAATTTTGGTCAAATTCAATAACAACGAAAAGATCACGTATGGAAATCTAGTTTTGTATACTAACCATGTTTCTGGCCTTCTCAACTTACGCTATCCCTTAGTTAAAGGTGAAGCCTGGTAGGTTAGAGCACTATTTTATTCTAAGCCCTACTCGAACATCATTTTTAACTCTCACATATATAACAAGTCTACTTTGTTGGCTTTTAATGCTAAGTATATGAGTAAATACTTTCCATAGACAAGTAAACACACAAAGCACAATTAAACCACATAAGCGACATCTAGTCCCCTTATTATGAAATAATACTTCTTTGTAAAAACTTGTATATATATTTAAAATACCTTTACAATATATATATATATATATATTTATGTATGTATGTATACTACTATTTCGCTATTTATTTCTACTCTTTTCAATAATTCAAAATGTATTCATATACTTATCTCAAGGTATAAGAATATTCACAAATCACTTCACAAGGTTTCCCACTTTAAAATATAATCGAAGAAGTTAAAAACAAATGTTACTAAACATTGTTACTATAAACCGCTTCTCTTTGTCAGTTAAACCATTACTTTTAAACCTTCTTCCAAAACATTTCATACATGTCATTATCTTTAAAATACTCTTTTTAAAAATATAAGTACATTCAAAAGGGTTAAAGGCAAATATTACTCAAATATTGTCGCTATAAAACCAAAACACTTTACACTTATCATTATCTATAAAATACTTATTTAAGTACAAAGTGTATTTCAAATTATATTCAAAAGGGTTAAAAATAAGCGTTACTTAAACATTGTTTACTATAAACCCAAAACCATTTGACATTTAACATTATCTTTAAAATATTCATTTTAAAGATCTAAGTATATCTACGCTTATTTAATAAAGTAATATACTTTTTAATAACTTTTCAAAACCATTCATTATTACTGGGCTAGCCCACAGTGGAAGTAATGAGTGAATATCGTTTTTTTTACCATTTTGGATCTTCATTGGGCATATGAAGTCTAATTTATTTAGAACATTTCTAAATTTCTTTTAAATAATATAATTATTCTATTTGAATTAATAAAATAATTTTATTTTATGCAATTAATATTATATTATGATACATATATGTATCATATAAACATACATATGTGTGTGCATGTGTAACATAGCAATCCGTGCAAGATATAACATGCCCGTGTATTAGTGATGGGATTTACACCGTAATGGACATGTTAGCTCATCTAGTATATGAATATATTGTCAAAATGTATGTTTTTATACTTTAATTTTGTATACAAAATATTACAAATATATGTATATAAACTATATTTTATTTCAAATAATTTTATATAATATATATAGATGGAATTTTAACATTATATATATGATTATATAAGTATATTTTAAAACATTTATAAATAATATTAAATTTAATTATTATTTGGTGCAAAGCCAAAAGAAATGTATATAGAATTTTTTTTAAACGTGTGTGTGTGTGTATTAAATACATATATAAATTGATAGGGGTATGCCCTAGGGGCAGTTATGTCATTTGTTACATATATCTAACTCAATAACCAATCTTGTTCGAAATAAAAGGTGTTTTCTTTCTATTATATACTTGATATAATCTGTTAAATATTGATTAATTTAATTAAATGTATATTTAATAGAAAATCCACAAATGGTATTGTTACACCTGTATTTCTCAAACTATTTAAAATGGGATAAGCAATGTATGAGGCTAAGAGAACAACTCTTGTAGTGAAGGTTAGGATAAAAAGAGAAATAATTGGAGTAATCCAATTAATACTACACAAGAAGTTAGGAATTACAGCAAGCCATAAGAGATTGCGCTCAGTTAATTAATCGAAGCTTATTACTACTGCCAAGACTGACTACAAAGTATGACAGCTAGCCTGTAGTCGCGACACTTGACCCAACTAAAAGAACTACAGTCAAAAAACAAGAAGTCACAACGGGTAAAAATATCGCGGTCATAGGACATGCCATAGAGATATCGGATATGCGCCCATCCCTTAATTTAAATATTATATTATGATACAAAACCCAAAAATTGACATAGTCAAAGAGAGCGGGAAACAGTCCATAGTTATAATACCAAGACCATAGTAAGGCATAGATACTTCAAAGTGACGTTAGAAGCTGCTTTGGAGATGTCAAAGTACAACACATTCCGATCAAAAAGCTGCACACAAGTCAAAATACATGGACAATCGAATTGCGTAGTCAAAATCCCCAAACTTATACGTTGTTAACACCTTCAAAAGCAGATTTGCACCGCACATGCTGAGGGCTACCTAAGAAGTACCACACAGAGTCAAAAAGCATTCCAAAGGGTTGCACGCAGGACCACTCAAACAATATGCTAAAGCAGATCCATACTTATAGGTAGACAACAAAGATATAAATCTCCCTTGTTAATAGCCCGTGTATATCATCATCAGGAGCAACTCGGATCACAATTAGCTTAAATCACATTTGTATGTGTAACAAGCTAACTCCTCAAGCTAAGGCAAGGCAGCACAACTCTATTTATCCATGACACAATATCAATCAAGCTAGTAAAAATTAAATAAACAGCAAAGGTGTAGGCATCCTGCGATAGTATATCACACATCCTGAAACCCAAAGTAGTTCGGGATGACTTCACCTAAGTATTAACACCTAAAAACCCAAGAGTAACTCTCAATATCCTCTATAACATCTCTCATTCTAAGGCCCAAACTAACTGCTATGGATGCTATAGTCATCTATAGTTATTAATTCTTGACGACAAAATGCGGCTATGTCAATCATATCAATAATCAGAAGCACATGAATATGAAAAAATTTCAATAACAAACTTTCACATCTCATTTCACAATTGATATTTCATATTCATTACATAATCCAATTCATAATCCCACGTTCACAGAAAACATGATTATTACAAAATATTCCAAGAGGGACATATAAAGATTCCCTCTTGGTTGATCTGAGTCAAATACTTGGTAATTATACAATTTTACCATAACATCCAAACAGAAAAAACCAAACTACATAACGAAAATAGACAAAGTTCCTAATAGTTAGATTGCCTCCTGCACGTCTCCGGAAGCTTATTCGTATAACTGGAATTTGAAATCCCTTATTCCCGATCTATTCAATTAAGTACTCAAGAGTTTAAGGGGAAAAACAAAAACTTTGGGTCAGACTACAATTTACTATGAACAATAACCTATTATCTTGAACCAAATAGATATCTAGTGAGAGCATGCCATTGAGCAGAATGGATTTTCCCCTCATAAATATCTTAACTAAATCATAACAACCATATACTATGCTCCTACAGTCACAATGGTTAGAACATAGAAAATAACATTTATAATCATGCAACATATATTGAATTGCCCATCCCAATTCATTATATTATCCATCTAAATTTCAAATGACTTCCCGTAATAATTTAAACTGACCACCCATCTTATTTTAATCTGACTACCCGTCTTACAATTATGCAGACTACCCGTCTCACATATAAACATATTCAGAATTATATGGACTATCCATCTCACATGTAATTATTACATAGATTACCCATCCCCTACCACATTGGCTACCAATCACATATGGTTTAATTTTTTAAATTATGTGGACATCCATCACACATATTCCATTATATACCCATCCCCTACCACATTGGTTACCCATCACATATGGTTTTTTTTTTTAAATTATGTGGACTATCCATCACACATATTCCATTTAACTTAAAATGATGTGGACTATCCATCACACATCTCATAGTTTTCCTAGGATGACTATGAACCCTTCATTATCCTCATAAAGACTACCCATTCTAGCATGATATGGACTATCCATCTCATATCCCATAGTTTTCCTAGGATGATTGTGGACCTATCAATTTATAACTTAATTTATGTTACCCACATGTTTTAATTTAATGCATGTTACCCATATGTATCAATTTAACTCATGTTACCCACATGTATCCCCTTCTGGTTATAACATTCCGAAGTGACATAACATTGGTATCCCTAAATGATCTATGTCGAAGTTAATAAAAACAGACATTGGTATCCCTAATTGATTCATGTCGAACTTATTAAACAAACAATGGTATCCCCAAGGTTTAAAGTCGAAGCCATAGACACATGGCTCGCCACCATTAAATAATTTAAATTTTGGATCAATGTCAAAGTTCATCTACATTGGTATCCCCAATGACAGTGTCGAAATTTAAAATTTAAAATGGAATTGGTATCCCAATGATGACGTCAAAGTTTATAGTTTATAATTTAAAATAGAATTTGTATCCCCAGCGACTTCGTCGAAATAGAAAACATAAGGCTCTCCTCCTTTAATGAAGATATGCGGTATCCAAGCCGCATATACTCATCGACCCTCTACCCAAGTTAAATTAAAACTTAAGTTCTTTTAAGTATAAATTCATGTCGAAGAAGACGTTGTCGACTTTCATAAACGATAAGCTATCCACCTATTAAAACAAGACTTTAACTTTTATAAGTTATATGACTATCTACCGAAGTTATAGGATCATCGACCCTCTAAAATATAAGCCTCTTCGCCCCATTAAAATAGTTTTAGTTAACATAAAAAACAAGCCTCTTCAACATTAAAAAGAAGAAGACCGACGTCGATGCTACACTGCATCGTTGCCGACTCCCTTCAATATAAAATTCTGAGCATATAAGGTCATCGACCTTGATGCACAATGATACTAAGACCCTCAACATTATTATAAAACTTTCACACTTAAATCACTTTAACTATTATGCCACTTTATATATAGAGTTGAAGTCAATGCAAGCGGCGTCGCTGCTTTAGTATGTAAAACAGTCAAAGTGGTTAGGTGCAGCATCATTTAAAAGAACGGTGAAAACATGCGATAGAGGCGTCGACACTAATGGAATCATTCCATAGCTACCGAAGCAGCCATCATATGCTTCCCTCATATCAACATCGATGTGCGTAGAGGCGGCATTCCTTTAGGCTCAAAGTGGATATATGCGGCATGGCAGCGATGTAATTAACATGGAACCTGGTTTATTTCTATTAAAAGTAAGCACTTTTCACCAAATCTTACTTCCTATTGGATACAAATAATACTTTAACTAATCTTTTTAGAAATACTGCCACACACAATTTCAAGTTCCAAAATATTTCTTAACTTTAATTAATTAATACCCTATATTATTCATTAATTTAAATGCTTATCTAGCATAATAAATTCACAGTAATTCGAAATTATTTGGGAAAAAACCCAAAAATTCACGGAAATTAGAGAATATCCTTCTCTTTACCATATAAAAATTTCATAGCCAAAAAACATATTTGATTACTTTAAATAATTAAAATACGAAATTAAGTTGTTTCCTCCTTAGGAAATTCATAAAATAATCTATATATCTTGGAAAATTATGGAATTAAAAAATCATCTCCAAAATATTGTTTTATACAACATATCATAAAATCAAAACATTTAGAGATTAAAACCTCAGTTTTACCCTCAAAACCCATTTAAATAATTCCATAAAAATCCTTTAATTCATCGTTCTATCCAAACAATGAATATTCAACCATACTTTGGCAAAATCTATCAAAATGATTCGGATATTACCCATAGCCAAATTTAAAAATTAAATATAGAGATGGAACACTTATTATTCATCTTAAAATCACTTGTTGGAGTTGAGATTTGATTTAGCTCTTGAATCCCTAAGCTTGAATATGTGAATCTCCCTTGGTTTCGCCCTCCCTAGGTTAACTAATGGCCAGCCTTTGTATATTTTTCTTGTGATTGTTTTTGTATGAATAAAGTGAGAATGATGTGAGGGGGAGAGTGTTTTAAAGGGAAAAGGGATGGATCTACCTATTTTGCCCTTTTCATATTTTCTCTTATACGTTAAGTTTAAATAATCTTACTTAATAAATTAAGTATGGAATGACCTTATTAAATTTCAAATCTCATTCTCCTTAACTATTTACATTATTCTATTTAATCTATCCAATTAAATGTCCTGAATAATGTTTAACTAAAAATAGGGGTGTTACATCCTCCTAAGGCAATATACAAACCCTTCGCTTCTTTAGATCAGAAGTATACGACCCACTCCAATTTTAGATATTCCCTCGTCAATTTCAGGAGTTCCCGCCTTAATCTCAAACTCCCTGTCAAAGACCATAATTCAAGTGCCCAAATCATAGTTCCCACCAAAGACACATCAACAATCCAGGCACATCAAACTAGTAATACAGATAGATGACAAGTGGAAGGATCCGAAGGAAGAAATTGAAGCAGCGGATAAAGGGTGATTATGGTAATCCACATACGTCTTCTACACAATAACTAGAAGAGGCTGGAAGGAGGAAATGGGAGGATTTTTTTTCCTAGAATTTTTTCTTCTCTGTAAAAAGCTTGAATGTTATATTATTTTTATAACTCCTATTAAAAATTTGTACCAAGAAGAAACATACAAGAAAGGATTTTACTTATGGATGTAGAATTCACAAGGATCTGAACCACATAAAAAATCTCTATGTTTTTTTATTTTCATACACCGTTATTTGTTTATATTGCATTAGATGGTAACTCATTAAACGAATACGAATCGAATTTGACATTCTAACAAACAGTTGGAGTGCAACTACTTGATTATGTAAGCATTCAGCAACGTAATCACTACCCAAAGGCAGGCTTAATACCACTTAAGTTTGTTGATTCAAATTTATAGAAGTACGTTAACAATTCCATTTGTAATCAACTGAGGTGTTGTGAGATGAATCATCTCACCAATATTTTATGGTGCTAGAAGGAGGGCTTGAACCTCCGATCCTAGTTTCCTATTTCCGGTGAGTCTGCTGATGCTCCCCAACAAATCGTGAACCCCAAAGATTCATTCATTTCCTTTACTCGAAAAGGGTCACTCATAGCTTCTGAAACCTCCACTAAGACCCCCATAGATCCCGTCCTAACTATGGTTAAAACCTTCTCTAACTAGTCAAACTAAAGGATCAAGAAGATAAAGGGAACCGTAATTCAGGGTACTGCTCTTCGACTAACAGCACCATCACATCCACAACCCACTGCCATCACTCACCAAGCATTCTAACTATGCAGTAGGTGAGTGATAACGGTACTCTCAAAAATGAGAATGGAAAAGCCAGCCTACGAGTCGAAACTAAGCCATCTATAGTTAATCCGCTGCTGCAAAAAGAAAGGCGAGCTCAATTTGCCCCATCAACGACAGCGCTACTTTACCTTTCAAGGACAACTCGATTTGCTCTCAATTTGAGAATCGTTTGCTTCGCTATCCCACTAAACCTTCTAGTAGCGAAACCCCAGAGTATCTTTGGATATGAAGTTTCCTGCTAGCGAGAAGAGAAAAGCAAACAAGTAGCGAAGGCTCGGCAGCCCAGAGAACCCCATATGTCCTAAAGATAACACTACATCAGAGAAGGAGTAACCTCGGTTTTCTTAGAATCCTCAACACCCTTAGGCATCTCGTCCTCCCAGGTTTCCGCCCTTCCTTCCCCGTTATCCTCCTTTATCAACTAATGACTACTAGTCCAGCCAAAACACAGGGGTATTTGTTGATCTAGATAGTGATTTCGATGATGGGATGAAGCCTAGTCTGGGATCGGAATTTAAGAACCTCCCCTCTTTCATTATGAGGAAAGGATTTGTCAAAACATTAATGTGGTCCAGTCGTTGAGAATGTTCGCACTCTCTATTCAGCGACCAGGAAATTTAATTACAATATTCTCAGCGCCAGCCATCATCCTGGAAAAGCATGGAGCTGAAGTGATAGAAGTGCACACCAGTCTGAATATCTCAAGCAAAAGAAGTACCAATGTTAAGAGAAGAGATGAGACCGAAAGCATGATATAATTGAGGTCTTGTGGAAAAAATTAAAAGTAAAGCAACCGCTACAACTACGAAAGAGAAGTGTTCAATACTACATTGGAAATCTCAAACCTCATTCAAAGTGATCTGCACTACTTATGTAATAAACATTGTAATCATTATAAAAAATAATAATAAAATGAACTGGTCATAGGGATACTAGACGGACCAAACCGGTATAAAAATCTCTCCATGTTATTCTTTTTGACATGGCAACTAAATGTAGGGATATTATATGGCCCGAACAAGTATAAAAAATGTTTCTATGTTAGTTTGTTAGCACAGTCACGCTAGACGTAGGGATATTGGATGGCACGAACTAGCTATCAAAATGGAGCAGCACCAAACGCAACTCATCTTTCTTAGCCAAACTGGTCGTAGGGATATTGAACGGCCCAAACTATTATAAAAACCTCTATATGTTGATATTATTAACATAACCACACTGGAGGTAAGGATATTAGATAGCCTGAAACATTTATAATAACCATGCACATGATTTGAAAAGGTTGTAAACACGCGACCCGACATCACAGTCAAATATCAGTCTGCTCCTAAATAGCGGGGCAGACCGTGTCAAATGCATTAACGTGAACCAACCTCCAAACAAAGGTGTAGGTCACTCCCTGCACGTAGCAGAATACACATGGAAAAAGCTCGGGTCAGGATTCATGAGCTGCACAAGAAGTTAATCTAGAAAACAGCAAGGAAAAGCGATACATAGAACATACTACAACTTATAGACATAAACTACTTAAAGCTTGCTAGGTAAACATCAAAAACAAGGATTTTCTTATATTTATTTAAATCCTGCTAATATTCAATAAATACTTTGCTTGATGTACGCAACCCATACATCTACAAGCAATTTTAAAAAAACAATGCGGTCCAATTAAACAAGACCGCATCACGGATCTAACTCAGACCTAGAGGGTGAACTTGTTATGATCCCTTTTCAATGATATGATCTGTAGTAATGCAATATTTAATGTCAAAGAGAGTCATCCTCAACTTGAAGGGTAGAAGGAGAATCCCTTAGCTCAGTAATGACAACCGATGGATGACTAGGGTAGCGCACCCAAAAGCAGTACTAGGATTGTAACTGGCACCGGCCCAATGGACGCCATAATCTTGCGGATCAAATTCATAATCCACTCGATTGTATAAGAAGGTCAGATCAAACCCTGGCTAGAAGTGAGCGAAAACATCAATTGCATGCTTCACACCAAACTCTACCTTAACTATTCCTACCCTTATATCGTGAAGCTTTTCCAACAAGGAAGCCCTATCTAACTAACCATGAGAAACTGCGATGGAGTCAAGGCAGGCTTCACACTCAAGATTGAATATCTTATTCCCAAGGGAATTCACACATCCCATGGTGACCCTCCTAGTTTGCTCGATCTCATGCAATAGTTGATTTATAGTTTTCTCGGTGGTCCTAGAAAAAGGACCAAAGAGCCCTTGCGCAAAAATAAGGTAAGGTGAAGTGCGCGTTCCAGAGGTTCCCATTTCCTTCTTATAATGATCCTCTAACTCATTAAACTTATTCTCATAATAATTCTTCAAATCATTCTTCTGTTTGAATACATAGAATGGATTAGCCCCAGAAGGAGGTGCAAGGGCAGCAAACACTCTAGGAGTAGTGCCTAGATTCAAAACTGCAAAGGATGCATATTTGGCACTAATCCACCTTGCAATTTGTTCATCTTATTATTCAACTTTGTGTTCAAATCTTTAATTTCATTTGTGTATACGACCTCATATACACTTTCGGCCTCCTGCAATAAACCTTCCAATTCTACAACCTTGGCCATAGTAGAATTAAGCTTCTTTTCAAAAATGGCTACCTCCAGGTATGGATCGAAAAAAGAGGGCTGAAAATTAAAAGAGCCCACACAAAATGAAATTAAAGAAGAATAAAAATATGGAAAGTAAGAATAGGATACTCACAAACTTCACGAAGAAATCTTAATCCACATAACATATATACAACCCTAAATATGATATAAAGCTACAAAGTCATTTTCTAATATGGAACCCAACAGTGTTATCCTAAGACACCTAAGGCATAGTAGCTTAAGGTCCGGCTGAATTGATGGGAAAGGTCTTCCGGGGTTCGTAGCAAGCACTTCCCCAAGGTCCATTGGCCCAAATGTAGCTACCTTGAAACCTGAAATGTTACCAAGAAAGTTCAAGTCGAGGGTAGGGTAAAAGTACTCAAAAATGTCCTTGGCATGCTACAAGAACGCCTACTCAGCCTTGCGATTACCTTTTCTTTCCTAAGTTATTCTAAGAGTGAGGTGATCCTCTCCTGAGATGCACTCAAAGAAACCTCAAGGTCATGTATTCTGAGTATAGCTTCTTTCCTCATATTTTCTAAAGTATTAATCAGCTGAGCCTTGGTTGTTTTGGTTTTCTTGGAAAAACCACCAAAATAGCTATGGGCATCAATTTTCCGTCCTTCATCCTGTGAATGGGAAGGCGCCCTCGGCCCTAGCACCCTCATATGACCAGATGTCGGAGATGGCCTAGTACCCACAAGACTAGTTGGAACGATATCCAAGCGAGGTACTGCAACCACATTCTCGCTTTTAGCAGCCTCTTTCTCTCCAATTAGGCGAGCAATCTCCACAAACATATCCTCAATGGTTTTCTTCTGCTGTTTAATCCCATTTTAAAGAATAACCCCATAAAGTTTCACCCTGTCTTTCATTAACTACTGCATCTCATCTAACTCTGACTCAACGGTGTTAAGCCCAGTATGCAATTTAGTACTATATTCATACAGACGTGTAAGTGCATCCTTGGCTTCTTTAAGCTCATTACAGACTTGTTCTAACTCCTTCTGAAGCCTTTCATTCTCGATCATAAGATGAACAACATTTGCCTTAGGACAACAGAGGGATCCTTCGCCTCAGCCCCAAATTCAGAGACGACTGTGTCATCCAACCCATGGACAATGGGAATAGAGGGAATGTTGGGTTTGAAGGCTTCATTAAGTTCAGGAAAAATTTCACGGGATCCAACCTAATTAGCCATAAAAGAAAATTTTAACTTAGGGATTATAGGAACACGCTAAATGAAAATCTAATATAAAAATCTATCATTAACTACATTAAGTGAACAGACTCATGTACAAAAGAAACATGCATGAAATAACAAAAGGAGGAAGGATTCAATGCTTACGTAAGTTTCTAAGCCTAAGCCTAAACCACTCCAAATGGGGGCTATCAGGAGGCGAAAGAACCACTTTCTTAAGTATATCGCCATTGGCATAGCACAAAGTCACTAAGAGCATATTTCTCTTGGACTACTTGATTAATCTTGGAAATTAATCCCTGAGTCTCATCCCTAAGTTTTGTAAAAGACTTGTCTAATTCTTTCTCATGCTTGCGGATAGCGACAACACTAAGACCAAGGCAATCCAAGGTCTTAGTTTTGAGCCTAGCTTCACTTTCTCGCAAAATTTTTGTAAACATAATTTCTTCAGAAGAGTAAAATTAAAACTACAAAGATGATATGATCATTCATGAGGTAACAACAAAGTAAAATAAAAAAACTGAAATGGAAAAAGTAGTAAACAATTTTCATTGCATAACAAAAAGCCTTAAAAACAACCTACAATGAAGTTTTAATAATTACATGAGGAGCCGAAGCCATCCTAGACTCCATAGCCGCGTCAGCACCCTTGAAACCCTCATCTTCCTAGGACTCTTCTTCCTTTCCCTCATATACTAATAAAGAGATGGAAAAAGCGGCATCCTTTACAACAACCTCTTTCGCCCATTGAGCCCAACAGTAAGTGTGGACTTTATCAATCAAAGCACAGTCCCCTAAGAAATCAAGTTTGAACTCGGCATCAAACTGATGCCAAGTTGAGGCGTACAACTTGTAGACTATGATGGAAGTACTCTCGTTGAGTTCCCTCTTTTTCTCTTTTAATTCCCAGACTTTTAAAGCCAAGGCGTCCACCGCAAATTTAGCCTCCCTCTCAGCCTTTTCCCGAAACGCTTTAAAATCTTCCTCAATTTTAGCCTTTCTAAAGCAAGTAGAGATTTTTCAAAAGCTAGGCTGGCCTTTTCAGAAGTCATTGAAGTAAGACTGGCTTCAAATGCAGCAACTCGGCTATGGACAATAACCTAGTCACCCTCCTACTTCTTCCAGGACCCAGTTGACAAGGCTCCAAGCTAAAAAGAAAGGAAAAAAATAATAAACTAAAAAAGAGGGGGAGGGGGTAAGAGCGCTTACATAACTAGGCTTTTTCCATCTTAGACATATGATCAGAAGAAGAAATATTAGGAAGCTGAAGAGGAAGAAGAGATGAAGGAAACGAGGAAATACTAGACAGTAGGAGCCATTGAAGGAGAAGGGGAAGTGGAAGTAGTTAACTTCTTGGGGTCCCGATCAGAATATAAACAAGAATCAACCTTTCCTTTCTAAGCAGGCTTCTTCGATGGCTTGCTATGGAGCACCCTCAAAACATCTTTATCCATATCTCCTACATAAAAAAAGGGGAATAAAATTTCAAGATCAGAAAAAATTTCCTAGTGAAGATCAGATTCATAAGAATAATAAATCTAAAATATATCACAAACAAGTTATAGCCCTAGACTCAACCGAAATCAGAGAAGGCTTCAAGATATTGCGAGAAAATATATGATTGGGGCGCAAAAAGTCATATTTCTTTAGCATATCATTATTCAAGAATCTTTTTATTTCCTTCTCCTTCGCATCTAATCCTAGAATGTGATCCCTATGCAATTCATACAACTTGATATCTTCCTCAGAAAACATCAATTGAGTAGAATATTGGCGAAAAGAAGAAGGAAAATTATCCGAGTTAGGAACAAAGAAATACAACTCAGCCCATTTTTGGGTCTTCCAAGGAACATCCGGAAGAACTGTCGTTTTGGCCTGGGCATAGAAAAAGCCAGCCCTTGAAGGATTTTTATTAATGTTAAACGGAAACTAAAGCTCCTCGCAAGTGAGGTCGAGACCATTCTCAGAATAGAGGATGAAAGTGGCTATCATAATAGTTAAGAAAGAGGGGTCAGTTGGATAGGCACGAGATCAATGGCGGACAACCATTGATGAAGGACTGAATGTGGGGTGAGATAAAGCCCACATTGTATATGTTCAGGCGTGATGGGGATAAAACCCTTTAAGAGAATATCGATACGTTCATGGGGTTCAAGAATCCTAGCTTCATAACTTGAAAATTCAAATTGAGTTAGGTTACCGTTGACTTTTTCTAGCCGAGTAATTCTAGAAAGCGGAAGCAAGGGGGAAAACGAAAAGGAAGCAATTCTGAAATCTCAAGATTAATTAAAAGAAAAGACTATAAACTAAAGAGATCTAGCAGAAACAAAAACAAAAACAAGTTTCTTACTTCGATCTAAGAGAAAACCCGAATGCGGAAACAGAATTGATTTTGAATTTTCTTTCCTTCTGTTTTCTTTCTTGAATAAAAGCATAAAAATGAACAAAGAAAAGATGAAGGAAATATATATGTACCTTAATTTGAATAATGGCCATGCAATCGAAATGGTGAAGGAATTTATGAGCTGTTGGTCGATTAAGTTGCCAAAATAATGAATACAAAGATTGTAATATATTTTCCTAGAGAAACGAAAGTTTGATTTAACAATGATTCGGAAAGTGGCCTAATGAGGGAATGACACATGGAGAAGAGCATTAAATGCAAAGGTAATTGGTAAGACTTTTTCCGGTGATGTTAAGAAAGGAAGGATTAGACAGAAGCGACAAGAAGTGCACACTGAGTGTGAATGGTGACAAGTCTACACCGATCTGCGATTGCCACAAACTTATGGGGCAAGTGTTACACCCGTATTTCTCAAATTTTGTTAAAAATGGATGAAGTAATGTAAAGGGATGGAAGAACTGCTCTTGCAGTGAAGGTTAAGACAAAAGGAGAGAATTGAAGTGATCCAGTTGATACTGCACAAGAAGTCAGGAATTGCAGCAAGTTGCAGGAGACTGCGCTCAGCTATTTAATCAAAGCTTGTTACTACCTCTAAGATTGACTACAAAGTATGATAGCCGGCTTGTAGTCATGACACTTGACCCAACTAAAAGAACTACAATCAAAAAGTAAGAAGTTACAACAAATAAAAATACCGTGCTTATAAGACAGGCCATATAGATATCAGATCTATGCCATCCCTTAATTTCAATATTACATTATGGTACTAAACCCAAAATTAGACATAGTCATATGGAGCAAGAAACAGTCCACAGTTATAATACATAGGACGAAAGCAAGACGTAGATAATGCATAGAGATGTTAGAAGTTTCTCTAAAGATGTCAAAGTACAACACATCCTAATCAAAAAGCTGCACACAAACCAAAATACATAGACAATCGAATGCTATCAAAATCCCCAAAACTTATACTTTGTTAACACCTTCAAGAGCGGATCTTTAGCGCACATGCTGAGGGCTACCTATGAAATACTGCACGAAGTCAAAAAACATTCCAAAGGGCTGCACGCAGGACCACTCAAACAATGCACCAAAGCGGATCTGCAGTTACAAATAGACAGCAAAGGTATAAATCTGCCTTGTCAATAGCCCATGCATATCTACATCAAGGGAAACTCAAATCATCAGCTCAGATCACATTCATACGTGCATCATGCTAACTCCGTAAATTAAGGCAAGGGAGCACAAATCTATTTATCTGTGACACAATATCAATCAAGCTAGTAAAAATCAAATAAACTGCAAAGGTGTAGGCACCCTACGACAGCAGATCATGCATCTTGAAGCCTAAAGTAGTTCAGGACGACTTCACCTAAATATTAACACCCCAAAACCGAAGATTAACACTCAATATCCTCCTAAGGTAATATACAAACCCATCGCTTCATCAGATCAGACGTATACGACCCATTCCAATTTTAGATATTCTCGCGCCAATTTCAGGAGTTCCCACCTTAATCTTAAACTTCCTGCCAAAGACCGTAATTCGACCCCCCAAATCATGGCTTCCTGCCAAAGACATGTCAGCAATCTAGGCAAATCACACTAGCAATATAATAGATGAAAAGTGGCAGGATCCAAAGGTTGAAACTGAAGCAGCAGATAAAGGGCGATTGTGGTAATCCGCATACATCTTCTACACAATAAATATAAGAGGCTGGAAGGAGGAAAGAGGAGGATTATTTTCCTGGAATCCTTTTCTTCTCCGTAAAAAGCTTGAAAGTTGTATTATTCTTGTAACTCCTATGAAAAATTTGTACTAGGAAGGTATATATAAGAACGGATTTAATTTGTGGATGTAGGATTCACAAGGATCCGAACCATGTAAAAATTCTCCATGTCCTTTTATTTTCATGCACCATTATCTATTTATATTGCATTGGATTGTAAACTCATTAAACGAATATGAATCGAATTTGACATTCTAACAAACAGTTGGAGTGCAACTACTTGATTATGTAAGCATTCAGCAATGTAATCACTACCCAAAGGTAGGCTTAATACAACTTAAGTCTGTTGATTCAAATTTGCAAAAGTACATAACAATTACTTCCATAATCCAGTGAGGTGTTATGAGATGAAAAATCTCACCAACATGTATGTTTTATGATGATAGTTAAAAATTGTCATAACCATGAGTAATGTATCACAATGAAATAAATATACCATTTTAAATATTCCCGGTCTATGTATCAAGACTGGATATCAACATATCCTTTGAGACTAGAGTACGTAACGCTCTTGGAATGTTGGGCAGTGTATTACTCATGGCTGTTGGGAGGCACCAATGGGTTACATACTGATAGTTATTGGATAACTATAGAATGACTAACTCGGTAGTTTTCTATTAGTTAATATAACTAAGGTCAAACATAAAATATCGATGTGACTATTTTACACAGTTCTCTCGAATTGAAAATACCGTTGATCTTCAATGTGGAAGCTCTACTTTGATTATAGTTAAATCATGGCATGATATCCATCGATCGACTATAGTTGGTCGAGTGGAAGCATTGAAAGTTAAACACTATTCAAGAGAGGATTCGTCTCCTCAGTTATATGCGGTCAGTATCATGGTCAACTAAAGTCAACTTAAAGTCAAAGTTTCTCATGGTCGTAGCATTTCGGTTAATAATAATTGTTATTATTGAACCAAAGACTTTGTATCTGGACTATAAATTTGAATATGGATGATATTAGAATTTTGACCATTACCAAATTCCATAAGCCAAAGTGAAATAGTTTTGATGAAGAGAATTAGTGTAATAATTGTCACTACAAGGTACCATTTATGAAATTTGATTTTACTAAAAAGACCGATAAGCAACGAATTCATCCAAACTGTCACACCACTAGCCAAGGTGATGTGTGAATATTTATATTTGAATTGTTCAATATTAATCGCTAATGGAATTCACACCTCTGAGTCGCATAACCGCATTTGTGATTTCTCCAAAAACCACACGATTTAACTAATTTGAAAATTATCGTGAATTGATTAAATTAATTAATATATATATGAAATATTTATTATTGTTAATTATTTGATGTTTTGAAGGATGTTGGTAATTATTTCAATGCACATATAAAAGTTATATTTGTGTATATCGATATGCGATATCGGTATAATTTTAAATATGGTTTAAATGATAAAATATTTACTGTTATCCCATTTTCTGGTCAAAACTGGAATATCAGTGATGGGTGCGTTTCCTCCACGATCGAACCAAGAAGAAGCAGCCAGCAAGCGTATTTCACTCATGATTCAAGGGCATAAGGTTCATTCGGCACCAAGAGTAACTACCTCATTCGGCACTACCTCATCCGGCACTCCCATCTATAGAATTTCATTCGGCAGCTCACTGCCAAACCAGCTACACCTCCATAAACCACCGAATCACATCCCTACCGAACCAATCCCCACTACCGATCCAAGTACCTACCAAACCTACTCACCTGCCATCTACCACCGGTCCAAGGCCTCGCCGAACCAAACAACACCGAACCAACTGCTTCACACCCCTATGCCGAACCAAACAACACCGAACCAACTGCTTCACACCCCTATGCCGAACCAACCTATCACCGGACCACATCCCTACCGAACCCCAACCTTCTCCAAGCACGGCCGAACCAAAGCTTCGCCGAACCGGAACGCTGCCAGGCCAGATTGCTTCAGCCCAGGCCCACCAGCAGCTATATACATCCAAGACCCCTGCCCCCAACCTCACTCTATAAATAGAGGGGCAGGGGTACAACAATGAGGGAGGAGTTTTGAGAGCTCAAGCACGGAAGGAACTTTCAAACACTTTTAGATACTTGTACCAAAGCTTTGTACTTGTAATCTGAGATCTAAAGGAGAAATAACATATAAAGTGGACGTAGGCACGTTCTGGCCGAACCACTATAAATCTGTGTGTCTTTTTACAGTTTAGCCCCTGCTTTTCATATATTTGCATAAGTCATCCAAATCACTAAGAACAACATAGGATCTACTAAATCATACAACTTTGAGGTGTTTGTCCATTTTTTGTGCAAACATTTTTGGTGCTTTCACTGAGAATTGAACTCAAGGATTCTACCGCTTGGAAGCTGAATTTGAAAGTCTAAAGATTCAGATTGGGAGAATCATGGCAAGACAATCAAGCAGAAGGCCGAGGCCAGAGCAAAGTCAACAGGAAGGGAGTCAAGAGGCTTCCTCAGGAGCAAACCAAGCTTCAGTCTTCATCACCAGGGATGAGATGGAGGCCATGATGAGAAGACAAGAAGAGATGATCCAGAACTTGCTTCAACAGATTGGGCAACTTGGAGCACAGAACCAAGGCGCAACTGGAGTTCAGAACGGAGCAGGACCATCTGGCGTAGCACCAGAGATAGGGAGCACACACGCAGAACATGTTGATCCAATCCCGACAAGAGAGACGGGGGCATCCGAACAACCTGGTAACAATAGAAGAATGAACGCTCCGCCAGAGGGGCATACACCTGAAAGCTCCCACGGACTCAGGGGGCAGGTCGAAGGCAGTGAACGAGGACTACAACTTGGAGATAGTGACAGACTGGCGGAGATGGTCAGACGAGCCATGAGAGGCGGACTAGTGAATAGAGACCTGGAGGATGTGAATAGGAGTCCTTTTACCACAACAATCAGGCGAGCTAGGAACCCACCAGATTTTAAGCTACCATCATTGGATATGTATAATGGAAGGACAGACCCCACGGTTCATCTGACAAAATATATAAGGCATATGGAAGTGCTGGGGGCATCAGAGGAGGTTATGGCCCGGTGCTTTCCATTGTACTTGGCAGATATTGCGGCGTTGTGGTTCAGACAACTGGAAAGCGGCTCCATAGGAACGTGGGCAGATTTAACTGAGAGATTCATGAGGCAATTCAGGGTTCATATTGCAAGACCCAAGAATGTGATGACTTTGGCAACCTTGAAGCAGAAAACTGGAGAGACTTTGAGGGGTTTTCTAACACGATTTAATGCGGCAGCAACATCAGTGGATCGACCAGATCCATCTATGGTCATGATGGCGGCTGTATCTGGAATAGCAG
Source organism: Allium fistulosum (assembly GCA_030737815.1). Taxonomy (NCBI): domain Eukaryota; kingdom Viridiplantae; phylum Streptophyta; class Magnoliopsida; order Asparagales; family Amaryllidaceae; genus Allium; species Allium fistulosum. The sequence goes on along the minus strand of CM060903.1, from coordinate 829,654,405 downwards.
ATAGTACGGAGTTCAAGAATTCGTTAACTAAAGATCCGCCTATGAATCTGGGAGAGTTCTATCATGAGGCTGAAAAGTTTCTGCGTTTGGAAGATGCTAGTGCAGAAAGAGAGGAAGAAGTTGACGTTTACGCAATCAAGAGCGGAAACCCACCTGGAAGGGGTGCGGAGACTGGTAAAGGAAAGAGAAAGGCTGAGGATAATGATGACAGGTCAAAGCGGCCACGGAAAGAGTCGCGATTCACCACTTACTCCAAGCTGAATGAGAGTTTGGAGCGAATCTATCAAGATACAAGAGAGCAGGTTCCCTACCGTAGGCCAATGCGAAGGGATCCGACTATTAACGAAAGGAAATCAGACAGATATTGCTTGTTCCACGACCTGAATGGTCATCATACCAACGATTGCAGGCATCTGAAAGATGAGGTGGAGGGGCATATTCGGAATGGTTTGCTATCACAATATGTGAGAAGGATGGCCACAACGGTGGGACAAGAACGACCACCGCCCGCACCAACTGAAGACGGCTCAGGATCGAGACGTCATCTTGTTATCCGTTGATCGAGATAACGACGAACGAGCAGCAAACTCCACACTGATACGGTTAAGTTGTTTACACATGTACAGGACCACGAACGATCCTCAGGCATGCTCTGATACAACTATAAACCACATCGATATAGGCGTTTGCACTCCGACGTCACTGCTTTGCTTTTGTTCTTTATTTCTTAAATTTGGATTTGACTTTGCTGAACATTTCTATTTTAAATTTCATCAGTTGAATGGATATTTGGTTTTGATAATTCTAAAATGGCTAAGCTACTTACACATGTACGGGATCGCGAACGATCCCTAGGCATGCTCTGAGATAGTGATAAACCGCCACAACAGACAATCCAGAAACTCACCCGAACGTGAATCTGGTTTGGATGGTATTAAGTCCCCCCCGGGCACACATCAACTCGCCTCGAACGGCACCCCGACCGCGAACGGTCACAACTCGCCTCGAACGGCACCCGACCTCGAACGGTCACAACTCGCCTCGAACGGCACCCCGACCGCGAACGGTCACAACTCGCCTCGAACGGCACCCGACCTCGAACGGTCACAACTCGCCTCGAACGGCACCCCGACCTCGAACGGTCACAACTCGCCTCGAACTGCACCCCGACCGCGAACGGTCAGAATTCGCCGCGAACGGCACCCGACCTCGAACGGTCACAACTCGCCTCGAACGGCACCCGACTTCAAACAGTCACAAACTCGCCTCGAACGGCACAACTCATCTCGCCACAAGTGGCTCGATCGCGAACGGTCGCCATTTGAGGTCCACCCCCTGACCGCCAACAGTCGCACCTTACCACGAATGGCTCGATCTCGAACGATCGTCATTCGAAGTAAGGCGCTTGACCGCGAACGGTCACATTTCACCCCAAGTGGCTTGATCACGAATGGTCGCCATTCGAGGTCCGCCTTCTGACCGGGCTTGGTCGCACTTTACCTCGAATGACTCGACCCCGAACGGTCGTCATTTGAAGTAAAGCGCTTGACCGTGAACGATCACATTCCACCACAAATGACTCGATCTCGAACGATCGTCGCATGGATTTAGACGCTTGACCGTGAACGGTCGCACTTCACCTCAAATGACTCGATCGCGAACGGTCGTCATTTGAAGTTAGGCGCTTGACCATGAACGGCCGCGCTTCATCCCAAGTAGCTCGATCTCAAACGGTCGTCATTTGGGGCCATATAAAACTATCAAGCTCTTTACAGGTTGTTGACAGGTTACGAACATCCAGCTCATGGCATTACAAAACACGTCTTCCTACCGCAAGTCATGTTTTGGGGGGCAAAGTGTTATCCCATTTTCTGGTCAAAACTGGAATATCAGTGATGGGTGCGTTTCCTCCACGATCGAACCAAGAAGAAGCAGCCAGCAAGCGTATTTCACTCATGATTCAAGGGCATAAGGTTCATTCGGCACCAAGAGTAACTACCTCATTCGGCACTACCTCATCTGGCACTCCCATCTATAGAATTTCATTCGACAGCTCACTGCCAAACCAGCTACACCTCCATAAACCACCGAATCACATCCCTACCGAACCAATCCCCACTACCGATCCAAGTACCTACCAAACCTACTCACCTGCCATCTACCACCGGTCCAAGGCCTCGCCGAACCAAACAACACCGAACCAACTGCTTCACACCCCTATGCCGAACCAAACAACACCGAACCAACTGCTTCACACCCCTATGCCGAACCAACCTATCACCGGACCACATCCCTACCGAACCCCAACCTTCTCCAAGCACGGCCGAACCAAAGCTTCGCCGAACCGGAACGCTGCCAGGCCAGATTGCTTCAGCCCAGGCCCACCAGTAGCTATATACATCCAAGACCCCTGCCCCCAACCTCACTCTATAAATAGAGGGGCAGGGGTACAACAATGAGGGAGGAGTTTTGAGAGCTCAAGCACGGAAGGAACTTTCAAACACTTTTAGATACTTGTACCAAAGCTTTGTACTTGTAATCTGAGATCTAAAGGAGAAATAACATATAAAGTGGACGTAGGCACGTTCTGGCCGAACCACTATAAATCTATGTGTCTTTTTACAGTTTAGCCCCTGCTTTTCATATATTTGCATAAGTCATCCAAATCACTAAGAACAACATAGGATCTACTAAATCATACAACTTTGAGGTGTTTGTCCATTTTTTGTGCAAACATTTACATAAAAGTTTTTTCTTTTATTTGGAAAATTTGCACATATAATAGTGAGAGGAGGAAATCAATCAATTAAATTGATTGAAATTTAAGAAGGAACTAAAGAAGGAAGTTTTGTTAAGAGAATGTGAAAGGTTCCTTTAATTCTATTAAAACAAAATCTTCTCATTTTGATTTCTTTAATAGAACATAAATTTGTCTTCCTCTTCTCTATCATTTATTCCTGGTCGAAACTTCTCCTAAAAAAGCATCAAAGAAAATTCAAATCAACATCAAATTAAATTAAAGAAAGATGGTTCATCATTCTCTTACAAGGTGGGATGTTGATTTATTTGAAACCTATGGAGAAGTCACAAATCAAGGTGTAATGAAAGGCAAGGTTTATCGTGTAAGTTTATATTTCATTCATGATGTTTTAATATTTTTTTAAACATATATGTAAATTATAGCCACTTACTAAAATCAATTTTAAAATTATTCTATGTATTGTGATGACTATGAATTCTATTTATGTATGCTTTTGAATGTTGACGATTTAATTAGATCTAAAATAAGTAATTGTTTTGCAATTGACTTGTTAAGTTCTTTTACAATTGCTTAATAATTTGTCTAACCAAATAATTTATGTTTTACTTCATTTGAGATCTGAAACAAATCCTCCTTTTTTATCCTATCGTATGTTGTTGAATATCTTCTTTGTTTTAATAAATTACTCTTGTTGTCACACTCGTACTTTTTAAGCATGGATCAAATTTTAATAGATTGAATTATAAAGTTATGTGTGTGTATATCACATGTGTGTGCTTTATGTGTATGTATAAATTAATCAAGTCTTGTTCATACCTTGAAATTGTAAAACTATATCAAACTATATTTTAGTTGGTTGATTTGTTTCCAATTAATTTAGTTTAATGTTTCAAAATTGAATATTAGCTTATTACATATATATTTATATTTATATATAAACTTATATTTAAGATCCAATTATAGTATTAGGGTCAATATATTAATTAGGTTTGAAATGTCATATGGTATTAAATTAATTGGTTAATTGGTGATTGCAAAAAGGCTTCAGTAGAATTACACTTGATTATTTCCCTTTTCACTTAAATTTGATTAGATTTAACTGCAACATAAATTACTTTTCCATTTTCACTCTTCTAATTCACGCTTACATTAATTATCTCTTTACGTGAATTATTTTCATACTTTTTACATAAATGTAAAATATAAGCGAAAACAAAAATTATACATATACATACATATATATATGTCCAAAACATATATACATGGTAATATGTGTATACAAACCATATACATATATTGTAGTACTAAAATATATGTATATACTTAGGTATTTATATTCCCAATATGCATGCGAGAACGTAACATGTATATGTAAGTACATATCTATATACATAGACAATATATATAAATCCCAATATCTAGATGTACATATATATATATATATATGTGTGTGTGTGTGTCTATATATATTTGTACACATGTTTATATTAGTTCATTTACGTTGTCATATGTTTGAATGTATCTTGATGCATTCCTGAATACATTTAATTAAAATGTTAACATGTTTATTTAACAAATTATCAATCTAATCACGGAGAGAGAAACGAAAGGTTACTCTCTCCAATTAATGTTGTTTATTCCCTTAATTAATTTCATAAGTATTAAAGAAGGAAGCAAAAGGTTTCCTTCTTAAAATTAATTTCAATAAGTAACTGTTACATAAATGGGTGTACTTGATATACTTATTCATTTAATTTTATATCAAATTCAAACCCTTTCAAACTAATCAAATAAAATACAGGATTTTATTTATAACACCTTTTAAATTGAATCTAAAATCTCTTTAGATTTCATAGGCCCAATAGATCCAAAAGGGAAAGTTTTTGAAATTTACCCTTTAACTCCCTACGGGCTAGCCAAGTTCCAACATTAGTATCAGAACCCAATAGCCTATGCGGTCTAAATTATCCATGTTAAGGCTAACTAATCAAGCTTGCCCACTTAATACGGTTTCAAGAAAGGTAATGTCCAGGATTGGAATTGCATAATGTAACATCCCACCTTTTTGGACGGTTTAAATCGATGATAAACCACACACGTCAAACTCAAACCATTCAAAACGGAGGATTGTTATGGGGTAAATAAGAAAAAGCAGAGAAAGAAAGAAAAACAAACACAGAATCTCACAGCGGAATGACAAAATATAATAATCAAATAAACAGTTCATGAAGCTGTTTTACAAATAACATTTGATTAAACTTTTACAATACAGAATCAGAGTTACATACAACGGAAATAAATAACAATGCAGCGGAATAACATGATGTGGTAGAATAAATATCATAAATAATAATAGTACAAAATCTTCGTCTTCGTCCTCCAAAAGCAGTCATCGATACACTGTAAAGCTCAGACTGACCCGAGCGAATTGAAAAGACAAAACACTCGAGTCAGAACTAAAAGATCTTATGTAAGTTAAATCAACTGTAAATAAATATAAGTGTAACGGCGTCAGAGATTTTTACAAGGTTTGACATCTCCTATCCAGTGTCTAACGTGAGTGCAATAACTTAAGAGATGTTCGGGATTTCCATCTCCTAAGGATCCGTTAAACTATCTACATACATAGTACAATACGCTATTATAATAGCATCTATAGTAATGTACAGTATTAAAATAGCATTAAGGTGTTACCCATATCCCCATTAACACATTTTTATATATTCCTATAGTCTATACAATACTGTAATTCCTCCGTAAACTGGAGGGCTATCAGAGGGCACTCCATAGGTATGGTACAAACCAAACTCGTAGAAGGCGTGATAGGGCATGTGAACACGGCACTCGAGGCAATGCCAGGGTAGGACTCTACCGTTTTGCAGAACTAGGCTGGTAGTAACGCATAGTAGCTACTACCGCCCACCTCAGAACACACTCCCATAATCAAAATTGAGGGTGGCCACCAAACCAATCACAAAGTCATAATATGGTATCGAAGAAGCATGTCCGATCGGAGGAATGACCTCACTTGGCCCAGGTATAGCCCGTTTTAGTCACATTTAAGTTGACTCACGGGAGTCAGGGCTACGTAAGTACCTCAAACAGAATCGTTCACCAAACCATCCTACTCATTCTGGAATCTCCATCACGTACACAGTTGTTAAAGTGATTTTTGGTATTGGTAGAGAGTATGACAATATCCGATCCCGGTCTCTTTAACAACCAAACGCTTATTTCACACCGAATGGTTCTTTTACATTTTAAAAATCAATTCATAATTGATATCAAAATATCATATTCTCAAAACCATATCGCTTTCGAAATCATATTCGCTTTCGAAATCATATCACTTTTGAAATCATATTACTTTCGAAACCATTTTCTCAAAATAGGTTAACTCTCATTTCAAAATCATAATATTTACTCAAATATGTCATTTCACTAGCAAATATTATTTCAAATCCCAACTTAAGTTATAACATCATTTAACCACATTCACTTTAAAATCAAGGATTTAAATATAAACACTTACACTTTACACAATCTGAAATTTTGAAAATAGGTTAGATATTTATAAATAGTATAAAAGGTTTAATAGTTTAAAATAGTTAAAATAGTTAATATGCTTTAAAATAGTTCAAGAATAGCTTAACGTAATTTAGGTAGATTTAAGAGAGTTTAAATTTAATTTAAAATAGATTAAATAGATTTAAAATATATTAAATAAATTAAAAATATATTAAATAAAATTTAAAATAGATTAAATAGATTTCAAAGTTATATTCGAACATTCTCAATAACTCAATTTCGATAAAATTCATTTATATTAGACAAATCAACTTTGAAATTCCAATTTAAATCTTTTAACAATTCATTAAATCAATTCCGATTTCAACATTAACGCTTGGATTTTCGAAAATAATTCAGTTTATATAAATCAAATTCTATTTCAAAATATCATTTAACTGAATTCAAAATTTAAAGATTTAAAATCAATTAATTTAACCAATCCGGTGTCCGTATATAATTTGTTACCGTATGGTCAAGTGATACGGATATTTATCATTTCAATCCGCAATTATTTTTAAATTTAAGGGTACATATCATTTCAACCCACAATCCCAAATTAACTTCAGATGCATGAAATCGCTTGAGTCTATCATTTCAACTCATAACGATTTCCCTTAATCTATCAAATCATTCGGGTATGTATCATTTCAACCCATATGGAACTTGCAGTGTTATAACAATATAAAATATAACATCCAGTCATCCAGCATCAACAATCAAACAACCATCACGACCATCATCCAAATCAACCAATAAACATTCATAGACAAATGATTATCATTAACCGGTATTAAATTGACAATTAAATTCAATATTAAATTAAATGATGATTAAATGCAACAAAGATCATATTTAACTGGAATGATAATTTAAACATACCAAACATCAACCAATCAATTTCTAATCACAACATAAATTTAATTTATCTAACAAAAAATAATTTAGTAATTGTGAGTGGGTTAGAACACTCACATTATGGATTTCCCTTTTCTAGTCAGATTTGGATCCGCTTATACTTCCTCCTTTTGATTTGTTTCCTTGCTATCTTAATCTTCTTCTTTTTTATAGAAAGTTTTGGAAGAGACAAAGAAGTTTGTATAGATCTGGATTTGGAGAAAAGGATTTGGAAAAGGAAGAATGTTTGGAAAAGAAGAAGAAAATTTAAAGAAGATGAAGAATTGAAAAAGAAAAGGAAGCTTTGAAAAAAGAAGAAGAAGATTTGAAGAATAAGAAAATAGAAGCTTTGAAAAAAACAAGATTTGAGGAAGAAAAAAAATGAAGGAGGTGGAAAATGAAGAGAGAGAGAAAACGAGATGGAAGTTCGTTTGGAGGAATGAAGCTACAGAAGATGAGATTTGAAAAATGAAATGAGGCTACAGGGATGAAGATTGAAACAAATGAAAAGCTAATAAAGTATATGTAAACAAACTAGTAATTGAAATAAAGTAAGAATATGAACAGCCTTAAAATGGTAGTATTGAAAGAGGTAAAGTAAAGGAATAAATATATGAATAAAGATAAAAATAAATCTTCCTTTCTTTAATATGAAGCTTCAGAAGAAAGAGTTGCTAATGAAAGGAAACTACAAGAACTAATAACGCATGAACAAAATAAACTTCAGAAACGGAGAATAGTAATTGCTAATTAGATGGCATGAAAATTAATTTGGATGTTCACATTAAAAATGGAAAAAGAAAAGGAAAAAAAACTTTAGGTAAAGCACTTGAAAGAAGAAAACGAACAAATGAGAAACAAATGAAAAGAATGAGGCAATTATTAATTAATAAGAAACGAATGAGTAGTCTCATAATTAAATGGATGCTCAACTGAAACCTACACAGAGAACTTGAAAATGAAAAGAAAGAGAATGTGGATATAATAATAAATGCAAAGTAAATGAAGGGACCACTTATATACTATAAACAAACCTTTGGGAACCAAATTCCAAAACTTACTCCTATTAATTCACTTCAAGAAACCCAAATATACACATATTTATCATTTAATTCTTTATTAAAACATTCGTTTTACATTAATATATGTGCACACTCCATTAGAGCAATCAATCAATTAACAATCAATCGATTAATCAACCAATCAGTCTATTCATTTATTTATGTTACTCAAACCAATTTTATTAATTAATGAATATATATCTATCTACGCATTATAAAATGAATTTCTTTACTTTTTAATTACTGTAACAGTCACATTAATGCAAAAAATTTACAAGTTTTAACCATACATGAAATGGAAAAATAAATATACGTGAACATGTGTAATTAATGTACAATTGTTAATTAAAGGTAATTCTAATTGATTCCACAACATTTACACAACCAAGAACCCTCTGATATATTTAAAAATTTGGATATTAATGTGTGTGTGTATCTATTATACTAAAATTCAATTTGTTTTCCAAAATCATACTTATTTAAAATGAAAGTTTTATTTTTATACATCTCAAAACATGCAATTATCTTAATTAAAATGTTCATTCCATATTGACACAAAATGCAAGTTTCTATATTAACTCCTTCATTACAATTTCATTTATGTTTCCTTTTAATTGAAACATTTCAATTAATCTAATTCCAATTCATTTCATTACTAATTTCAACAAAATCTAATTATAAACACTATTTTCTTTTCATTTATACGAATTCAAACATATTTTATAAAATTTCATATACTACAAAATTTATACACTATTTACAAAGTAAATGTTTTTATCTTATTGAAAATCAACTTCTACAAGATGCATTTCAAATAACAAATTATGTTATTCTTTCATTAAAATATTCACTCCATTCTTTATTCAAATTGAACATTTGTTATTCCGGTTAGAAGCAAACATACAATTTATTCTTTTCAAGTCAAAGCTTAAATTTCATTAAAATCTTTGTCTTAATTTAATTTAAAATGTAAGTTCTTATGTTGAACTTATTAATTACAATGCACTTGTCTTTTCTTTTCAATTAAAGAATTCCAACAAATATTATTGCAGTTTATATTCAATACTAGATTTCAAACGAATTCTCATTATACCACAACTATTTACTGTTCATTTCATATTCCAACATTTATTTCTTAAATTATTCCATTCTTATATTAACATCTATTATTACAATCAATCATTACCCTATGGGCATAGTTAGCATTGGTTTATATCTTATTACATTAATATTCTCCAATTTCATCTTAATTTACATTAACGTAATATTTAATTACATTTAGTCGCAATTTATTCCAAATTAAATTCAACATATTGATTAAATAGGTAACATATAACATTGTCACCCTTTCTTACTTTAATCACACTTATAAGTTTATTATCTTCAAATAAATGTTATAACTACTTACACCACCCCGATTTTTCCCAATTACAATGAATTACATATTATTTCACCAATTAATTATAACATTTAATTTATTTACTTATTTACCAATTATAACTAATTGAATTTCAATGGATTAATTAACCATTGTTACAACTTGCCAATTCAAACACATTTCCAAGTTTATTGTTAACTAACAAAACAAATAACTTCACATTGATTTTTTCTTTTTATTACAATTTCTAACCAATGTAACTTTACAATTTATTATAATTAATTGGACATACATTAAAGTAGTTATTAATTGTCTTGAATTAACATTTTTAACATTACATTCTAGTTATTTCTTATTAATAAACCACAAATTTTAATTTCTTCTAATATTAAATTACAAAATCTTAGAAAAGATATAGCAAGTTATATTTATTTTACAACAGATGAAATTGCAACAGATATAGCAAGTGATAAGGAAAATGGAATCCAGGGAGATGTAGTTGACAATGAGGAAGCTGTAGGAGAAATTGGAAAAGATATAGGAAAGGAGGATGAAACGAATAATATAGCAGCATTAAATGCCAATATGAATGCTCCTATATCTCCTAATACTACTTCCATGCAAGGCATTCTGCATGGCTCAAATAATAAGGCTACGTCTGATGTGAGTTTGGAAAATGTATCTATTTCAACTTCAAATCCTTTTTCCATTCTTCAACTTTTGAACAATGAGGCTCTTCCAACTGGAAACTCTATAGTTTCCTTCTCTAATGAGAATCCCTCAAATTATACAAGTCCCATCTTGTTGACATGTACACTGACATGCACGTATCCCCTCCCTCCCTCCCTCTACAACATCCTTGTCTCCCCTCCTCAATCTCTCCCTTGAAATCTCCTTATTCCTCTATCTCATTGCATTCCCACTTATTCAATGACATTTCCCCTTCTGTTATCAGTCCAACTGCTCGTATGAACTCAGGCATGAATCTATCTTCTCTTAATTCGCCTAATTTGGAATCCTCCATGAAATCTAAAAAAGGCAGGCCCAGGAAAATGGTGCTTTCCTCAAATGAAAATGACAATGGGATCCAATATTCCATAGCTCAATCTGCAATTCAAATATCCAATTCAGTGGATATTTCTGGCTCTCCCATTGGTGTCAGAACCAGAGCTTCCTTATCTAAATCTCAATGATGATTGACGGGATAGGTTTCTGGAATATAAGGGGTGCTAACTCCCAAGCCAAACAAATGGAAATTAGCAACTTTATTACTTACCATAATATTCACCTGATGGCCATTGCTGAGACTAAGTTAAATCATCCTAATTCTATTAAAGCTGTGTCTTTTATTAATCAGAATTGGAGCTATATCCATAATCTGGCTCAAGCTCCATTTGTGTGACATCCCGGAAATTTTGACGATATCAATTTAATAATCTGCGGTAGAAATTAAATTGATATGATAATAACTGTTAATAAAATGTGAATTTGATTTATAATTTTCCTCTGAATAGATGTTTAACTGATAATTTATATTTTAAAGGCTAATAAATTGTTTTCTGTTTATAATCTATATATAAATTTATATATATTGTAAATAGATAAGATCTGATTTGAATTTTAATAAAAGAAGATATATTTTCTTATTTTAATATTTTGGTAATTTTAGTGTGAATTAATATATATATCTTTTTAAAAGCTATTAAATAAATAGTCTGTTGATTTTAATATATATACAGGGTAAGTTAATTTGTTTAAAATTGATTTTTACTTAAATTTAAATTTAACAAAGGTGGTTTGTTCTTTTTAAATATAGAATTGATATAACATGAGTAATTTATTTATATAGTGATAATATCTTTTATAAAATCATTTTATTTTTGATAATGAGTTTATTTATTTTTATAGAGATAATTTCTTTGTAAATTATTTTAATTTGATAAATATTTTTGTGAATAAATTTTTAAATAGGAATTGTTATATATATATATATAATTGGAAAGCTATAGTTTGAAGTTTCAAGTAAAATCTTTGTTTAAGTTTTAAAATAAAATAAGCTTTATAAATATTAAACTTAAGTATAAATCAAATGTATGATCTTAACAAATAGAAAGAAAAATCTATAAACATAAGAACAAAATAAAAATCTATAAAACATAAGTATAAAAAGGAACATAAGATATAAAGATACAAGTTAACATTTTAACTATAATAACCATAACAACTTTCAAATAAAAACTTATGTAAAGTAGTAGGCAAATAAATACCTGTAGTGTTTGAAATGCTAAGGTTAAAACAAAGTATAGAAATAATATGTAGATAGATAGAAATGCAAAGAACAAGTAAAAGTAAAGGTGCTTGTATGTAACCTGAACATAACTAAACTTTTTCTTTTCTTTTAAAATAGCAAGTAAAATATGAAACAAGTTAGTATGCAGACAAGCTAAAGTATTCGAAGCTAGGCAAGATAACAAATTACAAGTGTGCAGGCTGAAGCAATAAAACAAGGCGAATAACAAAAGTAAAACCAACACTTAGAAATTTTGTACAGGCAACAAAATTTAAAAGCTAAAGTAAATATACAACATGTTTTGGCTTGTAAAACAAGATTCAAGCAAAGTAGAAATATCTATGACATATGTAGTATAAAATAATCAAAATGGGAGACATAAGTACAATACCATTTAATGCTTCATATCTCAAGAGCATACCAAAGTCTATTCGAACTGGTTCCAAAATCATTTCAGCCTCCTATTCTAAAAGAAAATCTATGGCAAATATGAAAATGCTTGTACCTGAAGCATTACTTGACCAGATATCACCTACCCTATACAAACTCCTCTATATTATTTCATATTTGTTTTCGTTTAACACTGCAAAACCAGAAAAAAGAAAATATAGTAAACCATTTCTTTTGCAAACTAAAACAACAATTTCAAAACAACAAAAGGGAAGGTGATGGGAAGATCAAGCAAAGCCTTCTCAGTTTTCAAGATGTAAACTGTTTCAAGGCAAAGCTCTGTTCTTTTGCAAAAACTAAGGTGAGTAACAATTTTTGGTTAAAAACTACTTAAATGCAAGATGGTTGCATGTTTATATCTGACTATTGATATGTTTATGTGATTGCATATGTAAAGTGCCTGAGTAATTATAAATGTATGTGTGTTCAGGGACTATATTTGTAGCTCCTCTGGTTGTTTTCAAATTTCAGCTTTGATTCAAAAAAAACAAATCTCTCGATTTAGTCTGAGATAGGGTTTAAGGTTTAAACCAAACTTGTATGTTTTATCATAGTTTAGTTTTTAAAATTTTATTTAAGTTGAATTAAAGTTTAAATGCCATTGGAATCTTATAAACAACAGACAAACTAAAATAATGAGTAAATTCGAACATTTAAAAATGTTGATTCAGGGTTACTGGTTAAATCACTACCCTATAACAAGATTTTTAAAATAAATATCATCATTTTTAACATAGTATATAAGGTGCAGTTTTGGGTAAAACGAAAATGGGTTTTCGTTGATTTTGGGGTGATCTAGTACATTGGAATGCCTGGCGTTCTTTGTGATGATGGAGTGGTGAACGGAGAGGCGAGGAAAAATGGTGAATGGCGTTGTAGTTCGTCGTGGAGGAATCGGCGACAAAGTCTTTCCTGTAAACCTAGTTTTTGGTAAGTTTAGAAACATGTTCGTCTCGACCTCCATGGTGGATCGAGTTCCACGAAATTTTAGGGACTGGAGACTGGAAGGGAGGCGAAGATGTGGCTGGAAGCCCATAGGTTCTGGTGATCGGAGAATCGAGTTCGAGGGGGTACTAGGTGTTGGGTTTCGTTCCTGTTCTTGTGACAGGTAACTCGATTTCGATTGGGGCAATTGCTCGAGATTCTGGTGATCGAGATCGTGAGGGGTGGTCGGAGATGTTGTGCTGGCATCGTAGTCGATGGTCACAGGCGAACATTTCGCCTGTGCACGTGCACGTACTTTGGTGATGGCTGTCGATTTCGTTTGAGTGCTCGAGATTTTTACGTGACAGACTCGGGAGGTACTCGAGTTATTCGAGTGTTTTACTCGAAGCAGTTCGCTGGCGTAGGAATGTGTTCGAATGCCTCAGATCAAACTGTTAAGTGTTTGCGTGGATGGTTCTGGGGAAAATACTCGGGTAGATCACGAGTTAGTCTCGAAGCAGGGATGTTAGGAACTCGAAGCAGGCTGGGCTCCTCACGAGACAGAGGAATGTTTCCAGTTTTTAAATAAAATTGATTTCCAGGTTTAAAGCTAAGTTAAAAATTTAAATAAGATTTTAAATAGTTGTTTAAATTTAAGTAGTGGATGGTTTCAAATTTTCTTTGAATCCAAAATCTGAAATTTAAATTAATTTTTATTTTGAATGTATTTTAAACGAACGGTTTTATAAAAAGTAAAATTTGTTTTAAACCAAATGATAACGGAAGTTTTTAGAAATTATTTTATTAAAAGTTTTGAGAGAAAGAAATGTATTGCAAGATTAAAAATATACTTTTAAAAAAAAAGAATTGATTTTCATAATAATTTCAAATTTAAAAAGCTCTTTCCTTTATATAAATTTTGTTTTAGGAAATAGATGATATGTACATTTATTTAAAGAAATTTTAAAGTGAATTTACACTAGATTAATGTTTAAATCATTAATCATTTTAAATCTTAAATTTAGAAAGGAATTTGGAATTTAAAATGTGGAAATGTTAATTAAGTCATTTATTAAGGAATTAACTACTATAGAAATAAATTAAATAGTGAAGTAATTAATAAATTAATTAGAGAATGACTTATTTATATTAAGTTGTAATTAAAAAGAAATTTTAAAGGGAGAAATCAAGTAATTGTTTAGTTAATAAATCAATTAACTAAGGATTTTAAATTGATTTATAAATGTGATAAATATTGATAATAATTAGATGAATTAATTTAGATAATGCATTGAAACTATTAAATGAATATTTAACAAAAGTAATTAAAGGGTTATTATCTATTGGAACTAAATTTGAAGATATGATTGATTGAATAAATTTAGTTTAATCAAATTTATAAATCATTTAATAATCTGATAAGTAGATTTACTCGGTGTAATTAATGAAGCAGAGTTTCTTAGAGAAGTAATTAGAGGGTAATCACTGGATGTGATTTATGTAAGTTGATGTGTAGATAAAGTAATGTGGGAAATTACTTTTGTAATTAATCAAGGGATTAATAAATGAAGATAATTAATTATGGGATAATTAATTTAATTTATATGTAATTAAAGAGAGTTAATTACTGGTGTTATTAATCAGGGTGATTAATAATTGTTTAGTTTAAAGATTAAATTACTTAAAGTAATAAAGTAGTTTAATTTACAAATTAATGATATGATTTTAAAATGTTTAACTAAGTAATAATTAATAATGAGGTAATTAATTAATGTAATTAATTAAGAATAAATGTAGTTAATTATATTTAATTAATAAATGAAGTAATTAAATGTTAATTACTATGAATAATTTAATAATTCATTTGTGGAATTAAATTAAGACTAATTACTTATTGTAATTAGAAAAGGATTGTATAAGCAGGATTTATAAATGTGGTAGTTAATTTAATTTACTTTAAATTAATCAGTGAGAGGAGTAATTAATTTAATTCATTTTAAATTAATTATAGTTGTGAATGATAAATCATTGCTTATGAATGGTACTGATATCCCATTGATTGATTGATTGTGATCTCAGATATGAGACGAGTGACATCTGTTGTGATTTGGATGCTTGTCTGAGATATTATTGATTATCTGTTTATGGTGATGTTGTGATATCCATTGTTATATTGTGACTTATCTATCTGTGTTGATATAGATAATTAAATTGAATTGTTTTAACATTAAAAACAACTTGGCCTTAAAAGACACGTTTTGGATTTCGATGAGACCAGGATCGGGTTTCCGTATACCGGGATTCCAGGTCTGGAGACCCGAATACCACATCGATCCAAATTAACGTTAGGTCGTGAAATTCAAATGGAGCAAGTGAAGACTTGAGGTATAAGAACTATTCGTCAGTATAACTCTGTGGGTGATTCCGTAATGAGTTTGACGGAGATAGTACTTATAGATTCGAGATGGTGATTCAGAATGCAAGGGTTATTGTCGTTAACTCTGAGGGTGATTCCAATACGAGTGTAACGAGATAATGCCTTCGGTTTCGTTCGAACCCGGAACGAACTTGTATGGATTGAATGCTTTCAGCACATCGTCAGGTGAACGATGAGCATTCTAAGTGATGAGTTCTGATAAAGGTAATCGTGACCTCAAGCCTCATCAACCGGGAATGGCTAAAACAGGGGAGGTGCAGCAAGGCTTCATGGGTAGCCCCCACTTGAGAGCGGGATATACCCCTGTCTAGAGGTCCCTTTTATTCGGTTTGTGGGCAGTTGATTCGCGACAACTGCTGGGGTTGTTTCGTTTGGAACTGTTCAGTAAGGAATGGTTCCGGCCTTGTGTAGCAGGGGAGCGGGCGTACTCCTCGGTACGGTGATCTAGGCCACGTACTGTGACGGGCGGTACCCCAGTAGCCCAGCCATTGTATGGAATCCAATCTCCAATAAGCACCGTACGTTTTGATTGTGCCCAACTATGTTGAAATGTGAGATGTAAGCATTTCAGCTATTTTCTATTTACTTGAAAACCCTAGACACTATTATAATATCACTGGATTTCCTATAAAATGTTTTGGTTAGCGTAAGGTAAAAACTTTTCCATGTTTATGTGTGGGAAGTCTTACGTGATACCTTTGTTTCAAATGATTTTCAAAGTTAAACAACCTTACCCTGTTACTCATACCAGACCCATGTCTGACCCGAAGTTTATTTCTGTTTTTCATAAACTCTCGGGTACCCAAATTTTTACGGGTAGCCAAGGGATTCAGGTTAGCTTTGACGAATACTGGAGGAGCAATGGAGCAGGAGGCTTCAGCGTATAGATATATATTGGTTCCGCTGTGTTAGTGTTTATTCTATATTCCGCTGTGTTGTATCTCTGTGATGTGTGAGTTGTATTAACTAGACAGGTGTTTATAACTGTCTAGTTTGTGATGTATTGTCTGTGTAGCTCTGATGTATATGATACTATGTAATATTTATGTGATATATTATATTTTATTCGTTCCGCTGTTGAGATTCTGTTGTTGTTTCTTCTTCTTCTCTATCTTTTCTACTTTCTCACCTCTTTCTTTTCTTAAAAACGATACGTCTTCCTAGGCATAGGAAGTAGGGTCGTGACAGTTGGTATCAGAGCATTAGGTTGAGTGAACACCTAGGCTCTGGAGTGGTGTCTATCCCGAGAGAGCGTATTTGTATTTTTTTATATATATATATTTATATTTATTTCTACCTATCGGTTGGGTTACCTGTTCAGGTTATCTAATATAAGTATAAAGGTGGATAGGGTAGTGATCTGTGTAACACGATCACTGATGGTTGAATTTGTTGAGATTGGAAATGTGTATGTCAGGATTGTAGGCCCAATTTCCTTCTCGAGTTAGTTTTGTTGTGATGAAGGTTTTCATCGATCTTGGAAGGATATCTGTTAAAGTTTGGAGTTTATCTTTGGAGTGTAAGTTGGATGAACTAGAGTTGAGATCTATCGGATGGACAGAAGTTGGTGATGGTACCTTGATATTTCAGGATATTGTAGCTGTGTGATGAGACGCAGTGACTAGGGATGTTTCCGAAGATATTTCTTTGGAACAAGCTAAAGAAGTGTGTCTGCTTAGATATTGCGGCTGTGTGCAGCAGGATATTTCTGTTGGTGTGGTCCGAGTCTCTCGAGGAAATTCAAAATTAGAGTTTGTGGGCATCAACGTCAGCAGTGTAGCTCGGAGTGTCCTTTATGCCATCAGGGAAGCTTTCTGGCTTAACAGTTTTCTTGAGGTAAATTTCAGGAGCAGTAGGGTGAATCCATTTCTTCGATGGATTGGCTATAGAAGTGTATGCTGTTCTGATTTGTGACGAGAGAGCAGTTTTCTTTGGGATTAAGCTGGATTGATCGCAAAAGTGACTTGCGATGGTTTGAGTGTTCTCTAGTGTTTTAGAGATTCTTCTTTTTCTGGTGTCTTCTGGAAGTCAGAATTTTGTCGGCATCTGGAGTTTGAGTTGGTATCGACTGTACTTCAGAAGTGATACCGATAGTTTAGTTTAGTAGTAGGATGATTTTTGAGTTGGTGAACCAGCTCAGTTTTGGAGGAACTTCTAAAATTTTTGGGGAATCTTCTGAGTTCTCTCTTTATGGATCTATTGAGCCATATTTTCCGAATAATTGAGAAGCCTACCAGTTGTGATTGCTGACTGATGGTTGCAAAGCCTAGGTCCATCCCAATTGGTATCAGTGGAAGTTTGTGCTTGTGTACATCATCTGTGTTTTCATCTACCTATATCAGAGTAGCGTAGTGGAAGCATGGTGGCAGCAGTTTTAGAGTGGAAGCAAATGGAAGTTGTAGTGTTTGGATTAGAGAATTTTTATAGCAGATTTTTTTAGGATCTGAGGCCAGATTTGAGTACATCTGTTTTATCACTTCCAGATGGGAGATGTGAGATCTGTCTTCTGATTGCGGAGTAGAGTTTGTGTTTTGAGTTTTGATTGATCTTGGAAAAGATCGTTTTGTTGGATTGGTTGAGTCCAGTTTGTTTCTGAAGGATATCAGCAGCGTTGAGCTGATCAGAAAAGATGTAGGAGACCCAGGATCGTCCGAAGAATTTTGCGGATAAGAAACGGAGGAAATTTGGAATTCGAAGTTGGAGACTCCGTTGTTGTTGAAGTTTTCTCTGATTCAGGGAGCTATAAGTTGGGTAAGATGTGGAAAGCCAACTCTGAGATATTTTGGATCTTTTCTGTTGTTCTTCTGAGGATAAGTGTTGAGTCTTTAGATTCGAATTGTCAGTTGGGATGATTGGGATCCGTTGTATTTCACGTATCTTTGAGGGAGTACGTGTGAGATCTATCTCTGGTTATAGAACCTGTAGATCGGGAGTTTTGGTTGTTGAGTCAGACTTGTCTATAGTCTGATATCTTGTCTAGTTGAGTAGATCTAGATGAGTAGGAGCTCTGTAGTTTAGTAGTAGTGATGGTTTGGATTCTATAGAGCGAGTAACCCGGTATTTATACTCAGGAAACTCGAAAGAATTCTATCCAGAATTTTTCTAGATAGTTAGATTTGTTTGATTTGATGCTATGGTTGTTAGCATATGATTGATATGTGCTTGTACTTTAAAATTAAATTTTAAATTGGATTATTAAATTACCTTTGTTTAAATTTCGGGGAAGAAATTCTTTTAAGGGGGGAGGAATGTGACATCCCAGAAATTTTGACGATATCAATTTAATAATCTGCGGTAGAAATTAAATTGATATGATAATAACTGTTAATAAAATGTGAATTTGATTTATAATTTTCCTCTGAATAGATGTTTAACTGATAATTTATATTTTAAAGGCTAATAAATTGTTTTCTGTTTATAATATATATATAAATTTATATATATTGTAAATAGATAAGATCTGATTTGAATTTTAATAAAAGAAGATATATTTTCTTATTTTAATATTTTGGTAATTTTAGTGTGAATTAATATATATATCTTTTTAAAAGCTATTAAATAAATAGTCTGTTGATTTTAATATATATACAGGGTAAGTTAATTTGTTTAAAATTGATTTTTACTTAAATTTAAATTTAACAAAGGTGGTTTGTTCTTTTTAAATATAGAATTGATATAATATGAGTAATTTATTTATATAGTGATAATATCTTTTATAAAATCATTTTATTTTTGATAATGAGTTTATTTATTTTTATAGAGATAATTTCTTTGTAAATTATTTTAATTTGATAAATATTTTTGTGAATAAATTTTTAAATAGGAATTGTTATATATATATATATATAATTGGAAAGCTATAGTTTGAAGTTTCAAGTAAAATCTTTGTTTATGTTTTAAAATAAAATAAGCTTTATAAATATTAAACTTAAGTATAAATCAAATGTATGATCTTAACAAATAGAAAGAAAAATCTATAAACATAAGAACAAAATAAAAATCTATAAAACATAAGTATAAAAAGGAACATAAGATATAAAGATACAAGTTAACATTTTAACTATAATAACCATAACAACTTTCAAATAAAAACTTATGTAAAGTAGTAGGCAAATAAATACCTGTAGTGTTTGAAATGCTAAGGTTAAAACAAAGTATAGAAATAATATGCAGATAGATAGAAATGCAAAGAACAAGTAAAAGTAAAGGTGCTTGTATGTAACCTGAACATAACTAAACTTTTTCTTTTCTTTTAAAATAGCAAGTAAAATATGAAACAAGTTAGTATGCAGACAAGCTAAAGTATTCGAAGCTAGGCAAGATAACAAATTACAAGTGTGCAGGCTGAAGCAATAAAACAAGGCGAATAACAAAAGTAAAACCAACACTTAGAAATTTTGTACAGGCAACAAAATTTAAAAGCTAAAGTAAATATACAACATGTTTTGGCTTGTAAAACAAGATTCAAGCAAAGTAGAAATATCTATGACATATGTAGTATAAAATAATCAAAATGGGAGACATAAGTACAATACCATTTAATGCTTCATATCTCAAGAGCATACCAAAGTCTATTCGAACTGGTTCCAAAATCATTTCAGCCTCCTATTCTAAAAGAAAATCTATGGCAAATATGAAAATGCTTGTACCTGAAGCATTACTTGACCAGATATCACCTACCCTATACAAACTCCTCTATATTATTTCATATTTGTTTTCGTTTAACACTGCAAAACCAGAAAAAAGAAAATATAGTAAACCATTTCTTTTGCAAACTAAAACAACAATTTCAAAACAACAAAAGGGAAGGTGATGGGAAGATCAAGCAAAGCCTTCTCAGTTTTCAAGATGTAAACTGTTTCAAGGCAAAGCTCTGTTCTTTTGCAAAAACTAAGGTGAGTAACAATTTTTGGTTAAAAACTACTTAAATGCAAGATGGTTGCATGTTTATATCTGACTATTGATATGTTTATGTGATTGCATATGTAAAGTGCCTGAGTAATTATAAATGTATGTGTGTTCAGGGACTATATTTGTAGCTCCTCTGGTTGTTTTCAAATTTCAGCTTTGATTCAAAAAAAACAAATCTCTCGATTTAGTCTGAGATAGGGTTTAAGGTTTAAACCAAACTTGTATGTTTTATCATAGTTTAGTTTTTAAAATTTTATTTAAGTTGAATTAAAGTTTAAATGCCATTGGAATCTTATAAACAACAGACAAACTAAAATAATGAGTAAATTCGAACATTTAAAAATGTTGATTCAGGGTTACAGGTTAAATCACTACCCTATAACAAGATTTTTAAAATAAATATCATCATTTTTAACATAGTATATAAGGTGCAGTTTTGGGTAAAACGAAAATGGGTTTTCGTTGATTTTGGGGTGATCTAGTACATTGGAATGCCTGGCGTTCTTTGTGATGATGGAGTGGTGAACGGAGAGGCGAGGAAAAATGGTGAATGGCGTTGTAGTTCGTCGTGGAGGAATCGGCGACAAAGTCTTTCCTGTAAACCTAGTTTTTGGTAAGTTTAGAAACGTGTTCGACTCGACCTCCATGGTGGATCGAGTTCCACGAAATTTTAGGGACTGGAGACTGGAAGGGAGGCGAAGATGTGGCTGGAAGCCCATAGGTTCTGGTGATCGGAGAATCGAGTTCGAGGGGGTACTAGGTGTTGGGTTTCGTTCCTGTTCTTGTGACAGGTAACTCGATTTCGATTGGGGCAATTGCTCGAGATTCTGGTGATCGAGATCGTGAGGGGTGGTCGGAGATGTTGTGCTGGCATCGGAGTCGATGGTCACAGGCGAACATTTCGCCTGTGCACGTGCACGTACTTTGGTGATGGCTGTCGATTTCGTTTGAGTGCTCGAGATTTTTGCGTGAGAGACTCGGGAGGTACTCGAGTTATTCGAGTGTTTTACTCGAAGCAGTTCGCTGGCGTAGGAATGTGTTCGAATGCCTCAGATCAAACTGTTAAGTGTTTGCGTGGATGGTTCTGGGGAAAATACTCGGGTAGATCGCGAGTTAGTCTCGAAGCAGGGATGTTAAGAACTCGAAGCAGGCTGGGTTCCTCACGAGACAGAGGAATGTTTCCAGTTTTTAAATAAAATTGATTTCCAGGTTTAAAGCTAAGTTAAAAATTTAAATAAGATTTTAAATAGTTGTTTAAATTTAAGTAGTGGATGGTTTCAAATTTTCTTTGAATCCAAAATCTGAAATTTAAATTAATTTTTATTTTGAATGTATTTTAAACGAACGGTTTTATAAAAAGTAAAATTTGTTTTAAACCAAATGATAACGGAAGTTTTTAGAAATTATTTTATTAAAAGTTTTGAGAGAAAGAAATGTATTGCAAGATTAAAAATATACTTTTAAAAAAAAAAAGAATTGATTTTCATAATAATTTCAAATTTAAAAAGATCTTTCCTTTATATAAATTTTGTTTTAGGAAATAGATGATATGTACATTTATTTAAAGAAATTTTAAAGTGAATTTACACTAGATTAATGTTTAAATCATTAATCATTTTAAATCTTAAATTTAGAAAGGAATTTGGAATTTAAAATGTGGAAATGTTAATTAAGTCATTTATTAAGGAATTAACTACTATAGAAATAAATTAAATAGTGAAGTAATTAATAAATTAATTAGAGAATGACTTATTTATATTAAGTTGTAATTAAAAAGAAATTTTAAAGGGAGAAATCAAGTAATTGTTTAGTTAATAAATCAATTAACTAAGGATTTTAAATTGATTTATAAATGTGATAAATATTGATAATAATTAGATGAATTAATTTGGATAATGCATTGAAACTGTTAAATGAATATTTAACAAAAGTAATTAATGGGTTATTATCTATTGGAACTAAATTTGAAGATATGATTGATTGAATAAATTTAGTTTAATCAAATTTATAAATCATTTAATAATCTGATAAGTAGATTTACTCGGTGTAATTAATAAAGCAGAGTTTCTTAGAGAAGTAATTAGAGGGTAATCACTGGATGTGATTTATGTAAGTTGATGTGTAGATAAAGTAATGTGGGAAATTACTTTTGTAATTAATCGAGGGATTAATAAATGAAGATAATTAATTATGGGATAATTAATTTAATTTATATGTAATTAAAGAGAGTTAATTACTGGTGTTATTAATCAGGGTGATTAATAATTGTTTAGTTTAAAGATTAAATTACTTAAAGTAATAAAGTAGTTTAATTTACAAATTAATGATATGATTTTAAAATGTTTAACTAAGTAATAATTAATAATGAGGTAATTAATTAATGTAATTAATTAAGAATAAATGTAGTTAATTATATTTAATTAATAAATGAAGTAATTAAATGTTAATTACTATGAATAATTTAATAATTCATTTGTGGAATTAAATTAAGACTAATTACTTAATGTAATTAGAAAAGGATTGTATAAGCAGGATTTATAAATGTGGTAGTTAATTTAATTTACTTTAAATTAATCAGTGAGAGGAGTAATTAATTTAATTCATTTTAAATTAATTATAGTTGTGAATGATAAATCATTGCTTATGAATGGTACTGATATCCCATTGATTGATTGATTGTGATCTCAGATATGAGACGAGTGACATCTGTTGTGATTTGGATGCTTGTCTGAGATATTATTGATTATCTGTTTATGGTGATGTTGTGATATCCATTGTTATATTGTGACTTATCTATCTGTGTTGATATAGATAATTAAATTGAATTGTTTTAACTTTAAAAACAACTTGGCCTTAAAAGACACGTTTTGGATTTCGATGAGACCGGGATCGGGTTTCCGTATACCGGGATTCCAGGTCTGGAGACCCGAATACCACATCGATCCAAATTAACGTTAGGTCGTGAAATTCAAATGGAGCAAGTGAAGACTCGAGGTATAAGAACTATTCGTCAGTATAACTCTGTGGGTGATTCCGTAATGAGTTTGACGGAGATAGTACTTATAGATTCGAGATGGTGATTCAGAATGCAAGGGTTATTGTCGTTAACTCTGAGGGTGATTCCAATACGAGTGTAACGAGATAATGCCTTCGGTTTCGTTCGAACCCGGAACGAACTTGTATGGATTGAATGCTTTCAGCACATCGTCAGGTGAACGATGAGCATTCTAAGTGATGAGTTCTGATAAAGGTAATCGTGACCTCAAGCCTCATCAACCGGGAATGGCTAAAACAGGGGAGGTGCAGCAAGGCTTCGTGGGTAGCCCCCACTTGAGAGCGGGATATACCCCTGTCTAGAGGTCCCTTTTATTCGGTTTGTGGGCAGTTGATTCGCGACAACTACTGGGGTTGTTTCGTTTGGAACTGTTCAGTAAGGAATGGTTCCGGCCTTGTGTTGCAGGGGAGCGGGCGTACTCCTCGGTACGGTGATCTAGGCCACGTACTGTGACGGGCGGTACCCCAGTGGCCCAGCCATTGTATGGAATCCAATCTCCAATAAGCGCCGTACGTTTTGATTGTGCCCAACTATGTTGAAATGTGAGATGTAAGCATTTCAGCTATTTTCTATTTACTTGAAAACCCTAGACACTATTATAATATCACTGGATTTCCTATAAAATGTTTTGGTTAGCGTAAGGTAAAAACTTTTCCATGTTTATGTGTGGGAAGTCTTACGTGATACCTTTGTTTCAAATGATTTTCAAAGTTAAACAACCTTACCCTGTTACTCATACCAGACCCATGTCTGACCCGAAGTTTATTTCTGTTTTTCATAAACTCTCGGGTACCCAAATTTTTACGGGTAGCCAAGGGATTCAGGTTAGCTTTGACGAATACTGGAGGAGCAATGGAGCAGGAGGCTTCAGCGTATAGATATATATTGGTTCCGCTGTGTTAGTGTTTATTCTATATTCCGCTGTGTTGTATCTCTGTGATGTGTGAGTTGTATTAACTAGACAGGTGTTTATAACTGTCTAGTTTGTGATGTATTGTCTGTGTAGCTCTGATGTATATGATACTATGTAATATTTATGTGATATATTATATTTTATTCGTTCCGCTGTTGAGATTCTGTTGTTGTTTCTTCTTCTTCTCTATCTTTTCTACTTTCTCACCTCTTTCTTTTCTTAAAAACGATACGTCTTCCTAGGCATAGGAAGTAGGGTCGTGACAATTTGGTAGGATTTTGATTATGTGGAATCCATCCATTTTCTCCATTAACCCAATATGTGTTCATAGGCAGTACATTCACTCTCGTATCATTCATATCTCTTCTGCTATTGAATTCTTCTTAACTGTGGTTTATGCCGAGAATTGTGTGTCACATAGACAACTTGTTCTTGATAAGCTTCCTAGTATCCACACATCTAACTCTCCTTGGCTATGTATTGGTGACTGGAATTGCATGCAACTGTCTACTGATAAAAGTGGTGGGTCTCCACTTACTTATTATCATACTAGGCCTCTTAATAACTCCATTTATAATGCCCATCTCCTTCCTATTGCTTCCTCTGGATGTTTTTATACTTGGAATAACTCTAGCAGGTCTGGTAACAAAACTTTATGCAAACTGGATTGGTCTTATCAAAATTTTGCCTCTGTGTTGAAATGGCCTAAGCTTAATACTATAATCCCTCCTCCATCTTTATCTGATCACTCTCCTTTGATTATGGACTGGGGCATGGCCACTGAGAGAAGACAATCCTCATTTTCATTTTTTAATAATTGGACTGATAATCCTGAATTTTTAAGTATTGTTGCTAACTGCTGGAATATGCAGCTATTTGGTAATCCTATGTACATTTTGCAGACTAAGCTCAGACATTTGAAGGACAAGTTAAGGAATTGGGCAAAGGAAAATTATAGGAATGGCAATAGCATTTCTTCTTCTATTAGAGATAATTTGTTGCAGGTCCAGAGCAACATCCAGGCTGACCCTAACAATGATTTGTTTAATGAACAGGAAATTAATCTCAAACGTTGCTTAGCTATGGCTCTTGGGGAAGAGATCAAAATGGCTAAGCAGAAGGCCAAAGTTAAATGGCAAATCCATGGGGATAAGAACTCTGCAATCTTTCATAATTCCCTAAAGATAAAACAAGTTTTGTCTAATATTAGTAATATTAATGATATGAATGGGAATGTTTGCTCTAACACTGCTTCTATTCAGGAAGCTTTTCTGGCCTACTATAAGACTCTACTTGCCAACCAAGACTCTTTAGATATCTCCATGCAATTATTTTCTCATATTTCACTTCCTGCCATCTCTAACAGTAATAAGGGTATTCTGATTAGAGAAATTACGCATAATGAAATAAAGGATGCCATTTTCAATATGAAGGGTACCAGCAGCACGGGGCCTGATGGCTTTAATGCTCATTTTTACAAAGTTTCTTGGGAAATTATTGGGCATGATGTTTCAAAGGCTGTCCTGAATTTCTTCAATCACAACAAGCTATTAGCTGGGATTAATGCCACCAGACTGACTTTGATTCCAAAGTCTCAGCATCCTACTTCTGTTACCCAATTTAGACCCATTGCTTGTTGCAATGTTATATACAAAATCATCTCCAAAATCTTGGCTGCTAGGATGAAACATGTGCTTGCCTCCACCATTTCTCATAACCAAAGTGCTTTCCTTCCCCATAGAGACATTACTGATAATATTCTACTATCCAATGAGCTTCTGAGAGGCTATAACCGTAATAATATCTCTGCCCGGTGTGTGATGAAACTTGATGTTCAAAAGACGTATGATACTATTAGTTGGAAATCAATCATATATATTCTATACAAAATGAACTTCCCTACCCCTTTTTTGGCTTGGATTTTCACATGTATCTCTACTGTTAAATTGTCTATAACTCAGAATGGTAGTACCTTTGGTTATTTCCATGCAACTCGTGGCATTAGGCAAGGGGATCCCATTTCTCCTTACCTCTTTGTGTGTGTCATGGAATTATTCACTGGCCTTATCAACAATGCTATGTCTCTAAAACTCATTGACTACCATCCTCTATGTAAGAGTCTGAAAATCTCTTCTATTCTATTTGCTGATGATCTACTATTGTTCACTAGACCTAATGTTAAGTCTATAAATGGTGTTATGAATGTCCTGGCTAATTTCAATCAGTTAACGAGATTGGACATTAATAGAAGCAAATCCAAGATCAAAATTGCTGGATTGGATGATATCCATAAGAGCAGTATTACTGCGTTATCTGGTTTATCTTCCTTTGATGATAATGAGACTTATCTTGGTATGCCGGTCTGCTCTTCAAAGATCAGAACTAGTCAATGTCTGTAGTTTTTTGAAAAAATCACTGCTAGACTATCGTCATTGTCAGATTCCTCTTTATCTATGGCTGGCAGGTTAGTTGTGGTTAAATCTATTGCCTCTTCCATGTGCTTATACTATGCTAGAATATATATTTTTCCTGCTAAGCTCTTATCCATGATTAATTCTGCCTTAAATCATTTCCTCTGGCACGGCAATCCTTTTTCTAGGAAGTTGATCCCCATTGCCTTTAATTCTATGTGCTGTCCCTTCAACTCTGGTGGTCTTGGAATTTTGAACATCAAAGAGTGGAATAAGGCTTCTATTTCATCTAGAATCGATAAATTGATGAATAATGTGAATAATCTATGGGCCTCTTGGACGAGGACTAATTTAATCTAGAAGTTGCATTTTTGGACTATGGATATCCCTATGGATTGTAGCTGGGTTTGGAGAAATATTCTAAGAAGTAGGTCTGTGTTCCTTCCCATCTTCCAGAAATGTATTAAAGATGTTGATACCTCGTTTTGGTTTGATCCTTGGTCGGCTCAAGGCTGCATTCTTGCTAATATAATCAATTTTAACTTGAGGGTTCAAACTGGGATCAATGATAATGCTAAGGTTAGTACTTTCTGGTCTGATGGTTACATTAATGTTCCCTACTCTAGTTCCTATGATATCAGACAAGTGTGGGCTAATATTCAGAACAAAGTCTACTTAATGGATAATGTGCTTGATTTATGGGCTGGGAAGATTCATTCTATTGCTACTGTTTATAAGCATATTACCACTACAACAAAAGTGACTTTTTATTGCAATTAGTCTCAGCATTCAAACAGTGAAAGCTATAGAAAACATATTTGGCGGTATTATTTTCAAGGTTTAACGCTGACAAAAGTATTTTTGGTTTGCCGCCTCTTAGCACAATATTCATCCCCGTGTAAGTTGGAAAAAAACCCCATTTTCCCATCTCTTGACACAATATTCATTTTCCTCTCCCTCAGTTTCCACTTTCCCTTAGGTGGATTTTAATTTCAATCCTTAATCCTCCATGTCGATTTCTCTATCGCTAGCTAAACTTGGCGGTTTCTTTTTCCACTTCGGTTTCCCTACCTGCGGTTGCCCTAAACTTGGCGGCTTCACTTTCCCCTTCGGTTTCCCTATTCGCGGTTGCCCTAAACTCGGCTTAGAACAGAGACTATAACTCCAGTCCCTTATTCGTTACCGAAGAGAAATCTACCATTGCTTAATGCTTCATTGTTGTCATATCAAAGATGAAATATTGTTTAGACCCAGAATGTCATCGCTCGAGCAGAAGGAGGAGTCTCGCGACAAAGAGGACAACCTGGCGGCAATCAGAATTTACAGATCGAATTGGAGTTTACTTCGATTTGTGATGGGATTTTGAAGTTGCTTGATAACAGCTTGACAACGCTTTACCTAGGCGATGAAGACCGGAAGCTTATATAAAATCGATTCAATGACATCACTTGTAAACCTTCGGGTCTTCATCCCATAGGTAAAGCATAACTTATAAACTTGAATATTCTTACTTGTCAAACCTCAGCTGATCAAGATCCTCTGCAGCAAGGAGAAGAAGTCTAAGCATAGGCAGAGATGAAACTAGCCAAAAAGTTATATTAAAAGATCACGGACAATCTTAAGAAAATGGACCAGACTATAGGGCGAAGACAAATGGCAGAAGGAGCCCAGTAACTAATGGAAGGAGCAACAACCTTGGTCACAGTCCTAGAAATTACAGTAATGATGGTAATAATTATAAACTTGCTTTCTAATTAATTATGTATTCTTATTTTATATCAAATAAAACTATTAATATGTGTCCAGATTTTATTAACCTTTTTAATTAATAACACACCAGAAAGCGATGCTAGACTGAAACATACAATCATTGACGTTGCATGTACATTATTGCTACTCATTAGCTAAGTAAAGGTACCTAACCTGTGAGTACAAAATTTTCCAATATCACTTCATCTTTGGAAATGGAATGAATTAATCCAATTCCCCCAAACCAGTGCTAGAAACTATACAATTGTGTGTGGCTCTCCTTCTCCACTGCCAAGGGTGGTTATTTGACCACCCTCCATGGGGTGATAGGGCGATCGTTATCAAGGATTACTCTTGATTGTAAAAATTCCATTTCAGGCTTTAATATTTTGATTCGCTCGCCCTAAACAAAATCTATGGATCCGCAACTCCCCACAGCTATATTTCTGATGTTCATTACATGTAAAGTTGTTGCCTCTTTACTAGATACATGGATTTGAATAAAAAGGGGAAAAATATTCGAAATCAGAATGCAATAAATAGAAAAATATAGAAAAATTAAAAATGTAAACTGGAAAGGTAATGAAGGTAAATAAGTGTGAGTTTTATTAGTGGGGAAGTCTCTCGAAACACAAAAAGAAACTTAATATGCTACACAACTAATCTCAGTTGTTAGATATCCCTTATTTCCAACCTCGAATGTAAATATCATGAGAAGTCTAATCACCATGATGTATTGTGTCAAATTTTATGTTACATTTTGTGTCTAAATATCCCCTCCCTTAATTAAATAGAAATTTTGGTAAATGGCTATTACTGCTAAATTCATAGTAGTTCAAACTTATGGTTTGTCTTTTACTGGGTAAGGTTGTAACCTAGTGTGCATTATATGAGACTCACTGTTACGCCCTTTTTCACCATTGTAACCGTTTTCGTTGTTGCAAAGTACACGCAGTATCTTTGGTTTGATTAGTATAGCATATTTCAACACCAAGTATTCATGAAGTGACGTTCTAACCATTTGGGTGAGGATGTTAGGCATTGCTTACAGCTGCCCTGTAATTTAAATAACTATATCGAAAATAAACATGTAAACAAATGGTAGTGTGACATTGACATCCGATTTCAACATAAATACCTTTTTGGTGCTATGCGTGGTGTTGTATACCCCCTAAATGCATTGATAATGGATGTATTAAATATTTAAATTTCTTCCTTAAAAACAAGGACCCATCAACAACTTTTATTGTTCATAACTAGATACTTTTCTTTCATAACTATTTATTTAGTTGCCATTATATTTTTGGGTCAAGTTCTTCATAATATGAATCCTCCTTAAAGGGTTGCTCAAAATATTTCAACCAAGGACATTAAATTATAAAGGACGTAGAATTTGGTGTAAGAAGTTAGGGTACTTAGAATATTAGGTATGAGTATGTAATTGGTCTGGCAATCAAAATATAGATTATTTGATAAAACTTAGATATTTTCTTGTTTTTTTAAGATTTTTTGACTAGTTTATACGTAATATAGACGAATAACATGATATTCATCTTAACTATTATGTGTTTTCTTGTAAAAATAATTATTAAAAAAAATCCTTTTTTTCCTCTTTTTAGATTTTATATCAGTAAGTTAATAAAAAATATATTAAAAAATGAAAAAGAGTAGGCAACTGCTTTGTTACAGGTACACATCAAGTACAGACACGTACTCAGTGCTTGTATAAATCTGCGTTTATGATATTTGACATATGTCCTTGAAACTTGAGAGTACTTGTGCAACTCGAAGTATCAACTATCACATTTCTTTTTCCTACATATATTAACACTATATTCATACTAATTTAATCTGGTCAACCATTTATTTTGTATTTCCACATGCAGTTTATAGTTTATAGTTTATAGTTACTTTAGGCTTTACTGGATACCAATTTTGTTGAATTCATAGTCATGATTTATTATTACCTTTATAATGACTTTTATATGTCTACAATTCTATGTTCATAGCTTTATGATGATAATTAAGCGAAATGGTCAAAAAATCATTGTTAAATATCTTTTAGTAAAATAGTTTTATATTTGATTAGATATCACTTGTGAGACAGTGGTATTATCTGTAGATTATCAATTTAGGGGCCTTGGGGATCGAATCCTATCCTCTAGAAAAGAAAGGAGAGCTTTCTATATACGTTGATGGTTAAAAAAAGAGATAAATAACAACTTGGGCTTTAATACTCCAAGCTCCATAAATAACCACGGTTGGACCTAAGCACCTATAACATCAGGGAATTACTTTACTTCAGAATGGTTTGTAGATTAATGTGATAACTGTCAAGCCTTCTTGTTTGAATAGGCTGAGATGGTGAGGGTCAGAAATTTATATGTGGAAATTGAGGTGTTTATGTTGATGTTCTAAAAATTGAAATGTTCATGTGGAAATTTAGGCTCAGCACTACAGGTTCCTACCTATATCCTTTCTTTTCTCTACTACTAGAATTTTTCAAACTAAAAATTACATTATCTGACGCCTGTAACCACTGCACACCTACGACATCGATTACTTGAAAGCCTTTAGATCCAATAGTGCACGTTCAACGAGAGTCAATTAGTAAATGATTTATAGTGCCTTTAATTTGACCCTTATCCCTCGGTCTATTTGTATGTAGGTACCCCACGCCGTGCTTGTGAAGTTGAAGCAGGGGCTTCAGGTCCTTTAGAGTCTACATTCTAATCGCCTAATGGATCTTCCTCTGGTGAGTCGTCTTCAGATGATTCTGATCCATCTTCACATGATTTGGATCGCTCTTCCAATGATTCTGATTCATCTTCAGATAATTCGAGTTCATCTTAGGTGTGGCACCCTCCATTAGGTATATATACTTTAATAATATGTCATAGACTTGAAGTTTTTAGTCCGACTACGAACTCTTCAATATGTGCAAATGATAATCTCAGATGTTTGATTACAAGATTTATTTGTCAAGTTTTCTTTATTTCTAAAGTTGACAAAATGATAATGCTATATAGATGCTAGGTTCAATTTGTCAAAGTCCAGAAGGAACCATAGATATAACATAGTTTCCTGCTAAGCAAGGTAAATTTGGCAAAGCTTCTATCCTTATTTTCTCACCTGCAGGTCATTGTATTTTCGTTTCCTGCTAAGTAGTTTTATTGAATTTCAAGTTTGAAAAATCCAAAAAAATTGCTTACAGTGCATTGAGCTATACTTTAATATGTCTTTAACTTAAATATGCAATACATTGTATTGGTTTATGGAGTTTATTTTTAATTAATGAAACATATGCATTTATAAGGACTTATTGCATGTTATTAGCAGATTATTGGTTCTGAAAAAAATAGCAATGTACATGAGATGTGCATTAAGTCTACAAAGACAATTATCATCTTTTGAAGAAGGGCGTCTCATGACTTCCAGTGTAAGTGATTCCTACTCCTGGTTTAGTTTTTTTCTTCTAATTTTTATATATTAGATGTACTGAAATTACAATACCGATGTTATTGATGATGCTAGATGGAGTTTCTAAATAGGTGCTTAACCTAAGGCATATAAAATTTGGTCCTTCCCTCTTTTTGATCATGGGACTTGAATTTTGATCTCCTAAGGCATATAAAATTTGGTCCTTCCCTCTTTTCATAATTGGTCTTTCAACAGTAGGCCCCTTAAAAGTCTCGCTTCAAACTCAAAATCAACAAGGAAAATTTCATGCATTGTATTGGCAGTACAAAGTTTTATAACTTTCTATCTAATATGAGTTTTTAGTTGGTTTTATTTGTATTATTACATGAGAGTTGTGTAGAATGTTTGCAAGATTTTTAGTTGGTTTCTTCCGACTATATTGAATGAACCACAGATTACTACTCTTAGAGCATCACAAACATTTAGTATGATAAATATTGTCAGCTCTTAGAATTTTTATTGCTCTTATAATTTATCAAAATAATAAATATGAAATGATTTTCTTTATGCAACTCCTTTTCCATCGTACCTTTAAATGGAAAAAAAGTGACTAAACAGTAAACTGATAATGTATGATGCATCTATTGTAACTTAGTACAATTTGTTATGTATACTAGTATTAGTAATGAATATTTTTACATTTGCTAGGCATGGCTACAAAATCAGTTTGGAGTTCTTCATGATGGGAAAAAATCGAATCTTGGTTCCATCTCAACTTGTAAGTTCAAATTGGAGTAACCAGTGGCCTTTCTTTATGATAGTATACTGGCGCTCTGATTGCCTTTTCTAATAGTATAAAACAAATAATACAAAATAATTGATCAGTGGTTAATACAATAAATCAATCCTAAGTGATGTTTGGTGTACTATTAAAATCTCTTCTGTTTGTTTCCATAAAAATACATACATCTTAAAATTTTCATTTTAGGATATGTTTCAAATTATACGCTATCTGCTACGTAAGAAAGTTCTAATGTCATAGTCTGACTTGACTTCATAATATTTATATGTACTTCCAAAATTAATAATAGTTAATATATCACAACGGTCAATTATAAGCCACTTCATCCTAGCATTTATATATACTAAATAATTTTGTTCTTCTGCTTTCAACTATTTCGAATACAAATTTTATAGTTGCTTTTTTGGCTATTGCAAGGTAAATAAGCATTATATGTATCCGAAGTATGTAAGTACTTCGTATGGAATAAAGAAACTTATAGTATTCTTATATGTAAATATTTCATGTGCAAATAAAGCAAGAAACCTATTATTTATGCCATTTTCATATCTATATACATATTTCCTGAAGTATATAAAAATTCTCACCTGCACTCTAATCTATTCTATTATATTAAAAGAAAATTAAATTTGTGACTGTTTGTATCCTTTTCTCTCATTCAATCTAAGATCATATACTTATTTCTTCTTTATTTGAATAAACATTTGCATTTATCCCCTCCATCTATTCTTTTTCCATTTTTATCCTCTATTAAAATTGTATATGGATTAATTTGATGAATGACATACCTCTTGCTCAAAAACACTTAAAAACTGAGCAGTCAGTACCAATATGGTTTTCCTGATTATACCAATGAAGACAAATGCTAATTTGCAGTTGGTTCCTGTTAAATGTCTTTGTTGTGCAGACATATTCTTTCAGATGGTACTAATGTCCTTCCTTTTGTTTTCGTAATTGTAAAATATTTTAATAACAGGTCAAACAGTTATCTATTTAATTGACTTTCTACACATTAGTTATGCTAAATATCTAATTTTGTAGTGTTACTGACATAATTGAATATTTTCATTATCTCTGATGCAGTTGATCGAATGAGCAAGGACAAAACGTGTTTGTTCTAGAGTACTCAAAGGTAATGTTGTACTTCAAAATTTTATATAGAAACATAGCACAACAATGCTTAAATGAGTTCCACTTGATTATCTACAGATGAACTAATATTGTTTCTATGTAATTAAAAGAGAGCGTGCACTACAATGACACTTAACATATCTACACCCCTTAATTATGTATCTCCTTTTGTGCATGTTAGTTGTAGACAATATGAGCCTGCATATTATATCAATCAAATTGGTAGGGCTAGATATCTTAACTATATATATGCAATCATATAATAAAGGTGGAATTAAGTAGGTTAGAGTGGCATAATCTATTCTTAACTTAAATAGGCATCTTTTGAACTATTAAGACCGTGACATGTAATCCATTTGAGTTTTAAATTGCCAGTGAGGATGCATAGCACTGTTGTTTCTCTTACCAGCTTCCTGGCTAACATATTAAGAGTAGACTAAGGATGGTAATGAATATTGCAAGCTTATATAAACAGAGAGTACAAAAAGAAGATAACTATACTCAAAATAGAGAAGTTCTCACTGCACCTTAGTAGCAATAGCCTTAGTAACAGTATACTCAGCTTTGTAGTAAAACACGATTAGTCAACTTCCATATAAACTAAAAAAAGAAAAATAAAATCCTACATTTACTATATATATAGAAGCCAAGAGAGGAGTTGCCCCCACTTAGATTTGTAGAAATAAATATATAGAAAAAGTTGCAAAAATAATTGATTGATGTAGTGATTTTAGACCCTAAAAAGAGAAAAAGAAGAAGGTTACAACTCAATTGTAATATATGGACATTATAATAAGCGTCTTGCGAGCTGTGGCATTCAAGTTTTACCAATTTTCCTTCTCTAGCAAAATTGTTCA
Organism: Allium fistulosum; assembly: GCA_030737815.1. Lineage (NCBI taxonomy): Eukaryota > Viridiplantae > Streptophyta > Magnoliopsida > Asparagales > Amaryllidaceae > Allium > Allium fistulosum. Next base: position 829,619,391 of record CM060903.1, on the reverse strand, counting down.
ATCATAACAAAAAGTAAAGAATATCTGAGTTTCACATTAAAAAATATATCTTTGAATCTAAATCATGAACAAAAACAATAATAAGTGATTTTCTAAAAATTCTAAAAATGAATTGTTCCACTTTCTATAAGAGTAGAAAAATATGTTAATCTTAATTTCCTCTAAGATTATAACAATACTAGAAAAATAACCTGTTATGTAAATTGGATTTAATTTTTTGATACTAATTACTTTCATTTCTATGAGATATTGCAAGAATTCAGTTTAACTCGCAAGGTTACATTCAACTTGAAGTAAATACTAACCTTGTACAAATTTTAAAACACTCAAGAGAAATTCACCCAAGAGATCAAACAACCATTGATTTGTTCAAATGTCTTAGACTTGAGACTAAAGTATACGAAATTAATATATATATATATATATATACAAACACATATTTGGTATTTGGCGATTTGCAGTTTGATTGTAAGGTCAGCGGTTCAGGTCAGTAACAGGGAGGAAGCAGTTTGCTTGGTATGTTGGTTGATATTGATAGGAAGATGGCAGTGGAGATGAGATGCACGGAGACTGTTAGTGTGTATGTCAGGGGAAGAAATATGCTGATGGTGGCAAGAGTTTTGTGAAGATGTCTGAAGTGGTGAGAATGCAATGATGAAGTATAGGGGTGCAGTTCAGTGATGGGTTAAGTGGAAAGAAGTGGTGTGACTGCTGGCAGTTATGGTGTTTGGAGAGGGATGGGTTTGCAGTGTGAAGTAGAGGTGATAATGAAGTAATGGGGGAATTTCTGGTTGCATATTTGTATTGCAGTTATGACTGGGGGTAGCAATGAAGGGGAAGGCAGTTTGTTGACAGGTGATGTAGATGGTGGTGGTATAAATGTATGCAGAAGTGAGTTTGTTTGTGCTTTGGTATATGGTCGGAGCAACTGCTGTAGGGGATGGGTCGGAAGTATGTATGCGGTTGAAGAAGGTGGTGATCAAGTTTGGTTTATAGATATTGTGCATTTGTCTAATTTTGTATGGAGTTGTTTATAAATTTTATCTCTCTTTACGGGTTTATGTAAACTTTGTTCATGGATATTGTGTTCAACTTATTTTATGGAAGTGATTAATAGTTATGCTTTTATTTTACAATTTTTAGTTTGATTTGTTTATGTTATGTACATTAACTGATTAAAATATAATTAAATGTAGTTTATATTAATGATATGTGTGAATATTGCAATGGCACAACATTGCTGTCAATTCTTTGAAAAAAAATGCATATCTCTACGACAGCGTTTATACATTGCTGTCAATTCATTGGAAAAAAATGCATATCCCTACGACAGCGTTTATACATTGCTGTCAATTCATTGGGAAAAAAATGCATATCCCTACGACAGCGTTTATACCTTGCAGTAGAAAACTATTAACAGCGTTTATACCTTGCAGTAGAAAAATTATTAACAGCGTTTAAAAAACGCTGTAGAAAGTGGGTTTTTGACAGCGTTTATATTTTGCAGTTAAAAATTTAGGGTCAACGACCGCATGTCGTTATACAGCGTTTTTAAAAACGTTGTGAAAACTTTTAACAGCGTTTTTCAAACGCTGTGAAAAGTCTTTTTAGTTGTAGTGTACCATGCCTATTCATCTGTCCTGTTTCCCTTGGCATTCTAGAATTTGGAATTGCAGTTCTATCCCTAAAGAAAATATTATGCTTTGGAAAGTGATAAGGAATGGTATTCATACTCTTGATAAGCTTAGGGTTAGGAATTTAGTTCTGTCTGCTACCTGCCTTTTGTGTTGCAATGAAGATGAGAGTATTCGTCACCTTTTTTTTAACTGTCAGTACTCCTTGTACATCTGGAAAAGAGTTTTGAGGGCTTTTAACTTCCACAACCCTAGTGCGAACTCTACTATTGAATGGTATAATATTTTTAAAGCTACTAGATGGAAGACTGGTAACAGTGGTTTGCTTCTAAGGCTTCTTAAGAAAGTTGTGTATACTGTTTGGATGGAAAGGAACAATATGGTATTTTATGGTTCGTCTACCCCTAAACACATTTTGTTCCTCGCTATTGCTAAACACTTTAGGGTTTCCTGAGGTTCTTGCAATGTTTTTGGCTCTCTGTATGGGTAGTGCGGAGCTGCTTCGAGCCTGCTTGGTGTCTCCTGTGGTTTGCTCCGTGATTCTCTGTTTTGGGCTGTTGATTGTGATTGGCTTCTGTGCCTTTGAGTCTACTGCTGGCTCCTTGGTAGCTTCCTCTACATTATTTGTGTTTCTCTTGGTAGTTATGTTCCTTTGCTAATTTCTGTGTGCGTCTCTTTTTTCCTTGTTTATCTCTGTATTTATACTTGTATCGTTGCATGGTATAAATAAAAGGTAGGGGTCCTTTTAACCCCGCTGGCTATGCCAAAAAAAATTACAAAATCTTATTGAATTCAATATTTTAATTATCGAAAATTACGGGTCGTTACACATAATCAAATACCATGTCCTACCTAGTTACCAACTTGGCCTAAATGGTGAAGTGAGCCCAAAGGTTGCCTCTAATAGAAAATGCCTGATTTGAATTGGGCCTTGGGCTAACTTTCAAAATAGTGTTAAAAATTAAGACAAGATTTTAAATTTAAATGTCAAATTTAAAATAAAATATGTTTATTATAAAAGCTTATAATATTACATAAATTTTCAAAATGTTTGAAAAAGTAATGAAATTTTCAAAATATTTAAATATTAATTTTGAAATTTAAAATTTATTAATAAGATTTATAAAATAAATTAATTAAATAAGTTAATTAATTAATACTTATATGCATGTATTATATATATTGATATATGTTGTGTTATTTTAAAGTGTTTAAGATAATATAAGTATACAAGTATGTATATAAGAAACTTTTTTGAAATTAATATAATTGAATTAAAATTGTTTAATTGATTAATTAATTAAAGGTTAATTAATTAAATAAAAATATACATATATAAGATATATGTGTTATACTATAAAGGTTATAGCATGTGTGTGTATATATATGATATATAGATATTACTATAAGGGTTATAGTATATACTATAAAGGTTACAGTAGACACGTCCAATATAAATGTTGAATTGGAATACTAATATAAAATTAACTAAAGAGTTAACTAATTAAAATTAATCAAATAATATTTAATTAGTATAATATTATACATAGGACTATTATATAAGTAATATGAAATATAACAGTTATATGATAAAAAAACTATACGATATGACTATGTAAACTAAGGTAGAATAATAAAGAAACCCAATACATATGTAAATGTACATATACCATGATTTCTGAAATGTCCGTCACTGAATCACGAGGGTATTTCATAAGAAATACATTATTTCATAAGTCGATATCACTTAAAATAATATATTGGAGATTGTGAATCTTCAATATAATGTTGTCATCTACCATATATATGTATATTAATAAATTACTTGTATACTCCTTAGTTGTTGAGCGAACTCAAGTTGGGGATGCTATGTGTAGTATTATTAGTATATTGAATAGACGAGGTAAGATAACAGTATGTATTTATTGAGCAAACTCAAGGTACACATACTATACTTAGGTCGTCGTGATATAGTAGGTACGAGTGAATAATCTCTTTCGCTCTATTGCGAAAACTCAAGGTTGAAATGAGATTAGGACAAGAAACCATGAGTTAGGAGTTCTATGTGATACATCCGATAAGGAGTAATCCCTCATTTGTAGGGCTATGATTTATTGAGCAAACTCAAGGTCAAAATCTCATGACAGATGAGTCCCAACACCCACTAGTGAAGTTGAAAGACTTCTACGTTTCATCTTAGGGTTTAGAGAAATACACAAGACTCGTGGAGCATAGCCTTTCAACTATTATGTAAATGTTTCGTAATGTATGATATTTCGATGAAATTAGTTCATTTGAAGCAAGCAAATAAACTATAGCAAAGAATTGAGTATTCAATTTGGTTAATTACAATAAAGATCGTACTACATTGAATGTAACACTAGACCAAAACTACAAGATAGATCTAAGAACTCAATCGTTGAAATTCCATTTATGCAAAGTGCAACATATTTGATATCCTTAAATGTTAAGGATGATCGAGTGCGCTTTTGTTAAGAGTTCGTTGTGATGTTGTACTAAGAGCATTCTTTTGAATGGTTTGACCATTTAGAAAGAAAAATGAACGTCCAAGAGTAGATGTGATTTAAGGTATAGTTAGGATGAAGAGAGCGAATAATCATTTCTGCTTTATAAAGAAACATCGGCAATGAGAATTGTACTAATAATAATTGATACTTAACATTGGAGAAGGAAATATGATTTCTATTTCGAAATATATTTTCATATGGAAAATTGTTTTCTATGATATTTATTTCTTTGAGTTTAAAATACTTAATCAAAAAACTCTCCGTTGTAAAGTAGTTATAGTATATGAAATAAATAATCTATATTAAGTGAATAAAGGACGTCCAAATTAAGTATGCTATTATTGTAATGGTGGAAAAGTGGGAGTTTGTCATATAACACTTATTGATTGCATTAAGTTGTCGGAATTGGGCCGGCCGACAAGGGAAGTTATAGGTGAGTTTCAATAAAAATTCAATTATTGGATCTTTATTATGCCTATGAAATCTAATTTATTTAAATCATTTATAAATATTAATTAAATAAAATCTTTAATTTTATTTAAATTTTAAATTATATTATTTTATTTAACTTATGTCTTGATATATGTGTGTCCGCGCATGCGCATGTGTAACATATCGACCCATGCAAGGTATAACATGTCCATGTATAGACACTGGGATTTACATCGTAATGGATACATTAGCTCATCCAGTATGCAAGTATATATTATCCAAATATAAATACTTAATTCCAATGTCTTGAAGTACACCTTGAAAAGATGATTTCTCTCGTTTGAAACCTTTTTCGATTCAGCAGAAAGTCATTTCTTGAACCGTTAACCTTCAGCTATCGGATAGCGATTGAATCTTACTTGATTTGAATTTGAGAAATTAAGGAGATGGAAGAGAGGAATTTAGCCAGAAATAGATTATATTGGAGGCTTCCAAAAGTCCTCTAAAGGTTGAGGATAGAGATGGTTATATAGAGGAGAATTAAAAGATATTTTACGATCAAGATCCTACATCATCTCTTACCAATTTCATCCAACTTAGCCCTCCATCTCAAAGTCTATGTTGCAACATCTTATGGCCACATTAATCCCTCATTATGGCTAAATTTTTCAGCCCCCTTCATGGGTTTTTAAAACCATTTAGAGCCCAGATAAAATATTGTACAATTAAATTCAATTTAATCACTTATCGATATCGTATATCGATTGATATATTTATAACTATTATAAATATATCTAATAATATTTATTCTTAAAATCATAATCATAATTTAAAATTAATATTACATAAATATTAATTAATTTAAATAATTTGTAATAATTGTAAATTACTTAAATCGTTTGGTCAAAGGAGAATTCATCGTTTCGGTTGTGTAACTCGTCAGGTGTAAATTCGGTCAGTGATTAATAATGAACTATTCAAATATTAACGTTCCAATATTACTTAGCAAGTGGTGTGATATTTTGGCCAAATTTATTGCTTACTTAGTTTCATTAAGAATCCAATTTTACTTTAATTAAGCCTAACCAGGTTGTGACTTTTATTTAGTCTAATTTTCTTCATCAAAACTATACCACTTTGAACTTATGGAATTTGGTAACGATCAAATTTCCAATATCGTTCATATTTAACTTTATAGTCCAAACACAAAGTCCTTGGTTCAATAATAACAATTATTATTAATCGAAATGCTCCGACCAACGACTTTGACTTTAAGTTGACAGTCATACTAACCCCATATAATCGAGAAGACATCCACCCTCAAATAGTGCTTCACTTCTAATACTTCCACTTGACCCAACCATAGTCACTCAACGGACGTCATACCATGATTTGAATATAATCAAAGCGGAGCTTTCATATTGAAGATCGACAGTATTCTCAAGTTGAGAGAACTGTGTAAATCAGTCATACCGATATTTTTTTGTTTGACCTTAGTTATATTAAACAAAAAACTATCGAGTGAGTCATTCCATAGCTATCCAATAACTATCAGTACGTAGCCCCTTGGTGCTTCGGAAGCCATAAATAATACACTGTCCAACATTTGAACAGTGCTACGTACTCTAGTCTCAAGGATGTATCGATATCCAGTCTCAATACATCTTGACTAGGAATATTTAAAATGGTATATTTATTCTTATTTTGATAAATTACTCATGGTTACAACACTTTGTAACTACTATCACTAAACAAACAGTTTATGAATTTTCTATTAAATATACTTTCAACTAAATTAATTAATTAATTAATATAACACATTATATTAAGTATATAATAGAAAGCCCTTTATTTCAAACAATATTGGTTATCGAGTTAAATATATGTAACAAATTACATAATTGCCGCTAGGGCACACCCTTAACTCTATCACAAGTTATAAAAATTGTTTTCGTAAAATATATCGAACATTATTTATGAAATATTGACTATTTTCATTGTCAATTAAGTAATAGACATAGTTATATTTTAATATGAATATTATGAATATTCGTAATGAAATAAAACAATAATATATTATTTATTTTCATAACAAAATGATGCATTAAAAAATAATAAAGTATCTAAAATTATTTACAATTATTTTGGAGTTATAGACTAAATTGTAGCTTTGAGAAATAATTTTTATTATATGATTATAAATCACATGATACTGATAATTAGATCCCAAACAATTAAGAACCGTGCACCCATTAGTGGGTTTGTTATAAGAGTTGATGAACTCTTCGGATTAATATATATATATATAGATGTATATAATCGTAAGTCTATTAATACCAAAAAAGTTCCATGTACTTCGCATATTCATCGATGATTTATTATAGACATGGACATGTGTGTGTGATAAGTATGTATAAGACTATGCTAAGCTTATAGAAGATAAAGAAGAAGTAAATAATATAACATGCGGTAGAAATGATTCGATTTGATCGAACATAAAGGTATGAGTTTCAAAATTAACTAAATGAGTACGGTTCAATCTTAAAGGTCACTCATCCATACAATACATAATGATGTATTGATAAGGAGTAATCGAACTTTGTTGGACAAAGCATGATTAATGATGAGAGAAGTTGAGTTAGACTCCTTTTATAAGGCGTGTGCTTAAGAGTGGTACATTAGGGTTAAAATTAATGTCGACCAAACAATGGTTTACAAAACCATACAAGATAAGGGTTTATAAAAAACCCATACATAACCCAGGCTAAGGAGTTGGCAGGTTGAGCAAATCAAAAAACTGCACATAATAATTATGCAAGGGATCTTGTATGAATCGTCCTAAGAGAATTTTGGGAACTATAGTCATTAGGTGACTCATTTATGTTGTGAACATAAATATATTGTGAACTAATGCAAAATTAGTTTTATATAAAGCAATTCATAAAATGTTTATGAATGCCCGTTCCATTGCACCGAGAAACAACTATTGTTTCAAGAAATACCAACTTCATAGCGAAGGAATTTCTTTAAGAAATTATTGGTATAGAATGAATTTGGATACGATCCAAGGATAAAACTAATTATAAGGGATAAAATGAAATTGACCGAACCTAAATGAACCTAACACATTAAAATGTCTAATGATTATTCTTGTACATTAAAGAGAAACTGTGAGTTTCTTGTCAATGTCAAGAATAAATAATTCTCGGCTGTTTAACTAAATCGTTAAGAGTATTAACTCTATGGTATGGTATGGTATGATGCACGGATCTGAAATAGATTCCAAGTACATCATCAAAATATGATTTTGATAGTTGTACCCAAAGGGGTATGATCCATTGGCTGTACCTGTGTCTTTAAGAGAAAGACAAATTGTAATGATACGATCTTTCGACGCTCGAAAGTCGACATTAATACGTCCACTGTATCAAATGCCTCACAATCGAATGCCGGAAAACCGAATCATTAGGGTTAAAAAGAAGAGGTAGAAGAAGACAGAAGAAAAGGAAACAGCAACAATATCAGAATCTCACATTCGCAGCGGAATAATATATAATAGATGAATGAATAATCTTTATAACAAAGAACTATATCAGTTTATACAATACATCATCATAGTTTACAACAACAACACACATCACTGGACAGTTATATAAACTTGTCCACATAACATAATACACAGCGGAATAATACTAGTATAAGTGATACGTCTCGCCATCCAGCTCGCCTCCAGATCTCCACAGCAACTTCTGAATTCCAGAATGACCTGATATCCTGACTCTAGGCTGCCCGTGTGGAAAATTATGGGCACCCATAGTTTAGAAAGGGAACAATAAACTTTAGGTCAGTCGTGTGACTGGTGTGAGACCTTAAAAACAGTTATTTTCACAAAGAAAATAAAATAATTTCGCAATGCTTTTGGAAAATGAAACTACCATAAGACCTCCCACCACACACACAATGCAATCGCATACTTGGAGGAGATTTCTTCTTATGATAGTCAAATATGCTTAATACGATAAAACTCTTTTGATATTATTACTAGTGCATAGTGGAAAACACTTCGAAAATATAATATTAATATTAGCCAGCATAGGTATCATGTAACGACCCGCTATTTTGGACCATTCGCATCCATTATAAGTGTATAGGTAGACACTCATGCCAGAATTGAATTGCTCAAAATACCGCGTTGTTAATTTAAATTTGGCAAAACTGAACATATACAGTAAATAAATAATCACAGATCACAGACACAGAGTAATAAGTGCAGCGGAAATAAAAGAAATAGTAGTTCATGAAGCTACTATATAAATGTATAAGATACATCAGAGTTAACCAGATACAACGGAAGAGTAATACGATACATCAGAGTTAAACCAGATACAACGGAAAAGTAACACGATACATTAGATACAAATCAGAATACATCACTGGAATCATCGAATACTGAAAGCAGAATAGATGGCTGGATCTTCAAGCAAAGCTCCAACTCCAAAGGTGAGTCTCGAATACTGGTACACTCAGTCTGACCCGAGCGTAAAGCAAAAACACAAGACACTCGAGTCAGGATTAACATTCTTATATTAATAAATCCAACTCAAGTGAAATAGCAATTGAAATACAAGTAACTCAAAGGTTGTTTGGAATAACCATCCTTTAAGGATCCGTTAAACTATCTACTAGGTAGTAATGTACGCTAAGTAGATAATGTCTATCAGTAATATAAAGTATCAAAATAGTGTTAAGTCATGGCCCATTCCACCCTTAACACATTTTTATTCCCAAAAGCATATACAAGACCGTAGTTTCCCCAAAACCGGAAGTCACCAGAGGGCAATCCATATACTAAAGGTACAAAACAAATTCGTAGTGGTCGCGAATACAGGAATACAAGTATGACAAGGCACATGAGGCAATACCCAAGGTAGTGATACTACCGTTCGCCTGATCCGGACTGGTGAGAACGCAACGCCGCAGCGCCCGCAACACCGTGAAACAACACTCCCAAAATCAAGGGTGCACCAATCGACAACAAGTAATGAGTAGTTCGAAGAAGTGTGTCCACTTGAGGTAGCTAATCCTCCATTGGCCCGGCACGGCTCCTGTTTTAGTCATTTCCAATTTGACACAAGTGTCAAGGCTATCCATTATCGTTCTCTTTCTTCAATCATCACGTACATCATTCCAACCACTTCATTCTGGATCATCACTCCGCGTATAGTTATTAAAGTGGTTTTCGATTTAGATAGAGAGTATATCCATAACCGATTCCGGTCTCTTTAATAACTTCCGAAATTATTTCACCGATTGGTCATTTATTTATTTCAAAACCAAATTAATTTCAATTTAAATCAGAGTTTATAAATCAACATTTCGTTTGTCTTTCGAAATCAATTTCCATAATTTACATTTCAAAACTTCCAAATTTCCATTTCAAAATCTTATAATAAAATTTCAAATTTTATTTAAAACAATTCAAATATTGAGTCAAGTTCGTATATAAGTTTCATTCCGAAATCATTTAAATAAATTTTATTTAACATTCAAATCAATTTAAACTCATTTATCGATTTCATTCAATATTCGTTAAGATACTTTATCATTCAAAACAATTTTATTTAATTTCCAATCATTAAATCAAAACTTACAATTTTGAATTAAATTAAATTCGTCAAATCAATTCTTTCAATTACAAGTCTTACATTAATTTCAATAAATCACATTTTATTTCTTGTTAAAGAAATTCAATTTCACTTATTTACTTACTTAAATAATTTTCCAAAACTTAATTAATAAAGGAAACTCAATTTCAATTATTTACAAAGTAAATTCACTTATTCAAAAGTTCAATTTTTCTTATTAAAGAATCCAATTCAATTTAATCATTAAATAATTCAATCTTATTTAATTATTAAATAATTCAAAACTTAATTATTAAATAATTTCAAAGTTTAATAATTTCAAACTTAATTATAATTTCAAACTTAATTATTAAATCATTTCAAACTTAATTCAATCATTTCTCAAATTAAACAACATTCTTCCATTAATTACATTGTTAATATTTTGTTTCAGATTATTAAATATTAACATTTTCCTTTCATTAAAATTCAAATTTCAACTTCATTTCAAAACCATATTATTTATTCAAATAAAATCTTCGTTTATTTTTTTAAATCAAATTATTGACCAATCGGGTTTATTTAATTCTCTATATCTAAGGTCAAAGTTCAATTTGGGTATTTATCATTTCAACCCGATTCCAATTCAATTCAAAATCAAAGCATAACAAGGGAACTTGCAGTGTGATAACTGGGATGGTGTCAAAGTAAATAAACAAGCAATAACAACAATCCAATAATCAATTCAAATAAACCCGAAATGACTGTATTAATTCACACTGTTGTTTGTGCGAATTAATATAATTATTTCTAGAATCTACACTATGATTTCATGTAGATTAAAGATTATTACATTACAGTTCTTCACTTGTCATCTATTTACAATTTCATACATCATCAATTTAACAACATACATTCAGTGGTTCAAGGTGCAATTAAACAAATCCTACGTGTCAATAAATTTAACAGTTAAAGGGGTCATGTTATACAAATGTCATTTAATCAAATTTAACATTTAACTATCCCATATCAAGTTCAATTGCATACTATTTATCAATTTAACGTTAACAAATTAACGTCCAATATAAACATGAACAATCAATCAATTATCAGCCAAACTGTATTATCATTGCATAAATAATTAGCAGATAATGGTGTCAGATGTCACAGGTGAACTGATACAGGTAATAGCATATATAATAGTGTAATTAACTAACAGCAGCATATTTCAATTGTCGTTTCAATTGAAATCAAATTTAATAAATAAAAGAACGCTAATCATGAGTGATTGCTCACCTTTCGAGGCTAGAGAGAAACAGGAGATGATATAGATACACACATTGATACAGTCACTGAAATTGAGTTACGAATCCAAGCACGGATTTCAAAGCAAAGCACGATGGACTCGAGTTCGACGGACAAGCTGATAAATAGGAATAGACATGATCAAATTAGAATTGTATCGATGAATAAAATTGGTATAAATGATCTTATATATATAACTATATATGTACATAAAATCAAATTCTAAATTCAAACATATGCTAAATTAAATACATAAGCATTTCAAATCCATCGTTTTAAACTAAAACTCAAATATTGAAGCTAACTTATATATAATAAATTTTTGAATCAATACATTTAAAACAAATATTAAAATAACATACATATAATTAAAATCATTGTTTTGATTAAACCCATAGAATAAACAAACATATCTATACATATAACTAACAAGCTATACAAACAACACGTACAAATATAATATTATGCCTATCCTCTGACCTATATCTATAACAACATGCCTACCTTTAAAACATATACATATGCAGACCGTATTCACACGCAAAAATGTAAATATCCATGTATAAGAAACCCATATAGACGCATGTGCTATATAAATATGGAAACAACTAAGATATATATATATATATGATTTTCACGCCAAAATACATACGAACAACATATGCAGACAGCAAGTTACCTACCACTTATTTTTTTTTACTACATATGTCTCTGTGAATATATATATCATTGCAATTCTCTAAATACATATATAACTATCATATCTTGAATACAAAAATGCAATTACAATATATGCAGACCCTGCTTTATTAGATGTAAGTTGCGAAAATCCATACATACGTAACATATAAAGATTTATAGAACATGACAAAGCACAGAATTTGTAATATCAGTGCTTATATATACAACATACAGTTCGAATATATATACTCATATATATACACTTACACATTATATAAACAGACTCTAGTTTATTATATAAACACACATACTCCTATGCAAGCTTATTCAATCATCTGAATAGACTAAAATTTTATATATAAACTGACATACGTGCATTTGTGAATAAGCTAACATAGCCTTCATATTAAAACCTCTGTAACTAAAATATTATAAAAAAATCTATATACTAACATAAAGCTATAACTTCATTTCATATAATATATGATCTATTATATACAACAGTACAATAATGTATATATAAATATTCATGTTTAACTAAAATATGCATACCCAAAAATAATCACGAAGGGGCGGAAAACTGGATGCGTGAGATCGCTCGGCTTCGGGTGGACAAAGATGCGGAGGAAACAAGTCCGTGCGGTCATGGGGATGCGGCTAAAGGGGTTGTCGACTATGGGAGGTCGTGTGGATCTGGAGATGATGCGAGGCATGAGGCGTAATCCGGTTAGAGGAGGTAGTTGGTCAGGTCGTTCTCGGCTAGAGGGGATGGCTGCTCGTAGTTTCGGAGGCAGTGGGTTCCAGTGTGAGATGGTGGCTGCCGAACAGAGAGAGGGTGGGGTAGCGGTGATAGGCTTGAGAGGTTCGGCAGTGCAGGGGAAAAGGGAGGTGGAGCATAGTTGGCGGAGCTTGGTTGTGGTTGACATGGGCTGAGGTGGCCAAGCGGGAGGGGAAAGAAGCGGAGATGTAATTGACAGAGGTAGAAAAGAAGTGGAGATTGTTACAGAGGCAAGTTCAAGAGGATGAAAGGAATACCTCAAAGAAGAAGTTTGGTAGGGTAAAGAAATGAATAGGCTACGTGGGAAACAATGCAACTTTAATGTAACTTTTCTTGAACAGCCGAGCAAATGGAAGCCACCAGAAATCTATATTTAATGTTGGGAATATAAATGGCTTTTGACCGTTGGTTATATGAAAAGTCATATAGAACACAATAGACTCAAATAACGAACCGCAACGGCTAACCGTTTCAAATTTTACGGCGTACCGGGTTCGAAAACCAGAAGTGAATATACCGCTGAGATCAGCACGACGAGACGATCAAAATAATATACAGATATCAGTGGTACGATTGAATTATAAAAATTCGAATTTTCTACCAGCGGAAAATGCAAGAAAAACACTGAAAAATAAGATCGATGGAGCCAAAGATGTCCGAATTTGGAAAAACGACAAACTGACATCTTGCTCGGAAGATGGTTTAGAATTTTTCTATGTAAAAATATTTAGGTTTCGGAAACATTTTATTTTCATCGCTTTTTATCTGGTTAAATTGAAGTGAATTTACGCGCGAAATAAACTTTCATATTTTTGGACGAAAATTTACCAGTTGCTATGTTTAACTAAACGCATTCCAAATATCAAATTTATATTTCAAAATTTTATCGTTTAAAATTTTACAAAATTTCAACTAATTACGTTATTAAAACAGTTGAAATTTACGGGTCGTTACACTCTCCCCCACTCAAAACTTTTCGTCCCCGAAAAGGAACGAGGTAGGAGAATAGAAACAACCAGAAAAAAAAACAGATTTGAAATACAAAATAATAATTAATTTAAACCATATAAATTTCAATTTCAAATAATTTATATATTTTTTTTCAATTTGGTTAAATCCATTTATATTAAATAAATAAATAGTCATTCGATTTAAATTTGTTAGTTCAACTGTTAATTCTACTCATATAAATTTCATTTTAAATCAATTAATATTCAATAATTGATCTTAATTCAAGGTATTTCATTAAGCTGATTCAATTCAATTTAACTGGTTTGAAATACAAAATAACAATTAATTTAAACCATATAAATTCAAATTTAAATTAATTGATATTCAATAATTGATTTAATCCATTTGATTTCACTAAAATCAATCTCAACTATTTCTAAATTCATTATCTTATTATCCAATTATCTTCAATTTACAATTTCTAAAACCATAAATTTGAATAGTCTTTTATTATAATCATACTTTTTTCAACAATTTAAATTCTTCTTTTATTCCAAATTACTGTTAAATTTATTCTACCTAATATATCTACTCACATATATTTAACCCATATAAATTAATTTAAAACATAAAAGTTTCAATTTAAATTAAATTACATCTATTAATTTCTTTTAAATTCCAGGTATTTTCATATGTTGATCAAATTTCAATTTATTAATTCTTTCAAAACAAATTTATTAATTCTTTCAAAACAATTTATTTCATTATTAACTGAGTTTTACTTATTATCCTATCTAACTCTATTGACATCTTTATAATCAAAATTTTAGTGTATAACATTTATTATAAACACTCAAATTTTATTTATAAACTCAATTTATCTTATATATTATCCAGTTACATATTTAACTTCTGAATGATTTAGGTAAGTTGTATTAGAATGCAGTTGAACAATATACAAATAAAATTTTCTCAATTCAATTATTCAAGTTTAAATATTTATTCTAAATTTTGGTTTTATTTATAATTAAAATCATCCTTTAACAAAATTTAAGAATTAGATTCCCGATTAACTTTAACCAATTTAGAGATATATACAATATATTTATCAAATCAAATTAAATTTTAAAATAAGATACCTATATATATAAATCAAATTATACTGAAGAAATTCAAATCAAAATATTTTTCAAAACAAAACCGTAGCAAGGCTACAGAATAGTATCTCCACTTCGAAACTCGAAAATGGATGTCGATGATGCGGCCGCCATCACCGAAATTATTTTCCAGCGACAAAGAGAAGAGCACTGATTCAACATTTTAAAATTCTTTGAAAACGATTCTATTCAAAAATACTTTCAATATATATACTTTAAAATTTTAAAAACCAAAGTTCGAAATCACCGGAAATTAATAAATTCTGAAATTTCTGAATTTAATTCATTTCAAATTCCAATCAATTTATAACCAAGTTTATAAATTCATTTATTTATATTATGCAATAGTCAATGGTTTACATAACAATAAATAAAATCAAATATTATTATTTCAGACAACAAATTCATTAACAATTTAATTTTAGAAAACTTATATTTATATATAAGATAATCATACAAAACTTCTATTTTGTTTATCAAATTTGAAAACGATATTGTGTCAGTTTGCTCTGCTCAAGTGTTTTGGAAATCCTATCGATAGCGTTGATCAGACGAATCGATCGAAAACCCAAATCAACATCAACAACTCAAACAACACAACATATATTTAAAGCATTTATATATATTAGTTTACAAATACATTTCTTTGCTTGACGATACAGGAATGGATTTTCAAAATATGGATAGGGTTTCAAATTTGATGGACTTAAATCAAAGAGAAATTTGATTCAAAGATAGGTTCGAAACAAGATATGATGATTAAGAGCAAAGTAGGAAGATTGATAAGTTTATATAAATCGCGGGCAACCTTAACCGGGTCGACCGTGACTTCAAGAATAAGATCGTTGTAGAATTCCGAGGTAAATCTACATTCGATCTCAAGAAATAGAATTCAGGTATAGCAAGAAATAGATAGCATCGTAAACCGAGGATACAGAAATCTCCGGTAAATCGATGCCTATTATAAAGGAGTTTTGCTCCTTTACGAATCATTCGAAGATTGGCGAGACCGCCGATCTATTATAGATATCATTCAAAATGGAGTTATGGGGTGCTCCAGAATTGAAAGAAGATGAATAGTGACGGACACGAATGAATTTCGAAACCGAAGAGAACGTTCCAAAAATTCAAAGGAATTGAGTCAAAGGAAGAGATTGAAACTCGAATGAGAGTGATTCTGTAAATACATTTACCCTATATGTTGAGTTTTGCCTAGAGCTTCCAAAGCTCTGATACCAACTGTAACGACCCGCTATTTTGGACCATTCGCATCCATTATAAGTGTATAGGTAGACACTCATGCCAGAATTGAATTGCTCAAAATACCGCGGTGTTAATTTAAATTTGGAAAAACTGAACATATACAGTAAGTAAATAATCACAGATCACAGACACAGAGTAATAAGTGCAGCGGAAATAAAAGAAATAGTAGTTCATGAAGCTACTATATAAATGTATAAGATACATCAGAGTTAACCAGATACAACGGAAGAGTAATACGATAAATCAGAGTTAAACCAGATACAACGGAAGAGTAACACGATACATCAGATACAAATCAAAATACATCACTAGAATCATCGAATACTAAAAGCAGAATAGATGGCTGGATCTTCAAGCAAAGCTCCAACTCCAAAGGTGAGTCTCGAATACTGGTACACTCAGTCTGACCCGAGCGTAAAGCAAAAACACATGACACTCGAGTTAGGATTAACATTCTTATATTAATAAATCCAACTCAAGTGAAATAGCAATTGAAATACAAGTAACTCAAAGGATGTTTGGAATAACCATCCTTTAAGGATCCGTTAAACTATCTACTAGGTAGTAATGTACGCTAAGTAGATAATGTCTATCAGTAATATAAAGTATCAAAATAGTGTTAAGTCATGGCCCATTCCACCCTTAACACATTTTTATTCCCAAAAGCATATACAAGACCGTAGTTTCCCCAAAACCGGAAGTCACCAGAGGGCAATCCATATACTAAAGGTACAAAACAAATTCGTAGTGGTCGCAAATACAGGAATACAAGTATGACAAGGCACATGAGGCAATACCCAAGGTAGTGATACTACCGTTCGTGTAACGACCCGGTATTTTGGACCATTCAAATCGACAATAAATCCACACATGTCTGACTTGAATAATTCAAAATATCAGATTGTTAATTTAAATTTGGCAAAACTCAGCATATGCAGTAAATAAATCAATCACAGAATCACAGACACAGAGTAATACAATAATACGCAGCGGAATAGATAAAATAGTAGTTCATGAAGCTACTATATAAACATCAGAGTTAGAAATAAAATACAACATAATATCTCAAATGCAGTGAAGTCTCCAGTACAACAGATGACTTCTCTGAACAAATCAACTAGAAGAGCTGAAAGCTGAGGCGATAGTTGGATCTCCAAAGGAAGCTCCAAACTCCAAGGGTGAGTCTCAAATGCTGTATCACTCGGTCTGACCCGAGCGTAAAGCAAAACACAAAACACTCGAGTCAGGATTAACATTCTTATATAAATAAATCCAACTCAAGTGAAATATCAATTGAAATACGAGTAACTTAAAGGATGTTGGGATAACCATCCTCTAAGCTTCAGAACTATCTACAAGGTGGAAATATACATTTTAACACCGTGGTCATTTCAATTAAATTTATACTTCAAAACCCAAATATCATTTCATTTCAAATATATCCATTTTCCAAAATAGTATATATATATATATATTAAATGATTTAAAAAGTAAAGTATTTAATTTCCTCAAGTCTAGCAAATCGATTCAAATCAACTTCAAATTCCAAATTCAAATTTATTCAAAGCTCAATTCATCAATTTAATTCATTTCTAAATAGATCATTTAAATTTTCAATATATTTCAAAGCTTTAATATTCAACATTTTCAAAGTTAAATTTAACAGTTTCATATAGCTCTTGATTTAACTTCATTATTATTTAATCAGGGAATATTCACTTAATAAATTCAATATCATTTAACTAGCCTTAAATTACATTTTTACTAAATATTTCCTTAAACTTTAGTTAAACAAAAAAAAAATATTCATTAGATTACTTATAAATCAAACTCAAGTTATAAATCATATCTTACATCTCAGTTTCAATAAGTTTCAAATCGGTTTAATTTAATAAAATTCTTTATTGAATACAATTTCAACTAAATTCAAATTATCTTTCTAACCTTAACTTATTCAAATTATTACCAAAATCTATTTTGAAATATATTTTAAACACTCAACATATTATATGTATTTAAATCAATCATTCCCATTTATATATAATAATTTAAGGCTCAACATTTATTAAAACCATATATTTCTTTCCAAAACCATAGAATTCATTTTTAAAATATTTATATATATGGACCAACGGTGTCTGTATATATATTTATCATATGGTTAAGTGAAACGGATATTTATCATTTCAATCCGAAATTTAAATATATACGGGTAGATATCATTTCGACCCGTAATCCCAATTTCAATTCAATTGAAAATCGCTTGGGTTTATCATTTCAACCCATAACGATTTTCTCCTATTCTAAAGTCCGTTCGGGTATGTATCATTTCAACCCATAGTGAATTCTATACTAACAGGGAACTTGCAGAGTGATAACAGATAATATAAAATATAACAACAGGCATATATCATCAATATAAATAACATATACTGGTGTCAGATGTCATAGGTGAACATATACAGATAATAGTAATAACAGGCATATAAATACTAGATACTGGTGTCAAATGTCACAGGTGAACATATACAGATAATAGCATATATAACAAATTAAATAACTACAGCATCATATTTCAATTGTCGTTTCAATTGAAATCAAATTTAAATAATAAAAGAACGTTAATCGTGAGTGATTGCTCACCTTTCGAGGTTAGAGATGAATGAGACTGAGATGAGTTACGACTCCAAACACGGATTCCAAATCAAAGTTAGATGGATACGGATTCGACGGATAAGCTGATAGATAAGGAATTGACAAAAACCAAATCAGAACTGGATCGATGATGATCAATAGTAGAAGTGGGTTTATATATATAAACTATATATATACATACCAGATCATATTCTAAATACAACCACATTTTTAAATTATATATATATATATATATATATATATATTTCAAAATCATTGGTTAAATTAAAACACAAATATCCAAAATCTAACATATATACATAATATAATTTGAAATAAATACTTATATAGATACACGAACATATCACTTTGTACTTATACAACCGAAAACAACAATCTATGTAACCCTTATATAACCAATCTTATTTTTCTATAATATATACATGCAACATAGTATATTTTCAAACCTAACTGTAAATTATACATATATGTTCAAACAATTATATATATCATCGGTTATACACTTATGCAAGAAATCAATAATATAACTTATACAGTAAACACAAATAAAACTTATATAATATAACATTTAAACGTGTTACATAAATTGAATACAGGCTGCAATCTTAACTATATACTTATGTATAAACTATAAATATATATATAAATATTCTTTTACACAAATTTATATGCAGAACGATGTAAGATGTAATATAATATACATACAGATATACCTTATATAGACTGCAGACCACAATGTATATAAACAAATAACTTAACTTTGTTCAATTACATAAACTGGCATATTTGAGTAAAACTATTTAAACAGCATATACAGGTTATATACATATTATATATATTACTAACAAACGCTACCATATAAATATATATAAATACTATAAATATTGTTTACTTAGAAAACAAAATAGTATTCTAAACTTTCAACAATATGTATATTATATACTTTACCAACATATACACCTATATAAATATAAACTAACATATAATATAAGCAACAAAATCTGTATATGAGTTATTCGAAAATCTAGACAATATATATAAGTATGCAACGGAATATACACTGGTTTCTTCAACAACCGTATGCCACCCATATGAATATGCCTAAAATATACTTTATATTATATATCTTAAAAATATATGTTACTCAAAATACATATACTATGCTAACATATCAAAAGTAAATATACAAAAGCATACCAGTTCCGATATACGGCATACATATATGCATATGCTACTGTCGAAAAAAAAAATTGGAAGAGGTGAGGGGTTCTGCTCGGGTTGGGCTGCAGTGCACTGGGGAGTGGGTATGAGTAGTGCTAATGGTGGCAGAGGTGGGTCAGGGCTTCGAGGTGGGGATGACACGGCGGGTCTGGAGGTTGGTGCTCGGCTGCTAAAAGGCCAAGTGGTTCGAATTGCTTCTGAGTGATGGGTTGCGCGTAGATCTGGAGGGAGCATGCCAGGTAGAGGTAGGCCGAAGTGGTGGTCGGAAAATGGTGGCTCGGTGGCTGCCGAGAGGGAGAGGAGGGAGGAAGATGAGTCGAGTGTGTGGTTGGGGTTTAGGTGAACACGCGGCCAGAAGCTTGGTCGAGGGGGTGGTGGTGAGCTGGCGATGGTGGGTTGGAGACTCGGTCGAGAACGTTATAGGGGAAGTACGTTGCTCGAGGTAGAAGGAGGGCGAGAGTTACGGCCGATTAAATGAAGAAGAAAGAAAAAATGAATTTAGAGAAAAAAAGGAAAGAAGAAGGAAGTCTTTTGCTTTCTGAGGTAAAAATTTTGCAGAAGAAAAGATGGAATGGGAAAGGAGAGAGAAACGTGAAAATGAAAAAAAGGAGTGTCAGGCCACAATAAATAAATACAAAACAAATGAAAAGTTTCTGAGATAGAAGAGCCACAAATAAGGTAACGTACCACCCTAAGATCAAGCAATGAGAATAGTGAACGCTTGAACGTGGATTGGAAAAATTATTAAAAGCAACTATAATTTGAACAGTAGGAAAAGTAACGGCTACACAAGTGATTCTGAAAACAATTAAAGCAATTAATAGCTTGATTGGACATCACGTTTCAAATTTGAAACCGACAGAAAGTGAAAAGTTAAAAAGTGGTACCGCCACAACGGACCGTTATCAACATTTCCGTCGCGTATCGGACCTCAAAATACTGAAATAAATATACCATTGAGATCAGCACGACGAGACGATCAAAACGGTATACAGTTATCGGTGGTACGACAATCGTATCAAAAGTCGATAATCGGTACCAGAAGTGTTGCTATTTTGAAGAAAAATCCAAATGGAGCTAGAAACGTCCGAATTTGGAAAAACGAATTTCGCAGTCTGATTCAGAATGATCATAATAAATTTTCTCCTGTTGACATATTTTGGTTTCGGAAAACTTTTAAATTCACTGTTATTAACCGGTTTGATTTGAAATAAAATTTCACAAAATTTCAATTAATTTAACAAATAAAGTCACTAAAAGTTTAGGGTAGTTACACTCTCCCCCACTCAAAACTTTTCATCCCCGAAAAGGAAGGAGGTAGAAGAATAGAAACAACCAGACAGAAAAGATAGATTGAAAGTCAAGATTAAACAATTAATTTAAACTATATAAATTTTACTTAAAATTTGAAAACTTCATTTGCAATTCAATTATCTTATATAATTTAAAACTTTTTCAAGATCCATTTGCAAAATTTCTTGCTTCCTTACAATTACCATTTATATGCTTAAATAACAACTTTATAAATATATGAAAACTATTTGAAAACAGTTATTTACATTATTACTTATATTTACAAAGAAGCTATTTGAAAACATTAAATTCATAATTCATAATTTATTTTTATTTTTTTATCTCAAGATACTTTTCAAATATTATTAATAATCAATAATCATTTACTTTAAATATGTATTATTAAATAAATAACTTCTAAAATATTTAACACTAAAATTTTCTATTTATAACACTATTTTTTTTTATATATTAAACAAAACAATACTTGAAAAGGATATAGTCAACAAGGAGAAGAAGGAGGATTTGGAAAAGCAGAATATAGATGAATAAATAAGGCTGAGCAGATAAGGTAGATTCAAGGAATAATATCGGGCACGAATAATCAATTCAAACCATAAGAATTTCAATTTCAAATATTAATATAGAATTTCTTTTGTTGGTAATACTTTTATAATAAAATACCTTTATAGTCGAAACAAATTTCCTTTCGAAAATACTTTTATAACTCGATGTCTTAACAAGTTTATCTTCATTCCTGTAGACTCTGGCAGTGCGTTGATCAGGCGCAAAGCTAGAATTCTCCAGGTACTTAGTAGACTTGTTTCAACACCCAGTGAAAATACTGGAAAAACTTTTAAAAACAGATATGGAAAGTACAATCCAATCAAAAACACAAACAAAACCTTTGTCTAACCATGGTTCGCAGATACACAATGGTTACGCCTGGGTCCCCCAGGAAACAATCCATATCCGTAAGCTTTCTCAGCCCTGCGAGTTACGCCATGATGACTAGTAGAATGCAGGATACACAATGGTTACGCCTGGATCCCCCAGGAAACAATCCGTACCCCTAGGCAAGACTCAGCCAAGCATTTGCGCTACTATTCGCGACCTACACAGATTGCAGGATACACAATGATTACTCCTGGATCCCCTAGGAAACAATCCGTACCCCTAGGCAAGACTCAGCCAGGCAGTTGCGCTATGCAGTCACGAGAGAACAATAAGACCATGGGTAACGCCATGGAATTCGAAGGACACTCGAGTATCATATCCGGAAAACCAAAAATCAGAGAGAATAATATCGATAGAATGAATCCAAGATGTGGCCACAAATCGGATATCAAGCAGAAGGCACTTTCCATATCTTTACTTCGAAAATATGTATCATATAGTACCTTTTCAAATCACTTTCAAATATCGTACTTATATAAAATCCATTATATATAAGATTTAATTTTCAGATCAAATACTTTTCCAAAATCAAAAGTATATCAAATCATACTTATATAGACTTTAATTATATAAGATTTCACTTTTCAAATTGAGTACCCTTTTCAAATCCATAGTTTTCGAATCAATTTCATACTCATACAAATCAATTTTATATAAGTTCGATAACTCCCAAATCAAGTATTTAGTAGCACAAGGTTCTCAAATTTCAATTTGTTTCAATATCAGTTCAATTTCAAAATCATATACAATTTCACCAAATTATTTCTTCTCAAATTAAATATCTTTAGTTTCAAAGTTTCCAAAATAATATATTTAGAAAATAATCCAAATTTCCAAATCAATATAATTTAAGTCAACCAATTCATTTCCAAAATCAAATGTTTTCAAAATCATCTTATACTTACATAAAGTCCATCTTATATAAGGATCAAATCTTTACAAAATAAATTTCGCTGTATGAA
This sequence comes from Allium fistulosum, assembly GCA_030737815.1. Taxonomy (NCBI): domain Eukaryota; kingdom Viridiplantae; phylum Streptophyta; class Magnoliopsida; order Asparagales; family Amaryllidaceae; genus Allium; species Allium fistulosum. The sequence continues at coordinate 829,595,950 of CM060903.1, read as the reverse complement.
GAGCCATATGGGATTGAATATCTTTGCTTTTATGGGTTATATATCTTTGTAATTTAAATTTAAAGTTTTCTTTTAGTAAGCAAAGATATTCTAACCCGACAGCTTTCAATTTCATCGTCAAAATATATCAATGATATTAGAATATACGATGTACATACATCATCATTTCGCAAAATCACATTTGATCGCTCGCTCGATCACACAAGTTCGCTTTCGTACTAGTATTGTCCATTTGACTTCCCTAATGCGGACTTCGATATGGTTTCTCGACTAGAAGCCATCAGTCTCCTTGCATAGCCATATACTATGATAGAGAATTCTAGAATTTAGCCCAAAATCCATATCAAATATTCGCCATCAAGAATCGAATGAAAAATCCTAACACAAAATGGTGTAATGCACCTCGAACTTGTGTACTCAAACATGGATCAAATTAATTATGCAAATAAAACAGCATACGTACAACTTATATATTTATTCCAACTTGTTAAATATATAGTTCCATAAAGATGTTACCAAGTTAAAACATTTAAACTAAATTTTATTCAAAATATTTTGAAGACCAAATTATTTTCAAAACATTTCAAATCTAAATTTCATATTAGAAAAATTTAAAATTGCCTTATTCATTTTCTTTAACAAATAGTTTCAACTTATTTAAATCATTTTACTACATACTTTAACATTCATACCAACTTATATACTTTATAATTTTCAAAATTCTCAGCTTTGAAAAGTTAACCTTGATTTGGAAGTGCTCGAACCTTCAAAATAGTTGAAGAAATCATTTTCAAATTCAAGAGTTGGAAATCAACAACAAATCAGTAAATCAATTTCAAAAGATAGGTTTATATCAAATTCGAAACTCGAGGACTGAACACCGGCTTACTTCAAATCATTACAAATATATATATATATACATATATCTTTAGAATATCAAATCTTACTTCGGAATTTGAAATCAAAATGGTTCACAAAATCACTCGCATAGCAAAGCTACTAAAGTGGCCTCTCCCCCACTCTGAAACTCGAAAATCAACGTCGATAATGCGTGCACTCATCACCGAAATTATTTTCCAGCGACATAAGTGAGTTCTGGACTTCTATTTTCTTGAAAACTTCTTTGAAATTTCTTCGAAATCATTCAAAACTCAATAAAATCATTTGAAACATTTCAAATTCGGAAAATACTTTTAAATCATATTATTATTATATATTTCAAAATCTTAAAACCAGTTTCAAAATACCGGGGTTCAATTCTCGAATTTCAACTTTAAAATCCTTTAGTTATAAATCATTTTTAGATAGATCAAATTTCTTATATAATTTTTTTTTTCAAAATTACAAATCTTTTCGAAACCTCAAATTCTCATTTTAAAAGGTATATAATCCTTATCGAAAACATTTCACTTTTATATATAGAATATAATCATACTTATCAAAATAATAATTTCGGTTTAGAAAACAATTTCTAGAATACAAACAAACCCGATTTTCAAAGGATGATTTAAGAATGGATTTCAAACAAAGATTGAGATTCAAATTAGAGGGACTCTAATCAATTAGGATTCTAATTCGAAGATAAGTTCGAACGAAAATGAGATAATTAAATTTCAAAATAGAAGATGAATATACTTATATAAATCGCGGGCGACCTTAACCAGATCAACCGTGACTTCAAGAACAGATCGATGCATAATTCCAAGAAAAATGAACATTTGATCGCAAGAGATAGCGGCATCTAAACCAAAGATATAGAAATCTCCGGTGAATCAATGCCAATTGTGAAGGAGTTTCACCCCTTCACAAATCATTCAAAGATTGGCGGGATCGCCTATTCTTATAGAGATCATTCGAAGTGGAGTTATGGGATACTCCAGAATCAAAAGAATACCAATAGAGAGGGACAAGAATGAATTTTGAAACCGTAGGGAACGTTCCAAAGTTCAACGGAAATCGAGTCAAAAGGAAGAGATTAAACTCGAATGAAAGAGATTCTGTAAATAAATTTACAATATATGCTAAGTTTCGCCTAGAGCCAAAGCTCTGATACCAACTGTAACGACCCGGTATTTTGGAACATTCAAATCGACAATAAATCCACACATGTCTGACTTGAATAATTCAAAATATCAGATTGTTAATTTAAATTTGGCAAAACTCAGCATATGCAGTAAATAAATCAATCACAGAATCACAGACACAGAGTAATACAATAATACGCAGTGGAATAGATAAAATAGCAGTTCATGAAGCTACTATATAAACATCAAAGTTAGAAATAAAATACAACAGAATATCTCAAATGTAGTGAAGTCTCCAGTACAACAGATGACTTCTCTAAACAAATCAACTAGAAGAGCTGAAAGCTGAGGCGATAGTTGGATCTCCAAAGGAAGCTCCAAACTCCAAGGGTGAGTCTCAAATGTTGTATCACTCGGTCTGACCCGAGCGTAAAGCAAAACACAAAACACTCGAGTCGGGATTAACATTTTTATATAAATAAATCCAACTCAAGTGAAATATCAATTGAAATACGAGTAACTTAAAGGATGTTGGGATAACCATCCTCTAAGGATCTTCAGAACTATCTACAAGGTGGAAATATACATTTTAACACCGTGGTCATTTCAATTAAATTTATACTTCAAATCCCAAATATCATTTCATTTCAAATATATCCATTTTCCAAAATAGTATATATATATTAAATGATTTAAAAAGTAAAGTATTTAATTTCCTCAAGTCTAGCAAATCGATTCAAATCAACTTCAAATTTATTCAAAGCTCAATTCATCAATTTAATTCATTTCTAAACAGATCATTTAAATTTTTCAATATATTTCAAAGCTTTAATATTCAACATTTTCAAAGTTAAATTTAACAGTTTCATATAGCTCTTGATTTAACTTCATTATTATTTAATCAGGGAATATTCACTTAATAAATTCAATATCATTTAACTAGCCTTAAATTACATTTTTACTAAATATTTCCTTAAACTTTAGTTAAACAAAAAAAAAATATTCATTAGATTACTTATAAATCAAACTCAAGTTATAAATCATATCTTACATCTCAGTTTCAATAAGTTTCAAATCGGTTTAATTTAATAAAATTCTTTATTGAATACCATTTCAACTAAATTCAAATTATCTTTCTAACCTTAACTTATTCAAATTATTACCAAAATCTATTTTGAAATATATTTTAAACACTCAACATATTATATGTATTTAAATCAATCATTCCCATTTATATATAATAATTTAAGGCTCAACATTTATTAAAACCATATATTTCTTTCCAAAACCATAGAATTCATTTTTAAAATATTTATATATATGGACCAACGGTGTCTGTATATATATTTATCATATGGTTAAGTGATACGGATATTTATCATTTCAATCCGAAATTTAAATATATACGGGTAGATATCATTTCGACCCGTAATCCCAATTTCAATTCAATTGAAAATCGCTTGGGTTTACCATTTCAACCCATAACGATTTTCTCCTATTCTAAAGTCCGTTCGGGTATGTATCATTTCAACCCATAGTGAATTCTATACTAACAGGGAACTTGTAGAGTGATAACAGATAATATAAAATATAACAACAGGCATATATCATTAATATAAATAACATATACCGGTGTCAGATGTCATAGGTGAACATATACAGATAATAGTAATAACAGGCATATAAATACTAGATACTGGTGTCAAATGTCACAGATGAACATATACAGATAATAGCATATATAACAAATTAAATAACTACAGCATCATATTTCAATTGTCGTTTCAATTGAAATCAAATTTAAATAATAAAAGAACGTTAATCGTGAGTGATTGCTCACCTTTCGAGGTTAGAGATGAATGAGACTGAGATGAGTTACGACTCCAAACACGGATTCCAAATCAAAGTTAGATGGATACAGATTCGACGGATAAGCTGATAGATAAGGAATTGACAAAAACCAAATCAGAACTGGATCGATGATGATCAATAGTAGAAGTGGGTTTATATATATAAACTATATATATACATACCAGATCATATTCTAAATACAACCAAATTTTTAAATTATATAAATATATATATATATATATATATATTTCAAAATCATTGGTTAAATTAAAACACAAATATCCAAAATCTAACATATATACATAATATAATTTGAAATAAATACTTATATAGATACACGAACATATCACTTTGTACTTATACAACTGAAAACAACAATCTATGTAACCCTTATATAACCAATCTTATTTTTCTATAATATATACATGCAACATAGTATATTTTCAAACCTAACTGTAAATTATACATATATGTTCAAACAATTATATATATCATCGGTTATACACTTATGCAAGAAATCAATAATATAACTTATACAGTAAACACAAATAAAACTTATATAATATAACATTTAAACGTGTTACATAAATTGAATACAGGCTGCAATCTTAACTATATACTTATGTATAAACTATAAATATATATATATAAATATTCTTTTACACAAATTTATATGCAGAACGATGTAAGATGTAATATAATATACATACAGATATACCTTATATAGACTGCAGACCACAATGTATACAAACAAATAACTTAACTTTGTTCAATTACATAAACTGGCATATTTGAGTAAAACTATTTAAACAGCATATACAGGTTATATACATATTATATATATTACTAACAAACGCTACCATATAAATATATATAAATACTATAAATATTGTTTACTTAGAAAACAAAACAGTATTCTAAACTTTCAACAATATGTATATTATATACTTTACCAACATATACACCTATATAAATATAAACTAACATATAATATAAGCAACAAAATCTGTATATGAGTTATTCGAAAATCTAGACAATATATATAAGTATGCAACGGAATATACACTGGTTTCTTCAACAACCGTATGCCACCCATATGAATATGCCTAAAATATACTTTATATTATATATCTTAAAAATATATGTTACTCAAAATACATATACTATGCTAACATATCAAAAGTAAATATACAAAAGCATACCAGTTCCGATATACGGCATACATATATGCATATGCTACTGTCGAAAATAAAATGGAAGAGGTGAGGGGTTCTGCTCGGGTTGGGCTGCAGTGCACTGGGGAGTGGGTCTGAGTAGTGCTAATGGTGGCAGAGGTGGGTCAGGGCTTCGAGGTCGGGATGACATGGCGGGTCTGGAGGTTTGTGCTCGGCTGCTAAAGGCCAAGTGGTTCGAATTGCTTCTGAGTGATGGGTTGTGCGTAGATCTGGAGGGAGCATGCCAGGTAGAGGTAGGCCGAAGTGGTGGTCGGAAAATGGTGGCTCGGTGGCTGCCGAGAGGGAGAGGAGGGAGGAAGATGAGTCGAGTGTGTGGTTGGGGTTTAGGTGAACAAGTGGCCAGAAGCTTGGTCGAGGGGGTGGTGGTGAGCTGGCGATGGTGGGTTGGAGACTCGGTCGAGAACGTTATAGGGGAAGTACGTTGCTCGAGGTAGAAGGAGGGCGAGAGTTACGGCCGATTAAATGAAGAAGAAAGAAAAAATGAATTTAGAGAAAAAAAGGAAAGAAGAAGGAAGTCTTTTGCTTTCTGAGGTAAAAATTTTGCAGAAGAAAAGATGGAATGGGAAAGGAGAGAGAAACGTGAAAATGAAAAAAAGGAGTGTCAGGCCACAATAAATAAATACAAAACAAATGAAAAGTTTCTGAGATAGAAGAGCCACAAATAAGGTAACGTACCACCCTAAGATCAAGCAATGAGAATAGTGAACGGTTGAACGTGGATTGGAAAAATTATTAAAAGCAACTATAATTTGAACAGTAGGAAAAGTAACAGCTACACAAGTGATTCTGAAAACAATTAAAGAAATTAATAGCTTGATTGGACATCACGTTTCAAATTTGAAACCGACAGAAAGTGAAAAGTTAAAAAGTGGTACCGCCACAACGGACCGTTATCAACATTTCTGTCGCGTATCGGACCTCAAAATACTGAAATAAATATACCATTGAGATCAGCACGACGAGATGATCAAAACGGTATACAGCTATCGGTGGTACGACAATCGTATCAAAAGTCGATAATCGGTACCAGAAGTGCTGCTATTTTGAAGAAAAATCCAAATGGAGCTAGAAACATCCGAATTTGGAAAAACGAATTTCGCAGTCTGATTCAGAATGATCATAATAAATTTTCTCATGTTGACATATTTTGGTTTCGGAAAACTTTTAAATTCACTGTTATTAACCGGTTTGATTTGAAATAAAATTTCACAAAATTTCAATTAATTTAACAAATAAAGTCACTAAAAGTTTAGGGTCGTTACAGTTCGCCTGATCCAGACTGGTGAGAACGCAACGCCGCAGCGCCCGCAACACCGTGAAACAACACTCCCAAAATCAAGGGTTCACCAATCGACAACAAGTAATGAGTAGTTCGAAGAAGTGTGTCCACTTGAGGTAGCTAATCCTCCATTGGCCCGGCACGGCTCCTGTTTTAGTCATTTCCAATTTGACACAAGTGTCAAAGCTATCCATTATCGTTCTCTTTCTTCAATCATCACATACATCATTCCAACCACTTCATTCTGGATCATCACTCCACGTATAGTTATAAAAGTGGTTTTCGGTTTAGATAGAGAGTATATCCATAACCGATTCCGGTCTCTTTAATAACTTCCGAAATTATTTCACCGATTGGTCATTTATTTATTTCAAAACCAAATCAATTTCAATTTAAATCAGAGTTTATAAATCAACATTTCGTTTGGCTTTCGAAATCAATTTCCATAATTTACATTTCAAAACTTCCAAATTTCCATTTCAAAATCTTATAATAAAATTTCAAATTTTATTTAAAACAATTCAAATATTGAGTCAAGTTCGTATATAAGTTTCATTCCGAAATCATTTAAATAAATTTTATTTAACATTCAAATCAATTTAAACTCATTTATCGATTTCATTCAATATTCGTTAAGTTACTTTATCATTCAAAACAATTTTATTTAATTTCCAATCATTAAATCAAAACTTACAATTTTGAATTAAATTAAATTCGTCAAATCAATTCTTTCAATTACAAGTCTTACATTAATTTCAATAAATCACATTTTATTTCTTGTTAAAGAAATTCAATTTCACTTATTTACTTACTTAAATAATTTTTCAAAACTTAATTAATAAAGGAAACTCAATTTCAATTATTTACAAAGTAAATTCACTTATTCAAAAGTTCAATTTTTCTTATTAAAGAATCCAATTCAATTTAATCATTAAATAATTCAATCTTATTTAATTATTAAATAATTCAAAACTTAATTATTAAATAATTTCAAAGTTTAATAATTTCAAACTTAATTATAATTTCAAACTTAATTATTAAATCATTTCAAACTTAATTCAATCATTTCTCAAATTAAACAACATTCTTCCATTAATTACATTGTTAATATTTTGTTTCAGATTATTAAATATTAACATTTTCCTTTCATTAAAATTCAAATTTCAACTTCATTTCAAAACCATATTATTTATTCAAATAAAATCTTCGTTTATTTTTTTAAATCAAATTATTGACCAATCGGGTTTATTTAATTCTCTATATCTAAGGTCAAAGTTCAATTTGGGTATTTATCATTTCAACCCGATTCCAATTCAATTCAAAATCAAAGCATAACAAGGGAACTTGCAGTGTGATAACTGGGATGGTGTCAAAGTAAATAAACAAGCAATAACAACAATCCAATAATCAATTCAAATAAACACGAAATGACTGTATTAATTCACACTGTTGTTTGTGCGAATTAATATAATTATTTCTAGAATCTACACTATGATTTCATGTAGATTAAAGATTATTACATTACAGTTCTTCACTTGTCATCTATTTACAATTTCATACATCATCAATTTAACAACATACATTCAGTGGTTCAAGGTGCAATTAAACAAATCCTACGTGTCAATAAATTTAACAGTTAAAGGGGTCATGTTATACAAATGTCATTTAATCAAATTTAACATTTAACTATCCCATATCAAGTTCAATTGCATACTATTTATCAATTTAATGTTAACAAATTAACGTCCAATATAAATATGAACAATCAATCAATTATCAGCCAAACTATATTATCATTGCATAAATAATTAACAGATAATGGTGTCAGATGTCACAGGTGAACTGATATAGGTAATAGCAGATATAATAGTGTAATTAACTAACAGCAGCATATTTCAATTGTCGTTTCAATTGAAATCAAATTTAATAAATAAAAGAACGCTAATCGTGAGTGATTGCTCACCTTTCGAGGCTAGAGAGAAACAGGAGATGATATAGATACACACATTGATACAGTCACTGAAATTGAGTTACGAATCCAAGCACGGATTTCAAAGCAAAGCACGATGGACTCGAGTTCGACGGACAAGCTGATAAATAGGAATAGACAGGATCAAATCAGAATTGTATCGATGAATAAAATTGGTATAAATGATCTTATATATATAACTATATATGTACATAAAATCAAATTCTAAATTCAAACATATGCTAAATTAAATACATAAGCATTTCAAATCCATCGTTTTAAACTAAAACTCAAATATTGAAGCTAACTTATATATAATAAATTTTTGAATCAATACATTTAAAACAAATATTAAAATAACATATATATAATTAAAATCATTGTTTTGATTAAACCCATAGAATAAACAAACATATCTATACATATAACTAACAAGCTATACAAACAACACGTACAAATATAATATTATGCCTATCCTCTGACCTATATCTATAACAACATGCCTACCTTTAAAACATATACATATGCAGACCGTATTCACACACAAAAATGTAAATATCCATGTATAAGAAACCCATATAGACGCATGTGCTATATAAATATGGAAACAACTAAGATATATATATATATATATATATGATTTTCACGCCAAAATACATACGAACAACATATGCAGACAGCAAGTTACCTACCACTTATTTTTTTTTTACTACATATATCTCTATGAATATATATATCATTGCAATTCTCTAAATACATATATAACTATCATATCTTGAATACAAAAATGCAATTACAATATATGCAGACCCTGCTTTATTAGATGTAAGTTGCGAAAATCCATACATACGTAACATATAAAGATTTATAGAACATGACAAAGCACAGAATTTGTAACATCAGTGCTTATATATACAACATACAGTTCGAATATATATACTCATATATATACACTTACACATTATATAAACCGACTCTAGTTTATTATATAAACACACATACTGCTATGCAAGCTTATTCAATCATCTGAATAGACTAAAATTATATATATAAACTGACATACGTGCATTTGTGAATAAGCTAACATAGCCTCCATATTAAAACCTCTGTAACTAAAATATTATAAAAAAATCTATATACTAACATAAAGCTATAACTTCATTTCATATAATATATGATCTATTATATACAACAGTACAATAATGTATATATAAATATTCATGTTTAACTAAAATATGCATACCCAAAAATAATCACGAAGGGGCGGAAAACTGGACGCATGAGATCGCTCGGCTTCGGGTGGACAAAGATGCGGAGGAAACAAGTCTGTGCGGTCATGGGGATGCGGCTAAAGGGGTTGTCGACTATGGGAGGTCGTGTGGATCTGGAGATGATGCGAGGCGTGAGGCGTAATCCGGTTAGAGGAGGTAGTTGGTCAGGTCGTTCTCGGCTAGAGGGGATGGCTGCTCGGAGTTTCGGAGGCAGTGGGTTCCAGTGTGAGATGGTGGCTGCCGAACAGAGAGAGGGTGGGGTAGTGGTGATAGGCTTGAGAGGTTCGGCAGTGCAGGGGAAAAGGGAGGTGGAGCATAGTTGGCGGAGCTTGGTTGTGGTTGACATGGGCTGAGGTGGCCAAGCGGGAGGGGAAAGAAGCGGAGATGTAATTGACAGAGGAAGAAAAGAAGTGGAGATTGTTACAGAGGCAAGTTCAAGAGGATGAAAGGAATACCTCAAAGAAGAAGTTTGGTAGGGTAAAGAAATGAATAGGCTACGTGGGAAACAATGCAACTTTAATGTAACTTTTCTTGAACAGTCGAGCAAATGGAAGCCACCAGAAATTTATATTTAATGTTGGGAATATAAATGGCTTTTGACCGTTGGTTATATGAAAAGTCATATAGAACACAATAGACTCAAATAACGAACCGCAACGGCTAACCGTTTCAAATTTTGCGGCGTACCGGGTTCGAAAAACAGAAGTGAATATACCGCTGAGATCAGCACGACGAGACGATCAAAATAATATACAGATATCAGTGGTACGATTGAATTATAAAAATTCGAATTTTCTACCAGCGGAAAATGTAAGAAAAACACTGAAAAATAAGATCGACGGAGCCAAAGATGTCCGAATTTGGAAAAACGACAAACTGACATCTTGCTCGGAAGATGGTTTAGAATTTTTCTATGTAAAAATATTTAGGTTTCGGAAACATTTTATTTTCATCGCTTTTTAACTGGTTAAATTGAAGTGAATTTACGCACGAAATAAACTTTCATATTTTCAGACGAAAATTTACCAGTTGCTATGTTTAACTAAACGCATTCCAAAAATCAAATTTATATTTCAAAATTTTATCATTTAAAATTTCACAAAATTTCAACTAATTACGTTATTAAAACAGTTGAAATTTACGGGTCGTTACATATCATTATACTATGCCTACTATAGCTACCATTTTAAATGGCAGGTTCTACAACTAAAACCGTACAAGGCTCATATTGTTTCTTTGGATTTTCCAACAAATGGTCAGGCTAAGGAGCTTCCTACTGCCACATGGGTATGCCTCTAGAGGGACGTCCCGAGAACCTACCTGGCTCTCTGCCAACACAAGGCCGGTTACCCCCTTTGTAACGACCCGCTATTTTAGACCATTCAAATCGACAATAATCCACACATGTCGGACTTGAATAATTCAAAATACCGAATTGTTAATTTAAATTTGGCAAAACTCAGAATATACAGTAAATAAATCAATCACAGATCACAGACACAGAGTAATACAATAATGCGCAGCGGAATAGATAAAATAGTAGTTCATGAAGCTACTATATAAACATCAGAGTTAAAATAAAATACAACAGAATATCTCAAATGTAGTGAAGTCTCCAGTACGAATAGATGACTTCTCCGAACAAATCAACTAGAAGAGCTGAAAGCTGAGGCGATAGTTGGATCTCCAAAGGAAGCTCCAAACTCCAAGGGTGAGTCTCAAATGCTGTATCACTCGGTCTGACCCGAGCGTAAAGCAAAACACAAAACACTCGAGTCAGGATTAACATTCTTATATCAATAAATCCAACTCAAGTGAAATATCAACTGAAATACAAGTAACTTAAAGGATGTTTGGGATAACCATCCTCTAAGGATCTTCAGAACTATCTACGAGGTGGAAATATACACTATAACACCGTGGTCATTCCAAATTAATTTATACTTCAAAACCAAAATATCATTTCATTTCAAATATATCTATTTTCCAAAATAGTATATATATAGGTTAAATAATTTTAAAATCAAAGTATTTAATTTCCTCAAGTTTGGCAAATCGATTCAAATCAACTTCAAATTCTAGATTTAAATTTATTCAAAGCTCAATTCATCAATTTAATTCAGTTCTAAATATACCATTTAAATTTTTAATATATTTCAAAGCTTTAATACTCAACATTTTCCAAAGTTAGATTTAACAGTTTCATATAGCTCTTGATTTAACTTCATTTTTATTTAATCAGGGAATATTCACTTAATAAACTCAATATCATCTAACTAGCCTTACATTTCATTTTTACTAAATATTTTCTTAAATTTATTTAAGCAAGAATTATTCATTAAATTATTTAAATAAAACCCAAGTTATAAATCATATCTTAAATCTCAATTTTTATTAAGTTTCAAATTGGTTTAATTAATAAATTATCTTTCCAACCTTAACTTATTCAAATTATTACCAGAATCTATTTTGAAAATCTAATTTTTATACTTAAACATCTCATAAGTATTAAATCCATCCTAATTTAAATTAAATAATTTAAGGCTCAACATTTATTAAAACCATATATTTCTTTCCAAAACCCTAAAATTCATTTTCAAAATATTTTTTTTTATGGACCAACGGTGTCTGTATATATACATCATATGGTTAAGTGATACGGATATTTATCATTTCAATCCGAAATTTAAATATATACGGGTAGATATCATTTCGACCCGTAATCCCAATTTCAATTCAATTGAAAATCGCTTGGGTTTATCATTTCAACCCATAACGAAATTCTCCTATTCTAAAGTCCGTTCGGGTATGTATCATTTCAACCCATAGTGAATTCTAAACTACAGGGAACTTGCAGAGTGATAACAGATACAAAAAAAAAAAATATAACAGCAGGCATATATCATCAGTATAAATAACAGATACGGGTGTCAGATGTCACAGGTGAACAGATATAAATAATAGTAATAACAGGCATATAATACTAGATACTGGTGTCAGATGTCACAGGTGAACAGTTATGGATAATAGCATATATAACAATGTAAATAACTACAGCAGCATATTTCAATTGTCGTTTCAATTGAAATCAAATTTAATAAATAAAAGAACGTTAATCGTGAGTGATTGCTCACCTTTTGAGGCTAAGGAATAGATGATGAAATTTAGTTATGAACTCCAGGCACGAATCCAAATCAAAGCTAGATTCAAACTCGAATTGACAAAGAGGCTGATAAGAAGGAATTGACAAAAATCCAAATCAGAACTGGATCGATGGGGATCAGTTATATAAGTGAATTTATATATATATATATATATATACATTAAATTAAATTATATATATATGGCTTTCAAAATCATAGTTTTAAAATAAATAAATAAACTATAGACCACAAAATATATATTATTCTAATATATTATTTCTTAACCGATATAAATTTTGAAACTCATTAAAATTTATACATACATACGTTTTCAAAACAAACTATAGATATACATTTCAAATTGTCAACATTGAATAAAACATACATATGGATTATATATTAGTATTACATATATATAGGCTTTACATTCAAATAATAGATATAACATGTATATTGTACACAAACAATATAAACCCATCATTTTATATATTATTTACATATGAATAAATTTGCAGGCTATATATTTTGCTGTATCTTAAGTTTTATATCATACTATATATCACACGCAACACATACAAGGACAACCTTATTGCAAAATATATCAACCAAAACCGTATACATATCTTTTAAACACAAGATTATGCAAGCCTTCTCTCAGCAATACAAATAGGAACCGAAACCATATATATAGGCCTTATAAAAATATAAACATCTTTCAATAATATACTTAAATAAACTAAACTGTTGCTCATAAAATATATAACTTGTATCAATCTTTATAAATTGTAAACAATTTTCCTTACATATTAATACTGTAAATACATACCTATCTTTATAACAAAAATATATGTTTATAAAATACGTACACATATATATATGAACATATATAACTAAAGTTTATATAAAATAAGTATGTACACCCTTTTAAAACCAACGTTTATAAACGTCTATAAGACAATATATAAAACAATATACAAACAGATCATTGCCAATCTTAACAAACTAACGTTTATAAAAATATATATAAATAAATATATATCCAGATATTTGACGAATAACACACACGAAATATACATTTAAACATATATATACACCCATATATATATAAATTTTAATACAATAACACTGTAAACGTGAAGACTGTAAACTCACACAACCGATTATATATACAGTATAATATAATGTTATATAACTATAAAACAGACAACGGAGGTAAGGCAGCCTAAATATAATACTAATATAAAGAATATATAACTCACCTACGCATGCAACAGAAGAGGAGGTGGCAGAGAACTGCTCGAAGAGATGGAGGAAAATAGGAAGGTGGTCCGAACTGCTGTGCTAGGTCGGAGGGATGACTTCGGCGCGGGGAGATGATGTGGTGGGCTCGGTAGAGGGGTGGCACATAGGGGAGCAGAGGGCGGAGAGGCTGTTGGCGGGAAGACTTTCGAATGGAGGGAAAGAAAGGTGATAGGGCTGGGTCGGAACAAGGAGGAAGGAGAAGTGGAGCAGTCGAACCTTGATGGGAAGAAGAGAGGCTTTGGTGACGAGGTGATGGAGAGATAGGCAAGGAGGATGGTTGTTGGATCGGTGGGATGCTCTTGAATTTCGTGCGCAGGCTCCTGTTTTAATCACGCGGATAAATTTCTTTGTTGAGCGAGTCTGCTTCAAGGAAAGGATGGAGAAAATTATGGGGAAAGTCAGTTTTAAAAAAAAAATGTAAAAGATCAGTTCACAAATAGATGAATGCGAAACGTACTATCATCCAGTGTTTTGAATTCCCAAACCGATAGAAATAAAAGAAGAAAGTAGAAAAATAGGGTCTAGGAAATGGCAACAGTCAATAGCTGAATTTGCGGGGATAATATAAGCAACAAGCCATTGGGTTTATATGGTGGACAAATCTGAAAGACAATAGGACCAAAGATTTAAACGGGTACCGTTACGGTTCACCGTTTCACTGACTTCTTCGCATGCCAAGCTTCAAAATATAGAATTGAATATACCGCAGAGATCAGCACATCGAGACGATCAAAACGGTATACAGATATTGGTGGTACGATCATCGGATCAAAAATCGATAACCGGTACCGAAAATGCTGCTATTTGGTCAGAATTAAGATAACGGAGAAATAGAAGTCCAAATTTTGGAAAACGAATCTCGCGGTCTGACTCAGAATGATCTGAATAAATTTTCTCCTGTTGACGTATTTTGGTTTCGTAAAACTTTTAAATTCACTTTTATTAACCGGTTTGATTTGAAATGAAATTTCACAGAAAAATAAACTTCAATATTATCAGATGAAAATTTACCAGTTGCTATATTAAAATAGACGTATTCCAAATAGTAAATTTTTATTTTCAAATTTTATTGTTTAAAATTCCACAAATTTTCAGTTAAAAATACTTTTAAAAACCATTAAATTTTTCGGGTCGTTACACTCTCCCCTACTCAAAACTTTTCGTCCCCGAAAAGGAAGGAGGTAGAAGAATAGTAACAACCAGACAGAAAAGATAGATTGAAAGTCAAGATTAAACAATTAATTTAAAACTATAAAAATTTTACTTGAAATATTAATTTGAAAACAATTATTTACATTATTACTATTTTTTTTCAAGGAAGCTATTGAGAACCTTTAAATCCATAATTCATAAATTTATTAATTTTTATCTCAAGATACTTTTCAAATATTATTAATAAACAAATAATCATTTACTTTAAATATGTTTTATTAAATTAATCTTCTAAAAATTTTATAACACTAAAATTTTCTATTAAACCATGTAGTATATAAATTAACAATATTTAAAGGGATATAGTCAACAAGGAGAAGAGGGACTTGGAAAAACAGAATATAGGTGAATACATAAAGCTGAGCAGATAAGATAGATTCAAAAGATTAATATCGGGCATGAATAATTTATCCAAACCATTAGGATTTCAATTTCAAATATTAATTCAAAATTTCTTTGTTGGAAATACTTTTATAATAAAATACCTTTATAGTCGAAACAAATTTCCTTTCGAAACTACTTTTATAACTCGATGTTTCAACAAGTTTATCCTTGTTCCTGTAGACTCTGGTAGTGCGTTGATCAGGCGCAAAACTAGAATTCTCCAGATACTTAGTAGACTTGTTTCAACACCCAGTGAAAATACTGGAAAAACTTTTAAGAACAGATATGGAAAGTACAATCCAATCAAAAACGAATCAAATCATGGATCGCAGATACACAATGGTTACGCCTGGGTCCCCCAGGAAACATCCGTACCCTTTAAGCATTCACTGCCTTGCGAATTTCGCCATGCAACAAAACGGTGGACCGCAGGATACATAAAAATGGTTACGCCTGGATCCCCCAGGAAACATCCATACCCCGTAAGCAATCTCTGCCTTGCGGATTACGCCACTAACACGACCATAGATCGCAGATACACAATGGTTACGCCTGGATCCCCCAGGAAACATCCGTACCCTTTAAGCAATCACTGCCTTACGAATTACGCTATGCAGTCGAGTTCGTAAGACCATGGGTAACGCCATGGAATTCGAAGGACACTCGAGTATCATATCCGGAAAACCAAAATCAGAGAGAATAATATCGATAGAATGAATCCAAGATGTGGCCACAAATCGGATATCAAGCAGAAGGCACTTTCCATATCTTTACTTCGAAAATATGTATCATATAGTACCTTTTCAAATCACTTTCAATAAATCCATTATATATAAGATTAAATTTTCAAATCGAATACTTTCCAAAATCAATAGTATATCAAATCATACTTATATAGATTTCAATTATATAAGATTTCACTTTCAATTTTGAGTACCTTTTCAAATCTATAGTTTTCGAATCAATTTCATACTCATACAAATCAATTTTATATAAGTTCGACAACTCCCAAATCAAGTGTTTAGTACATAAGGTTCTCAAATTTCAATTTGTTTCAATAACAGTTCAATTTCAAAATCATATACGATTTCACCAAATTATTTCTTCTCAAATTCATTATCTCTAATTTCTAAGTTTCAAGAATAATAGATTTAGAAAATAAATCCAATTTCCAAATCAATAATTTAAGTTAACCAATTCAATGATATAAGATGTACATACGTCATTATTTCACAGAATCACATTTGATCGCTCGCTCGATCACACAAGTTCGCTTTCGAACTAGTATTGTCCATTCGACTTCCCTAAATGCGAAATTCGATATGGTTTCTCGACTAGAAGCCATCAGTCTCCTTGCATAGCCATATGCTATGATAGAGAATTCTAGAATCAAGTCCAAAATCCATATCTAATATTCGCCGTCAAGAATCGAATGAAAAATCCTAACACGAAATGGTGTAATCCACCTCGAACTTGTGTACTCGAACTTGGATCAAATTAACTATGCGAATCAACCAGCATACGTACAACTATATTAGTTTCATAAAGATGTTACTAAGTTAAAACATTTAACT
Organism: Allium fistulosum; assembly: GCA_030737815.1. Taxonomy (NCBI): domain Eukaryota; kingdom Viridiplantae; phylum Streptophyta; class Magnoliopsida; order Asparagales; family Amaryllidaceae; genus Allium; species Allium fistulosum. The sequence goes on along the minus strand of CM060903.1, from coordinate 829,578,706 downwards.
AAACTTTATTCAAAATATTTTGAAGATCAAATTCTTTTCAATCCAAATTTCATATTAGAAAATTTTAAAATTGCCTTATTTGTTAATTAACAAAACAGTTTCAGCTTATTTAAATCATATTATTACATATTTTAAACATACATATCAAACTTATATGTTTTACTTCAAAATTCTTAGCTTTTGAAAAGTTAACCTTGATTTGGAAGTGCTCGAACCTTCAAAAATAGTCGAAGAAATCATATTTCAATCCAAGAGTTGGAAATCACAATTAAATCAGTAAATCAATTCCAAAATAGGGTTATCTCAAATCAAATCTAAAACTCGCGGACTAAACACCGGTTTACTTCAAATCATTTCAAATATATATACATATATCTTTCGCATATCAAATCTTACTTCGGAATTTTGAAATCAAAATTGGTTTCGCAAAATCACTCGCATAGCAAAGCTATTGAAGTGGCCTATCCCCCACTTTGAAACTCGAAAATCAATGTCGATGATGCGTGCACTCATCACCGAAATTATTTTCCAGCGACATAAGTGAGTTCTGGACTTCTATTTTCTCAAACTTCTTTTGGAATTTCTTCAAAATCATTCGAAACTCATTAAAATTTATTGGAAACATTTCTTATTGGGAAAATACTTTTAAATCATACTATTATTATATATTTCAAAATCTTAAAAACCAATTTCAAAATACCAGAGTTCAATTCTCGAATTTCAAATTTAAAATCCTTCAGTTATAAATCATTGTTTTTTTTTTAGATAAATCAACTTTCTTATTTAAAATTTTTTTTTTCCAAAATTGCAAATCCTTCCTAAACCTCGAATTCTCATTTTTTTTTAAAAAAGGGTATATAATCTTTATCGAAAACATTTTACTTTTATATTTGGAATATAATCATACTTATAAAGATAATAATTTCGATATATAAAACACTTTCTAAAATACAAACAAACCCGATTTCAAAGGATGATTCCAGAATGAATCTCGGAACGTGATAGAAGTTGAAGTCAAATTCAAAAGGGATCCTACTTAATGAGAATCCTAACCAAGATTCCGAGGTATATTAACCTATGTCAATTCAAAGGAATTTATTCCATTAGCGAAAGACAAAAAAAACAACAAATTCTCATCAAACGAAAAGGTAAAGCATCATTATAAATCTTAAGTTCGACACATCGACTTTTACTAGGCAAAGGATATAACAGAGTTTACTTAATACGACTTAACTTAAACCACTAATACAAAGAGATTTCACTGATCCATACTTCTACAAGAATAATGCATCGGTATTAATCCTACCGGGTGGTGCTTCAACGGGTCCAGTACACTCCACATCAAGGTGCCCCCAACTATGACATTTCTTGCATGAGTACACTATTCTCCCATCTTCCCTAGTGAACTTTGGGAAGGCAGCAGCTCGAGCAGGACGTAACACAGCTTGCCTTCCGCGCTGTCTCTCGGAACAATCTCTGGCTAAATGTCCAGTCTGTCTACAGTGGTAGCAAATGGTTGACTGGTCGGTAGATGCCATGAGTGCCGATTTCACTTTCTTCACTTCCAGGCAGCGACTTGGGAAGTGTCCCTTCTTACGACACTTAAAACAAAAAATCTCGGATCGAAAGCGCTTGCCCTCCTTCTTTTTCCCCTTCCATCTCTTCCCGCACATGGCTGCATAATGCCCCTTTTCCTGACACCGATAACAAATGACATGGTCATAAGGACCCGGTTCTGCCCTTTCTCTCCACAGCCTCTCTTGTTCCTCAATTGCTTCCTCCCGTTCCTTACGGGCCAGTGCTCTTTGTGCCCGACGGGCTGCTTTCTGCTCTTCAGATTTTGCCATTTACCAAAATATTTTCCTAGCATTCAATGAGTCCAAAATCAACAAGATAGAAGTTCAAAAATTTACGGGGAAATTTAAATCAAAGGAAATTTCAAAATAAAAAGGAAAGGACTCGCACCAAGATGAGATAATTAATATTCAAAAAAAGAAGACGGATACTCATATAAGAATATAAATAGGGAGAGGCCAAGACGAATTTCAGAAAAAAGATAGCAATTCAAATTATAGGAACTCTAATCAACAAGAATTCTGATTCGAAGATAGGCCCGAACGAAAGTGATTCTGTAAATAAATTTACAATATATGCTAAGTTTCGCCTAGAGCCAAAGCTCTGATACCAACTGTAACGACCCGCTATTTTAGACCATTCAAATCGACAATAATCCACACATGTCGGACTTGAATAATTCAAAATACCGAATTGTTAATTTAAATTTGGCAAAACTCAGAATATACAGTAAATAAATCAATCACAGATCACAGACACAGAGTAATACAATAATGCGCAGCGGAATAGATAAAATAGTAGTTCATGAAGCTACTATATAAACATCAGAGTTAAAATAAAATACAACAGAATATCTCAAATGTAGTGAAGTCTCCAGTACGAATAGATGACTTCTCCGAACAAATCAACTAGAAGAGCTGAAAGCTGAGGCGATAGTTGGATCTCCAAAGGAAGCTCCAAACTCCAAGGGTGAGTCTCAAATGCTGTATCACTCGGTCTGACCCGAGCGTAAAGCAAAACACAAAACACTCGAGTCAGGATTAACATTCTTATATCAATAAATCCAACTCAAGTGAAATATCAACTGAAATACAAGTAACTTATAGGATGTTTGGGATAACCATCCTCTAAGGATCTTCAGAACTATCTACAAGGTGGAAATATACACTATAACACCGTGGTTGTAACGACCCGTAAAATTTAATGGTTTTAAAAGTATATTTAACTGGAAATTGTAAAATTTTAAACAATAAAATTTGAAATTAAAAATTTATTATTTGGAATACGTCTATTTTAATATAGCAACTGGTAAATTTTCATCTGATAATATTAAAGTTTATTTTCTTGTGAAATTCTATTTCAATTTAAGTCAGTTAATTTTTGATGAAAATAAAATGTTTTCCAAACTTGAATATTTTTATACAGTAAATTTCTAAATCATCTGCTGAGTGAAACATCAGTCTTCGTTTCGTCAAATTTGGATTTCTATTGCTCCGTTTATCTTAATTCTGGCAAAATAGCAGCATTTTCGGTACCGATTATCGACTTTTGATCGGATGATCGTGCCACTAATATCTGTGTACCGTTTCGATCGGCTCGTCGTATTGATCTCCGCCGTATGTTCAACTCTGCATTTTTGAGATCCGGTACACGCCGAAAAGAATAAACTGTTCATTGTAACGGTACCTTTAATTGTGACCGTTAATTCTCCTTTGGTTTCAAAATTTGAAGCGTACTATCCTATCAGGCAACAAATTGCTTTAATTATCTGCTCGTCAATCAAGTGTCCTGCTGTTACTTTTGAAATGAATTGCACGTTTCTTTACAGCCTGGAACCTACTCCAACCTTTATTTTTTCCAAACGTTCAAATTTATTTTTCTGTACTTCTTCAATATTTATTGCTTTAATTATTTCTAATTTGACCTATGACTGTTATTATCCCCTATGTCATTTATAGCACGTTATATGTCCTTTTACTTCCTTCTGAAACGTTCAAAAAAAAACTATATCTATTTTTTTTTTCGCATACAGTTCTCCTCTTTTCAGATCTACTCTCCCCTTCTCTTCTTTCTACCTTCTGGTGCTTCATTTTTTCTTTCTTTCCCCGAGTCAATCTTGCTTGTGCCCGAGAAATAAGGCCTCCCCACCCGAAGTAAACTTATCTCCCCTTTCTCTTTCCTCTGTAACCCATCCTCATCCGATCCAACACCCTCCGCCGTTGCATCTCCAAGCACAACCAACCACGTCAGCCTCCACTTTCCACACATGCCCAAACCCGTATCCCACCTCGGCCAATACCCGAGCACCAACTGAGTTCTTCACCCAACCGCTTGGCGACCCATTCAATCCTCCACCGTTTCCACTGCCCCATCCACCCACGTGCCCTCCGAAACCCCACTCCCCTCACATCCTTCCTCCACCAAGCAGCCCACCTTCGACCTGCCCTACTTCAAAACCACCATTGCCGCTAGCTCCAGCCCCATCATTCCTCCCCGTGAACCGATAGCCTTCACTCGCCTGTAGCTCCTCACCTCCATCTCCCAGACAAACTGACCAAGGCCTCCTCACCGCGTTTTCCTTTTCCTGGTCCTCCACCTTTCTTTTGTCAGATCTCCATCAAGCCAACACCCAACTTCCTTCCTCTCCCCTCGGCCTGACTTCGCTCTTCACTGCCTTGCCCACTCATGGCTGAAACAGTAAGCACTCCAATATCCTTCTATTTATTTTATGATATTATACTATGTATGTTATAAAGTATGTATAGTTATAAAAGTTTATATATATATATATATTATAGTTGGTATAGGTATATATATTTTTGATCTGAGAATTTATGTATGTTTTATTTTATTTCTTGTAAGTCTAGTATATCTATGGGTGGTCTGTTGAGTTTTGTGTATAAATTTATAACTGTTTATTTTTATATATGATATGTTATATATAATCTAGAGTCTACTATGTGTTTGCTCTTTTATATACAAGTTTATATATATACAATATTTGTATATTTTATTTAAGCCTATGTTAACAGATTTGAATCGGTTTTGAAAAAAAAACTTGTTTTAATTATAAACGTTTATATTTTATATGGTACTTGAAAGGCTGGGGTTGATAATTGGTTGGTCTGCAAATTACTCTGGGATATTTTTTCAAATTGCTTGCTTTCGTATATAGTATGCATATGTGTAAGTTGTACGGTTTCATACATGATTTTACAAAAATATAATATTTGTATACCAGCCTGTATATAAAATACGTCTTTATATAGATATTATAAAGTTATATAAGAATCTTATATATGTACATTCTGTGCAATGAATTTTTATGTGTATTTAGTTGTATGTGTTAGTTATATGTAATTTATATTATATAATTTCAAATCTGTTATGAAGTATATTATGTATAATATATTTGTGATAAATAGTGAAAGAATAGTTTTGTTTCTTTGTTTCATATATTTTAATATATATATACATTTTTTACTGTTTATCTATCCATAGGTCGGCAATAGTTTTGCTTGAAAAGGTAATTCATATCTCATGCGTATGTATATTTTATTTGAGGTAGTTATATATATGTGAACTTTGTTTTCAAATTTTATATGCATATAGTAGGTTGGGATTTAACTATTGATTTGAAATAAAAGAAAATATATTGTTTTAACTAAATATATATATGTATATTTAATTCAACTCATATCAAGCTGATCCTTATTGTTTCATCGATTCCAAGCTTTCAGCTCTGCTGTCAAATTTGTGCCAATCTTACCTCGCTGTAGAATTCATTCTTGGATTCGTAACTCATCTTCAATTGTCTACCGCTCTAACCTCGAAAGGTGAGCAATCACTCACGATTAACGTTCTTTTATTATTTAAATTTGATTTCAATTGAAATAGCAATTGAATTATGCTGCTGTAGTTATTTAAATTGGTATATATGCTATTATCTATAACTGTTCACCTATGACATCCGACACCAGTATCTAGTATTATATGCCTGTTATTACTATTATTTGTATCTGTTCACCTATGACATCTGACACCGTATCTGTTATTTATACTGATGATATATGCCTGTTGTTATATTTTTTTGTATCTGTTATCACTCTGCAAGTTCCCTGTTAGTATAGAACTCACTATGGGTTGAAATGATACATACCCGAACGGACCTTAGAATAGGAGAATTTCGTTATGGGTTGAAATGATAGACCCAAGCGATTTTCATTTGAATTGAAATTGGGATTACGGGTTGAATTGATTCTACCCGTATACATTTAAATTTCGGATTGAAATGATAAAATCCGTATCACTTAACCATATGATAAATATATATACAGACACCGTTGGTCCATATATATAAATATTTTGAAATTGAATTATATGGTTTGGAAAGAAATATATGGTTTTAACAAATGTTGATTCTTAAAATTTTATATATAAATGGTAATGATATATATAGATTTATTAATGATACTTAATTTAATTAAGATGGATTTAATACATATAATATGTTAAAATTTATATTTCAAAATAGATTTTGGTAAGAATTTGAATAAGTTAAGGTTGGGATGATAATTTAAAGAATTTTATTTAATTAAACCAAAATAAAACTTATTGAAATTGAGATTTAAGATATGATTTATAACTTGGGTTTATTTAAATAATTTAATGAAAAATTCTTGCTTAAATAAATTTAAGAAAATAATTAGTAAAAAATGAAATGTAAGGCTAGTTAGATGATATTGAGTTTATTAAGTGAATATTCCCTGATTAAATAATAATGAAGTTAAATCAAGAGCTATATGAAACTATTAAATCTAACTTTGGAAAATGTTGAGTATTAAAGCTTTGAAATATATTGAAAATTTAAATGGTATATTTAGAACTGAATTAAATTGATGAATTGAGCTTTGAATAAATTTGAATCTGGAATTTGAAGTTGATTTGAATCGTTTTGCCAAACTTGAGGAAATTAAATACTTTGATTTTAAATTATTTAACCTATATATATACTATTTTGGAAAATAGATATATTTGAAATGAAATGATATTTTGGTTTTGAAGTATAAATTAATTTGGAATGACCACGGTGTTATAGTGTATATTTCCACCTCGTGGATAGTTCTGAAGATCCTTAGAGGATGGTTATCCCAAACATCCTTTAAGTTACTTGTATTTCAGTTGATATTTCACTTGGGTTGGATTTATTGATATAAGAATGTTAATCCTGACTCGAGTGTTTTGTGTTTTACTTTACGCTCGGGTCAGACCGAGTGATACAGCATTTGAGACTCACCTTTGGAGTTTGGAGCTTCGTTTGGAGATCCAACTATTGATTCAGCTTCCAGCTTTCCAGTTGATTCGTTCACAGAAGTCATCTGTTTGGATTGGAGACTTCACTGTATTTGAGATATTCTGTTGTATTTTATTTCTAACTCTGATGTTTATATAGTAGCTTCATGAACTACTATTTTATCTATTCCGCTGCGTATTATTGTATTACTCTGTGTCTGTGATTCTGTGATTGATTTATTTACTGCATATGCTGAGTTTTGCCAAATTTAAATTAACAATCTGATATTTTGAATTATTCAAGTCAGACATGTGTGTCTGCCTATGCACTTGGCGGGTGCAGCATGATAGGGGGTTCTCGCATTTGGTTTGGTAGCGAGCGGATGACTCTTACTCCTACATGTCCCTGCGGGGTTGGTGCAGTCGAGAGGCTGGCTGTAAAGGCAGAACACAGGTACTGCTGTATGCTACGGTGGGCGTTACCCCACTGACGCGGTCCGTTACAGTTGGTATCAGAGCTTTGGCTCTAGGCGAAACTTAGCATATATTGTAAATTTATTTACAGAATCACTTTCGTTCGAGTTTAATCTCTTCCTTTTGACTCGATTTCCTTTGAACTTTGGAACGTTCCTTACGGTTCCAAAAATTCATTCTTGTCTCTCTCTATTGGTATTCTCTTGATTCTGGAGTATCCCATAACTCCACTTCGAATGATCTCTATAAGAATAGGCGATCCCACCAATCTCTATCGGAGATTTATATATCCCTCGGTTGATGTTGCCATCTCTTGTTATGTCGAATTCTATCTCTGGCGATCGAATGTCGATTTGCCTTAGATTTCCGCATCGATTATATTCTTGAAGTCACGGTTGACCCGGTTAAGGTCGCCCGCGATTTATATAAGTATATCTATCTTCTATTTTGTAATTTAATTACCTAATCGTCGATTGAGCCTATCTTCGAATCAGAATTCTATTTGATTAGAGTCTCTCTAATCTGAATCTCTATCTTTGTTTTGAAATCCATCCTTAAATCATCCTTTGAAAATCGGGCTTGTTTGTACTTTAGAAATTGTTTTATATATCAAAATTATTATTTTTGAAAAATATGATTTTATTCTATATATAAAAGTGAAAATGTTTTCGATAAGGATTATATATACCTTTTAAAAATAAGAATTTATATTTTTGGAAGGATTTGAAATTATATAAGAAATTGATTTATATAAAAATGATTTATAACTGAAGGATTTTAAAATTTGAAATTCGAGAATTGAACCCCGGTGTTTGAAATTGGTTTTAAGATTTTGAAATATATAATAATAATATGATTTAAAAGTATTTTTCCGAATAAGAATGTTTCAAATGATTTTAATAAGTTTCGAATGATTTCGAAGAAATTCCAAAAGAAGTTTGAGAAAATAGAAGTCCAGAACTCACTTATGTCGCTGGAAAATAATTTCGGTGATGAGTGCACGCATCATCGACATTGATTTTCGAGTTTCAGAGTGGGGGATAGGCCACTTTAGTAGCATTGCTACGCGAGTGATTTTTTTTTTTGCGAAACCGATTTTGATTTCAAATTCCAAAGTATGATTTGATATTCGAAAGATATATGTATATATATACTTGAAATGATTTGAAGTAAGCCGGTGTTCAGTCCTTGAGTTTCAGATTTGATATAACCCCATATATTAAAATTGATTTACTGATTTGTTGCTGATTTCCAACTCTTGAATTTGAAAATGATTTCTTCAACTATGTTGAAGGTTCGAGCACTTCCAAATCAAGGTTAACTTTTCAAAGCTAAGAAATTTTGAAAGGTATGAATTATTTGATAAAGTATATAAATTTGTTTCGAATGTCTAAGTATGAAGTAATATGATTTAAATAAGTTGAAACTGTTTTGTTAAGTAAATGAATAAGGCTATTTTGAATTTTTCTAAATATGGAATTTAGATTAGAAATGTTTTGAAAGAATTTGGGCTTCAATATATTTTGAATAAAGTTTAGTTAAATGTTTTAACTTAGTAACATCTTTATGAAACTATATATTTAACAAGTTGGAATAAATATATAAGTTGTACGTATACTGTTTTATTCGCATAATTAAATTGATCCAAGTTTGAGTACACAAGTTCGAGGTGAATTACACCATTTCGTGTTAGGATTTTTCATTGGATTCTTGATGGCGAATATTTGATATGGATTTTAGGCTCGATTCTAGAATTCTCTATCATAGTGTACGGCTATGCAAGGAGACTGATGGCTTCAAGTCGAGAAACCATATCGAAATCCGCATTAGGGAAGTCGAATGGACAATACTAGTTCGAAAGCGAACTTGTGTGATCGAGCGAGCGATCAAAAATGTGATTCTGCGAAATGATGACGTATGTACATCTTATATTCTAATATCATTGATATATTTGACGCTGAAATTGAAAGCTGTCGGGTTAGAATATCTTTGCTTACTAAAAGAAAATTCCCAAAATAAATTACAAAGATATATAACCCATAAAAGCAAAGATATTTAATCTCATATGGCTCTTCATACAGCGAAATTTATTTTGAAAAATTTGATCCTTATATAAGATAGACCTTACGTAAGTATAAGATGATTTTGAAAACATTTGATTTTGAAAATAAATTGGTTGACTTAAATTATATTGATTTGGAAATTTGGATTTATTTTCTAAATCTATTATTTTGGAAACTTTGAAACTAAAGATAAATAATTTGAGAAGAAATAATTTGGTGAAATTGGATATGATTTTGAAATTGAACTGATATTGAAACAAATTGAAATTGGAGAACCTTATGTTACCAAACACTTGATTTGGGAGTTGTCGAACTTATATAAAATTGATTTGTATGAATATGAAATTGATTCGAAAACTATGGATTTGAAAAGGGTACTCAATCTGAAAAGTGAAATCTTATATAATTAAAGTCTATATAAGTATGATTTGATATACTTTTGATTTTGGAAAAGTATTTAATTTGAAAATTTAATCTTATATATAATGGATTTTATATAAGTATGATATTTGGAAGTGATTTGAAAAGGTACTATATGATACATATTTTCGAAGTAAAGATATGGAAAGTGCCTTCTGCTTGATATCCGATTTGTGGCCACATCTTGGATTCATTCTATCGATATTATTCTCTCTGATTTTGGTTTTCCGGATATGATACTCGAGTGTCCTTCGAATTCCATGGCGTTACCCATGGTCTTATGTTTCTCTCGTGACTGCATAGCGCAATTGCCTGGCTGAGTCTTGCCTAGGGGTACGGATTGTTTCCTGGGGGATCCAGGCGTAACCATTGTGTATCCTGCAATCTGTGTAGGTCGCGAATAGTAGCGCAAATGCCTGGCTGAGTCTTGCCTGGGGGTACGGATTGTTTCCTGGGGGATCCAGGCGTAACCATTGTGTATCCTGCATTCTACTAGTCATCATGGCGTAACTCGCAGGGCTGAGAAAGCTTACGGATATGGATTGTTTCCTGGGGGATCCAGGCGTAATCATTGTGTATCTGCGAACCATGGTTGGACAAAGGTTTTGTTCGTTTTGTTTGGATTGTACTTTCCATATCGGTTTTAAAAGTTTTTCAGTATTTTCACTGGGTGTTGAAACAGGTCTACTAAGTACCTGGAGAATTCTAGCTTTGCGCCTGATCAACGCACTACCAGAGTCTACAGGAACGAGGATAAACTTGTTGAAACATCGAGTTATAAAAGTATTTTCGAAACGAAATTTGTTTCGTTATAAAGGTATTTTATAATAAAAGTATTTCCAACAAAGAAATTCTATACTAATATTCGAAATTGAAGTTCTCATGGTTCTAAATTAATTATTCATGCCCGATACTATTCTTTTGAATCTACCTTATCTGCTCAGCTTTATTTATTCACCTATATTCTGCTTTTCCAAATCCTCCTTCTTTTCCCTGTTGACTATATCCTTTAAAATATTGTTTATTTATATACTACTTGGTTTAAAAAAAAAAAATTATTATCAATGTTAAATATTTTTGAAGTATTAATTAAATAAAAACAATTTAAAGGTAAATGATTATTGATTTATTAATAATACTTGAAAAGTAATTTTGATAAGATTTATAAATTAATAAATTATGAATTTAATGTTTTCAAATAGCTTCTTTGTAAAATAAGCAAGGACATACATAATTGTTTTCAAATAGTTTTCATATATTTATAAAGGTGTTATTTAAACATATAAATGGTATGTATAAAGGAAGCAAGAAAGTTACAAATGGATTTTGAAAGGTTTTAAAGTATATAAGATAATTGAATTGCAAATGAAGTTTTCAAGTTTTAGGTAAAATTTATATAGTTTAAATTAATTGTTTAATCTTGACTTTCAATCTATCTTTTCTGTCTGGTTGTTTCTATTCTTCTACCTCCTTCCTTTTCGGGGACGAAAAGTTTTGAGTGGGGGAGAGTGTAACGACCCGTAAAATTTAATGGTTTTAAAAGTATATTTAACTGGAAATTGTAAAATTTTAAACAATAAAATTTGAAATTAAAAATTTATTATTTGGAATACGTCTATTTTAATATAGCAACTGGTAAATTTTCATCTGATAATATTAAAGTTTATTTTCTTGTGAAATTCTATTTCAATTTAAGTCAGTTAATTTTTGATGAAAATAAAATGTTTTCCAAACTTGAATATTTTTATACAGTAAATTTCTAAATCATCTGCTGAGTGAAACATCAGTCTTCGTTTCGTCAAATTTGGATTTCTATTGCTCCGTTTATCTTAATTCTGGCAAAATAGCAGCATTTTCGGTACCGATTATCGACTTTTGATCGGATGATCGTGCCACTAATATCTGTGTACCGTTTCGATCGGCTCGTCGTATTGATCTCCGCCGTATGTTCAACTCTGCATTTTTGAGATCCGGTACACGCCGAAAAGAATAAACTGTTCATTGTAACGGTACCTTTAATTGTGACCGTTAATTCTCCTTTGGTTTCAAAATTTGAAGCGTACTATCCTATCAGGCAACAAATTGCTTTAATTATCTGCTCGTCAATCAAGTGTCCTGCTGTTACTTTTGAAATGAATTGCACGTTTCTTTACAGCCTGGAACCTACTCCAACCTTTATTTTTCCAAACGTTCAAATTTATTTTTCTGTACTTCTTCAATATTTATTGCTTTAATTATTTCTAATTTGACCTATGACTGTTATTATCCCCTATGTCATTTATAGCACGTTATATGTCCTTTTACTTCCTTCTGAAACGTTCAAAAAAAAACTATATCTATTTTTTTTTTCGCATACAGTTCTCCTCTTTTCAGATCTACTCTCCCCTTCTCTTCTTTCTACCTTCTGGTGCTTCATTTTTTCTTTCTTTCCCCGAGTCAATCTTGCTTGTGCCCGAGAAATAAGGCCTCCCCACCCGAAGTAAACTTATCTCCCCTTTCTCTTTCCTCTGTAACCCATCCTCATCCGATCCAACACCCTCCGCCGTTGCATCTCCAAGCACAACCAACCACGTCAGCCTCCACTTTCCACACATGCCCAAACCCGTATCCCACCTCGGCCAATACCCGAGCACCAACTGAGTTCTTCACCCAACCGCTTGGCGACCCATTCAATCCTCCACCGTTTCCACTGCCCCATCCACCCACGTGCCCTCCGAAACCCCACTCCCCTCACATCCTTCCTCCACCAAGCAGCCCACCTTCGACCTGCCCTACTTCAAAACCACCATTGCCGCTAGCTCCAGCCCCATCATTCCTCCCCGTGAACCGATAGCCTTCACTCGCCTGTAGCTCCTCACCTCCATCTCCCAGACAAACTGACCAAGGCCTCCTCACCGCGTTTTCCTTTTCCTGGTCCTCCACCTTTCTTTTGTCAGATCTCCATCAAGCCAACACCCAACTTCCTTCCTCTCCCCTCGGCCTGACTTCGCTCTTCACTGCCTTGCCCACTCATGGCTGAAACAGTAAGCACTCCAATATCCTTCTATTTATTTTATGATATTATACTATGTATGTTATAAAGTATGTATAGTTATAAAAGTTTATATATATATATATTATAGTTGGTATAGGTATATATATTTTTGATCTGAGAATTTATGTATGTTTTATTTTATTTCTTGTAAGTCTAGTATATCTATGGGTGGTCTGTTGAGTTTTGTGTATAAATTTATAACTGTTTATTTTTATATATGATATGTTATATATAATCTAGAGTCTACTATGTGTTTGCTCTTTTATATACAAGTTTATATATATACAATATTTGTATATTTTATTTAAGCCTATGTTAACAGATTTGAATCGGTTTTGAAAAAAAAACTTGTTTTAATTATAAACGTTTATATTTTATATGGTACTTGAAAGGCTGGGGTTGATAATTGGTTGGTCTGCAAATTACTCTGGGATATTTTTTCAAATTGCTTGCTTTCGTATATAGTATGCATATGTGTAAGTTGTACGGTTTCATACATGATTTTACAAAAATATAATATTTGTATACCAGCCTGTATATAAAATACGTCTTTATATAGATATTATAAAGTTATATAAGAATCTTATATATGTACATTCTGTGCAATGAATTTTTATGTGTATTTAGTTGTATGTGTTAGTTATATGTAATTTATATTATATAATTTCAAATCTGTTATGAAGTATATTATGTATAATATATTTGTGATAAATAGTGAAAGAATAGTTTTGTTTCTTTGTTTCATATATTTTAATATATATATACATTTTTTACTGTTTATCTATCCATAGGTCGGCAATAGTTTTGCTTGAAAAGGTAATTCATATCTCATGCGTATGTATATTTTATTTGAGGTAGTTATATATATGTGAACTTTGTTTTCAAATTTTATATGCATATAGTAGGTTGGGATTTAACTATTGATTTGAAATAAAAGAAAATATATTGTTTTAACTAAATATATATATGTATATTTAATTCAACTCATATCAAGCTGATCCTTATTGTTTCATCGATTCCAAGCTTTCAGCTCTGCTGTCAAATTTGTGCCAATCTTACCTCGCTGTAGAATTCATTCTTGGATTCGTAACTCATCTTCAATTGTCTACCGCTCTAACCTCGAAAGGTGAGCAATCACTCACGATTAACGTTCTTTTATTATTTAAATTTGATTTCAATTGAAATAGCAATTGAATTATGCTGCTGTAGTTATTTAAATTGGTATATATGCTATTATCTATAACTGTTCACCTATGACATCCGACACCAGTATCTAGTATTATATGCCTGTTATTACTATTATTTGTATCTGTTCACCTATGACATCTGACACCGTATCTGTTATTTATACTGATGATATATGCCTGTTGTTATATTTTTTTGTATCTGTTATCACTCTGCAAGTTCCCTGTTAGTATAGAACTCACTATGGGTTGAAATGATACATACCCGAACGGACCTTAGAATAGGAGAATTTCGTTATGGGTTGAAATGATAGACCCAAGCGATTTTCATTTGAATTGAAATTGGGATTACGGGTTGAATTGATTCTACCCGTATACATTTAAATTTCGGATTGAAATGATAAAATCCGTATCACTTAACCATATGATAAATATATATACAGACACCGTTGGTCCATATATATAAATATTTTGAAATTGAATTATATGGTTTGGAAAGAAATATATGGTTTTAACAAATGTTGATTCTTAAAATTTTATATATAAATGGTAATGATATATATAGATTTATTAATGATACTTAATTTAATTAAGATGGATTTAATACATATAATATGTTAAAATTTATATTTCAAAATAGATTTTGGTAAGAATTTGAATAAGTTAAGGTTGGGATGATAATTTAAAGAATTTTATTTAATTAAACCAAAATAAAACTTATTGAAATTGAGATTTAAGATATGATTTATAACTTGGGTTTATTTAAATAATTTAATGAAAAATTCTTGCTTAAATAAATTTAAGAAAATAATTAGTAAAAAATGAAATGTAAGGCTAGTTAGATGATATTGAGTTTATTAAGTGAATATTCCCTGATTAAATAATAATGAAGTTAAATCAAGAGCTATATGAAACTATTAAATCTAACTTTGGAAAATGTTGAGTATTAAAGCTTTGAAATATATTGAAAATTTAAATGGTATATTTAGAACTGAATTAAATTGATGAATTGAGCTTTGAATAAATTTGAATCTGGAATTTGAAGTTGATTTGAATCGTTTTGCCAAACTTGAGGAAATTAAATACTTTGATTTTAAATTATTTAACCTATATATATACTATTTTGGAAAATAGATATATTTGAAATGAAATGATATTTTGGTTTTGAAGTATAAATTAATTTGGAATGACCACGGTGTTATAGTGTATATTTCCACCTCGTGGATAGTTCTGAAGATCCTTAGAGGATGGTTATCCCAAACATCCTTTAAGTTACTTGTATTTCAGTTGATATTTCACTTGGGTTGGATTTATTGATATAAGAATGTTAATCCTGACTCGAGTGTTTTGTGTTTTACTTTACGCTCGGGTCAGACCGAGTGATACAGCATTTGAGACTCACCTTTGGAGTTTGGAGCTTCGTTTGGAGATCCAACTATTGATTCAGCTTCCAGCTTTCCTGTAACGACCCGCATTTTTACGGATCGACAAGTTCGTCAAAATCTGGAATTTTTGCATTTTTAAGTCATTTCAGATTTTTGGGGAAATTTGTCTAAGTCCTAGGTCGTGGACGACCTAAGAGCTAAGTCGTGACCGAGTTAAGGACTTCGGCGAGTTAGTGTTAGGTCGTGGGTTAGTTGGAGCGACCTATAGAATTGTGCAACCTAGGATTTAGTTAAGTAATTAGGTCGGCAGGGCGAGTTAACGACCTAAAGACTGACCGACTTAAGAGGTCTAGGCGACCTAAGGAAGAGTAGTGGGCGACCTAAGTATTCTGGGGTTAGGTCGTGGGGTAGAGTTAGGTCGGCAACGACCTAAGGAATGTGGTGAGCGACCTAAGTGAAGTATTGGATAGTTAAGTCGTCTAAACGACTTAGTAGATAGGTCGTATCCCAGTTTGTTCGCGACTTATGTTAGGTCGCGTAGATGTTTAAGGGTTTAGGTCGTAGACGACCTAAGAGATAGGAGACTTAAGAGTTTCTGGCGAGTTAAGGTTTCGAGCGACCTATAGGATGTACTTAGTATAGTTAGGTCGGCAACGACCTAGAGGAGTTGGATAGCAGGTTAGCGACTTAGTAGTTAAGTCGTTGGACGACCTAAGGGGTTAGTATCTTGTTGTATTGGTTAAGTCTTAGGTCGCGTATTGGCTTAAGTGTTAGGTCGCGAGATTGTTAAGTCGCGCATAGGCTAAGTCGTTAGGTCGAAGACTGTTAGGTCGCGTGGGTTGCCGAGTTGTTAGGTCGCAAGGTTTTATAAGTCGTAGGTCGTAGAGAGGCAGTGTGTTAGGTCGCTGGGTTTCGTCTAAGTGTTAAGTCGTGCATAGTTAAGTCGCGCAGTGTTAAGTCGAATGGTGCTAAGTTGTTAAGTCGTCCAGGCGACTTAGGAGTGAAGCGCGCATAAGTTAGGTCGGAGGCTCTGTTAAGTCGTAGGGGTTTTTAGGTCGTAGGTCGGCAACGACTTAAGGAGATAGCCGAGTTACGACTCAGGCAGTTTTCAGCTATAAATAGGAGGGGTTGTTCTCACTTTTTGGGATCCGGATTTTGAAGCGACGAAGTGCTACCATTTTGAGAGCTCGACTTCTACACTTCTTCACTTCTTTTCTCCACTCTAATCTAGTGCTTCCATCCATCCAAATCGAAGATCAAGATTGAAGATTCAAGAGTTTAGATTGAAGATCTTCGTCTTTTCAAGAGAGATTTCTTCGTTTGAAGTGAGATCTTGTCGGATCTAGCTTAGTTCTTCGCTGTCCAGATCTGAAGTTGTTATCTTTTGGATTGTTTAGGTGATTTGGTGAGTGGTGATTATCTCTCACACGGATCCAAAGGAGTATATCGGATTGTTGGCTCGATTTGGTGTTAAAATAGTGATTTCCATGCATTTTCTTCATCCTATGTGTAGATCCATATAGATCCATTGTTCATGATGATGTTACATCCATTTTATCATATGTTAACCTATGCAAGTTCATTCATCAAGTTTATAGAGATATAATCCATGTTTTCATGCTTATTGGACTTTCAACTCTTTAATTACGAAAATGCCATTATTGTTATAATTGTCTACCTAGATCATATTTGAATGCTTGATTTCTTGGATTGATGTTTGATTTGATTGATTGTTATGAACTAGATGATTGATGATTAGATTTAGATCGAAGGTGATTCAAAAGCTAAGGGAAAGGCTCTTGAATTGGAAAAGCTGCTCGTGGCATATGTAGCGGGATGATGAAGCTCCTATGCATAGATTTGATGATGTGAAGTTGAGATGAAGCTTTGCGAGGATGTAATGAAGCGAGGCATCATATGATGAAGACTTGGTCTAATCCAGGCGGGATCATTCCAAGCATGTTGATAACTCGGTGATATGATTCGAGTTGAGGATAATGGATGCTCGAGAGGCGCTTGAGCTAGTATGGCAATAGTCGTCGAGGAGGATGACTAGGAGGTTGAGATCTCATCGTTGTTGAAGGTTCTAGCATGCTCTAAGCAAGAGTACATGGGGACGCCCAAAAGACCAAGTTGATGGTCAAGTACTCTGGGTAGATTCGATAATCCTAGGCACGGGTCACGATGACGTGCGGGAGTTATGTCTAGAACCGGGGTTACCATTAGCCCTTGACGGACGGCTGAAAGAATGTGCCGGTCATTCAATTAACGGTGATATCGCAACAATGATAACAGTGATAGCCGAGTCATGGATGTTTGGTTGTATCGTCATTCGGTCTCAAGAGCGGTATTTTCTGGGTGCTTATCTGACCTTGGTTTTAGACCTTGGGATTTGTACTTGGAAAACATCGCTCTTGACTCGAGTGACAATTGCTTTACTTTAAATTGTATGCTCTGCTATGTTTGCTTCTGCTTAGTGTGTGTCCGGGGGCTATCACTGTAGAATGAGGTTGGAGTGGGAGGGTTGTATTCCTATTCCTTTTCCTTTATGCTCTTTTGGTATGTTGTTAGTTAATTTACTGCTCACTAAGACTGTTGTCTGACTCAAGGCTTTATGTTTTAATTCTTATTGCCTTGGGCTGTTCGTCCATTTTGGGACGGGCAGACTAGGTAGCAGGTGACAGGTGCTGTTCTCTTCTCACGATGCTGATATCGAAGACGAGCTGGAGGGTTGCATATTATCTTCTTATTATATGTACTGGATATTCCGCTGTTTTGTTTTGTTTTCTCTGAGAGATATGTAGTGAGGCTGGATGTATTGACTATGTGGATGCTTGTATTCAACTATTATGGAGTTTTATATGATGTCATTTTGTTCTGTAAAGCTTCACTATACATATGTTCTATTGTATTTTGTCCATGCGCTGTGAGTAATACGATAGATTCTTTCATTTTAAATCTTACCTTGACAATCGTCCATGGTCGCCTGGCACACTTTACAGCGCACTTTCTCTAGATTCGGTGCAGGGGTCATGGGCGGTCGTCACATTTGGTATCAGAGCATTGGTTAATCGATTTTACCCAACGCTCGCTGTCGTAACTACGTATGAGAGACGTAATTGTATTTTGATGGATGATTACTATATATAATATAGTGGCTTAGTAGAGTTTGAGTCCTTTATGCAGTTGTTTCTCTAGATGTTCTAATCATTCCTTTTTATAGATATTGAGAATGAGTCGAAGAGGGAGACCAGCTGCTAGGGGAGGTCGTGCTACTGAAGAGACTGCTGATTATGCAGCCATGTTCGAAGCTATGATGACTTCGATCATGAGAAGGATACCAGTTCCGGGGGCAGCAGTCGATGTTGGAGTTCAAGTTCAAACTCCGAAACCAGTGGATTTTGCTAAGCTGTGCAAGGATTATACTGCTCTTGGAGGGAAGGTTTTCTTGGGAACAGAATCTACCATTGAAGTCCAGAGGTGGATAGATGCTTGTAGAAGGATCTTTGGTGATTTGGGAATTGATGATGCAACTAAGAGGAAGTTGGCATCGAGGCAGCTTCAAGGGAGAGCTTCTGATTGGTGGAACTCTATTACCATCACTACTCCGGAAGAAGAGATTACTTGGGAGCAATTCCAAGTCAGATTTGAAGCTAAGTTCATTTCTACAGCTCAGAAGTCTGTTCTGTTCAAGAAGTTTGTAGAGCTCAAGCAGGGTGGAAGATCTGTTCTTGAGTATGTTTCTGAGTTCGAAGCTTTGTCCAAGTATGCTCGGTCATACATTGAATCTGCTTATCAGAAGAATGAGAAGTTTGTGACCGGCTTGGATAGTTATCTTGGGAGACAGTTGGTGGATCATTTGGACGATTCATTTGAGAAGCTTGTGGAGAAAGCTCTTAGGCATGAGAGTCTGTTTCCTAAGGAAGTACCTGTTGTTGCTGTTACCAAGGGAGAATCTAAACCACATCAGGGTGGAAACCAGAAGAGGAAGCAGCAGCAGCAGAAAGGTAAGGATGGCCAGAAGAAGCCGAAAGGCGAGGTGACTTGCTACAATTGTCAACAGAAGGGCCATTTCTCTAAGGATTGTAAGAATCCGAAGGCGCCGATGAAGTGTCACAACTGTGACAAGCCGGGGCATTTCAGGAAGAATTGTCCAGAACCGAGGAAGGACAGGCAGATTGTGCAAGCCTATGCTTTGGGAGCTGTTCCGTCGTCTTCGAAAGCTCCTACTGCCGAAGAGAAGGGAAAGAGTGTGGTTGTTCAAGGTACTCTTTTCCTATGTGGTATTCCAGTTAGAGTTTTGTTTGATACTGGAGCATCGCATTCGTTTGTTTGTAATGAACTAGTAGGCCGGTTAGGTTTGAAGCCGGATATTGTTGATAGGCCATTGGTAGTGACTAATCCAGTTGGGGGTTCGTCTTGTTTGTGTATGTTATGTCGTGGTCTAGTTGTGTCGAGTCATGGTTGCTCTTTTGTTTGTGATTGCTTTGTTCTGAACTTTGCGGGGTTCGGAATTATCTTGGGTATGGACTGGCTTAGGAGGTATGCGGCTAAGGTTGATTGCGAAAGGTTGGAAGTGACAGTCGAGAATGTGGAGGGGCGAAAGATTGTGATACGATGTAAGCATGAAGAAGGCGTCTTCATGAGCTTCATGTATTCGCTAGTTGTTCCACGGGATGGACTGTCATCAGTGCCGATCGCTAATGGATTCGAGGATGTCTTTGACGAAGTCAAAGGGTTGCCGCCGCATAGAGAGATCGAGTTTCGTATAGATCTAGTTGAAGGAGCCAGACCTGTTGTGATGCCTCTTAGGCGGATGGCGCCTAGGGAACAGCAGGAGTTGAGGGTGCAAGTTGACGACCTTTTACAGAAAGGATTCATTCGGCGTAGTGTGTCCGAGTGGGGTGCACCAGTTGTGTTCGCAACCAAGGCAGATGGATCATTGAGATTGTGTGTTGATTATCGTGAGCTGAACAAGGTGACTAAGAAGAACAAGTATCCATTGCCAAGGATAGACGACTTGTTTGATCAGCTTCACGAAGCTAAGGTGTTTTCTCAAATGGATTTGGCAACGGGATTTCACCAGTTGAGAGTGGCTAAGGATAGTGTGCCGAAGACTGCTTTTAGGACACCATCCGGTTTCTTTGAGTGGCTGGTAATGCCGTTTGGATTGACTAACGCGCCAGCATATTTTGTGGATCTTATGAATAGAGTGTTCAGAGATCAGTTGAACAAGTTCGTACTTGTGTTCGTGGATGATATTCTGATTTATTCCAGAACGGAAGAAGAGCACAAGACGCACTTGCGTATTGTTTTGGAGATCTTACGGAAACATCAGCTGAAGGCTAAGTTTTCGAAGTGTCACTTCTGGAAGAGTGAAGTGAGGTTCTTAGGCCATGTGATTTCTGGAAATGGAATAGCGGTTGATCCCGCTAAGGTGGCAGCAATCCAGGATTGGGTTAGACCTAAGAATGCATCTGATATGAGAAGTTTTCTTGGATTAGCAGGATATTATCGACGGTTTATCAAAGACTTCTCCAAGATAGCTGCACCGTTAACAGGATTGACGAAGAAGAACAAAGTGTTCAGTTGGGATGCTAAGTGTGAGCAAGCTTTCGGAATCCTGAAAGAGAGATTGACGAGTGCTCCTGTTTTGACTATTCCTAGTGGGAATGATGAGATGGTGGTTTACACCGACGCATGTGGTACTGGACTTGGAGCAGTACTGATGCAGAAGGATAAAGTTGTTGCATATGCCAGTCGACAACTAAAGCCACATGAAAGGAATTACCCAACTCATGATTTGGAGTTAGCGGCGATTGTATTTGCTCTGAAGATGTGGAGACATTATCTGTTGGGAGTTCGATTCGAGTTGTTTACGGATCATAAGTCGTTGAAGTATCTTTTCTCCCAGAAGGATTTGAATCTTCGGCAGCAACGTTGGCTAGAGTTTTTGGCATCGTATGACTTTGGTATAGCTTATACTCCGGGAAAAGGTAACGCAGTGGCTGATGCGTTAAGTCGGAGACATGCAGGATTGGGAGCCATGTTTTCAGAATGGAAGAGTCTCGAGTATTTAGCTGGGTTTGACTTCAGGCCTAGATGCGAATTGGAACCTGAGATGTTGGCAAACTTATCAATAAGACCCACTCTTGTGGAAAGGATTGGTGAGAGCCAAAAGCGAGATGGTAAGCTTGTCAAGATTATCCGTGAATTGGAATCTGGATTGGATCCAGAAAAGGATAAAGGATTCGAGGTCGATCGAGAGGGTTGGCTTCGGAAGCAAGGACGACTAGTTGTTCCCGATATAGATGAATTGAGGAGTGTGGTTCTGAAGGAAGGTCATCACTCGAAGTTGACAATTCATCCAGGTGGAAATAAGATGTATCGGGATATGAAGAGAACCTACTACTGGGAAGGCATGAAGAAGGATGTTGGAGATTTCATTTCCAAGTGTATGAATTGCCAGTTGGTAAAAGCCGAACAGAAGAAGCCAAGCGGATTGCTTCAGCCCTTAGAAGTTCCTACATGGAAGTGGGAACAAGTGTCGATGGATTTTATTGATGGATTGCCTAGAACCAGAACGGGAAATGAAGGAATTTGGGTCATTGTGGATCGTCTGACAAAGAGTGCACGATTCATTCCTGTTCGATCGACTAGGACCGCATCAAAGTTGGCTGAGTTGTATGTGAAGTGGATAGTTCGATTCCATGGTATTCCGAAGAGTATAGTGAGCGATCGAGATCCATTGTTCACTAGTGGATTTTGGAAGAGCTTCCAGGAAGTTTTGGGAACCGAGTTGTGTTTGAGTACAGCTTATCACCCTCAGACAGATGGTCAGACCGAGAGAGTCAACCGAGTTTTGGAAGATCTTCTCAGAGCATGTGTTTTGGACTTCGGAGGATCATGGGAAGATCACCTTCATTTGGTGGAGTTTGCGTACAACAACAGTTACCAGTCAAGCATTGGTATGGCACCGTATGAGGCGTTGTATGGAAGACCGTGTAACTCTCCGACATGTTGGTTGGAAACTGGAGAAAAGCTGATACTTGGGCCAGAGATGATTCGTCAGACCTCAGATTGCATAGAGATCATTCGGCAACGAATGAAGGCAGCCCAAGACCGTCAGAAGAGTTATGCCGATAAGCGTCGAAAGGATTTGGAATTCGACGTAGGGGATATGGTTTTTGTGAAGATTTCTCCACTGAAGAATGTTATTAGATTCGGGAAGAAAGGAAAATTGACTCCGAGATTTGTTGGACCATTCCCGATCATCGAGCGAATTGGAAAGCTCGCTTATAGATTGGAGTTACCGGAGAAGATGTCGAGTGTGCACAATGTTTTTCATGTATCATATCTACGGAAGTATGTGCACGACTCGAATGCAGTGGTTTCTGCTGATAGCTATGAAGATTTTGAAGTTGATCCAGTTGATAGAAGACCTCGTAAGCCACTTCGTGTTGTGGAAACCGACACGAAACAGCTTAGGAGGAAGGTAGTTAAGTTGCTCAAGATACAATGGAGTGATGATGATAACGACTGTACGTGGGAGGTGGAAGAGAGGATGAAAGCAGCTCATCCTGAACTCTTCAAGGTATGGCCCTAAGGTGTCGTGTCATCTCACGATATTGTAACTTGTTCTAATTTTAGAATTCTGTACGCTAAGTTAGAATTGGATGCATGGTTTGTTGATTGCTATGGATGGTAGGCGTACAGAATAGTTTTGATTGCTTGGAATTTCGGGGGCGAAATTCCTAAGGGGGAGAGAATGTAACGACCCGCATTTTTACGGATCGACAAGTTCGTCAAAATCTGGAATTTTTGCATTTTTAAGTCATTTCAGATTTTTGGGGAAATTTGTCTAAGTCCTAGGTCGTGGACGACCTAAGAGCTAAGTCGTGACCGAGTTAAGGACTTCGGCGAGTTAGTGTTAGGTCGTGGGTTAGTTGGAGCGACCTATAGAATTGTGCAACCTAGGATTTAGTTAAGTAATTAGGTCGGCAGGGCGAGTTAACGACCTAAAGACTGACCGACTTAAGAGGTCTAGGCGACCTAAGGAAGAGTAGTGGGCGACCTAAGTATTCTGGGGTTAGGTCGTGGGGTAGAGTTAGGTCGGCAACGACCTAAGGAATGTGGTGAGCGACCTAAGTGAAGTATTGGATAGTTAAGTCGTCTAAACGACTTAGTAGATAGGTCGTATCCCAGTTTGTTCGCGACTTATGTTAGGTCGCGTAGATGTTTAAGGGTTTAGGTCGTAGACGACCTAAGAGATAGGAGACTTAAGAGTTTCTGGCGAGTTAAGGTTTCGAGCGACCTATAGGATGTACTTAGTATAGTTAGGTCGGCAACGACCTAGAGGAGTTGGATAGCAGGTTAGCGACTTAGTAGTTAAGTCGTTGGACGACCTAAGGGGTTAGTATCTTGTTGTATTGGTTAAGTCTTAGGTCGCGTATTGGCTTAAGTGTTAGGTCGCGAGATTGTTAAGTCGCGCATAGGCTAAGTCGTTAGGTCGAAGACTGTTAGGTCGCGTGGGTTGCCGAGTTGTTAGGTCGCAAGGTTTTATAAGTCGTAGGTCGTAGAGAGGCAGTGTGTTAGGTCGCTGGGTTTCGTCTAAGTGTTAAGTCGTGCATAGTTAAGTCGCGCAGTGTTAAGTCGAATGGTGCTAAGTTGTTAAGTCGTCCAGGCGACTTAGGAGTGAAGCGCGCATAAGTTAGGTCGGAGGCTCTGTTAAGTCGTAGGGGTTTTTAGGTCGTAGGTCGGCAACGACTTAAGGAGATAGCCGAGTTACGACTCAGGCAGTTTTCAGCTATAAATAGGAGGGGTTGTTCTCACTTTTTGGGATCCGGATTTTGAAGCGACGAAGTGCTACCATTTTGAGAGCTCGACTTCTACACTTCTTCACTTCTTTTCTCCACTCTAATCTAGTGCTTCCATCCATCCAAATCGAAGATCAAGATTGAAGATTCAAGAGTTTAGATTGAAGATCTTCGTCTTTTCAAGAGAGATTTCTTCGTTTGAAGTGAGATCTTGTCGGATCTAGCTTAGTTCTTCGCTGTCCAGATCTGAAGTTGTTATCTTTTGGATTGTTTAGGTGATTTGGTGAGTGGTGATTATCTCTCACACGGATCCAAAGGAGTATATCGGATTGTTGGCTCGATTTGGTGTTAAAATAGTGATTTCCATGCATTTTCTTCATCCTATGTGTAGATCCATATAGATCCATTGTTCATGATGATGTTACATCCATTTTATCATATGTTAACCTATGCAAGTTCATTCATCAAGTTTATAGAGATATAATCCATGTTTTCATGCTTATTGGACTTTCAACTCTTTAATTACGAAAATGCCATTATTGTTATAATTGTCTACCTAGATCATATTTGAATGCTTGATTTCTTGGATTGATGTTTGATTTGATTGATTGTTATGAACTAGATGATTGATGATTAGATTTAGATCGAAGGTGATTCAAAAGCTAAGGGAAAGGCTCTTGAATTGGAAAAGCTGCTCGTGGCATATGTAGCGGGATGATGAAGCTCCTATGCATAGATTTGATGATGTGAAGTTGAGATGAAACTTTGCGAGGATGTAATGAAGCGAGGCATCATATGATGAAGACTTGGTCTAATCCAGGCGGGATCATTCCAAGCATGTTGATAACTCGGTGATATGATTCGAGTTGAGGATAATGGATGCTCGAGAGGCGCTTGAGCTAGTATGGCAATAGTCGTCGAGGAGGATGACTAGGAGGTTGAGATCTCATCGTTGTTGAAGGTTCTAGCATGCTCTAAGCAAGAGTACATGGGGACGCCCAAAAGACCAAGTTGATGGTCAAGTACTCTGGGTAGATTCGATAATCCTAGGCACGGGTCACGATGACGTGCGGGAGTTATGTCTAGAACCGGGGTTACCATTAGCCCTTGACGGACGGCTGAAAGAATGTGCCGGTCATTCAATTAACGGTGATATCGCAACAATGATAACAGTGATAGCCGAGTCATGGATGTTTGGTTGTATCGTCATTCGGTCTCAAGAGCGGTATTTTCTGGGTGCTTATCTGACCTTGGTTTTAGACCTTGGGATTTGTACTTGGAAAACATCGCTCTTGACTCGAGTGACAATTGCTTTACTTTAAATTGTATGCTCTGCTATGTTTGCTTCTGCTTAGTGTGTGTCCGGGGGCTATCACTGTAGAATGAGGTTGGAGTGGGAGGGTTGTATTCCTATTCCTTTTCCTTTATGCTCTTTTGGTATGTTGTTAGTTAATTTACTGCTCACTAAGACTGTTGTCTGACTCAAGGCTTTATGTTTTAATTCTTATTGCCTTGGGCTGTTCGTCCATTTTGGGACGGGCAGACTAGGTAGCAGGTGACAGGTGCTGTTCTCTTCTCACGATGCTGATATCGAAGACGAGCTGGAGGGTTGCATATTATCTTCTTATTATATGTACTGGATATTCCGCTGTTTTGTTTTGTTTTCTCTGAGAGATATGTAGTGAGGCTGGATGTATTGACTATGTGGATGCTTGTATTCAACTATTATGGAGTTTTATATGATGTCATTTTGTTCTGTAAAGCTTCACTATACATATGTTCTATTGTATTTTGTCCATGCGCTGTGAGTAATACGATAGATTCTTTCATTTTAAATCTTACCTTGACAATCGTCCATGGTCGCCTGGCACACTTTACAGCGCACTTTCTCTAGATTCGGTGCAGGGGTCATGGGCGGTCGTCACATTTCCAGTTGATTCGTTCACAGAAGTCATCTGTTTGGATTGGAGACTTCACTGTATTTGAGATATTCTGTTGTATTTTATTTCTAACTCTGATGTTTATATAGTAGCTTCATGAACTACTATTTTATCTATTCCGCTGCGTATTATTGTATTACTCTGTGTCTGTGATTCTGTGATTGATTTATTTACTGCATATGCTGAGTTTTGCCAAATTTAAATTAACAATCTGATATTTTGAATTATTCAAGTCAGACATGTGTGGATTTATTGTCGATTTGAATGGTCCAAAATATCGGGTCGTTACAGTGGTCATTCCAAATTAATTTATACTTCAAAACCAAAATATCATTTCATTTCAAATATATCTATTTTCCAAAATAGTATATATATAGGTTAAATAATTTTAAAATCAAAGTATTTAATTTCCTCAAGTTTGGCAAATCGATTCAAATCAACTTCAAATTCTAGATTTAAATTTATTCAAAGCTCAATTCATCAATTTAATTCAGTTCTAAATATACCATTTAAATTTTCAATATATTTCAAAGCTTTAATACTCAACATTTTCCAAAGTTAGATTTAACAGTTTCATATAGCTCTTGATTTAACTTCATTTTTATTTAATCAGGGAATATTCACTTAATAAACTCAATATCATCTAACTAGCCTTACATTTCATTTTTACTAAATATTTTCTTAAATTTATTTAAGCAAGAATTATTCATTAAATTATTTAAATAAAACCCAAGTTATAAATCATATCTTAAATCTCAATTTTTATTAAGTTTCAAATTGGTTTAATTAATAAATTATCTTTCCAACCTTAACTTATTCAAATTATTACCAGAATCTATTTTGAAAATCTAATTTTTATACTTAAACATCTCATAAGTATTAAATCCATCCTAATTTAAATTAAATAATTTAAGGCTCAACATTTATTAAAACCATATATTTCTTTCCAAAACCCTAAAATTCATTTTCAAAATATTTTTTTTTTATGGACCAACGGTGTCTGTATATATACATCATATGGTTAAGTGATACGGATATTTATCATTTCAATCCGAAATTTAAATATATACGGGTAGATATCATTTCGACCCGTAATCCCAATTTCAATTCAATTGAAAATCGCTTGGGTTTATCATTTCAACCCATAACGAAATTTTCCTATTCTAAAGTCCGTTCGGGTATGTATCATTTCAACCCATAGTGAATTCTAAACTACAGGGAACTTGCAGAGTGATAACAGATACAAAAAAAAAATATAACAGCAGGCATATATCATCAGTATAAATAACAGATACGGGTGTCAGATGTCACAGGTGAACAGATATAAATAATAGTAATAACAGGCATATAATACTAGATACTGGTGTCAGATGTCACAGGTGAACAGTTATGGATAATAGCATATATAACAATGTAAATAACTACAGCAGCATATTTCAATTGTCGTTTCAATTGAAATCAAATTTAATAAATAAAAGAACGTTAATCGTGAGTGATTGCTCACCTTTTGAGGCTAAGGAATAGATGATGAAATTTAGTTATGAACTCCAGGCACGAATCCAAATCAAAGCTAGATTCAAACTCGAATTGACAAAGAGGCTGATAAGAAGGAATTGACAAAAATCCAAATCAGAACTGGATCGATGGGGATCAGTTATATAAGTGAATTTATATATATATATATATATACATTAAATTAAATTATATATATATGGCTTTCAAAATCATAGTTTTAAAATAAATAAATAAACTATAGACCACAAAATATATATTATTCTAATATATTATTTCTTAACCGATATAAATTTTGAAACTCATTAAAATTTATACATACATACGTTTTCAAAACAAACTATAGATATACATTTCAAATTGTCAACATTGAATAAAACATACATATGGATTATATATTAGTATTACATATATATAGGCTTTACATTCAAATAATAGATATAACATGTATATTGTACACAAACAATATAAA
The DNA here is from genome assembly GCA_030737815.1 of Allium fistulosum. NCBI lineage: Eukaryota > Viridiplantae > Streptophyta > Magnoliopsida > Asparagales > Amaryllidaceae > Allium > Allium fistulosum. The sequence continues at coordinate 829,550,539 of CM060903.1, read as the reverse complement.
CCCATCATTTTATATATTATTTACATATGAATAAATTTGCAGGCTATATATTTTGCTGTATCTTAAGTTTTATATCATACTATATATCACACGCAACACATACAAGGACAACCTTATTGCAAAATATATCAACCAAAACCGTATACATATCTTTTAAACACAAGATTATGCAAGCCTTCTCTCAGCAATACAAATAGGAACCGAAACCATATATATAGGCCTTATAAAAATATAAACATCTTTCAATAATATACTTAAATAAACTAAACTGTTGCTCATAAAATATATAACTTGTATCAATCTTTATAAATTGTAAACAATTTTCCTTACATATTAATACTGTAAATACATACCTATCTTTATAACAAAAATATATGTTTATAAAATACGTACACATATATATATGAACATATATAACTAAAGTTTATATAAAATAAGTATGTACACCCTTTTAAAACCAACGTTTATAAACGTCTATAAGACAATATATAAAACAATATACAAACAGATCATTGCCAATCTTAACAAACTAACGTTTATAAAAATATATATAAATAAATATATATCCAGATATTTGACGAATAACACACACGAAATATACATTTAAACATATATATCCACCCATATATATATAAATTTTAATACAATAACACTGTAAACGTGAAGACTGTAAACTCACACAACCGATTATATATACAGTATAATATAATGTTATATAACTATAAAACAGACAACGGAGGTAAGGCAGCCTAAATATAATACTAATATAAAGAATATATAACTCACCTACGCATGCAACAGAAGAGGAGGTGGCAGAGAACTGCTCGAAGAGATGGAGGAAAATAGGAAGGTGGTCCGAACTGCTGTGCTAGGTCGGAGGGATGACTTCGGCGCGGGGAGATGATGTGGTGGGCTCGGTAGAGGGGTGGCACATAGGGGAGCAGAGGGCGGAGAGGCTGTTGGCGGGAAGACTTTCGAATGGAGGGAAAGAAAGGTGATAGGGCTGGGTCGGAACAAGGAGGAAGGAGAAGTGGAGCAGTCGAACCTTGATGGGAAGAAGAGAGGCTTTGGTGACGAGGTGATGGAGAGATAGGCAAGGAGGATGGTTGTTGGATCGGTGGGATGCTCTTGAATTTCGTGCGCAGGCTCCTGTTTTAATCACGCGGATAAATTTCTTTGTTGAGCGAGTCTGCTTCGAGGAAAGGATGGAGAAAATTATGGGGAAAGTCAGTTTTAAAAAAAAATGTAAAAGATCAGTTCACAAATAGATGAATGCGAAACGTACTATCATCCAGTGTTTTGAATTCCCAAACCGATAGAAATAAAAGAAGAAAGTAGAAAAATAGGGTCTAGGAAATGGCAACAGTCAATAGCTGAATTTGCGGGGATAATATAAGCAACAAGCCATTGGGTTTATATGGTGGACAAATCTGAAAGACAATAGGACCAAAGATTTAAACGGGTACCGTTACGGTTCACCGTTTCACTGACTTCTTCGCATGCCAAGCTTCAAAATATAGAATTGAATATACCGCAGAGATCAGCACATCGAGACGATCAAAACGGTATACAGATATTGGTGGTACGATCATCGGATCAAAAATCGATAACCGGTACCGAAAATGCTGCTATTTGGTCAGAATTAAGATAACGGAGAAATAGAAGTCCAAATTTTGGAAAACGAATCTCGCGGTCTGACTCAGAATGATCTGAATAAATTTTCTCCTGTTGACGTATTTTGGTTTCGTAAAACTTTTAAATTCACTTTTATTAACCGGTTTGATTTGAAATGAAATTTCACAGAAAAATAAACTTCAATATTATCAGATGAAAATTTACCAGTTGCTATATTAAAATAGACGTATTCCAAATAGTAAATTTTTATTTTCAAATTTTATTGTTTAAAATTCCACAAATTTTCAGTTAAAAATACTTTTAAAAACCATTAAATTTTTCGGGTCGTTACACCCTTCCCGGGTTGTAAACCTGAGATAAGCCACCCCCGGTCGTTTGCGACCTTTATTCGAGGGCCCTCGATCACAAAGCAACAATCACACAGTAAATGAGATTGGAGCAACCACACAGGTAAAATATCTGGGCTCCATACCATGATACCACCTTTTTCCAGAAGGAATGGACATACCCTAGGGGAGCTACCCCTGAAACCTTGCCGCATCTTTCCTGTTTTGACCATTTCCGGGGTGTGAGGTCCGATGAGGTCTCGTCCACAAAGCTACGCTTCTTCACAAAGCCATGCTTTGATCAACAAATGATCAGCAACACACAACAACACTTAGCATGCCACACTACCAAATTGGGAGTATATCACTGATAACCTTCAACTACATAACCTCTGAGCTCGTACGTCTCAGAGAAGGGTGTTAAGCTAAGAGAATAAATCTCCGCCACCAAACAGAAATGTATTTGAAAGAAATCAGCTTTATATCTCAAAGTGTAATGTTAGACATACAACCATACGAGTCTGTTCCGGGTTCGAACAGAACTGAAGGCACTTCCAAATAAGGAAGAAGCCCTTGCAAATCCGGGTATCCACAATCCCGATCGGACTCCCCATCACATATGGAGGTCTCTATACCGGAGCAACTAAGTGTAGAGATAATCGATAGGTTATCCTATCGTTCTCTCAAACACCCGGTCTTCAACACCAGTCTTCAATTGCAATCCATAATGTCGTATCATTATTCGGAATGGGTTATATGACACAAAGTCCTCTCCCGGCTAAACCGAATAATGAGCGCTTGTTTTAAAAACAAATTCAAATGCCTTTCAAAGGCAAATATTGATAGTTGGTTATGTAACTATCAACAACATTCACAACAATCAACCAATTTAAATAATTTTCCCAAATTATTAAATTTCAAAATATCTTTGCAAGATATATATTTTCCACACTTCATCACTTTGAAAACCAATTTCAAATCACTTTTCCACACTTCATCACTTTGAAAACAAATTTCAAATCACTTTTCCACTGTGAAATTAAATTTTGAAATATCCACTTATATACGTTTTTTCAAATATTCACTTTCAACCCCCAAATCAAATTTCAAATTGATATCTAAATTTATTTCAACACCGAATCAAATTTCAAATTGATTCTTCCATTTATTTCAAATACCAAATAAATTTTACAAATCGATTCCCAAGTCTATTTTCAATAGAACAGAACATTTGCAAATTTATTTCTAAGTTTATTTCCAAATAACAAACCATTTGCAAATTTATTTCCAAATACCAAATCATTCTACAAATCGATTTCCAAATTTATTTCAAAACAAAATCCATTTTCATTCAACACCAAATAAACTTTCATATCGATTTCCCAAAGATTTATTTTCAAATACCAAATCAATTTTCAATTTGATTTCTAAAAATTTATCACCTTTTAAACAAATCCCTTTATTCTTTCCAAATTATTTAAAATTCCATTTTCAATAAATTCTTCAACTTTCGAACAATACTATTCAAAACCCATTTATTAATATCTTTTCCCGTATTTTGGAAATAATTCGATAAGATTTCAAAAATCAACTTTATGCTTTTAAATTCTTTCTTTTAAATTCACCCAATTCTTCCAAAAGAGATTTGCTTAATATTTCCTACTTTAATTCCAAAAATCCAATTTTATTTATTTCTGGTATCCAACGATACCAAAAATATATTTAGCCTAATTATAGCCTTCAACAAATTCAATCACCAATATAATCATTCACAGATTATCAATAATTCATCACACAACATATGAAACAAATTCATACAACATATGAAACAAATTCATATGATTTGAGGAATCTAGTTGGATCCCTCCAACCTGTTTCCCTGCATCCACAGATGTTAGCACAACAATTAAATACCCATTCCACTTCGAGGTGGAATATCGTGGTATATGGGATTTGTAAAATATCATCCGCTATTATGCGGCGTATAGGGTCTCATCCGCTATATAATGCGGGAAATCAATCACCAAATATATATATATATAGATATACTACTATATCTAATATCATCAATAGATAAATTATCCAATTCATCCAAACACATCCAGAATTTAAATTCAACTTTTTAAATTTAATCGAAAAATTCGATTGAGTGAGAAGATCTCACCTTTTCTTTTATGCAATCACTTCCAACTCATTTCCATTCCGGCTTGTTTCTCCATTTTAGACCTTGTATAAACATTGTATGATTTTTATTAATATTCGAACTAATCGAACAATTCTATTACCATTTTATAATTTTAATTCAACTAATATTTTAATTTCAACTAATACTTTTAACTTTAAACCAATTCCCTTTTAATAAATTGATTTAACTAAAATTAAATTTCCTTTAATAAATTATTATTATTATTTTTATTGACAAAAAATCAATTTTTTGTCACTGGACATACCAACAAAATTTTCTTTATTGTATAATATACATACATATGTGAATCAAATGTTTTACAAACTTACTGTATATATATATATATAATTTCCTTAAAACAGTTCCTAATTGAAATATATACATTTGTAAACTTCTCTGCTTTTCTGATCACCTATACAGTATGAAATTAAAAACTAAAAATAGAATATACCTTACTGGTCATCGTGTACGACAACCTCAGGCATGCTGCTACCGGTCTTCGCTCGCGACCATAGCTAAGATCGCGACATTCAAAGTCCCTGCCTCAATCACAGTCGCCCCATTTGATTTGCCTGCCGCCATTCATCGCCCTGACCCAAATCGAGTTCCAACACTCGAGCAGCCAAGCCCTGATTTTTGACTGCCACGACATCGTACACGAGACACTCGCGATCCACCGGCCTTCCTCCCTCACGCGCACGCCACTGTCCACCTCCATACGCGCGCTCGCATGATAGGGCAACGTGGACTCCATCAATGAACGTACTTGAAAGCTCGAGAGCGAGCAGCCCTTGCTCGAACGCGCCGAGGAACGCACGCGAGGTTGACTAGATACACTGCTCGCGATTCGATTGCGAGCGTTACAATTTGGATTCGAAAAATCAAATTGGGGATGATTGATTTATTTGTGGAGGAGGGTGGAATGAAGTTCAACAGGAGATAAAAGTTTTATTTCTTAGCTCCGCCATTTATTTGATTTATTTTTTTTCTTTCGAAATGTTTTAACTGGGGGAAAGGATAAGGTCGCGTGCAAGGATAAGGATGAACAAGATGTGAAAGCTCGCGTGTTGGAAAAAAAAATCTAGCTACAGTGATTTTGAACTGATGGGAAAAAGTTATGAAGTGAAATAATTTCAGCTGAGGTGATGTAACGCCCCACTCCGAGAGCGTCATTAACAAAGAGTATTATATGGATAATACCGTCTGCTAATGCGGACAATGGAGTATAATGGAAGCGACTATGTGTAATCTTACTTTAACTATCTACTGAACACGTCGAAAAGTGGAATTTATATTTTATTTTTTTCATCTCATGTGGTTCGACATATTCAATAAATACTTAAAGCAAAACTACAATGGCTAAAAGATCTACCAGAACAAAGCATAATAGAAAAATGAACATCATCACAGACCAGCATCAGATAATAAGCAAATAGTCTTAGCACAATACAACATCAAGTACAGATCCAAATATAAAAGTGGGTACAAAGCCACTACTCACACATCTGTGAGTCAAAAGAATATACACAAAATAGTCATAATATCATAGTATCATAAAAGATGGATAACAAGTAAAGCTATCTATAGTCTAGCGGATATATCCAAAGCGGAAGCAACGAAGCAAGCTAAGTCCAAAGCGACCTAACCTGAAACAACTCGGTCTGACCCGAGCATAAAATACTCGGGTCAGGCTAGCTAAACAAATCAGTTAGATAAACTGAATAATAATCATGATAAGATAATGAGGCAACATATAACATAATAATCTCCAAAAGAGAAACATATATCATGGTAATGAAGACCAAAATCTCTCACATAGAGAAGAAACAAACATCTAAGTAGAGATGTATAACAAGCCTCATATCATCGGCATAACATAAGCACAAGTGCCAGTGTAGGCATAAAACAAGTTCCACAAGGTAGTCGTGCTTATATCGTGTGGTTGCATAAAACCATCACCGAATGGCGCTACACGAGGAAATATAAATCACACAGGAAAACATTAGCGTGCTAGTACTGTACTCAATCACACAGGAAATATACCCCAGTGACACACCCATCACTTTAGCTAAGGGGCAACACCTAAAGGAGATAGTCCGAAGACACTATCTAGAAGATGATGAGCCAGAAGGAGACAGTCCGAAGGCAATAAACTCAAGGGAGACAGTCCGAAGACACTATCCCCAAAGGTATCACTCAGGAAACACGTCGTAGTGGTAAAGGCTCGTAGGCCCAGTACTCATTTACCACTAACGGTAGGAATGTGTCACGAACTCTTAGCAAGGAACCCGTAAAGTAGTACCGTGAGTCCCATACCCCAACATTCGCACTAAACAGTTTACTAACCAATCGTAAGCTTCCACACTCAAAGCAGTAAAAAGTTTACCTCATGTCATCGGTAAACTAGGCCAAAAAGCCAAAACGATCAATCGAATAGGTCGGAGATTAATCGGAAAGATAAACGCGCGGATTCATGGTCCGTGTTTTACCTAACCATTTAATCACTTTTCCACTTCGCTCGAAGTGTAGAAGAGTGTATATTTTACTTAGAAAATAGTTGAAGAAAATGGATTTTTAATCGTTTGAAAAGTACCTCTTTAGAAATAGTCTTTGAAATTCTCCTATTATGGAGTAATTAATTTAATATTTAAAATAATACTAAATAATAGTTTCAAAAGCCAATTTGATGGAAAATCACTTTAAAATGATTTATAAAATCCGTGCATGAAATATAGAGACAAATCTCAAAGAAATCGGAAAAACTCAGAAAAATAGTCGAAATTATACCAAGTATAAAATCGCTGAAAATAGGTCGAAGTCACTAGTTCGACGGAAGATTTGAATCTGTAAACCGAGTCCAAATGGTATGAAAATTGGCAGACATGTAGACCAGCATCCCCGCTCCAAATTGCAAAAAGAATCGGGTAATTCCGACTTGAAACGAAGAAACGACATCGTCTCAAAGTCGAACATAAATCACAAAACTCTGCTGTGTCAAAACAGTGCAAATGTCCCACTTCGACGACATGGTCGAAGGGTCATATGAACCCAGATCTTGATGAAAATTTGCAGGAGCATGGTACAATACTCCTACTTTGATATGCAATAAGAGTCGTTCGGTTCCGACTTGAAACGAAGAAATGGAAATGTTTCAAAGTTGGTCCGACGATAACTGAAAATGATCACTATTGTAAAACAGTTTCTGGGTGCTACTTCGGCAATAGAAAAGAAGTATCTAACGCACCCAGTTCTAAACCAAACTATGCAGGTTTGAAGATCTCGACCTCATCTTTCCAACGAGACCAAAATCGATGAAATCCGATATCGGACCCGCTCGCAGCGAAGTCGCGAAGTTGGACGTTTGAACTACAATTAATCAATGTTTTTCAAAACAGTTTCTGGGTGCTACTTCGGCAATAAAACGAAGTATCAAACGCACCCAGATCTTAACCAAATTTTACAAGGTTGAAGATCTCGACCTCATCTTTCCAACGAGACCGAAATCGGTGAAATCTGACATCGGACGAGCCCGGGATGGCGTCGCAAAGTCGGGGTTCTGCACGGAAAACAACGGGAGAAGAGACTAAGGCCTGTAGCTATGCACTAACAGGCCAGAGACGAAAACCCACAATTTTGGCATAGTAAACTTCAAATTCTGGCAAAATGAATAAAATAAAAGTTGTAGCTTAGTTTCTAAGCTTTCCAGAATGACCAAGACCGTCAAATTCTGATCAGGGATGAAAATACTATGACTAAAACAATTCTCAGATCTAAATTCTATATCACTGTCGTTTTGCTCTCGGGATAGTAGTAAGAATGCACAGTTTTGACCTAATTAACTTCAAAATTTCATGAAACTCAAAAATCAAACTTTTAGCCCTATATCTAAGCTTTCCAGAACATCCAAAATTATTACATTTGGATAAGAAACGAGGAACTTATGACCAAAACAATTTCAGGTTTTTATTTTATCAACCTTGTAGTTTGTTGTCAGGTCAGCAACAAACAAACGTGATTTCGACCATTCAAACCTCAAAATCATGCAAAGCTCAAAACATAGATAATCTTAATTCCGACTGCTAATTTAAGATGAATAATCTAATTTTAAGATGAATGAGATATGCTTTCATTTACAAAATAAGCTTTCCGGAACATCAAGAAAATCTTAATTCCGATTTAAGATGAATAAGATATGCTTAATTTACTAACAGCAGTATACTAATTTTAATTTCAGCTAGCATGTATTACAAGAAGAAGATCAACCACTCTTCACTTCAACCCTACAAGTTTCAATCTAATATCAAAACATATATTTCCTAAATTAGGGTTTAGGAATTTATGAAATTGAAGAGGAGAAGAGATGGAGAAGATGAAGATGGAGAAGATGAAAATGGAGCTTACCTTAGCTTCTCTTTGAATTTGGAGCACGAATTTGAAGTTTGCAATTGAATCTAGGGTTTTGAATTTTAATTTCTCTTTCCTCTCCCCATTTTCAGTTGCTTGAGTGTTTAAGAAAATAGAAATGAAGTGAAGAGGAGAGGAGAGGGGCTGAACTAACTTATATGATGAGTTGGGTCAAACTCAAACCCAAAAAGCCCAACAGAAAATAGCAAAATTCAACCTACTCCAAACATATCGAAGTTTATACTCAAAAAAGTCGCAAATGCTATTTTGGACTCAATGGAAGTGGTCCCGAGTCCTAATTCGACCGTTTTCAAAAAGTAGCTTTTCGGACTTAAATCCAATTAACGACGATATATTTAAATAAAAATATTTAAATATAAAATCGTAAAATATGCGGGTTGTTACAGATCTCCCCTCCTTAACAAAATTGCGTCCACGCAATTCCTAGAGAAGAATTTGCAACAACTACATACTTACAACCAAGAAGACAAGAAAAATAAGCTTGAGATAAAAAGATATTCTCACCATTGCAAAGCAAAGATAGAAAACCCGGATAGGATCGCTCGATAAACTCTCTGGTTTCCCAAGTACAGTCATTGGGATTAGCGGACCATTGAACTTTAATGAGCGGCACGTCCTTGTTTCGAAGGTGTCTCACCTTCGAGGCAAGTATGCGAATAGGCTGCTATACAATAGATAAATCTGGTGAGATCTCAAGCCCTTGCAAATCAGGAGAGTCAATAACAGAATCCGATTCTCGGAGACACTTCCGAAGCTGAGAGACGTGAAACACGTTGTGAACTCTGGATAGATGAGCTAGAAGTGAAACTCTATAAGCCACATGGCCAATACGTTCAGTAATAGGAAATGGTCCTACAAAGCGAGGAGCCAATTTCCCTGTCTCACTGAAGCGCATAACCCCTTTAAAAGGAGAAACACGAATAAAGACAAGATCACCAACCGAGAACTCGAGAGGCTTCCTACGGTTATCCACGTAGGATTTCTTGCGGCTTTGTGCCTCTTTCATTCTCTGCCGAATAAGAACAATCTTCTCAGAAGAATCATGAACAAACTCCAAACCAAGAATAAGCTTCTCCCCGGATTCTAACCAACAATAAGGTGATCGACATGGCCTTCCGTATAAGGCTTCGAAAGGAACCATACCGGTACTGGACTGAAAACTATTGTTGTAGGAGAACTCTACAAGGGGTAGATGATCCTCCCAACTACCTCCAAAATGAAGAATACAAATACGGAGGAGATCCTCTAAGATACGATTCACCCGTTCAATCTGTCCATTAGACTATGGATGATAAGCTGTGCTGAAATTAAGCTTTGTTCCCAAAGCATGCTGAAGACTCTTACAGAAATGACTAGTGAATAAAGGATCACGGTCGCTCACAATCGAACTAGGAACACCGTGAAGTCTCACGATTTCCTTGATAAATAACTTAGCCAAAAGAGAAGCAGTCCTATTAGATTTAATAGGAACAAAATGAGCTGACTTGGTGAGGCGATCGACAATAACCCAAATGCTAGAATGGCCCGATCTCGTACGAGGTAGGCCATCAATGAAATCCATCGAAATCTGATCCCATTTCCACAATGGAATCTCTAGAGGCTGAAGGAGACCAGAAGGGCGCTGATGTTCGGCTTTAATACGCTGACAAGTCATGCAATTTCTCACATAACTCGCCACATCGCGCTTTATGCCTTCCCAATAATAAAGGTGATGCATATCGGCATACATCTTACTACTGCCAGGATGAATAGTATACTTAGAACGATGACAGTCATCAAGAATGTCATGCCTAAGTGTAGAATCAAAAGGTAGAACAAGATGGTTCTTCTTGCGAAGACACCCATGAAGATCAATGTTGAAATCCCGCAACGCCTTATCACGGGGTTCGGTCTCACAAAGTTGAATAAGATGCACAAGATCAGGATCACGCCGCTGAGCATCGGCAATACGATCCAATAAAGAGGGTCGATCTTCCAAACTGAATAATACCACTAGAGAATCAGAGGATGGAGCTCGATCACGAATATCACAAAAAGATAGAGTCTCAAGAATATCCCATTCGGGATGCATCATAGAAATGACAGCCGAATGACTACGACTGAGCGCATCAGCAACACGATTACCCTTACTAGGGGTATATTGGATATCAAAGTCATAGGAGGCAAGAAACTCGAGACAACGCTATTGCCTCATATTGAGTTCCTTCTGAGTGAACAAATACTTCATGGATTTATGATTGGTATAGAGAATGAAACGCTCGCCTAAAAAAATAGTGTTGCCAAATCTTCAAGGCGAAGACAATGGCGGCTAACTCAAGATCATGAGTGGCATAGCGAACCTCATTCGGACGCAGTTGCCTAGAAGCATAAGCAACTACCCGATCCTTCTGCATAAGCATGACACCGAGACCACTACCACAAGCATCGGTGTAGACAAAAAGATCATGATTCCCCTCGGGAACCACATGAATAGGAGCATTAGTGAGAAGTTCCATTAATGTCTGAAAGGAAGCTTCACACTTATCGGACCAAATATAACGAATGTCTTTCCGAGTAAGGCTGGTGAGAGGAAGCACAACACGGGAAAAATCCTTAATGAACCGATGGTAATAACCCGCCAATCCAAGGAAACTACGAATCTCATGAACATTCTCATGCCTCTTCCAATTCTGGATAGCTTCGATCTTTGAGGGATCGACCGAAATGCCATCGGAAGATACAACATGGCCTAAGAACTTAACCTTATTCTCCCAAAAATGGCACTTGGAGAATTTGGCTTTAAGCTGAAGGTGATGAAGAGTACTCAAGACAATTCTCAAGTGATTAGCATTCTCGGCTTCAGACTTAGAATAAACAAGAATATCGTCAATGAACAAAAGGATGAACTTATCGAGATATTCCCGGAATACTCGATTCATAAGATCAACAAAGAAAGCAGGAGTAGTAGGGCAGACACGGTAACCTTCCTTCTTGCAATAATGGCAGAAGAGAGGCTTAGGACAAGCTCGAATCATATGATTAGGAGAACCACAATTGAAACACTTACGAATGGAAGGTGTTCCAGCAGACTTAGAGTTAGAACCAGATTCAACGGGCTTCTTCTTCTTAGAAGGGAGAAATCCCTGCTTATGAAATGGAACTCTTCTTATTGGGGTTCTTGCGAACCTCAACATCATCACCACTATCACACTCCTTCTCGATGGCCTCGAGATGAAGTGCCGAATCAACTAACTCCTCAAAAATAAGCTGGAGCATTAAAGACGTCTTAAGATATTTCTTAAGACCAGAGACAAACTTCATATTCTTCTTATAAGAAGTGCTAATGAATTCAAGACCATACTTAGATAAGGCCTCAAATGATGCAACATATTCCTAACTTATCTATCCAATGTCATGAGGAAAGGGCTTTGTAATATTTGAAGCATACTAGGATGTATTGTACTAAGTGTTACTGTTCTATGTTTATTATACATAGTTCTGAACCTCGCTCTGATACCAAGCTGTAACGCCCCACTCCGAGAGCCTCATTAACAAAGAGTATTATATGGATAATACCGTCTGCTAATGTGGACAATGGAGTATAATGGAAGCGACCATGTGTGATCTTACTTTAACTATCTACTGAACACGTCGAAAAGTGGAATCTATATTTTATTTTTTTCATCTCATGTGGTTCGACATATTCAATAAATACTTAAAGCAAAACTACAATGGCTAAAAGATCTATCAGAACAAAGCATAATAGCAAAATGAACATCATCACAGACCAGCATCAGATAATAAGCAAATAGTCTTAGCACAATACAACATCAAGTACAGATCCAAATATAAAAGTGGGTACAAAGCCACTACTCACACATCCGTGAGTGAAAAGAATATACACAAAATAGTCATAATATCAGAGTATCATAAAGGATGGATAACAAGTAAAGCTATCTATAGTATAGCGGATATATCCAAAGCGGAAGCAACGAAGCAAGCTAAGTCCAAAGCGACCTAACCTGAAACAACTCGGTCTGACCCGAGCATAAAATACTCGGGTCAGGCTAGCTAAACAAATCAGTTAGATAAACTGAACAATAATCATGATAAGATAATGAGGCAATATATAACATAATAATCTCCAAAAGGGAAACATATATCATGGTAATAAAGACCAAAATTTCTCACATAGAGAAAAAACAAACATCTAAGTAGAGATGTATAACAAGCCTCATATCATCGGCATAACATAAGCACAAGTGCCAGTGTAGGCATAAAACAAGTTCCACAAGGTAGTCGTGCTTATATTGTGTGGTTGCATAAAACTATCACCGAATGGCGCTACACGAGGGAATATAAATCACACAGGAAAACATTAGCGCGCTAGTACTATACTCAATCACACAGGAAATATACCCAGTGACACACCCATCACTTTAGCTAAGGGGCAACACCTAAAGGAGATAGTCCTAAGACACTATCTAGAAGATGATGAGCCAGAAGGAGACCTCCCAAAGGCAATAAACTCAAGGGAGACAGTCCGAAGACACTATCCCCAAAGGTATCACTCAGGAAACACGCCGTAGTGGTAAAGGCTCGTAGGCCCAGTACTCATTTACCACTAACGGTAGGAATATGTCACGAACTCTTTGCAAGGAACCCGTAAAGTAGTAACGTGAGTCCCATACCCCAACGTTCGCACTAAACGGTTTACTAACCAATCGTAAGCTTCCACACTCAAAGCGGTAAAAAGTTTATCTCATGTCATCGGTAAACTAGGCCAAAAGGCCAAAACGATCAATCGAATAGGTCGGGGACTAATCGGAAAGATAAACGCGCGGATTCATGGTCCGTGTTTTACCTAACCATTTAATCACTTTTCCACTTCGCTCGAAGTGTAGAAGAGTGTATATTTTACTTAGAAAATAGTTGAAGAAAATGGATTTTTAATCGTTTGAAAAGTACCTCTTTAGAAATAGTCTTTGAAATTCTCCTATTATGGAATAATTAATTTAATATTTAAAATAATACTAAATAATAGTTTCAAAAGCCAATTTGATGGAAAATCACTTTAAAATGATTTATAAAATCCATGCATGAAATATAGAGACAAATCTCAAAGAAATCGGAAAAACTCAGAAAATAGTCGAAATTATACTAAGTATAAAATCATTGAAAATAGGTCAAAGTTACTAGTTCGACGGAAGATTTGAATCTGCAAACCGAGTCCAAATGGCATGAAAATTGGCAGACATGTAGAACAACATCCCCGCTGCAATATGCAAAAATAATCGGGCAATTCCGACTTGAAACGAAGAAAGGGCGTCTTCTCAAAGTCGGACAAAAATCACAAAACTCTGCTGTGTCAAAACAGTGCATATGTCCCATTTCGACGACATGGTCGAAGGGTCATATGAACCCAGATCTTGATGAAAATTTGCTGGAGCATAGTACAGTACTACTACTTTGATATGCAATAAGAATTGTTCGGTTCCGACTTGAAACGAAGAAATGGCAATGTTTCAAATTTGGACCGACGATAATTGAAAATGATCACTATTGTAAAACAGTTTCTGAGTGCTACTTCGGCAATAGAAAAAAAGTATCTACCGCACCCAGATCTAAACCAAACTATGTTGGATTGAAGATCTCTACCTCATCTTTCCAACGAGACCAAAATCGATGAAATCCAACATCGGACCCGCTCGCAGCGAAATCGCGAATTGGACGTTTGAACTACAATTAATCAATGTTTTTCAAAACAGTTTCTGGGTGCTACTTCGGCAATAAAACGAAGTAACAAACGCATCCAGATCTTAATCAAATTTTACAGGGTTGAAGATCTCGACCTCATCTTTCCAACGAGACCAAAATCGATGAAATCCGATATTGGACGAGCCCGGGATGGCGTCGCAAAGTCGGGGTTCTGCGCTGAAAACAACGGGAGAAAAGAGACTAAGGCCTGTAGCTATGCACTAACAGGCTAGAGACGAAACCCACAATTTTGGCATAGTAAACTTCAAATTCTGGCAAAATGAATAAAACAAAAGTTGTAGCTTAGTTTATAAGCTTTCTGGAATGACCAAGACCGTCAAATTCCGATCAGGGATGAAAATTCTATGACTAAAACAATTCTCAGATCTAAATTCTATATCACTGTCGTTTTGCTCTCGGGATAGTAGTAAGAATGCACATTTTTGACTAAATTAACTTCGAAATTTCATAAAACTCAAAACACGGAACTTTTAGCACTATATCTAAGCTTTCCAGAACATACAAAATTATTGGATTTGGATAAGAAACGAGGAACTTATGGACAAAACAATTTCAGATTTTTATTTTATCAACCCTGTAGTTTGTTGTCAGGTCAGCAACAAACAAACGTGATTTCGACCATTCAAACCTCAAAATCATGCAAAGCTCAAAACATAGAAGTTATAGACTACAAAATAAGCTTTCCGGTACATCAAGAAAATCTTAATTCCGATTTAAGATGAATGAGATATGCTTAATTTACTAACATCAATATACTAATTTTAATTTCAGCTAGCATGTATTACAAGAAGAAGATCAACCACTCTTCACTTCAACCCTACATGTTTCAATCTAATATCAAAACAAGTATTTCTTAAATTAGGGTTTAGAAATTTCTGAAATTGAAGAGGAGAAGAGATGGAGAAGATGAAGATGGAGCTTACCTTAGCTTCTCTTTGAATTTGGAGCACGAATTTGAAGTTTGCAATTGAATCTAGGGTTTTGAATTTTAATTTCCCTTTCCTATCCCCATTTTCAGTTGCTTGAGTGTTTAAGAAAATAGAAATGAAGTGAAGAGGAGAGGAGAGGAGCTGAACTAGGTTATATGATGAGTTGGGTCAAACTCAAACCCAAAAAGCCCAACAGAAAATAGCAAAATTCAACTTACTCCAAACATATCGAAGCTTATACTCAAAAAAGTCGCAAATGCTATTTTGGACTCAATGAAAGTGGTCCCGAGTCCTAATTCGACCATTTGCAAAAAGTAGATTTTCGGACTTAAATCCGATTAACGACGATATATTTAAATAAAAATATTTAAATATAAAATCGTAAAATATGCGGGTTGTTACAGGTGACTAGGATATAAATGTATATATTTAAATCGAATTCGAATCGTCTCAATAAACACACTCAAAATCTTGACTTCCTATCGAGGCGTGCCGCTAGGCGTTTATAATGTTAAACCCCTATTTCGAACACAATGGAAAAGGTTTCGAGTCCAAATTTGCTCGTATGGAGAAGATAACTTTTGGAACCAGTTATTAAATTAAATTTGGATAAAATTTTCAGCGCGTTTACATATCGTATGCTCACACAACAACTCCAATCACTACGAAAATTGAAATCCGATAATAAGACACTATTACGGATCCAATGGAACTAGTTTCGTCGAATTCCGAGACTGTGCCTCGGAAAGCTATTTTTAAATATAGATTTAACGATGAAATTTCAAAACTGAACAAAACAGTTTCAAATTAAATTCTGAAAGTTCCATTACCTTCAATATCATAAATATGAATTTTCTAAGCCTTGAAAATATTTTTAATCAGCTTAAAACTGAAGATTTAAAATTTTACCCAACTTCATATAATTAAATTCAATAATTAAATTGCCAAATTCATTCTGATATTCGAATTTCAAATTAAACTAACTTCCAGATATTTAAAATCAATTAAATATTCTGATTTCCAATGTCAAAAATTCAGGGTCGTCACATTCTTCCCCCCTTAAAAGAATTTCGTCCCGAAATTACAAGTTAAGAAGAATGCTTCATCCCATTTATCATTTTCCAAACATTTCCATAGTTTCAAGCAACTTTATTTTACTTCACAATTCAAATTTAAATTTAAATTCAAATTTTAAATTATCCAAAATTTCTCAAAAATTTCCTAACTCTCGAAATTTTCGAAAAATTTCGCCAGCGTCTCCTTTGCGCGGCTAACTTGGTACAACTACAAAATGTCCTTACGGACTCCCAAATTCCAAAAGAAAACAAAATGCCAAGTGGCCAAACCAGAATCCCATCAAATTTCATACTGAAATTTTAAATACATACCTTTTGTTGAGCGAATTAATTTTTATCTTCGAAATCAAAAATCCAATTCACTTATCCTTTATAACCCCTGTATATTTTACTTAACAATAATATCCAATTACAACATTCAAAAATCTTTTTGCACGTTTATATTTTGATTTATGTCCACTTATTCACAATAACCATTTTACAACTTCCCGTTTAATCTTCATTCACTTATTAACTTAGAATATTTCCTCAATTCTAAATTTTACTTAAGAATTTCACCATTTCTTAAGTTCAATATGAGTATTTACATACTTCTTATATTTATTTTCACTTCACTAACAAAGTTGTATATTCATTTCCATTCAACTTTGCATTTTCAATTCCATTTGAATTCAATTTACTTTATCTCAAATTCAAATTTGAAATCATTTGTTGTTAAGTGAAATTTTCCAAAAATTTCAAAATTTTTCAAACTCCCAAAATTTTCAGAAAATTTTGACGGAGTCTCCTTTGTACGGAGAAGCTTTTGCAATTTGACAAGAGATATAAATATATATACATCGACCCACTCGGTCGAAAAAAAAACAGTTCATATTTCCTATTTTTATTGCGTAGGTGTACCTTTATTAGCATTTTAAGCAAAGCGGCTCATTATTTTTAGCTATTTGCGCGCTCAAATCGAGCCAAACGGCTTTCAAAAACCTGTACTTACTCAATTTAAACACGTAAGTGACATATATAGGAAATTCATTTACATTTCACTTATTCTCAACAGTAAACACATAGTTTTCATAAGCAATAATACACTCAAAATAATTCCCATAAGCAATTTATATGGTTTCGATACAAATTAAATTTCTTACAACTATATCACACATCATTTCTATTCACAAGTGATTTACAACTCACTTTCATTTCAATTGATTCAAAAATCAATTTTTATTTTCTTTTAATAACTCATAGAATTTTATATAACCTCGTTTGCGTCAAACAACAACCATTTATATGCAAGTTCAACGATATTCACTTAATAGAATATCCATTCTAGTTTATAACTAATTTAAATTGATACCAACTCAATTTATTTTAATTCCACTTCATTTCCAATTGATTCCATTCAATTCAATTTGCATTCCGTATTCACATTCGGTTTATTTCATTAATCCAAACAAATTTCATTCAAAAACCATTTCAAAAAACTCGACAATAACGCTTTTGTCCAAATATTTCTTAAGTCATTTCAACTCAAAACTCAAGTTATATTTTCCTTGTAAACAATTTCCAATTTAAATCTTTGATTTGATTTTTTCATTTATCAAATCCATTCCATCTACTAATTTAAATCAATTAGTATATTCACTTATCCTTTTTAAATTTCAAATTTCCATATTCAATTCATCCTGAATTTACTTTATCAATAACAAGGAAATTTCAATTTATTTCTACTACTTACTTGAATTTATATGCAAATTCAAACCATTTCCAAATTTAGCTCACAACTCAACTTTAATTTAACTAATTCAACTTCCAATTCATTATTTCATGAATTAATAAATTTTGAAGTTAGTTTACTCAAATTCAATCCATTTTATTTTATTTTTTTCCAAATTTGGATTTTTCTTCAACTTGATTCAAATCAAATCTCATTTCATTATTCAATTTCCAATTGATTTATTTACAAATGTAACCTCATTTGTTCATTCACAAATTCATTCCTTTTCAATTTGAATCTTATTCCAATCAAATTTTCAAATATTTTTATAAGTTATCAAACTTATTTACATTCCATAATATTTTAAAGAAATTCCAGAGTCTTTTAAACAATATTTCAAAATTATTTCTTGGAATCAATTATATCCTTTCAAAATATTTTCCCAAATATTTTTAAATTTCAAACCCCACTAGATTCCATATCCAACTCAAAAATACTTCTCAAATAATTATTTTCCAGACTTTTGAAATCCATTTTCAAATCAAAGGAATTTAATCTCTTGAATTTTCAATCTGAATCCTTTAATCCGTATTGCAAAAATTACTCTGGCACTTTATTTCAATTTATAGAACTCATTTATAAATTCACATTACCAATTTCATTCCATTAATGAATTTATTTTCAAATACTTCTCTGGAATTCTATTTCAAATTATAAATCACATTTACAATTTACATTTACAAATCTCATTTCTATATGAACTCATTTCCTTATACTTTCAATTCATATTTATAAATTTCATTTGTTAAATGAGTTTATCTCCAAATCTTTGGTTATACCATTATTTTTTATTCCATTTCCATATAACAATGATAATAATTCAATATTATCTCTTTCTAACAACCAAGCAACCATATACAATAATAATTTACGGAAAATGATTTCTTTTCTATACAAAAATAATTTTGGGCAAAATTATTTCATTTACCCTATTTAAAAAAAATACTGTGTCAGTTTATCTTGTTTAAAAGTTTAGAAACCCCTATCGATTACAGATGGCCAAACTACACCGACCAGAATCTATAAACAATCAACCGATAAGTCAACACAATATAAAACAAATTTTTGTATTCACTAACAAATACGCGCTCATATCTATTATTACACTCATACTCATTCTAGAGTACTACTGACTCTATCTCTAATGAGTAACACCCAACAGAGCTAGGGTTGTCGCTTAACCAATTGCTCTGATACCACATTGTAACGATACGATCTTTCGACGCTCGAAAGTCGACATTAATATGTCCACTGTATCAAATGCCGCACAATCGAATGCCGGAAAACCGAATCATTAGGGTTAAAAAGAAGAGGTAGAAGAAGACAGAAGAAAAGTAAACAACAACAATATCAGAATCTCACATTCGCAGCGGAATAATATATAATGGATGAATGAATAATCTTTATAACAAAGAACTATATCAGTTTATAAAATACATCATCAGAGTTTACAACAACAACACACACCACTGGACAGTTATATAAACTAGTCCACATAACATAATACACGGCGGAATAATACTAGTATAAGTGATACGTCTCGCTATCCAGCTCGCCTCTAGATCTCCACAGCAACTTCTGAATTCTAGAATGACCTGATATCCTGACTCTAGGCTGCCCGTGTGGAAAATTATGGGCACCCATAGTTTAGAAAGGGAACAATAAACTTCAGGTCAGTCATGGGACTGGTGTGAGACCTTAAAAACAGTTATTTTCACAAAGAAAATAAAAGAATTTCGCAATGCTTTTGGAAAATGAAACTACCATAAGACCTCCCACCACACACACAATGCAATCGCATACTTGGAGGAGATTTCTTCTTATGATAATCAAATATGCTTAATACGAGAAAACTCTTTTGATATTATTACTAGTGCATAGTGAAAAACATTTCGAAAATATAATATTAATCTTAGCCAGCATAGGTACCATTATACTATGCCTACTATAGTTACCATTTTAAATGGCAGGTTCTACAACTAAAACCGTACAAGGCTCATATTGTTTCTTTGGATTTTCCAACAAATGGTCAGGCTAAGGAGCTTCCTACTGCCACATGGGTACGCCTCTAGAGGGACGTCCCGAGAACCTACCTGGCTCTCTGCCAACACAAGGTCAGTTACCCCCTTCCCGGGTAGTAAACCTGAGATAAGCCACCCCCGGTCGTTTGCGACCTTTATCCGATGGCCCTCGATCACAAAGCAACAATCACACAGTAAATGAGATTGGAGCAACCACACAGGTAAAATATCTGGGACCATACCATGATACCACCTTTTTCCAAAAGGAATGGACATACCCTAGGGGAGCTACCCCTGAAACCTTGCCGCATCTTTCCTGTTTCGACCATTTCCGGGGTGTGAGGTCCGATGAGGTCTCGTCCACAAAGCTACGCTTCTTCACAAAGCCATGCTTTGATCAATAAATGATCAGAAACACACAGCAACACTTAGCATGCCACACTACCAAATTGGGAGTATATCACTGATAACCTTCAACTACATAACCTCTGAGCTCGTACGTCTCAGAGAAGGGTGTTAAGCTAAGAGAATAAATCTCCGCCACCAAACAGAAATGTATTTGAAAGAAATCAGCTTTATATCTCAAAGTGTAATGTCAGACATACAACCATACGAGTCTGTTCTGGGTTCGAACAGAACCGAAGGCACTTCCAAATAAGGAAGAAGCCCTTGCAAATCCGGGTATCCACAATCCTGATCGGACTCCCCATCACATATGGAGGTCTCTATACCGGAGCAACTCAGTGCAGAGACAATCGATAGGTTATCTTATCGTTCTCCCCGGTCTTTAACCCCGGTCTTCAATTGCAATCCATAACGTCGTATCATTATTCGTAATGGGTTATATGACACAAAGTCCGCTCTCGGCTAAACCGAATAATGTGCGCTTGTTTTAAAAACAAATTCAAATGCCTTTCAAAGGCAAATATTGATAGTCGGTTATGTAACTATCTACAACATTCACAGCAATCAACCAATTTAAATAATTTTCCCAAATTATTAAATTTAAAAATATATTTGCAAGATATATATTTTCCACACTTCATCACTTTGAAAACCAATTTCAAATCACTTTTCCACACTTCATCACTTTGAAAACAAATTTCAAATCACTTTTCCACTGTGAAATTAAATTTTCAAATATCCACTTATATACGTTTTTTTTCAAATATTCACTTTCAACCCCCAAATCAAATTTCAAATTGATTTCTAAATTTATTTCAACATCGAATCAAATTTCAAATTGATTCTTCCATTTATTTCAAATACCAAATCAATTTTACAAATGATTCCCAAGTCTATTTTCAGTAGAACAGAACATTTGCAAATTGATTTCTAAGTTTATTTCCAAATAACAAACCATTTGCAAATTTATTTTTGAATTTATTTCCAAATACCAAATCATTCTACAAATCGATTTCCAAATTTATTTCAACACAAAATCCATTTTCATTCAACACCAAATAAATTTTCATATCGATTTCCCAAAGATTTATTTTCAAATACCAAATCAATTTTCAAATTGATTTTTAAAAATTTATCACCTTTTAAACAAATCCCTTTATTCTTTCCAAATTATTTAAAATTCCATTTTCAATAAATTCTTCAACTTTCGAACAATACTATTGAAAACCCATTTATTAATATCTTTTCCCATATTATGGAAATAATACGATAAGATTTCAAAAATCAACTTTATGCTTTTAAATTCTTTCTTTTAAATTCACCCAATTCTTCCAAAAGAGATTTGCTTAAAATTTCCTACTTTAATTCCAAAAATCCAATTTTATTTATTTCTGTTATCCAACGATACCAAAAATACATTCGGCTAAATTATAGCCTTCAACAAATTCAATCACCAATATAATCATTCACAGGTTATCAATAATTCATCACACAACACATGAAACAAATTCATACAACATATGAAACAAATTCATATGATTTGAGGAATCCAGTTGGATCCCTCCAACTTGTTTCCCTACATCCACAGATGTTAGCACAATAATTAAATACCCATTCCACTTCGAGGTGGAATATCGCGGTATATGGGATTTGTAAAATATCATCCGCTATTATGCGGTGCATAGGGTCTCATCCGCTATATAATGCGGGAAATCAATCACCAAATATATATATATATATATATATATATATATATCCTACTATATCTAATATCATCAATAGATAAATTATCCAATTCATCCAAACACATCCAGAATTTAAATTCAACTATTTAAATTTAATCAAAAAATTCGATTGAGTGAGAAGATCTCACCTTTGCTTTTATGCAATCACTTCCAACTCATTTCCATTCCGGCTTGTTTCTCCATTTTAGACCTTGTATAAACATTGTATGATTTTTATTAATATTCGAACTAATTGAACAATTCTATTACCATTTGATAAATTTAATTCAACTAATAATTTAATTTCAACTAATACTTTTAACTTTAAACCAATTACTTTTTAATAAATTGATTTAACTAAAATTAAATTTCCTTTAATAAATTATTATTTTTATTTTTATTGACAAAAAATCAATTTTTTTCCATTGGACATACCAACAAAATTTTCTTTGCTGTATAATATACATACATATGTGAATCAAATGTTTTACAAACTTACTGTATATATATAATTTCCTTCAAACAGTTCCTAATTGAAATATATATATTTGTAAACTTCTCTGCTTTTCTGATCACCTATACAGTACGAAATTAAAAACTAAAAATAGAATATACCTTACAGGTCATCGCGTACGACAACCTCAGGCATGCTGCTACCGTTCTTCGCTCGCGACCATAGCTAGGATCGCGACATTCAAAGTCGATGCCTCAATCACAGTCGCCCCATTCGATTTGCCTGCCGCCATTCATCACCGTGACCCAAATCGAGTTCCAACACTCGAGCAGCCAAGCCTTGATTTTTGAATGCCACGACATCGTACATGAGACACTCGCGATCCACCGGCCTTCCTCCCTCATGCACGCACCACTGTCCACCTCCATACGTGCGCTCACATGATAGGGCAACGTGGACTCCATCGATGAACATACTTGAAAGCTCGAGAGCGAGCAGCCCTTGCTCGAACACGCCGAGGAACGCACGCGAGGTTGACTAGAACCACTGCTCGTGATTCGATTGCGAGCGTTACAACTTGGATTCGAAAAATCGATTTGGGGATGATTGATTTATTTATGGAGGAGGGTGGAACGAAGTTCAACAGGAGATAAAAGATTTATTTCTTTGCTTCGCCATTTATTTGATTTATTTTTTCCTTTCGAAATGTTTTAACTAGGGGAAAGGATAAGGTCGCGTGCAAGGATAAGGATGAACAAAATGTGAAAGCTCGTGTGTTGGAAAAAAATCTAGCTACAGTGATTTGGAACTGATGGGAAAAGATTATGAAGTGAAATAATTTCAGCTGAGGTGACTAGGATATAAATGTATATATTTAAATCGAATTCGAATCATCTCAATAAACACACTCAAAATCTTGACTTCCTATCGAGGCGTGCCGCTAGGCGTTTATAATGTTAAACCCCTATTTCGAACACAATGGAAAAGGTTTCGAGTCCAAATTCGCTCGTATGGAGAAAATAGATTTTTGAACCAGTTATTAAATTAAATTTCGATAAAATTTTCAGCGCGTTTACATATCATATGCTCACACAACAACTCCAATCACTACGAAAATTGAAATCCGATAATAATACACTATTACGGATCCAATGGAACTGGTTTCATCGAATTTCGAGACTATGCCTCGGAAAGCTATTTTTAAATATAGATTTAACGATGAAATTTCAAAACTGAACAAAACAGTTTCAAATTCAATTCTGAAAGTTCCATTACCTTCAGTATCATAAATATGAATTTTCTAAGCCTTGAAAATATTTTTAATCAGCTTAAAACTGAAGATTTAAAATTTTACCCAACTTCGTATAATTAAATTCCATAATTAAATTGCCAAATTCATTCTGATATTCGAATTTCAAATTAAACTAACTTCCAGATATTTAAATCAATTAAATATTCTGATTTCCAATGTCAAAAATTCAGGGTCATCACACAAATGCAGTTGAAATATAATGAGCCATATTGATAAGAATAACATCATTAATTTAAATTATTGAAATTAGTGTAAAAGATTCACCATTTAATGTACTCGAGTTGGTTCGGATTTTACTCATAAAATTATCGACTATATTGACTTTGTGTATTGGTACGTATGTGTTGAAACAGAAAATTCTAAATAATGATTTAGAGTAAACTGTTTTTATATAATAACAAAAGTGTCTCAAAGTCAGTGGAAGATATATTGAGTTTGTGAGTTTTTGAATACGATCCATGAACGGATATGGAAGTATTATTCAGAAAAGCATCAAAATTAAATAAATGTTTTAATAAAAATATCAAATAGTTTGACAATCAATCAAAATGCAGAGGAAGCGTCTTCTCATAAGGAGTGTTAAAAAGTACATTGATATTTCTAAACTATAAGTAAACAACACGTTGCTGATTTTTAACAATGTACTTATGTTAAAATCAGTCTCAGTTGTTTTAATACTCAACGTTGGATTTACGAATAATATCTTTTATAGTAAGTGTAAATGATATTGGGAAAGTTGCAAATGATATGCAAGGACACCTTATTAAAATGTTTAATACCGAACAGTAAGATGGATTCTTCATGTATTAGCAAAAGGAATTATCATACATGTTATGTCGTCTGCGATGTCATGATTTGTTTATGTATTTGATACATTAAGCAAATATCAAATTCAAATTGATGTTACTAAATGGTTGTTTGAAGTATTCTCATGTATTTATGAAACACTAGAGCTTTGTTTACAGAAACAACAAACTCCTTGTGAAGGTGTGTTTAAACTCAAACTTCCGTAAGTGGTTTTGAGAATAATATGTCAATAATAAATTCAAGTTAAGTTTCTTTAAGTTAGAAATGTTCCAAATGAAAGACCGTGGCAGATTCATGAAAAAGACTAAGTACATTGCCTTGAATAGTGTCGCAATAAAAGCAATGTATATAAATATAAATGCACAAATTTATAACCGAGCCGAAGGTGATTCCAAATGTTGATAATCCCATAACATTGTTATATGATAACAATGTCACGATATGGTTTGTAACAGAACTTAAAGCTCAATATAAGTCAAGACATATACTCTGAATTATTTCACATACTAAAGATAGAATATCAACATCAGAGAGAGTTGATTGAAAAAGTAGAAATTTGAAACATAATTACATACTCGTTCATTGAGGAACTAATCCAATTGGTTTTGAAAAAACCAATTAGAGAAGTTGGAATGAGATTCCAGAATTGACCCCAAGTGCAAGTGGGAGATTGATATAGTTAGGAGTGTGGCCTAGTGGAAATTATGTAATTCGTTACAAATATCTAACTCGATAACCAATCCTGTTCGAAATAAAAGGCATTTTCTTTCTATTATATACCTTATATAATGTGTTATATATTAGTTAATTTAATTAAAAGTGTATTTAATAGAAAATCCATAAACGATATTGTTATCCCGCCTCTTGGCAAGGCCAGGACACCAAGGAGTTGGATTCCAAATGTCGTTTGTCATGGATATCGTTGAATTTTGACCGAGTCCGGATCAAGTCCCAATCGATGAGACATGATCGGGAAAATAAAGCAAATTAACGCTCCAAGTTTCAGATCGATCCGAGTTCATATGCTCGAGTTATGATGGATGCAAGGCAAAGGGGAGAGCATCTTTTCGTATCCATCAGGAAGCATCAGTTCGTATCGATCGAAGTTAAGCATGCTTCGAATCCATCGAATTCGACTCGATGGAATTCATATCAGTCAGCCCGGCCCAGATTTCGTATCCATCGCTATGGATGATTTCGCATCCATCGATCGCATGTCAATCAGGATGATTAAGTCCACACAGTTATAAGCCCCGTATCGATAGAACCTTCAGCCAGAAAGACTTGCTCGTATCCATCAATAAGCCACCTGGTTCGTAACGATCGCTTAATGTCTACTTCGTATCCATCGACCAGTGCCTACTTCGTATCCATCAGTCAATGTTTGCTTCGTATTCATGGATGAAGTCTTACTCGAATCCATCAGGTCAACCGGCTTGGATAACGTGTCATCTCTCGAAGGAAACGAGGCGAAATACAGGGAGTCGAGGCAGTCAACACGGAGCAAATATCGGATCGAGGCGAAGCGCGCGAACCACGTCATCCCTTGATGCGAATGCGCCGAGATGTATGGAGTCGACGCGGTCGATTCGGAGTGAAGACCGGATCGAGGCGAAGTGTGCATTCCACGTCTTCACAGAAGCGCGTGATACCATCGATTCGAAGCCTTCAACTCAGAGAAATGGATTCGAACCAGACAGCCTAGCGAAGAACATCGCCTCGTATCGATGATATCTCTCAATCCACTGATCCAAATACCATGAAATTTTAACTGAAGGTTGCACACATACCAAGGAACATCTCCACAAATTTTGAGCTCAATTGGAAGTAATCTTGATCGATACGAAATGATTTCGTATCGATCACAGATTGACTTGAAACTCTCTGGAAGTGGTCGAATGGGTTCCCTCACGTGTCAGGCCAAGTTTCCCGGAGTTTGAGCGAAATCTAAGCCTCCTACGCCTATAAATAGAGCCCCAGAATCAACGGAAAAAGGATCTTTTTTCTCTAAAGCGTCCAGACTCTGCCGGATTGAGATTTGCATCCTACCTTTGCTGTCAATTTCGAATTCTAAACTATAATCCGCTGTTCATTGCTGTAAACGCTTATAATCATTGAAAGAGAATCAATAAAAAACGTCAAAACTTCATAGTGGACGTAGGCTATACGCCGAACCACTCTAAACTGCTTGTCTGTGCATTTTACATTCCTGTTTGTTGGAGTTTTTGTTAGATAATCTCTGTTTTACATTTATAATCTTCATTTTATCTCTTCAAACAACTCCCGAAGAGTGTTGTGCCCATTTTTGGTACAAACACTTTGGTGCTTTCATCGAGAAAACCAGCTTTTTCTCCTGCTCATTGGATCTGCCGTCGATACCGGATTGCACAAATCCAAGAGGAAGATCTAGATATCCAGTCCGGAATCCTTCCATTCTATTCAGATTTGCTCAAAATCTAGGAAAGGACTCCACCACCGAGAATGGTCAGCACAAGAACTGGCGCTACCGCTGCAGAGCAAGAAGGCAGAGATAGGTAGAATCCCACACAGCCGTCTTCTTCCAATCAAGACAATGCCACTCATTCAGACTCAACGGGGCTAGTCACCCGACAAGAGTTTCAAGTATTGCTCCAGGAGCTGACCCAAAGCCGTCAGCAGTTGGCAGAATAGTTACGCGCCAATATCGAGCTGACCAATCAGCTAAACCGCCGGGGGCACAGAAGGTCCAGGAGAGATGATGTCTCCAGAGCGTCTACCGAAAGCTCAGCTTCATCTGATTATCACCACCGAACTACCCGTCCTCGACTAGAGGGGAGTCGCGCTCAAGCTGCTGAATATCAGCCCGCCTTAACTGTTGGGCAACTGAGGGTAGGACTGTCGACCAGTTTCCAAACCGGTCCCTCAACACGAGGAGGTACTGTCCCACAGTACACCACGGATAACCGCGCCACAACCGCCACAGCAGAGACAAGGGTCGATACCCGAAATCAATCAGAGCCGATCAATCAACAGCGAGGACATACTCCTGAACCTTATGTCCCAGAAGACGTTGAGCCAAGGAGGCGAGATATGGATCGTCGACAGCGCCCGATCCCTACTTGCGCCGTGGAACCCGACCACGCCTTAGCTCATCACGCTCCGAATCTGCCCGTTTCGGATATATCAACCATGATACGTCAAATGATCCACGAGAGTCAGGGGCTCACTAATGATGACTGGGGGATTTCCCGTAGTCATACCCCTTCCACAGACGAAGTGTTACATGCCGAACCCCCTAGGCGATTCAGAATGCCGACTCTTCCGATGTATGAAGGGAATAGTGACCCCAACCAGCATATTCTGAAGTATGAATGGTCGATGAGCGCTGCAAGGGCCGACGATGCAGTGAAGTGTCGGAGTTTCCCCATCTCTCTGGGGGGAATCGCGACAATGTGGTTTACCCGCCTACCACCTAGATCAATTTCTTCGTTCGATCAATTGGCCAAAAGGTTTGTGGAACAATTCCGGATGCATGTTGCTAGGCCAAAAGACGTCAACACCTTGTCCAGCGTCACTCAAGCTCCTGGAGAAACACTCAGGCGTTACTTGGAGAGGTTCCACGCAGCATGCGTCGAGATCACCAATCCCAACGATAATTCAATCCTAATGGCTCTGACCAAGGGGATTGATCCTGATTCTGAATTCGGAAACTGGCTAGCTGGAAAACCGCCCGCATCGTTGGACCGTTTTTACTCCAAGGCCGCTCAATTCCTGCGGCAGGAGGATGCAAAACAGTCTAGGAAGCAGGACGATGCGAAACCCAGCATTGAGGGAATACAGAGCAATGTGGCAGTTAAACAGTCCGGCGAGAGTTTCGGGAAAGTTCAGCTGAATATACAAAACAAGCAAACCCAGCAGAGAGGAAACAATGGCCAGAATAAGAAGAGAGATGAGAACCGAGGTCCACGACGTAGAGCTCAGATGTTTGACAGTTATACGCCGCTAAACGCGTCATTGGAAAACGTATACTTACAGACTTGTAACACTGTACAGTATAAGAAGCCTGCTCCGAAGCCCTCATCGGAGAGACAGATTCAGACAGGGAAATTCTGTAGGTTCCATGAGAGCTATGGACACAATACCAATGAGTGTCGGCACTTACAGGACCTCATCGAGAAGCTGATTAGAGAGAGGAAGCTAGATCAGTTTGTACGGGCGCCGCAGCCTGGCGGAGCGGGCCCCTCGAATCAAAATCGTTCACAGAATCAGGAGAGAGAGGAGGAACCCGCTCGTGCGGGCGGGAGATTAGTTATCAACACAATAAGTGGTGGTTCCCATCCGGCAGACAGAAGCTGGGGGGAAATGGAGTCGTATGCCAGTTCTATCAGGCATGCGGACTTCGAATGTTATAGTAATTGCGAGGATGGAACCCCGGCAAAGCAACAAAAGATAATGTCCGATGATATCATGTTCAGGAGCCGAGACGCCGAAAGAGTCGAAGCCCCTACTATCGACCCACTAGTCATATCTGCCCAGGTAGGTCCTGCTTGGATGAAGAGGATCCTGGTTGACAGTGGGAGCTCTGTGAACATCTTGCTTAAACGGGCTTACGATCTAATGAAGATGGAGACGAAGGATTTGAAACCCTGTTTATCCAGAATCCATGGTTTCAACGGAAGTGCCACGATACCCATCGGAATAACTGAACTCCCAGTCGAGTTAGGCGTTGGAGAACGCCGGAGGGTCCGAATGTTACAATTTGTTGTGCTAGAAATCGATTCGCCATACAATGCGTTTCTGGGTCGACCAGCTTTAGCCGAGTTCAGGGCGGCGATCGCCCCATGGTGTCTGACTCTGAAATTTCCCACTGATCATGGGATTGGAGTTGTTCAAGGAGATCAGGCCTCAGGAAGGGCCTGTTATGTTGCTGAACTGCGCGGGGCGCAACGTAAAGAGAAGGGGAAGGGCGTAGAGGAATCTCTCTGCGTCCGTCCTATCGATAATTGACAATTGATGCCTGGGCCTCGGCCCGGGCACCACGACCAATTCCTGAAAGACCTGGACCCCAGGGACAACGAGGATAAAGACGAATCAACGGAGAGTCAAGCTTCTCCCGCTGAACTGACTGTGGACGTCCCAATCAGTGAGGATGATGATTCAAAGATGCTGAAAGTTGGGTCCCAACTAAACAAGCAGACACAGCAGGAGTTGGTCGAATTTCTTCGGGCGAATCTCGACGTCTTCGCCTGGACACACTCTGACATGTGCGGGATCTTGCCGAGCATTGCAAGTCACTCCCTGAATATAGATCCGCGACATGTCCCAGTAAAGCAGAAAAGGCGCGGTATGGATCCAGAGAGATCTGCCGCCCTTAAGGAGGAAGTTGATAAACTACAATCGAATGGGTTCATTCGAGATGCCTTGTATCCAGAATGGGTGTCCAACCCTGTACTAGTTCGGAAACCAAACGGGAAGTGGAGAACCTGTGTTGATTACTCTGACCTAAACAAGGCATGTCCAAAAGATAGCTTCCCACTCCCACGAATCGATCAGCTCGTAGATTCGACGGCCGGACATGAACTACTATCCTTTATGGACGCTTATTCCGGCTACAATCAGATACCCATGCATTTACCTGATCAGGAACATACCAGCTTCGTGACCGATCTGGGACTCTATTGTTACAAAGTCATGCCGTTTGGTCTAAAGAACGCTGGAGCAACATACCAACGCTTGGTCAACCGAATGTTCGCTGATCAGATTGGGAAGACCATGGAGGTTTACGTGGATGACATGCTGGTGAAGTCCCGATTCTCCACCGATCACGTTAGAGATTTGAATTCAATGTTCAGCATCCTCCGGGAGTACGGAATGAAGCTCAACCCACTCAAATGTCACTTCGACGTTGCATCCGGAAAATTCCTTGGGTTCATTGTCAACGCTCGAGGAATAAAGGCGAATCCTGAGAAGATCTGGGCTATTAGAAATTTGCAAACCCCTAGAACTATAAAACAAGTCCAGAGTCTTAACGGGAAGGTCGCAGCATTGAGCAGGTTCATTTCAAAGTCCACCGATAAATGCATTCCTTTCTTCGACCTGATCCGGAAGGGCAAACGGAACTTTGAATGGACCACGGAGTGTGAAGGCGCATTCCGATCATTAGTTCAACATCTCTCCACACCTCCGATCTTGTCAAAAGCGGTTGACCACGAGCAACTATATCTCTATCTGGCAGTATCAGAACATGCGATCAGTGCTGCTCTAGTCCGGGAAGAAGACAAAGTGCAAAACCCGGTCTACTATGTTAGTAAGCGACTAACAGGAGCTGAAAGAAATTATCCGAGGCTGGAGAAACTGGCTTATTGTTTGGTCATTGCCTCAAGGAAGCTCCGTCCTTATTTCCAAGCTCATCCACTTACTGTGTACACCGACCAGCCGTTACGACAGGTCCTCACGCGGCCTGAGACGTCCGGTAGGTTACTCAAGTGGAACATTGAGCTAAGCCAATTTGATATCGCATACGCTCCGCGGAGAGCCATTCAAGGACAAGTCCTGGCTGATTTCATAGCTGAATTCACCGTTCCAGAAGACTTACCTGAGACCAGCGAATCCCCCGAATACATCTGGAAGCTATATACTGATGGTGCGTCAAATGACCGGTGTTCGGGCGCTGGGGTTGTACTCGAGACTCCCAAGGGCCGATCCATATGTTATGCTCTTAAATTCGACTTTCGTGCAACTAATAATGAAGCCGAATATGAAGCCCTCCTAACCGGCCTAAAGCTTTCCAGAGATTTGAGAATTATCGCTGTAGAAATTTATTGCGATTCACAGTTAGTGGTATGCCAAGTGCGAGGAGAGTACCAAGCAAGGGACTGAAGACTGACCGCTTACTTGGCACGAGTTCAGGAAATACTAAACCAGTTTGATTATTATGCCATCTATTATGTGCCTCGGGAGCGCAACCAGAAAGCCGATTCACTGGCGAAGTTAGCCAGCACAGGCGAAGCGCAACAAATGGGACTTGTCCCCGTCGAAACTTTGGCCACTCCGAGCATCGATCGGATAGAAATGAACTCTGTATTTGAAACCGCTCCTAGTAGAGAATCTTGGATGACTCCGTATCGGAATTACATTGAGAATGGGGTGCTGCCTGAACCTAGAAATGAGAAGAGACAAATTCAGCGAAAAGCTTCGCGGTTCGTCATCCAAAACGGAGTCATGTACAGGAGAGGTTATTCCGTTCCTCTCCTCAGTGTATCGCCCACGAGGAAATCAAACGGGTGTTACATGACGTGCATGAAGGAGAGTGCGGCGATCATACCGGAGGGCAAGCTCTCGCTAAGAAGATACTCCGATATGGGTACTACTGGCCGACAGTGAACCGAGATGCGGCAAACTATGCCCGGAAGTGCGATAAATGCCAGATACATGCCCGAATTTCGAGAGCTCCGCCAACTGAAATAACCCAAATGGTCAGTCCCTGGCCATTCGCAATGTGGGGCATTGACATCATCGGCGCCTTACCTTTAGCAAAAGGCGGTGCGAAATACGCCATCGTCGCCGTTGATTACTTCACAAAGTGGGCTGAGGCCGAAGCCCTTGCAACCATTACGACAAAGAAAGTGATAAATTTCGTGGTTCGCAACATCATCTGTCGATTTGGACTCCCGCATACTATCATCACTAATAACGGAGCCCAGTTCGAGAGTGCGGAATTCAAGGATTTCTGTCAACGGTTTCGTATCCGCAAAAAGTTCTCGGCTGTCGCACACCCCCAAGCGAATGGACAGGTTGAAGCTGTCAACAAAGTTATAAAGTCGATCCTGAAGAAACGATTGGAGAAGGCTGGGGGCAAGTGGGTCGATGAACTTCCTATGGCGTTATGGGCCTATCGAACGACCCACAAAACCGCGACCGGACACACTCCGTTTTCCCTATCTTATGGCTCAGAGGCCGTCATTCCGGTCGAGACAGAAGTGCTCTCTCATCGCGTGACTTATTATGATCCAAAAACAAACGCTATACTCCTAGCCGAGTCTTTGGATCTATTGGATGAAAAACGGGAAGAGGCTGATTTGAGAGCAGCCGCACATCGAGGCCGGGTCGCCCGATTGTACAACACCAGAGTTCGACCTCGAACCTTTGAACTCGGCGACCTCGTGCTCAAGAGAATCTACCCAGTTCCTTCACACATGAAACCGAACTGGGGAGGACCGTATGTAATTACACGAAAGCTCGGAGATGGTACATTCAAGTTGTCGACTGTTGACGGTCTCGATTTACCAAGGGCTTGGAACAGCGAAAGTCTCCGCCGCTACTACATATGACAGGCTTTATCTATTTCATTCTATTTAGCAATTTGTTTCTGCATTTAGAAATTTGAATTTTGTAATAAGGCAACTGACTTTGCCGCATTTTCTTATTTCAGCAATAAAATGCCACTTCTTCGAGCCAGAGCTGTGATTCATTATGTACGATATACAACATCACGACGCACGAAGAGCTAAATCCCATCATGCAATGGGACTTATTCAAATGGAGAGTGGCTGTGATACGACCGGCCACTCACTAGGTGAAACCCAAGCTCGGGGACAAGCCATGACACCGATACTAATAGGGTTGACACACGACAATCCTACATTCGACTCCATATTCCCAAAGTGCAAAGTGGAGTATAAACATTCAACTCCGTATTCCCAGAGTGCGAAGCGGAGTATAAACACTCAACTCCGCATTCCCAGAGTGCGAAGCGGAGTGTAAACATTCAACTCCGCATTCCCAGAGTGCGAAGCGGAGTATAAACATTCAACTCCATATTCCCAGAGTGCGAAGTGGAGTATAAACATTCAACTCCGCATTCCCAGAGTGCGAAGCGGAGTATAAACACTCAACTCCGCATTCCCAGAGTGCGAAGCGGAGTATAAACATTCAACTCTATATTCCCAAAGTGCGAAGTGGAGTATAAACATTCAACTCCGCATTCCCAGAGTGCGAAGTGGAGTATAAACATTCAACTCCATATTCCCAGAGTGCGAAGTGGAGTATAAACATTCAACTCCGCATTCCCAGAGTGCGAAGCGGAGTATAAACATTTAACTCTATATTCCCAGAGTGCGAAGTGGAGT
This sequence comes from Allium fistulosum, assembly GCA_030737815.1. Taxonomy (NCBI): domain Eukaryota; kingdom Viridiplantae; phylum Streptophyta; class Magnoliopsida; order Asparagales; family Amaryllidaceae; genus Allium; species Allium fistulosum. The sequence goes on along the minus strand of CM060903.1, from coordinate 829,516,605 downwards.
ATAAACATTCAACTCCGCATTCCCAGAGTGCGAAGCGGAGTATAAACATTTAACTCTATATTCCCAGAGTGCGAAGTGGAGTATAAACATTCGACTCCGTCCTCCCAGAGCGCGAAGCGGAGTATAAACATTTAACTCCATATTCCCAGAGTGCGAAGTGGAGTATAAACATTCGACTCCGTCCTCCCAGAGTGCGAAGTGGAGTATAAACATCAGTCAACTCCATGTTCCCAGAGTGCAAACAACCGCTTACGAGATGACATATATCCCCGGAGTGTGGATGAAACGATTCATAAGAGAACAAGCGTAGTTCGACCACTCGGTCCTCGCTTGATGCCATCACAAGCTGATCATCACAACTCGACCCCGGGACTGGGGGCAGAGGCAAATGTTAGTCATTACCCGAAACTATGCGATGCTCAGCTCCGATGCGATCCCCTATCACAACTCAAGTCTGAGATTTCCATACTTAACAAGTAAAATGAGCTATTCTTGAAGCAATCAGATAATGCAAGTACACTGGACCAAAGTCCGAACACTGCAATATTCAAGTATAGAAAGGAACACAAGCTGAAGCCAGAAAACAAAATTTTATTCCAACTAACTCAAGAACAATGGGTCATACATGAGTTTTTTCCAAAATATTCCTACTAGCAGGGGCCGAACCTGCATCTAAACACGGCCTACAAAAGGGAAAAAGCAGAAAAAATAACAAAAGTCCCTAACTGCCTATGAAAAGAATGTCTAATCCTTCTGTTTCCTCAGCTTCTTCTTCCTCGAGGAGCTACTGGAGCCACCAGTACCCTTTCGCTTGGAGCCTTTCTCCTTAGGCAAGCTCCCTTCGGGTGGAGGCATAATGTCAACATCCTCGTCTGAGCTGGACTCTATAGGGATACTTCCCGAAGGAGGAGTGGGAGGAACAGACTCGGCAGTTGGAGGAGGGGCTGGCACATTAGTATCAGTAAGTGTGCCCCCAGGAGACACAGTCATAAGAGGAGTAGGGCACTGTGCTGCTGCTCCGCCATCTACTTCACCACCGTGCGCCGCGGCCGCCATCTCGGCATTAATCTCGGCCAACATCGCCGCTTCCCGCCGTGCCCTGGCCTCGCTAGGGGCCGTAGTAGTCTGGGACAAGGTGTCAGAAGTAGCCGTGAATCCACCCAAGCCAAATGGCAAGTCCGCAAAAGGATCACTTTGACGGCCAAGGAGCTCGTTTATCATCTGCTCGTCGAAAGAAAGTGAGCTCCCCTGCGTCGCTCCAACTGGTGCCATTGCCGCGACGGAGGTCGCCTCAGAGATGATGGCTCCTGGTGCTTGACCTGATTCTTGGATGGTAAGAGGCGCGGCTGGTGCAACTCCTGTCACTGATCAAAGGAAAAGACATGTCATTAGCTACATTTCAACACGGGTTCTTCAATCCAAATATACTAGAAGTTAGTTCAAAGTACCTTCCTCGGTTTGGCTCGAGGTCATCTGAACTACTTCAGAAGGATGTTCCTTAATAGGAGATAAATGCGGTTGATCTGGGTCATACGCCGGGATAGGCTGGGAGTAGATCATCGGAGTTGGCTCAGACTGAGATGACACGACTATCTCAGAACTCGTAACATGGTGTTCTACACCAGAGCTCTCTCCGACTTCCTGGATCTGGGCACCAAGCCTCACCTTGTCATGGGAAATCATGGAGTCATGAAGAACCTTCTTTTCGTCATCATTAAGGATGCGGTTCTCCAGCTCGAACTCATCAACGGCTTCATCAGGGTGCCCAGATCTCTCCTCATCAACCAGTAAGTTCCAGGCGTTATAGAGATGTGTAGGGTAATCGTCAAGCCATGTCAAGTCTCGGTGCCTTAGCACGTTGGCGTTATAAGTGACGAGTAGCTCCTCCACCTCGGCCTCAATCCTGGCCTCCGCCTGCCGTACCTTCTCGTCAACCCCAGCCTCAGCTTCATGGGCTTGTTGTATAGCCGCATCCTTCTCCTTTTGGAGTGTCACTGCCTGGTCACAGGCTTCCTGCGCAGAGACATTAGCTGCGTCTTTTTCCTTCGCCATCTCTGAAAACTTTGATTTCAGCTCATTAAGCTCCTTCAGAGCGGCATCCCTCTCGGCGGTAATGGAAGTGTTCCTGTGACCCATGTCCTCGATGGCAGTATAGTGCTCTTGCTTCATCCTGGCCATGACAGCGTTCACTTCATCAACTTTCTTTAAAGCCTCCATTTCAGACTTACGGGAAGACTCAGCCTCCGAGTTGAGCGCTTTTATGATTTGGTCGTTGCGACCCAGCTCCTTCTCGAGCTTCTCGATGGTGACGCCCCGCTCGAATGCCACTTTAGATGCCTTCCTCGCGGCCCGTCCCCACTCCCTATACTGGAAAAAGATGTCTGCAACATAATCATGGATAGTGGTTTCCGCGGTTGGCGGGATTCTCTTCAGGTGCGGAGGGAAGACATACCCATCAAAACAGATGTCAGGAAATTCCTTCCTCATCTGTGCCAATTTAAGCGCTCCTTCGCTAGACACCTCGGTCGGGACCGGCACAGTAGCCGAAGAGGTGGCTATTTCGGTCCTGCGTGGAGGATCGGACCTCAAAGCTTGAGAAGGCGGCCTAGGCCGTGAAGTTTCGGGAGGACGAGTAACTGCGGCCGTAGGAGGTGCAGAGGTCCTGGGGGGAGGAGAGCGAGATCGGGATCGGCGAACATATCCCCTATCTCTGTCAGACTTCTCCTGACCAGAGTGTCCCGTGTCATAATCCCTCTCGCCCTCTCTCCTGCGTGGCTCATGATAACGGCGCTTATTGCGCAAACTGCCAAGCACAGAACCTTGCCCAGACATCGTACCTGAAAAGAAAACCACAAAGAATCAGTAACCGTTCGCGATGTGCTGTTTATGGTTAGGAAAGTGTGTTGTGCCGTGAAGAGTGTGTGAATGTGTAACCCCCCGGACCAACCAGAAGTGTCAATCGCACTGGCAAGCTCAGACTCGCTAACATCGACGATATGTCGCGGTCCACCCGACCCAACATCGTGTTGCTCCGGCTCGATGTCCGGGATTGGAGGGTCAGCAGGCCCTTCGAGTTGATCTTCAGCTTGCAGGGAAGATGCCTCCGTAATCTTAACTCCTGGCAAAGGACGGTGCAAAACCACAGACTTCCGCCTCCCAGACTTAGGCTGTTTCGAGGCCACTGCTTTGCCTTTCCTCTTTGCATCGGACTCCGGGGTTGCATTAGCAGGTCCGACCAACGGTTCCTCGTCAGTATGAGTTTTCTCGGAATCAGGTTCCTCGATTATCACAACCCTGGGCTTCATCCGCTTGACCTTTTTCCTGGAGACGGTCTTTAATGCACCATCGAGTCTTATGCTCTGCCTCCGGCCGATCAGCCCAAGGACTCTCAGATTCCGATCTGTCAATAACAGTTCAATATTCCTTTCTTCGCTAGGAATCTCTTGGAGGACCCGAACTATCTCTTTATAGTAGCCACCCTCAGGCCGCTGGATGATAGCTGAAAGAAAAAGAGAAGAAGACGTAAGTTTAATTTCACTCCGAAAATTGCCCTATCAATTAATTGAAAAAGAAAAGACAATGCTCATGTCTGAACAGCCATCTTCTGGCAAACCCCGGAGGACATCGGACATAGAACCACTCTGACTTAAAATAGCTTAGCCTAGTCCATGACCCTGCGACAACTTGGCAGTTCCTTACAGACTCCAAGAACGTATAAGATGGGCTGTCAGTCCGACTCTTGAAATTAAACAAGTATCTTATGTCGGTCATACGGGGAGGACGATGGAGGTACTCCATGAATACAATGAACAAGCTATTGAGTGAGGCATATCCGTTTGGATGCAATTGAGACGGAGCGATGTCCAGATAAGCCAACACTTCTCTTATATAGTCGTTGAATGGAGGAAGTGTGCCGGCTGCGCACGCATGCCGGTTAAAAGCAGTATACCCCTCCGGGGGATTATGTGGCCTATCATCCGGTCCGGGCAACAATACCTCATCCAAAGATAGACCATGCCTTAAGCATATTCTCCCTAGCATGTCTTCAGAAATATTGGATGGGACGGAATCAGGTGGACTGTTAATGAAGGACGCATCGGGCAACTCGTCCGGAGCTGGGCCAATAGCTTCGGTCTCGATGACCGGAATCTCAATTCTAGGAAGGGTAGGGTTCTGAGTTTCTTGCTGCTGCGAACTTGACGGTTCCATCACTAGCTAACTCACGAGAAACCATCATTAGATGACAAAAAGCCCGTGCATTCCCCAGTGTAAAGTGCATGAATGTGTTGTGTAGTGCGAGTGTTGTGCGTGACTTAAGCAAATTCTGCAGAATTAAAGAAAACACGCTAGCGACGAAGCTCTGGAAATCAGACCGACAATGACCGTCATCGCTGACCGTCACGATCGCGCGACCCAGATATCAGATGGCTGATTCAAGTGTAAGTCCGTTATATGTTCGTTAAGTTACAGTTCCATCGACGAGCTTCGAAAGTCAGTCAAATATGCAATCCTGTAATCAAGTCCAATTATGCAAGGCAGAAGCTCATCGGAGTCGAGTATAAGAGCATGCAAAAGTTCGCTAAGTTCGTCGAATTTCAGCATGGAATCGATCGTAGTTCAGATTCAAATTCAGTCGGAGGCGTCATATCTTTTGTGTCGATCCAGTTCGAATCGATACTTTCGTATCGGTCAAGGTCGACTCGATGCCTTTCGTATCGATGGCGGTTCGTATCGACCGGAGGAGTGGATTTCGTATCGATCAGAGAGGCTTACTTCGCATCGGCCAAGGGTTAACGGCTGTGTGACAACCAAGTGCAATGACTTCGCATCGATCTGGGGCTATCGATATTGAACCAATGAGACCTCTTGGTCTTCGTATCGATCGTGGGAGGCAGATTTTCGCATCGATCACGCGGGCCAAATGCTTACATCAATCATCTCAGTTCGACACAAGCCCCAACCACCGTAGATCGATGCGAACCTCTGCATCCCCTTCAACCCATCAATCGGTGCGAAACCATGAAATCTGGGTCGAGTCGATCCCTCCTGTCCCGGATCGACACGAACTAGAGGTGAAGCAATTCCTCCAGAACTCTTTCTTCTCCGATTGAAGCGAGCATCGCCATGGCCATCCTCGACCAAGCTCTGGTCCAGATCTGGCCTTAGCGCCACCAAAATCAATAATCAGCAAGGGCACGATGGATCTGAGATTTGAACTTCGTCGCTCGAATTTAGCCGTGATTGCTTATTTACCTGAATTGAATTGGAGTTTGGGGAAATAATAAAATGATGTTTGATCGATTCGAAGATTGGAACAATTCTTCTCTCCCAAGTCCGTGAATCGATACGAGAAGGCAGAAGACAACAGTAAAAGTAAAAGGTAAAAAAGTGAGAAATGACGAAGTCCCAGATATTTATATGAAGCCTAGGACGGAACCGAGTCGATTCGACTCCCAGTCAATCTGACCGGTCGCAACCAGTCAGACGGCGCATCGAAACGAAGGCTCGTTTCGAACCCACCAGACTTTATCGGTTCGAAGCGCACAGGGAGGCCACATGAATACGATGGGTCAATGCAAACGCTCTCTTCGAATCCATCAAGCTGTGCATTCATCGAGGCGAAATGTTCACCAGACACCATCGTTTCGAAACATCCAAATTATGAGCCATCGATTCGAAACAGAGCAGACCTGTTAATACGAGCTTCACTTTCGTATCCATCAGAATCTATCGATACGAACATCCATTTCGTATCCACCAGATATCACCAATTCGAATCAGAATTCACCGCGATTTGTGACCATCGATACGAATGATCGTTTTCGTATCCATCAAGTCAACCCACATCGATACGAAGGAAGGCTTTTCAACTTTAAGCATCGATTCATGAGAGGACCGATACAAGAGAATGGCTAAGGGGTACGACTTTCAAGATTATTCAAAGAAGACCTACAGCTTTTCAAAGCACGTCATGTTTTCACAAGACGTACTTTGGGGGGCAAATGTTATCCCGCCTCTTGGCAAGGCCAGGACACCAAGGAGTTGGATTCCAAATGTCGTTTGTCATGGATATCGTTGAATTTTGACCGAGTCCGGATCAAGTCCCAATCGATGAGACATGATCGGGAAAATAAAGCAAACCAACGCTCCAAGTTTCAGATCGATCCGAGTTCATATGCTCGAGTTATGATGGATGCAAGGCAAAGGGGAGAGCATCTTTTCGTATCCATCAGGAAGCATCAGTTTGTATCGATCGAAGTTAAGCATGCTTCGAATCCATCGAATTCGACTCGATGGAATTCATATCAGTCAGCCCGGCCCAGATTTCGTATCCATCGCTATGGATGATTTCGCATCCATCGATCGCATGTCAATCAGGATGATTAAGTCCACACAGTTATAAGCCCCGTATCGATAGAACCTTCAGCCAGAAAGACTTGCTCGTATCCATCAATAAGCCACCTGGTTCGTAACGATCGCTTAATGTCTACTTCGTATCCATCGACCAGTGCCTACTTCGTATCCATCAGTCAATGTTTGCTTCGTATTCATGGATGAAGTCTTACTCGAATCCATCAGGTCAACCGGCTTGGATAACGTGTCATCTCTCGAAGGAAACGAGGCGAAATACAGGGAGTCGAGGCAGTCAACACGGAGCAAATATCGGATCGAGGCGAAGCGCGCGAACCACGTCATCCCTTGATGCGAATGCGCCGAGATGTATGGAGTCGACGCGGTCGATTCGGAGTGAAGACCGGATCGAGGCGAAGTGTGCGTTCCACGTCTTCACAGAAGCGCGTGATACCATCGATTCGAAGCCTTCAGCTTAGAGAAATGGATTCGAACCAGACAGCCTAGCGAAGAACATCGCCTCGTATCGATGATATCTCTCAATCCACTGATCCAAATACCATGAAATTTTAACTGAAGGTTGCACACATACCAAGGAACATCTCCACCAATTTTGAGCTCAATTGGAAGTAATCTTGATCGATACGAAATGATTTCGTATCGATCACAGATTGACTTGAAACTCTCTGGAAGTGGTCGAATGGGTCCCCTCACGTGTCAGGCCAAGTTTCCCGGAGTTTGAGCGAAATCTAAGCCTCTTACGCCTATAAATAGAGCCCCAGAATCAACGGAAAAAGGATCTTTTTTCTCTGAAGCGTCCAGACTCTGCCGGATTGAGATTTGCATCCTACCTTTGCTGTCAATTTCGAATTCTAAACTATAATCCGCTGTTCATTGCTGTAAACGCTTATAATCATTGAAAGAGAATCAATAAAAAATGTCAAAACTTCATAGTGGACGTAGGCTATACGCCGAACCACTCTAAACTGCTTGTCTGTGCATTTTACATTCCTGTTTGTTGGAGTTTTTGTTAGATAATCTCTGTTTTACATTTATAATCTTCATTTTATCTCTTCAAACAACTCCCGAAGAGTGTTGTGCCCATTTTTGGTACAAACACGTTTTGCGATAATAGTTACAAAGTGTTATAACCATGAGTAATTTATCACAATGAAAATAAATATACCATTTTAAATATTCTTAGTTAAGATGTACCGAGACTGAATATTGACATATTCGTTGAGACTAGAGTACGTAATGCTCTCCAAATACTAGGCAATGCATTACTCATGGCTGTTGGGAGGCTCCAAGGGGTTATGTACTGATAATTATTGGATAACTATGGAATGACTCACTCGATAGTTTTTTGTTGGTTAATATAACTAAAATCAAATAGAAAAAATCGACATGACTAATTTACACAGTTCTCTCAGTTTGAGAATATTGTTGATCTTCAATGTGGAAACTCCGCTTTGATTATAGTTAAATCATGGCACGGTGTCCATCGAACGACTATAGTTGGGTCGAGTGGAAGAATTGGAATTAAAGTACTATTCAAGAGAGGGTTCGTCTCCTCGATTATATAATGTTAGTATCATGGTCAACTGAAGTCAACTCAAAGTCAAGGTGTGATGAAGGGCAATGTTTATCGGGTAAGTTTATATTTCATTCATGATGTTTAAAATATTTTATTTACATATATGTAAATTGTAGCCATTATTAAAATCAATTTTAAAATTATTCTATGTATTGTGATTGACTGTGAATTCTATTTGCGTATGGTTTTGAATGTTGATGATTTAACTAGATATGAAATAATTAATTGTTATGGAATTGTTAAATCCTTTTATAATTGCTTAATAATTTTTCTAACTAAAAATTTATGTTTTATTTCAACTGAGATCTGAAACAACTCCTCCTTTTGTTTCCTATTGTCTGTTGTTGTATATCTTATTTGTTTTAATAAATTACTCTTTTTGTCACACTCGTTCATTTTATTCATGGATCAAAATTTAAAAGATTGAATTATAAAATATGCATATATATATATATATCATATATGTGTGTCTATGTGTATATATATTGACAATTATTAATCAAGTCTTCTTCGTACTTTGAAATTGTAAACCTATATTAAACTAAATTTCAATTAGTTGATTTGTTTCCAGTTAATTTAGTTTCCTGTTTCAAAATCAAATATTAGTTCATTACATATATATTTATACCTAATATAAACTTATGTTTAAGATCCAATTATATCTTTAGGGTTAATAAACTAATTAGGTTTAAAATCTCATATGGTATTGAATTAATTGTTTAATTGATGATTGAAAAAAGGGTAAAGTAAAATTACACTTGATTATTTTCCATTTTCACTTAGATTTAATTGCAACATAAATTACTTTTATATCTTCACTCTTCTAATTTACCCTTACATTAATTATCTCTTTATGTGAATTATTTTCATACCTTTTATTTATGTAAATGTAAAACATCGGTGGCAACAAAGACTACATATATATATATATATGTGTGTGTGTGTCTAAACTATATATATACAGTACTGTTAATATATGAGTACAAACATATACATATATTGTAGTATACTCAAACATATGTATATATTTTGGCATTTATATTCCCAATATGCATGTGAAAATGTAACATGTATATATAAGTACACACACACACAATATATACAAAGCCCAATATCTAGATGTGTGTGTGTGTGTGTATTTGTACACATGCTAATATTAGTTCATTTATATTGTCATATATTCAAATGTATGTTGATGCATTCCAAAAGAAATTTAATTGAAATGTTAACATGTTTATTAAACAAATTAGCAATCTAATCAAAGAGAGAAATAAAAGATTTCTCTCTCTCTCTCTAATTATTGCTGTTTATTCCTCCAATTAATTGCACAGGTATTATAATAGGAAACAAAAGGTTTCCTTCTTAAAATTAAATTAAATAAGTAACTGCTGCATACATGGATGTATTTGGTACACTCATTCATTTAATTTTATATCAAATTCAAACTCTTTCATACTAATCATATAAAATAATGGATTTTTATTTAAAACACCTTTTTGATTGAATCTAAAATCTCTTTAGACTTTATAGGCCTTATAGATCCAAAAAAGATTTTTTTTTGAATTTACCCTTTAACTTCGCTTCGTGTTGGTGCAGTTGTAATATACATATATATAAATAATATAATAATAAATATATGCATATTAATACTTCTACAATATACAATATATATATATATATTAAATATATACATATACCTAATAATGCAAACGACAACGAAATGTTTTATTTTTATTTAAATATATATTTTAAAATTAATATTCGTATGAAAAATTAGTAAAAATTAATTAAAAATTATTTTTTGAAACATAATTTTGAAATTTAAAATTTTAGTAAAAATCTAAGTGATATTATATTATTTGAATATTCAATATATAATTTTATAATTAAAAAGCAATTTTAAAGTCTACTTTTAATTTCGGTTAACATTTAAATATTTAATTATATATAAAAATAATGTTTTTCTTGTTGATAGTGTATTAGGTACTAGTTTAATTTTATAAAACATAAAACTTATTTTACATAACAAATATTGATATAATTAATTTAAAAAATTAATTAATTTAAAATATATGTGTGTGTTAAAATTATTGTAATTTTGCCAAAAATACATGAAATTATTTGTATAAATTATAAAATCAAATTTTGTATAGAATAAGGTATAGCATTTAAATTATAAATATATGATTAAATAATGCATATTAAATTAATTAAAATAATAAAAATTGTTTTTCATTTTGAGTCATGCATATCATAGGTAGATATATGTCAAATTAATTATATATATATAAGTATATAAACATACAACCAATCTAATTGTAACAATATATTGATAAAATAGAATCATCGCCTGACTAACAAAACAATGTACATGATATAAATATTATCTACACATTAATATTCATTAATAGATTTGAAAACTTACCTTATTACCAATGCCTATATGTGCACCTTGAAACAATGAGATCTAACCATTGAACATGTTTCCAATCGAGTAGAGTGCTAGTCCCTGAATCGATGACCACTAACTATCGAATAGTATTTGGTTTATGTTCATTCGTGCATGGAAATTGAGGGATAGGAACGTTTAATTTTCCGGCAGAGGTGAGGCTTCAAAAAAGTTCTCAAATAGGTGTGGGTTGAGATGCTTTTATATGGGAGAGATTAGAGACAAGTTAGGATCTTGATCCTCTTTCCCTTATCCATACAAAACACACCCACTTGGCCATCATATGGCCACACCCCTTCATTTCCTCATCATGGCCGAAACACACCAGCAATATATGGGCTTCAAACCTATTTAAAGCCTGAACAAACTATTTTGCATTTAAATCCAATTTAAATGTATGTCGATATCGTATATCAATCAATATATTTATAACTATTATAAATATATTTAATATTTAATTTAATTAATTTATAACAATAACAAACTAATAAATTGTTTGGTCAGTAGAGTATTCAACATTTTGGTTGTGTGATCCGTTATGTGTAAATTTGGTCAGCGGTTAATATCGAACTACTCAAATATTAATGTTCACATTTCACATAGTAGGTGTGTGACATTTTGGCCAAATTTATCGCTTACTTGGTCTTTGTAAAATCCAATTTTAACTTGTTAAGCGTTAGCTGGCTGTGAGTATTACTTACACTAATTTTCTTCACCAAAACTATATCACTTTAGAATTATGGGATTGATAATGGTCAAAATTCGAGTATCGTCCATATTCAACTCTATAGTCCAAACAAAAAGCCCTTTATTTAATAATAACAATTATTATTAATCGAACTATTCTAGCCAGAGATTTTGACTTTGAGTTGACTTGAGTTGACCATAATACTAACCTCATATAACCGAGGAGGCGAATCCTCTCTTGAATAGTGTTTCACTTATAATACGTCTACTCGACCCAGCTATAGTCACTCGATGGACGTCGTGCCATAATTTGACTATAATCAAAACGAAGTTTTCATATTGGAGATCAATGGTATTCTCAAGTTGAGAGAACTGTGTAAATTAGTCACATCTATATTTTCTGTTTGACCTTAGTTATATTAACCAACAGAAAACTATCGGGTAAGTCATTAAATATTTATCCAATAACTATCAGTATGTAACCCCTTGGTACCCCATTTGTCATGAGTAATACACTATCCAACATTTGGAGAGCATTACGTACTCTTTTCTCAACTGATGCATCGATATCCAGTCTCGATGCATCTTGACTAGGAATATTTAAAATGATGTGTTCTACTTTATCATGACATAATACCCATGATTACAACTATTTGTACTTATCATCACAAACACACCATTCATGGATTTTCAATTAAATATACTTTGATTAAAAATTTAATTATTTATAACACATTATAACAAATATAAAATAGAGAGAAAACATCTTTATTGCAAACGAGAATTAATTATAGTTTTAATAATTTACAATAGATTACAATTACATTTAGGGCATACTCCTAATTCTATCAATCACCTACTTGCACTTGGGGTTAATTATAGATTCTCAATCCCATCCCTTCAATTAGCTTCTCGAGAGCTGACCGAGCTAGTCACTTAGTGAATGGATCTGCTATGTTGTCCTTGGTATCTACCCTTTGTATCACAACCTCTTTCTTCTGAATGAATTCTCTAATAAGGTGGAATTTAATTAAAAGTATATCTAATAGAAAATCCATAACTGGTATGTTTTGTGATAATAGTTACAAAGTTTTATAACCATGAATAATTTATCACAATGAGAATAAATATACCATTTTAAATATTCCTAATCAAAATGTATCGAGACTAAATATTGATATATCCATTAAGACTGGAGTACGTAATGCTCTTTAAATTTTAGGCAGTGTATTACTTATAGCTGTTGGGGGCACCAAGGGGTTACGTACTGATAGTTATTGGATAATATGAAATGACTCACTTGATAGTTTTCTATTAGTTAATATAACTAAGGTTAAACAAAAAATATTCATGCGACTAATTTACACAGTTCTCTCGACTTGAGAATACTGTTGATCTTTAATGTGGATGCTCTGCTTTGATTATAGTTAAATCGTGGCATGACGTCCATCGAATGACTATAGTTTGATCAAGTGGAAGCATTGGAAGTGAAACACTATTCAAGGGAGGATTCATCTCCTCAATTATATGAGGTTAGTATCACGGTCAACTGAAATCAACTCAAAGTCAAAGACTTTTGTCAGAGCATTTCGGCTAATAATAATTGTTATTTCTGAACCAAGGACTTTGTGTTTGTGTTATAAAGTTGAATATGGATGATATTTGGATTTTGACCATTGCCAAATTCCAAAAGTCCAAAGTGATATAGTTTTAATAAAGAGAATTGGTATAAATAATTGTCACTATCGGGTACCGCTTATAATAAGTAATATGGGTTTTACCAAAAGGTGTGCAAGTAATAAATTCAGCCAAATATCACACAACTAGCTAAGGTGATGTTTGAATATTCAAATTGTTTGATATTAATCACTGACAGAATTTACTCCTTTGAGTCGCACAACCGTAATGATGAATTCTCCAAAAAAAACCATATGATTTAATTAATTTATAAAATATTGTAAATTGGTTAAATTAATTAATATTTGAGAAGTATTAATTATTTTTAATTTAGTTCATGTTTGGGAGTTATTTGTAATTATTTAAATGTGTTTATAAAAGTTATATTTACATGCATTGAAATATGATAGCGATGTAATTTAAATAAAAAATAATATCATGTTGTGATTTATGGAAATTATATGTCATTTGATGGCATGTAATTTCAGCCTTATCATATGAAGAGAGTGGAGTAGATAGAGAGGGATAATCGAGGGAATTAAGTAGGGAAGTTTTAATTGATGAATGAGAAATGTTTCATTCTTTTAATTAAAACATATCCACTAATTCATTTCTATAGACAACTCATTCTTTTTCTTTCTTTCTATCCTCCTTACTTTTCATGATGGAAAACAAAATAAAAAAATTATAAATTTTCAACTCCAAATCAAATGCAAATATAAAAATAATAATGAAGCATAAGTAATTCATCCTTCTCTTGTAAGGATTGGGTGTGGATCTCGTAGATCTAGGGGGATATCTTCATTCAAGGTGTGTTCTTTTGGCTACATCTTAATAAAAATTTCATTTTATTATTCATATAATCTTCTTATTCATTCGATTAGATCTCTTGTACATCATATCTGAATATAAATTTATTTATTTAACTTGAACTAATTCCCTTTTTGTCACATCTTCTTTAATAATATATATTTATAATATAATTAGATCCAATTTGTGCTATTCCCTTTTGGTTACACGTCCATCTTCTTAACATTAGAGTTGTGACATATTACATCTCATTCAATTAGTTGTTCATGATGTTCATACAGTTTAGATCTCAAATTTTACCACGAATTTGTATTTGCCTAAATTGTTCCCTTTGTTCTCATTTTAGAAACTAATTATTTATATGATTTTTTTTGTTTCAATTCATATCAATTCCATATGTTGTCTATTTAAAATCATTTGAGAATTGAATATAAGTTTATATGATTGTTGTTTGAATATAATTTATTTGCTAATGTATATTTTTGTTTGAAAGTTAAAAAAACATAATAGGACTTTTATGTAAATTTGTTAACTTTAAATTCTAACACATGCTAAATCACAGTCCTCCTTCTTTCCATCCATGAGAAAACCGTAGTATCTCTCTGGTGCATGAGATTTCCTACTAGACCTTCTAATAGATTGGGTGTTATTTTATACTGGTGAACTCCGTTCTCCCACGGTTTCAGTCTCAGTGTTAGTTTCTCGGGTCTCATCCAAGTCTACAACTTTGCTGTTAATTTCTTTTGATAGAAATTCCTTCTCTAAAAAGATAACATGTATAGAAACAATCACTTTTTGTTCGTCTGTGTTTAGAAAATATATCCCCTAGAATTCTTGGGGTATTTTATAAACTTACAAGAAGTTGATCATACCTCAAGCTTATTAGGACCAATGTTCTTAACTCAGGCCGGACAACCGCACACCTTTAAAAAATTGAAGTGGGGTTTCTTCCCATGCCATATCTCATATGGCATCTTAGACACAGATTTAATGGGTAATAAGTTCAGCATATGCACTGCGGTTTCTAATGCATATCTCCAGTAGGACAGAGATAACTTAGCTTTACTCATCATGGAATAAACCATATCTAATATGGTTTAGTTCCTTCACTCCGACACACCGTTATGTTTCAGAGTATATGGTGGAGTAACCTGATAGATAATCCCATTATCTTTAAAGTATTGTTGGAGCTCTTATATGACGTACTCGCCTCCTCGATCGGCCCGTAGGATTTTAATCTTTTGGTTCATCTAATTTTCGACCTCATACTTATACTCCTTACATTTCTCTCGTAGACATTGGATTTATACTTCATAAGATACAAATATCCTAGTCTCGATAAATCATCAATAAAGGTAACAAAGTAAGAACGATTATCTTTGGTTACTGCAGGCATTGAGCCATATACATCATTGTGTATTAACCCTAAGAGTTTGTAAACTCTTTCATTGCTTTTATTGAAGGAATGCTTGGTCATTTTTCCTTTGATACACAAATCATAAGTGTTAAATGATTCATAATCAAGTGATGGTAGAAAACCTTTGGTTTTCAGTTTGTGTAGTCGTTTCCCACTAATATGACCTAGCCTATAACGCCAAAGATAATTATCATTTATATTTGTACTATATTTACTCACAGAAATGCATAATTTATATGATCACATACATTCCATTTCCAAGAGAACCATCACAAACTTTATGTTAGCCTGATTTTTAACCAAGCAGATTTCAACTAGAAGTTAGAACGTCAAAATGAAGATGAAGAGACTTAAGAGCTTGGAAACATAATCAAAAGGAGTAGAGAATGAGGTTCAAGAAGTTTCATGTGAATTTGAGCTAAGTAAAGCTCTCGGTACCGAGAAGTCCATTCTCCAACTTGGGTCTCCTGAACCCCATGCATTTCATGCATTACCACAACCAGTCATCATCAAGTCTTTTCTTAGAGATTTGATAAGAAACCATGAAGATTAATGAGAACAAAGTAGAACAAGATAAGCAATATCAAGTAAATCACCGGAAATAATATGATCTTCATGAAATAGGGTTCGGAGTACAACAAGTGGAGGATATAAGAGCAAGACAAGTGAAAACTATAATTTAATGCTAAGACAAAGCTCTCGGTATCAAGAGAACCTTTCGGTACCGAGAGATCTTATTTGATGTTTGAGCCGACTTGCTCACTTGCGCATCTTTAGGTTTGCATCTGGAATTCGAATCACGCGGGCCCCTGTACCAGTAGAGCAGTTTCTCTAAAAATACCTGCCCTATAGCAAACAAAAAAGGATCTTCATGGACTCTGCTCCTTCTTCATCTCTCTCTACATATTCTTCACCGAGGCAACTTTTAGTAGTTTTAGTTTTATGAACCTGTCAATCCCCTGTACTAGTGATCTAATTCTCTCTCAAATCAATAATTAATAAAAATATAGAGTGGACATAGGCCATAGATTGTCGAACCATGATAAAAATCTTATGTCTCTCTACTTTTCTATGCTTTCTTGAACTTAATTGTTGTTTCTACTAGATCTAATCCAACAACAGGTGATATTTGGGTGCTGTGCTACTTTTGGTGTCAATATTGTGGTGCTTTCACTGAGAGTTGAACTCAGGGTTAGCTCTAGCATGCTATTGTGGATTTGAAGACATCTAGTGGTTAGATCCAAAAAACTTTGCTTTCAAGAATTTGAAAACTTGCTATTGGAAATCAAAGGGACCTAGAGTGGAAGATCCTCTGGAACGGTAGCCAGTGGTGATAAAGAGAATTCTCAACGAGTTAAAGTTAGTAACTAATGAGCGGAACCATGATCATTTGCTCAACGGGAAGTGGTTACCATAGATGAGCTTGATAAGATATTGTAGGAATTGAACCAGAAGATGGTGGAAAGCCAAAGGCTTTGATGGACAAGATGAATGTTTTACTAACCCAACAACCGTGGAGAACCAGGAGAAGTAGAAGGGAAACTTCACCTAGATTAGGACGAGGAAACTCTATTTCTGGCCAAAAAAAAAGGAGCAAAAGATGAGGGAAGGGGTTGCTAAAGTTACTGAAGGAGTTGTAGGAGGAAGCAAAAACATTCCCCCTACAAGGAAACTACTCGGCACCGGGAGGTTTTCCCTTGGTACCGAGAGGTATCTTAGATAGGAAACGGGGCAGGAAGTTGATGCTATGGAGGTTTCCAACTCTGAAGGTGACCGATAATGTGATAGTGACGATTACAAGCAAAATGTCAAAGACAGAGTCCAGACAGCCGCAACTGAACCAACCACATGCCAACAAAAAAACATAGGAGTGGTCCTCCTAGAGAGTGGAGAGCCTAGACGTCAGTAGGTGAACCGAGATCATTTGTGGAGCTAAACACTCAGCTCGGCCCTTGATAGTTGCCCTATAGAACACCGTGTCAATGAGAAATACGTAGCAGACATGGTTAAGTGGTTGGTTAATGAAAGAAAAGGTAGAAAGAATGAGGATTAGGACCCCGCACTAAGCATGACTCCATTCACGAAGAATATTCTGAGAGAAGAGTATCCTTGAAAGCTTATGATGCCAACTATGCCATCACATAACGGGACAATAAATCCTAGACAGTACTTGCTCGAATGCGGAGAACACATGGATGGTTCCAGGGCAACGAATGTTATGTGTTGTAGGTGTTTCCTTATTTTCTTAGAAGAATTTGCATAGATGTGGTTCACTAGGCTTGCGTTGAGATCCATATCGACCTTCAACGAGTTGGCAAAGAAATTCTTGGAGCAATTCCGGCTTCGTGCAACCCGACCTAAGCATGTGATGTCCTTGTCAAGTTTATAACAAGGAACCAATGAGCCCCTAAAAAGGTTCTTGAATGGTTCAATATTTCTATTATGGAAGTAAGTAATCCGAAGGAGGATCTTGTATTCATGGCGCTGATCTGGGGCACACACCTAGACACGGATTTTGGAAGATGGCTAAAGGTAAAGCAACTTACAACTAAGGAAGAGTTCCATCAGAAAGCTAATCGGTTTCTGCACCTAGAAGAAGCAAGTTTAGCTTCAGGGAATACCGATGATAGACAATCAAAGGAGGTTATTCAGAGCAACATAGCAGCTAAGCTGACTGAAGATAGCACTGGTGTGCGGTAACTAATGTTGGAAACTCTGGTATCTGAAGAAACGAAATCAAGTACCCGGCCATAGGCGTAACAACAACAAGAAACAACCAAGAAAAATGAACTGGGAGATTACACACCTCAGAATGATACATTGGAAAACGTATACCTAACCAACCAAGGACGTTGAAGGCAATGAAACAAGGCAGGACTTGCCACTTTTCCTATTTGGGAATGAAGCCAGCTTCTTGTTAATGGAACCATGTTTTCGCAAGAAAGACCCTCATGTCGTGTGATCAACATTAGACTATAAGCATACTCCTTTGGCCTTGGATAATGAATGAGGATCATTTTCCTAAGGGTCGGTCGGATAATTTGGCTAGGTTTTCTAAGATTTACGAAGGGGTCGATCGGATAATTCAGCCCCAGTGTAACGACCCTAGATTTTAATTTAATTTAAATTGATGATTAAATGAATTTTTGAATAAATTTTTTTAAAATTAATTATAAATGGAAGCGAGTTTCCCCGATTCAAATAGAAAATATATTAAGTCATATGGATTTGAAAATTTGTATATATATATATGTATATGTTGGATTTGAAATAAAATCTTAAATAAATGGTTTTAAAAATAAATATAGATATATATATATATATATATATATATGTATGCATATACTTTGGATACAAGATAGTTAGTAGTAAAGTAAAATAATTTAACAACAAAATAAAAAGAAGAAATACATACAAAACAGAACTGCATGTTAACAAGGATGGGGAGCATGAAGCATTTAATGCTATCTACCTTTCAGCATGGCAAAGATAATTTCAGCCGAAATTAGTATGGCTTAGTCAATAAAAAGAAAAAAAAAAGTCTTTGCCTAGTATTATACAAACAAAAGAAACATCACCCTGTACAAAATATTGTATACCATACCTGTCAACTTCTTTTATATATATCCAACTCCTCATCATTAGTTCGTTCACCTTCAAAGCTAAGAAAAACTGAAATGAATATCAACTCAAACATAAACAAAAGCTTTAACTCAAACAAGAATTAAAGCCTGGAAATCAAAAGCAATCAATCATCACAGTTTTAAAGCTTCCAGAATACATTCCCAGGCTATCTTTTGTTCTCTATTATTTCTCTGAAAACAAGGTGAGTAAACACTTTGTTTTAAAACCAATTTAAATTATGAATGGCTCTAATGCCTAAGTTGATCTGATATGTGATATTGATGTTGCAAAAACCTCTCAGTTTTTATATAATTGAGTTTGTATTAAGTATATGTGTGTAAGTATGCCTGTATATATATACCATGTTTCCTGTGTTTCAGAACATGTATTGCCTTCAAAAATTCAAAGCTTCAAAATAGAATTAAAATTAGACTTTGATGTTTAAATGAAAAATGGGTGTTATTTTATGATGGAGATTATAAAAATAGTTTCAAGGTTTAAAATTTAACAAATAGGCTTAAAACTAGAAATAACAGTAAGGTTATATATATGAGTGGAAAATCAATAAAATCAATTTCTGTTTTGAATTACATATATGTGTTCGTTATCGAAAATTATGATTTTTGATATACATTTTGTAATTTTTAATGTGATAATCGATTGGGAATTTCGAAATATCCGCTTTGGACGTTTTTGGCAATCACCGTTGATCGACGTGATGGAACCGGCCGATGTTTGGGCAGGAGGTAGTTTGAGGCATGGGGATCTCGGCAAAATTGGTGCGGCAATTTTATTATTCCCGTGGTGGTCGGGAATGGCGATTGTAGGGTTTAGTGGCATTCCGGTTCGAGTCGATGTTTCGGGGTTCGTGGGACATCAGGGGATCATCGGAGGGAATCGCGAGTGGGGGAATGGCAGCGAGAAGGTGTGTCGTAGCTTCGGTGAAGATGGCCGAAGGTTTCAAGGTCAGAGGCGACGTAGAAGGCGAGTTTTTTGATGTGCTTTTTTTTGGGTTGGTCGAGTATTTTGCTCGATTTCGTTCGGTTGTGGTGGCGTACCATATGGGTACGATTTCGTGTTCGAGGGAGATCGTGGGGTCGTGGGACACCATCGCGACGATCGTCGGAGGACGGTGGCGTTGTGGCACGTGCAAGTGCACGTCTTACTCAGGGAGGGGACGAAGTATCGGGGAAAACTCGAATTTTCTTCGAGTCGTTTTCGAAATGGCTCGAGGTTTTTTTTTAATTACCTGGTTTTTAAATTTAAAAAAAAATTATTTCCAGGTTTTAAAATATGAAGTATGAATCAGTTTTAAGGTATGAATAAGTTTTCAAACAATATGTTAAGCCAAGTTTTAATATACTAAAGTGATCAAGTTTTTAAAATATGCTTTCAAAGAAATATGAATCAAGTTTTCGAATTTATAAACAAGTTTTTAAACAAGTTTCAAAGGTTTAAATTTCAAGCTAAATGTTTTGGTGTATATAATCTTAGTTGTTTTCCAAAATATGATAATGAAATTAAAAGTTAATTAATTAATGTAATTAATTAAGAATAATTAATTAGTTAATGATTTAGGTTTAATTAATTTATAAATTAAAGAATAATAAATTAAAGGATAATTAATTAATGAGATAAATGAATTAAGGTAATTAATTTGAGGATAAACAATTAAAGGTTAATTAATTAATGAAATTGATTAAGGATAATCACTTATTGTAATTAATTAAATGGTAATTAATTAAGGGTGAATTAATTCAAGATAATTAATTAAAGGATGATTAAATAATTAAAGGTTAATTATTTAATGATTAAAGATTAATTAATAAATTAAAGGTTAATTATTTAATGATTAAAGATTAATTAATAAATTAAAGGTTAATTATTTAATGATTAAAGATTAATTAATAAATTAAAGGATAATTAATTAAAATGGGTTGTAATTAATTAACCAGGATTAGTAATTTATTCATAAGAAATTAATCTGATTTGGATTAATCAGATAATTAATTGACCTTACCTATAGATGTTTGAATTGAATTGAATGTGAATTGTTGATATTCCCTGATATATGATGCTTTGTGATACATCTTGATTTGTGTTGTGATCTGTTTCTCTGGGATGAATGTAATTAATTCCATGTGATGTAAATTTATTATCTGTGACATTTATATATCTGTGATCTGCGAATAAAAGATAAGCGTTATAGCTATACCGCTTATCAACTATATTTATGTATTCTGATCTATGATGATTGAATGATGTTGCACTATTGTGTTAAACCCCTGGACTACACCATACACACACAAATATGGATTTCACGTGGAAATCGGTTAAGTCACAAATGATTTAAATTTGATGTTTTTGAAATTGAAATTTTAATTTCAATTGATTTTGAGATTGGAAATTTGGGTTTAAAGTGAAAAGCTTTTGAAATGGAATTTCAAAGATAAGTGTTATTTTCGAATAACTTGATTAAGTTTTGAAATTTAAATAATTTAACTTAAATTTGAATTCAATATTTGGAATTGAATTCAATGATTGGAATTTTGATTAAAGATATTATAAATGTGTTTTATATGAATTTAAACCACTTTTAAAATATTGGTTTGAGAATTTAAATTTAACCCAAAGATTTTAACTCATATGAATGAATCAGATTTTCGGAATGAAAACTATTTGTTTCAAATGATAAAAGCTTTCATATAAGAAATGAAATTCCAATTTAGTTAAAGGAATTTCAAGTTTGAATTGAAAAATGGTTTTCCAAGTTATGAATGAATTCTTTTTGAAAGATATGAATTAAATATGTTTATTTTTAACAGATTTAAAATGATGTTTTGTTTAAACCATTCGAAATGGAAATTGTTTTGAAATCTATGAATGAATTTTTGTGAAATTGGGTGAAATCTGTGAAATGAATCTTTTTGTTTAAAAAGATTTAAAATGGTAATTTGTTTAAACCATTTCAAAGAAAGTTTTGAAGTATTAAGTTGCGACTTAATTGAAATCCCAATATCCATATGTTTCTTGTAAATATTGCGCTCACTATTCGGTTTAGCCGGGAGAGGACCTTTGTGTCACATTACCCATTCCGGATAAATGATACGTCGTATATGGATGGCATTTGAAGACCGGTGTTGAAGACCGGGTGTTTGCGAGAACGATAGGATAACCTATCGATTGTCTCTGCACTGGGTAGCTCCTGGTATAGAGATCCCCACTACAACAAAAAAGACTTTTCACAGCGTTTGAAAAACGCTGTTAAAAGTTTTCACAGCGTTTTTAAAAACGCTGTATAACGACATGCGGTCGTTGACCCTAAATTTTTAACTGCAAAATATAAACGCTGTCAAAAGCCCACTTTCTACAGCGTTTTTTAAACGCTGTTAATAAATTTTCTACTGCAAGGCATAAACGCTGTTAGTAGTTTTCTACTACAAGGTATAAACATTGTCGTAGGGATATGCATTTTTTCCCCCAATGAATTGACAGCAATGTATAAACGCTGTCGTAGGGATATGCATTTTTTTTCCAAAGAATTGACAGCAATGTATAAACGCTGTCGTAGGGATATGCATTTTTTTTCCAAAGAATTGACAGCAATGTTGTGCCATTGCAATATTCACACATATCATTAATATAAACTACATTTAATTATATTTTAATCAGTTAATGTACATAACATAAACAAATCAAACTAAAAATTGTAAAATAAAAGCATAACTATTAATCACTTCCATAAAATAAGTTGAACACAATATCCATGAACAAAGTTTACATAAACCCGTAAAGAGAGATAAAATTTATAAACCAACTGCATACAAAATTAGACAAATGCACAATATCTAGAAAGCAAGTTTGCATCTAATATTATCGACAAAACGTGCATAAAAGTAGTTCAAATACAGGCTGAAAATGAAAAGTGGCAGTACGAAGATAATTAGACATTGGTTTACTGAATTGTTGCCAACAGGGCAGTCTGAACTCGGCAAGGTTCCTCCTTCCGTCTTTTTTCTTGACTTTTTGTTGTTGAGCTATCACTAACCATGGCTTTGTCAACATCCTGTGAGTAGTAATTACAGTAAGCTTTAGCAAGAAAAATTTAATGACACTTGGCTATTACCGAGACAATATGTAACAACCGGGATTTTTGTAATTTCAATTATCGTCAAAATGACGATTTAATTCAGTTGATAATCGTTATTGGAATTCGAATCGGATTTGAAATGTGAAAGTTGTTTGATTACAATTGAGATTTATTCGGGTTAAAATTCTTTAAAAAGAATTGTAAAACGTTGTTTGGGAATTTGAATCAAATTGATATTCTTTAAACAACTTTCAAATGATTGAGTTGGGCTTTTGAATCTAGCCCATGTTTACATTTCATCGTTGCCGTTCTATTTTGTCAAGGAGAAACCGTTCCCCATTTTCAATTGGATAACCCTAAAAATCATACGAGCGAAAGAAAGGATAATGGCGGCCTCGTTCTCTTCTTCGTTCCCTTCTGCAAACTAGGGCTTTGTGACATTCGTGGTCGCCGCGTGCTGTGGATCGATCAAAGGATGCTTCTCGTTGCTAGCTTTTGTCAATCATTCGTCTCGTGAGGGCCACGGCTTCGACTCTCCTTCAGTTCGAACACGGCTGCTCCCATTTCGTGGCAAAGGTGAGTGAATTATCACTCACATCTCTTTCACTCTTAAGTCGTTCGACTTCGTAAGTTGTTAATGTGTTATTTTTGCTGTCTTGGTCTGATTTCTGTTCACCGCGACACTTATTTTATTTGAAATCTGCTAACATGAGTTTGGAAAGTATAGTTTTGATGGGTATTCATGAATTGTTTCACTGCTCGTTCCTGTATCACCATTTGGGTTGGTTCGATTTTATGCCCCTGATAAATTTTTTTGACTTCGGCCATGATAATTGGGAATTTCTAAGTGGTATTCGACTGTGAGTTGCTTGACTAACTTCGGTCATTTGATTTTGGGTTTCGATGTTGATGATTTTTGCCGAGATGATTTGGCTCTAACTTGTATTAGGCTATGCCACTGATATTATTATTTTGTTCGATTTCGACCATTTCGCCTTCGCTGTTGTATTGTCTCACTTGATTAGTTGAGATCAATTGTCCATCGACATGTGTACACTTTGCTTGTTGTTTCTGACCACAGTCACTGTGACTTGCTCGAGTTGCATTGTGCTTGAATCTTCTTGTGTGTCTACCTGTGTACTCGAGTCCATATTTAAATTGAATACAATTGTTTCCACTGTTTCACTTGAATATGTTCATTTGGTCATTGTTGCATATGTTCACTATGATACTGGTTCATTCATAAGTTGTACATCTCTGTTGAACATGGCTGTCTACCTTGACCATTTATTCACCTTGATGTATATGCAGTCTTCATTATTCATGCATCCACATTTCATATGGTTGCATTTGTTTAGTACAACTGCCGTTAATTGCATAATTAATATGCAGATACACCTGAGCATTTTTGTAGTTTCACTACAACTTTTGTTTGCATATTTTAAATGCAGATACGCTTGAGCATATATGATGTGCATATTTTCTACTTAAAGTTTAGAAAACGAAGTTGTATTTTAATTTGGCATATTATGTTTGCAAATTGGCTATTATTTGAAAGTGAACTATTGTTTGGTGATAATCACTGTTTTTATCATCACTGTTACATGTGCACTAGTGTATTAACCAGTTGTAGTTGTTCATTTGAACCTGAACTTGAGACTATATTGCATCTGTATATCATCATTGCAGTGTACTTGACTAGAACTTGTTGTTCATGGGTGTCTTTTTCTTTTTGCCGTCGTATGCTTGCACATGTATCAGGGCATGTAGTCATTTAACACTTGTTACTTTATGTTGATGGTCTCTGAGGTTCAATGCTTTGTTGATATTTGAACTTGATGTCTTCAGTGTACATGCAGTTTGACCTTTCCTATATATGTTGTTCAATTGAGTTTCAGGCGACTGTTTTGGAGCATCCAGTTTTCTTTATAATTTTTGTGGTATTTGTGTTGGCCTTGATTTAGTGCAGCCTGGCTATGTTGCCTTCACTGTATTGTTGCAGTGTTTCATTGTTCCACCACTTGTGTTGCCATGCACTTGAATTAGTGTATTTATTTGTTTTGTTGACATTACCACTTGTAATTGTAGTGTTGCAGTCACTACTTGTGCTGTTCAGTTGAGTTCGACACTTGCATTGTCGTTGCTTGACTGTTTAGTCTCTCGGCTAATTGCGTGGTTCAACTGCAATTTCATTATGCGGTTGTATATGTGATAGCACTGCCCAGTTTTACAGTGCATGGCATTGATGCATTTAGGTTGGGTTTTTTTTTCTTACTCACTTGAGTTGAACCCGATTTCGGGGTTTGACCTTGTGATCACTTATGACTTTCACTGAGCTTTTGTGTATCTCTTGCGATAGTGGCGAGGCAGTACACGCGTGCGTGTACTGCAGCCCTATCAGATTTGACAGCTTTAAATTGATTTAGTCGATTTGATAAATTGTTTATTTATCTCTGTTGATGATTTAAATCTGCTGATTTTTGTTAAACACTGTTAAGTGTTATATTGACCGTTATTCGGTTTCTTTGTTTAAAGAATCGGATAGACGGGAATTATTGTGACTGTCGTCTATTTAAATTATTACTACCTATATGCACTAATAAACTGGTTTGAATTAGACTGACCTGGGTATTATTTTCTTTTGAATGTAATACTCGGGTCAGACCCGAGTTATTTCAGGTTGTAGATTTTCCTCTTTGAGTTGCTGTTCGGGATTTGAAGACTTTTCGCATCTTCTGAAGTTGTCATTGTCCTTTTGTAGTAGTCGTGTCATTGTATAGAACTGTATGTATTCATGTATATTAGTCGATAATGTACGTGTATATACAACTTCTAGAGTCGACAGTTATAGTTGTATCGTATGTATTGTGTCAACTATGTATTAACTGACATCAGTTATATATATATGAGAATTTTGTTTTTATCCGTGTTCCGCATTTATATTATCTGTGTTATTGTTATATCAAATGTCCTAAACTATTATGAACCATCGTAGTTCGTTTTATACTAGTATTGGGAGTGTCGATGGGAGTAAATAAATAATAGATGGAAAATAAAAAGTATATACCACTCCTGTCGAGATAACCAATATTAGTGTAAAGCCAATTACGGATGGTCGCTCCTATCCAGCCTTATTCTTCGTAATAATAGACAGTGTTTCTTTTAATACTCTTTGTTATTATGAGCATAGAGGTGGGGCGCCACAGTTGGTATCAGGGCTTGGGGTTTATGGACATAATATAAAACATAACTTGGATGGAACATATGTTACAACTATTGGTCGATGTTTTATTTGTACTTTGAGTCAAAACTAAAGTTTTGAAATCTGGATGAAATTTTTAAATATCTTTATTTAAAAATAATAGTGAAATTGTGTTCTGATGATTTGATTGATTTGTGTTCTGTTTATCAGAGTGCGCAGCGGAAACAGTGAAACTGTCTTCGCTGAGTACAACTGATAATCTTTTTTATTTAAAAATCAAAATACGAAATTGATATGAATTTCATTTGTTGTTTACATAGCTGTAATTATTTTGTTTCTTTGAGAATTTCGAATCCGAATTGAGGATTCGAAGAAATTGCAGGTATGTGATTTTGTTGAAATTTTCGCTGGCTTTCTTTTGTACTAATCATCTAGTGATTAGATTTTTGCTGTTTTGAATTATCTTCATTGAAGATACATTTGAATGATTTCTTTGTTCATTTTGTAGTACGTGCAAAAATTTGAATTGCACGTTATTGCATTTATTTTACGTTGAACCGATGCTTGGTTATGATACGTATTTTGTTGCCGTTATTTTTATAACGGACTTTTTACACCAATGCTGAATTTGTGAGGCACGGTGTTTTGTTGACAATTTTAATAAATGAAAATTCACTGATGTCACATTTTGATGTGAATCCTTTGATGAGATATTTGATGTTTTAAAATTTCTGTCGCTTTGACTTCAGTAACAGCCAAATTTTTAAAAGTGGATTTTCAAGCGGTATTTCCGCAAAACTGATGTGTAACCGTTTTTACGGTATTTTGAGAAGTACGATTTCCTTACCGAAATTGTTACTGATTTGCTGTTTTAATCACGTGATTGGAAAATCGTTTTAAAATGAAAATTGTTTTATAAAATTTTAGCAGTTTGCGTTTTCAAAAGGATGAGAAAGCGACTTAAACGATTCAGTAAAATCGAGGATTATGACCCCTTTCTTTTACTGTTTCGCTTAACTCCGGACTTGTTCAGTTGAGGATGCGAATTGTTATTTTTACAAAATAAACAAAATTGTTTTCAAAAATTTTACAGTTTGCGATTTCAAAAGAATGAGGAAGCGATTTAAACGTTTCAGCAACATCGAGGACTATGACCCCTTTCTTTTACTGATTCGCTTAATTCCGGACTTGTCCGTTTGAGAATGTAAAGTGTATTTTTACAAAATACACAATTTTGCACTTTCAAGGAAACGATGAAGTGATTTAAACGAGTTAGCAAAAGTGCGGAGTATGGAACCACACTTTTACTATTTTGGTCAATTCTGGACTCGTTAATTGAATATCTGTTGTTTTGATGATTCTACACTTTCAAGGAAACGATGAAGAGAATTAAACAATTTAGTAAAACTCGTGGTTATGGGACATGTGCGTTTACTATTTTGGTTAATTCCGGACTCGTTAATTGAAATATTTGATGTTTTCGTGTGCTTTCGAGCCACTATGTTGGACCTTCGGGTCATATGTTGGACCTTCGGGTCAAATACCAGTACTAGACCTTCGGGTCATTTGTTGGACCTTCGGGTCATTTGTTGGGCGCCAAAATTATGTTGAGTACTTGGTAGGCTTCGGCCATTTGTTGATGCACGTGCGGCGAATTAAAAACTCGCCATCTGATGGGATCGATCCAAGCTTTTATGTTGATTTTCTAGTCTTCTTAATTGATTTCTAGATATTTGTTGCTTCCAATTATCTGCAGGTAATTGGATATTTGTTGCTATGAGTTCTGATTATCGTTTTTGATAATCAGATATTTGTTGATTCTAATTATCGCTTGTGATAATTGGATATTTGTTGCTATGAGTTCTGATTATCGTTTTTGATAATCAGATATTTGTTGATTCTAATTATCGCTTGTGATAATTAGATATTTGTTGCTATGAGTTCTGATTATCGTTTTTGATAATCAGATATTTGTTGATTCTAATTATCGCTTGTGATAATTAGATATTTGTTGCTATGAGATCTGATTATCGTTTTTGATAATCAGATATTTGTTGTTTCTAATTATCGCTTGTGATAATTAGATATTTGTTGATCTGAGTTCTGATTATCGTTTTTGATAATCGGATATTTGTTGTTTCTAATTATCGCTTGTGATAATTAGATATTTGTTGATATGAGTTCTGATTATCGTTTTTGATAATCGGATATTTGTTGCATTTAATTATCGCTTCAGATAATTAAATATTTGTTGATTTTAGATTTAATTATCGCTTGAGATAATTAAATTATTGTTGATTTGAGATTTAAATATCGCTTCAGATAATTAAATATTTGTTGATTTAAGATTTAATTATCGCTTCAGATAATTAAATATTTGTTGATTTTAGATTTAATTATCGCTTGAGATAATTAAATAATTGTTGATTTGAGATTTAATTATCGCTTCAGATAATTAAATATTTGTTGATTTTAGATTTAATTATCGCTTGAGATAATTAAATAATTGTTGATTTGAGATTTAATTATCGCTTCAGATAATTAAATATTTGTTGATTTTAGATTACTTATCGCTTCAGATAATTAAATATTTGTTGATTTTAGATTTAATTATCGCTTCAGATAATTAAATATTTGTTGATTTTAGATTTAATTATCGCTTGAGATAATTAAATAATTGTTGATTTGAGATTTAATTATCGCTTTTGATAATTAAATATTTGCTGATTTGAGATTTAATTATCGCTTTTGATAATTAAATATTTGCTGATTTGAGATTTAATTATCGCTTTAGATAATTAAATATTTGCTGATTTGAGGTTTAATTATAGCTTTTGATAATTAAATATTTGCTGATCTGAGATTTAATTATCGCTTCAGATGATTAAATAATTGTTGATTTGGAATTTGATTATCGCTTGGGATAATCAAATATTTGTTAAATTTAAAATTTGATTATCGTTTTGATAATTGAATATTTGTTGATTTGAGAAATTCAATTATCGTTTTGATGATTGAATATTTTCGATTCTTGAGATTTGAGCTTCGTCTTTTTCTCTAGCGATTCAGGTGAGTAATTTGATTTACTCACATTCAATTCGTGCTCTGTAGGGGATTTCTGCTCTGTTTTTCCTTCTCTTTTAGTTGCTGGAACTCGATTGTTCTTGCTTTTGTTAGTCGTCTGATTTTGATCCCTGATTCCCACGAGGTTGATTCTTTTGATTTGAAGCAGTCGAACCTTTTGATTTCTTATCTAATACTTCCCCGCTGACACTTGCTTTGCTTGTACATTCGACATTGCCATGCTCTTTTGGTTGTTACCTTGTATCCATTTATTCCCTATGATTGCGTGGACGCAATTCCTTTGATAATCGTGTTCTCAATTCTTATTTTTCTAGCATAACTAGTTTAGGTTAGAAGAAAATTGTTATAGACAATCTTGATTAGGAAAATTGCGGGGATGCAATTTTTATAAGGAGGGGAGTCTGTAACAACCGGGATTTTTGTAATTTCAATTATCGTCAAAATGACGATTTAATTCAGTTGATAATCGTTATTGGAATTCGAATCGGATTTGAAATGTGAAAGTTGTTTGATTACAATTGAGATTTATTCGGGTTAAAATTCTTTAAAAAGAATTGTAAAACGTTGTTTGGGAATTTGAATCAAATTGATATTCTTTAAACAACTTTCAAATGATTGAGTTGGGCTTTTGAATCTAGCCCATGTTTACATTTCATCGTTGCCGTTCTATTTTGTCAAGGAGAAACCGTTCCCCATTTTCAATTGGATAACCCTAAAAATCATACGAGCAAAAGAAAGGATAATGGCGGCCTCGTTCTCTTCTTCGTTCCCTTCTGCAAACTAGGGCTTTGTGACATTCGTGGTCGCCGCGTGCTGTGGATCGATCAAAGGATGCTTCTCTTTGCTAGCTTTTGTCAATCATTCGTCTCGTGAGGGCCACGGCTTCGACTCTCCTTCAGTTCGAACACGGCTGCTCCCATTTCGTGGCAAAGGTGAGTGAATTATCACTCACATCTCTTTCACTCTTAAGTCGTTCGACTTCGTAAGTTGTTAATGTGTTATTTTTGCTGTCTTGGTCTGATTTCTGTTCACCGCGACACTTATTTTGTTTGAAATCTGCTAACATGAGTTTGGAAAGTATAGTTTTGATGGGTATTCATGAATTGTTTCACTGCTCGTTCCTGTATCACCATTTGGGTTGGTTCGATTTTATGCCCCTGATAAATTTTTTTGACTTCGGCCATGATAATTGGGAATTTCTAAGTGGTATTCGACTGTGAGTTGCTTGACTAACTTCGGTCATTTGATTTTGGGTTTCGATGTTGATGATTTTTGCCGAGATGATTTGGCTCTAACTTGTATTAGGCCATGCCACTGATATTATTATTTTGTTCGATTTCGACCATTTCGCCTTCGCTGTTGTATTGTCTCACTTGATTAGTTGAGATCAATTGTCCATCGACATGTGTACACTTTGCTTGTTGTTTCTGACCACAGTCACTGTGACTTGCTCGAGTTACATTGTGCTTGAATCTTCTTGTGTGTCTACCTGTGTACTCGAGTCCATATTTAAATTGAATACAATTGTTTCCACTGTTTCACTTGAATATGTTCATTTGGTCATTGTTGCATATGTTCACTATGATACTGGTTCATTCATAAGTTGTACATCTCTGTTGAACATGGCTGTCTACCTTGACCATTTATTCACCTTGATGTATATGCAGTCTTCATTATTCATGCATCCACATTTCATATGGTTGCATTTGTTTAGTACAACTGCCGTTAATTGCATAATTAATATGCAGATACACCTGAGCATTTTTGTAGTTTCACTACAACTTTTGTTTGCATATTTTAAATGCAGATACGCTTGAGCATATATGATGTGCATATTTTCTACTTAAAGTTTAGAAAACGAAGTTGTATTTTAATTTGGCATATTATGTTTGCAAATTGGCTATTATTTCAAAGTGAACTATTGTTTGGTGATAATCACTGTTTTTATCATCACTGTTACATGTGCACTAGTGTATTAACCAGTTGTAGCTGTTCATTTGAACCTGAACTTGAGACTATATTGCATCTGTATATCATCATTGCAGTGTACTTGACTAGAACTTGTTGTTCATGGGTGTCTTTTTCTTTTTGCCGTCGTATGCTTGCACATGTATCAGGGCATGTAGTCATTTAACACTTGTTACTTTATGTTGATGGTCTCTGAGGTTCAATGCTTTGTTGATATTTGAACTTGATGTCTTCAGTGTACATGCAGTTTGACCTTTCCTATATATGTTGTTCAATTGAGTTTCAGGCGACTGTTTTGGAGCATCCAGTTTTCTTTATAATTTTTGTGGTATTTGTGTTGGCCTTGATTTAGTGCAGCCTGGCTATGTTGCCTTCACTGTATTGTTGCAGTGTTTCATTGTTCCACCACTTGTGTTGCCATGCACTTGAATTAGTGTATTTATTTGTTTTGTTGACATTACCACTTGTAATTGTAGTGTTGCAGTCACTACTTGTGCTGTTCAGTTGAGTTCGACACTTGCATTGTCGTTGCTTGACTATTTAGTCTCTCGGCTAATTGCGTGGTTCAACTGCAATTTCATTATGCGGTTGTATATGTGATAGCACTGCCCAGTTTTACAGTGCATGGCATTGATGCATTTAGGTTGGGTTTTTTTTTCTTACTCACTTGAGTTGAACCCGATTTCGGGGTTTGACCTTGTGATCACTTATGACTTTCACTGAGCTTTTGTGTATCTCTTGCGATAGTGGCGAGGCAGTACACGCGTGCGTGTACTGCAGCCCTATCAGATTTGACAGCTTTAAATTGATTTAGTCGATTTGATAAATTGTTTATTTATCTCTGTTGATGATTTAAATCTGCTGATTTTTGTTAAACACTGTTAAGTGTTATATTGACCGTTATTCGGTTTCTTTGTTTAAAGAATCGGATAGACGGGAATTATTGTGACTGTCGTCTATTTAAATTATTACTACCTATATGCACTAATAAACTGGTTTGAATTAGACTGACCTGGGTATTATTTTCTTTTGAATGTAATACTCGGGTCAGACCCGAGTTATTTCAGGTTGTAGATTTTCCTCTTTGAGTTGCTGTTCGGGATTTGAAGACTTTTCGCATCTTCTGAAGTTGTCATTGTCCTTTTGTAGTAGTCGTGTCATTGTATAGAACTGTATGTATTCATGTATATTAGTCGATAATGTACGTGTATATACAACTTCTAGAGTCGACAGTTATAGTTGTATCGTATGTATTGTGTCAACTATGTATTAACTGACATCAGTTATATATATATGAGAATTTTGTTTTTATCCGTGTTCCGCATTTATATTATCTGTGTTATTGTTATATCAAATGTCCTAAACTATTATGAACCATCGTAGTTCGTTTTATACTAGTATTGGGAGTGTCGATGGGAGTAAATAAATAATAGATGGAAAATAAAAAGTATATACCACTCCTGTCGAGATAACCAATATTAGTGTAAAGCCAATTACGGATGGTCGCTCCTATCCAGCCTTATTCTTCATAATAATAGACAGTATTTCTTTTAATACTCTTTGTTATTATGAGCATAGAGGTGGGGCGCCACAGTTGGTATCAGGGCTTGGGGTTTATGGACATAATATAAAACATAACTTGGATGGAACATATGTTACAACTATTGGTCGATGTTTTATTTGTACTTTGAGTCAAAACTAAAGTTTTGAAATCTGGATGAAATTTTTAAATATCTTTATTTAAAAATAATAGTGAAATTGTGTTCTGATGATTTGATTGATTTGTGTTCTGTTTATCAGAGTGCGCAGCGGAAACAGTGAAACTGTCTTCGCTGAGTACAACTGATAATCTTTTTTATTTAAAAATCAAAATACGAAATTGATATGAATTTCATTTGTTGTTTACATAGCTGTAATTATTTTGTTTCTTTGAGAATTTCGAATCCGAATTGAGGATTCGAAGAAATTGCAGGTATGTGATTTTGTTGAAATTTTCGCTGGCTTTCTTTTGTACTAATCATCTAGTGATTAGATTTTTGCTGTTTTGAATTATCTTCATTGAAGATACATTTGAATGATTTCTTTGTTCATTTTGTAGTACGTGCAAAAATTTGAATTGCACGTTATTGCATTTATTTTACGTTGAACCGATGCTTGGTTATGATACGTATTTTGTTGCTGTTATTTTTATAACGGACTTTTTACACCAATGCTGAATTTGTGAGGCACGGTGTTTTGTTGACAATTTTAATAAATGAAAATTCACTGATGTCACATTTTGATGTGAATCCTTTGATGAGATATTTGATGTTTTAAAATTTCTGTCGCTTTGACTTCAGTAACAGCCAAATTTTTAAAAGTGGATTTTCAAGCGGTATTTCCGCAAAACTGATGTGTAACCGTTTTTACGGTATTTTGAGAAGTACGATTTCCTTACCGAAATTGTTACTGATTTGCTGTTTTAATCACGTGATTGGAAAATCGTTTTAAAATGAAAATTGTTTTATAAAATTTTAGCAGTTTGCGTTTTCAAAAGGATGAGAAAGCGACTTAAACGATTCAGTAAAATCGAGGATTATGACCCCTTTCTTTTACTGTTTCGCTTAACTCCGGACTTGTTCAGTTGAGGATGCGAATTGTTATTTTTACAAAATAAACAAAATTGTTTTCAAAAATTTTACAGTTTGCGATTTCAAAAGAATGAGGAAGCGATTTAAACGTTTCAGCAACATCGAGGACTATGACCCCTTTCTTTTACTGATTCGCTTAATTCCGGACTTGTCCGTTTGAGAATGTAAAGTGTATTTTTACAAAATACACAATTTTGCACTTTCAAGGAAACGATGAAGTGATTTAAACGAGTTAGCAAAAGTGCGGAGTATGGAACCACACTTTTACTATTTTGGTTAATTCTGGACTCGTTAATTGAATATCTGTTGTTTTGATGATTCTACACTTTCAAGGAAACGATGAAGAGAATTAAACAATTTAGTAAAACTCGTGGTTATGGGACATGTGCGTTTACTATTTTGGTTAATTCCGGACTCGTTAATTGAAATATTTGATGTTTTCGTGTGCTTTCGAGCCACTATGTTGGACCTTCGGGTCATATGTTGGACCTTCGGGTCAAATACCAGTACTAGACCTTCGGGTCATTTGTTGGACCTTCGGGTCATTTGTTGGGCGCCAAAATTATGTTGAGTACTTGGTAGGCTTCGGCCATTTGTTGATGCACGTGCGGCGAATTAAAAACTCGCCATCTGATGGGATCGATCCAAGCTTTTATGTTGATTTTCTAGTCTTCTTAATTGATTTCTAGATATTTGTTGCTTCCAATTATCTGCATGTAATTGGATATTTGTTGCTATGAGTTCTGATTATCGTTTTTGATAATCAGATATTTGTTGATTCTAATTATCGCTTGTGATAATTGGATATTTGTTGCTATGAGTTCTGATTATCGTTTTTGATAATCAGATATTTGTTGATTCTAATTATCGCTTGTGATAATTAGATATTTGTTGCTATGAGTTCTGATTATCGTTTTTGATAATCAGATATTTGTTGATTCTAATTATCGCTTGTGATAATTAGATATTTGTTGCTATGAGATCTGATTATCGTTTTTGATAATCAGATATTTGTTGTTTCTAATTATCGCTTGTGATAATTAGATATTTGTTGATCTGAGTTCTGATTATCGTTTTTGATAATCGGATATTTGTTATTTCTAATTATCGTTTGTGATAATTAGATATTTGTTGATATGAGTTCTGATTATCGTTTTTGATAATCGGATATTTGTTGCATTTAATTATCGCTTCAGATAATTAAATATTTGTTGATTTTAGATTTAATTATCGCTTGAGATAATTAAATAATTGTTGATTTGAGATTTAATTATCGCTTCAGATAATTAAATATTTGTTGATTTAAGATTTAATTATCGCTTCAGATAATTAAATATTTGTTGATTTTAGATTTAATTATCGCTTGAGATAATTAAATAATTGTTGATTTGAGATTTAATTATCGCTTCAGATAATTAAATATTTGTTGATTTTAGATTTAATTATCGCTTGAGATAATTAAATAATTGTTGATTTGAGATTTAATTATCGCTTCAGATAATTAAATATTTGTTGATTTTAGATTACTTATCGCTTCAGATAATTAAATATTTGTTGATTTTAGATTTAATTATCGCTTCAGATAATTAAATATTTGTTGATTTTAGATTTAATTATCGCTTGAGATAATTAAATAATTGTTGATTTGAGATTTAATTATCGCTTTTGATAATTAAATATTTGCTGATTTGAGATTTAATTATCGCTTTTGATAATTAAATATTTGCTGATTTGAGATTTAATTATCGCTTTAGATAATTAAATATTTGCTGATTTGAGGTTTAATTATTGCTTTTGATAATTAAATATTTGCTGATCTGAGATTTAATTATCGCTTCAGATGATTAAATAATTGTTGATTTGGAATTTGATTATCGCTTGGGATAATCAAATATTTGTTAAATTTAAAATTTGATTATCGTTTTGATAATTGAATATTTGTTGATTTGAGAAATTCAATTATCGTTTTGATGATTGAATATTTGCGATTCTTGAGATTTGAGCTTCGTCTTTTTCTCTAGCGATTCAGGTGAGTAATTTGATTTACTCACATTCAATTCGTGCTCTGTAGGGGATTTCTGCTCTGTTTTTCCTTCTCTTTTAGTTGCTGGAACTCGATTGTTCTTGCTTTTGTTAGTCGTCTGATTTTGATCCCTGATTCCCACGAGGTTGATTCTTTTGATTTGAAGCAGTCGAACCTTTTGATTTCTTATCTAATACTTCCCCGCTGACACTTGCTTTGCTTGTACATTCGACATTGCCATGCTCTTTTGGTTGT
Source organism: Allium fistulosum (assembly GCA_030737815.1). Taxonomy (NCBI): domain Eukaryota; kingdom Viridiplantae; phylum Streptophyta; class Magnoliopsida; order Asparagales; family Amaryllidaceae; genus Allium; species Allium fistulosum. The sequence continues at coordinate 829,480,741 of CM060903.1, read as the reverse complement.
TACCTTGTATCCATTTATTCCCTATGATTGCGTGGACGCAATTCCTTTGATAATCGTGTTCTCAATTCTTATTTTTCTAGCATAACTAGTTTAGGTTAGAAGAAAATTGTTATAGACAATCTTGATTAGGAAAATTGCGGGGATGCAATTTTTATAAGGAGGGGAGTCTGTAACAACCGGGATTTTTGTAATTTCAATTATCGTCAAAATGACGATTTAATTCAGTTGATAATCGTTATTGGAATTCGAATCGGATTTGAAATGTGAAAGTTGTTTGATTACAATTGAGATTTATTCGGGTTAAAATTCTTTAAAAAGAATTGTAAAACGTTGTTTGGGAATTTGAATCAAATTGATATTCTTTAAACAACTTTCAAATGATTGAGTTGGGCTTTTGAATCTAGCCCATGTTTACATTTCATCGTTGCCGTTCTATTTTGTCAAGGAGAAACCGTTCCCCATTTTCAATTGGATAACCCTAAAAATCATACGAGCAAAAGAAAGGATAATGGCGGCCTCGTTCTCTTCTTCGTTCCCTTCTGCAAACTAGGGCTTTGTGACATTCGTGGTCGCCGCGTGCTGTGGATCGATCAAAGGATGCTTCTCGTTGCTAGCTTTTGTCAATCATTCGTCTCGTGAGGGCCACGGCTTCGACTCTCCTTCAGTTCGAACACGGCTGCTCCCATTTCGTGGCAAAGGTGAGTGAATTATCACTCACATCTCTTTCACTCTTAAGTCGTTCGACTTCGTAAGTTGTTAATGTGTTATTTTTGCTGTCTTGGTCTGATTTCTGTTCACCGCGACACTTATTTTGTTTGAAATCTGCTAACATGAGTTTGGAAAGTATAGTTTTGATGGGTATTCATGAATTGTTTCACTGCTCGTTCCTGTATCACCATTTGGGTTGGTTCGATTTTATGCCCCTGATAAATTTTTTTGACTTCGGCCATGATAATTGGGAATTTCTAAGTGGTATTCGACTGTGAGTTGCTTGACTAACTTCGGTCATTTGATTTTGGGTTTCGATGTTGATGATTTTTGCCGAGATGATTTGGCTCTAACTTGTATTAGGCCATGCCACTGATATTATTATTTTGTTCGATTTCGACCATTTCGCCTTCGCTGTTGTATTGTCTCACTTGATTAGTTGAGATCAATTGTCCATCGACATGTGTACACTTTGCTTGTTGTTTCTGACCACAGTCACTGTGACTTGCTCGAGTTGCATTGTGCTTGAATCTTCTTGTGTGTCTACCTGTGTACTCGAGTCCATATTTAAATTGAATACAATTGTTTCCACTGTTTCACTTGAATATGTTCATTTGGTCATTGTTGCATATGTTCACTATGATACTGGTTCATTCATAAGTTGTACATCTCTGTTGAACATGGCTGTCTACCTTGACCATTTATTCACCTTGATGTATATGCAGTCTTCATTATTCATGCATCCACATTTCATATGGTTGCATTTGTTTAGTACAACTGCCGTTAATTGCATAATTAATATGCAGATACACCTGAGCATTTTTGTAGTTTCACTACAACTTTTGTTTGCATATTTTAAATGCAGATACGCTTGAGCATATATGATGTGCATATTTTCTACTTAAAGTTTAGAAAACGAAGTTGTATTTTAATTTGGCATATTATGTTTGCAAATTGGCTATTATTTCAAAGTGAACTATTGTTTGGTGATAATCACTGTTTTTATCATCACTGTTACATGTGCACTAGTGTATTAACCAGTTGTAGCTGTTCATTTGAACCTGAACTTGAGACTATATTGCATCTGTATATCATCATTGCAGTGTACTTGACTAGAACTTGTTGTTCATGGGTGTCTTTTTCTTTTTGCCGTCGTATGCTTGCACATGTATCAGGGCATGTAGTCATTTAACACTTGTTACTTTATGTTGATGGTCTCTGAGGTTCAATGCTTTGTTGATATTTGAACTTGATGTCTTCAGTGTACATGCAGTTTGACCTTTCCTATATATGTTGTTCAATTGAGTTTCAGGCGACTGTTTTGGAGCATCCAGTTTTCTTTATAATTTTTGTGGTATTTGTGTTGGCCTTGATTTAGTGCAGCCTGGCTATGTTGCCTTCACTGTATTGTTGCAGTGTTTCATTGTTCCACCACTTGTGTTGCCATGCACTTGAATTAGTGTATTTATTTGTTTTGTTGACATTACCACTTGTAATTGTAGTGTTGCAGTCACTACTTGTGCTGTTCAGTTGAGTTCGACACTTGCATTGTCGTTGCTTGACTGTTTAGTCTCTCGGCTAATTGCGTGGTTCAACTGCAATTTCATTATGCGGTTGTATATGTGATAGCACTGCCCAGTTTTACAGTGCATGGCATTGATGCATTTAGGTTGGGTTTTTTTTTCTTACTCACTTGAGTTGAACCCGATTTCGGGGTTTGACCTTGTGATCACTTATGACTTTCACTGAGCTTTTGTGTATCTCTTGCGATAGTGGCGAGGCAGTACACGCGTGCGTGTACTGCAGCCCTATCAGATTTGACAGCTTTAAATTGATTTAGTCGATTTGATAAATTGTTTATTTATCTCTGTTGATGATTTAAATCTGCTGATTTTTGTTAAACACTGTTAAGTGTTATATTGACCGTTATTCGGTTTCTTTGTTTAAAGAATCGGATAGACGGGAATTATTGTGACTGTCGTCTATTTAAATTATTACTACCTATATGCACTAATAAACTGGTTTGAATTAGACTGACCTGGGTATTATTTTCTTTTGAATGTAATACTCGGGTCAGACCCGAGTTATTTCAGGTTGTAGATTTTCCTCTTTGAGTTGCTGTTCGGGATTTGAAGACTTTTCGCATCTTCTGAAGTTGTCATTGTCCTTTTGTAGTAGTCGTGTCATTGTATAGAACTGTATGTATTCATGTATATTAGTCGATAATGTACGTGTATATACAACTTCTAGAGTCGACAGTTATAGTTGTATCGTATGTATTGTGTCAACTATGTATTAACTGACATCAGTTATATATATATGAGAATTTTGTTTTTATCCGTGTTCCGCATTTATATTATCTGTGTTATTGTTATATCAAATGTCCTAAACTATTATGAACCATCGTAGTTCGTTTTATACTAGTATTGGGAGTGTCGATGGGAGTAAATAAATAATAGATGGAAAATAACAAGTATATACCACTCCTGTCGAGATAACCAATATTAGTGTAAAGCCAATTACGGATGGTCGCTCCTATCCAGCCTTATTCTTCGTAATAATAGACAGTATTTCTTTTAATACTCTTTGTTATTATGAGCATAGAGGTGGGGCGCCACACAATACATGATTTATGTAATATATTCTATAATAAGCAAATCTCAATCCATCAAAACCATTTCATTTTCTCAAAATCTTTACTTTATGCTTTTATAGATTAGCAGTAGTGGCAGGTAAAGTTCATGTGCTTGCAATATTATTTGAAATGTCAGTAGGAAGCATGTTCACATAATTCAATATTGAAATAAAAATCTCAGCTGATTCATAAATTGTTGTACCTCATTATTCAATGGTGCTCATATGGATCAACTACTCCAGTAAAACATTTGATTTTTCCAGCCCGAGCAATCTTGTACAAGCACTTTTGAATCCATTGATCTCCAAATTTCTATTGGAAAAAAAAGAAATTTTACTTTATTTAGCTCAGAATATTTATCGAGTATTTAAAATTTTAACATTTCTAGTCTTCATAATAGATGAGTTATGGAGATGTTCATATATTATAAATCAATTTGAAGTTTTTATTTCAAGGAAAGCATAATGACATTTTTATTTCAACTTTATCGCGGCACAAAATAGTTTGTTTGTGGTAAGATAAAAATGTCAGAAGAAGTGCAGTACTATCCTTTCTATACGAGTTGCATACACTGACCACTTTCTATAGTGCTAATAATTGATGTGTTCCTAAATTATATGCATGAAAATTCCTAATCTCTATTTGGGACTCCATATTTACTATGTTTATGGCATTAACATGTCATGATAAAAACAATCAGAACACAGGTGCCAACATCACTCATATAGAACATTTAGTAAGAAGGGTAAGCTATCTGGTTTCAGGAGCAAAATTTTGGTAAGAAGTATAACTTAAGTAAAGTACATACATGGGGTTTCAAGTGAAATGTATCGGCTTATGAGCACATCCAGTATGTATAAATTTTACGGTCATCACAAAAACATGCAAAATAATTTAAGAATTAAGATGCTGGTAGAGGGTGTATAAAAAATAGCATTTGCTTAAGCATAATTCTATACCTTTTAAATAGCCTCTACATTTTTACGTCATTTTCTCCCTTTAACACCATTTTATTCATCCTGGTGAAGTGCTTCAATGACTTTCTTAAGTTCTCTAGATTTCTTTCCAAGTTAAGTTGCTTCCTACAAAATTCAGAGTAAACAATCAAAGTTACCACACCTTGCTTATGTTAAGTAATGATTTATTCATAGACAATACCCAAGAAAAAAAATTATATATTGTGAATGAGTGATAATTACCTTAGGCATTGTACGAATGAAAATCTAAATCCATTGGAAAGCATGCAATCCCAACACCTCCATATATCTCAAAATGGAACACCAAGAATATTACCTATCATATAATGTAGATGAATTATTATTGCAATAAATTAAGTCATAACAAAACGAGCAAAAAACAAAATAAAATGGAAGAGAAAATTAAAGATGCATACCAGCAGAAACAACAAGTTACAAACCAACAACTAGAGATAAGCTAATAACATACGGTGCCTTCAGCTACTATTTTTCCCGTGCCCTCCACGTCAAACATCTTGCACTTGGTATTCACCGTGAAATTTGCACTTTGATCATATTTAAAAAATGTTGATACATTATCAAAAAATCTTATAGATAGATATTAGCAATATAAACATATACCGTAAGAGATGCGAACTTCGGGATTGGGATTGGATTCATGGAGTATGTTTCTTCGTTTCAACGTGCGAACTTTGGGTTTTGGTAAAAGGTACTTTATTGGTCTATTATTATATAATAATGTTTATATATTCATTGTTTCATATGTTGCTAGTTAGAAACATCACGAATCGGTATATTGATAGATTTTCACATGTTGATGGTTGTATACATAAGCGCATATATACATATAATTATTATTATAAGCGCATAGTTAACTTTTGAATTATAAATTTTTTAGTTGATTGAAATAGTTAAATTTAAGTTTTACTAAATAAAGTAGTTAAATAAAAAAATTTAATAGTTATATAAATTATAAAACATGATTTAAAATTTAACTAATAAAATAGTTTAATAAAATATTTAAGTAGTTGAATTAATTATAAATAGTTAAAATTAGAATTTTAATTAATAAAATATTTAAATATTTATAAATAGTTGAATGGATTATAATGTAGTTATTAAATAGTTAAATAAAATATTTAAATGGTTGAATGGCTTATAAAGAGTTAAAATTAGAATTATAATTAAATGGTTGAATTTAGAAGGTCAAGAAGTTTAGATCAACAACATCCACTATGTATTCTCATATATAATGTGACAAGGGTTCACAAACCAGTAATCATTTCATGTCGATGACAATATGTTTCAGACATTAAATTGAAGAGATAAGCATATGATTGTAGTAATTGAAGCAAGATGTAAGAATGCACTGTACTATTTTCGATTCTATTCTAACTAGTTTTAAAAATGTAGTCGGTAGTTATACAAAATAGATAGAGGGCATGATATATTTTGTTATAACCCATTATTTTTCTAAGAAAGGACAATCATAGATCCTAATGGGTGACAGAAATGCATAATTGCAAATTAAGGACATTGTTAACTTGTATATTATGATACAAACATTATATTATTGATCAGGTGAAATAATATAGTCTGGAACTTTAAGTATAAATTATAAAATGCTTCGACAAACCTGTAAGTTCTTATCTCTAGCTGCATCTTGGCTATGCATCATGAGTATTTCAGCATCACGCTTATCTTTAGCTGCAACAAGCCTCACTTTTGCTACACATCGTCTTCACTTTCAGTTTTTAGTATTAGTTCAGTCGATTTTATATTTTTCCAGCTTTCTTGTTGTTTATTCCACTTACTTATTGACCTTATGCTGCCAGAACTATGCATTATATTTCATACAAGTTTTCTCGTTAAAGAGACTGAAACCACTACAAAGATAAATGAAGTTCAGATACTTACTAGACCTAAAATACAAGCACATAGGAAAAGTTACCTTGAACCCTACATTCGTGATTCAAGAGCTTTGCTTTTGCATAAATCTGAATGAAATCAACAAAAGGTGAACAAATATCTCACCATTACCACAGCCTTAGCACTTCCTCTTGTTGTTCTCGTGTTGCAGCTCAATCTACTCTCATGCCACTCCTGTATTGCACTTCTCATACCTAACTTAATTTGCTTGCATCTTATGTTTCAATGTTGCAACCTTAAGTCTCATGTAGTTGTTCTTCTCTCGGTATGTAGCTATGTAAACGTGCATGTCCCCATATTCCAGTGTGCTCCCCCAAACTCCTTAATGCACTTCTGTTTACTCGTAGTATACAGTTGTTCTTGCAGCCTGTGCATGTCCCCGTATCTTATTTTTACCATGTTAGGTTGGATGTGTTTCTGCTTAGCTTCAGTAGAGTTAACTGCATCTTGGTGCTTCAGTCTACATTTTGGTTGCCTTTGTTGCCTAGATTTCGGATGCGCTTTAAAGCCAGTGACTATTTGGATAGCTTTGTTCTTGCACGTCTCAGTTTTTAAGTTTTAACTTGCACTCAGCTCCAATTCAACAGCTGCACCAGTTCACATGTTACTTCAGTCCATCCTCTTTTGCCGTTCCGACCATGTTTGTAGCTGAAGTTCGTCCACTTTCAAGTTTTAATTGTTGTTCCACTACCAGATGCATTTGGTTCAACTATATTGTGTTATACCACCAACCATTATCTTCATCTTTGTACTGTCAACTAAGTTAATAAAAAATCGAGTACTATCAATGGTCAAGGGTACAAAAGGTACCTTTCCTCTAATTCGAAAATGTTCAGCAAGATCATGGAACTATCCATGAATGTCACCACAAATTGTAAACAGGCCGCAACATAGATAGGAATTCAATTCCAAGGCAGGTAACGATACAAGTAAAGATGAAAATAATATTAACAAACTGAACTTTAAATCAAGTCACTGGAGGATAATCATCTCCATTATATATAGCTATAATATATCCAAATTATGCAATAATTAATTAGTTCCATGTTTGAGTAGTTCAGAAATAAGCTCAGAAGCAACTAAACTACATTGTGAAGGTAAGCATTGGTATATCCACCTATGATGGTTCATCATGCACATCCAATAGCAATGGCACAAAAATATTGGTTTTAATTTATTGGGGATTAAAGGTTCAAGTGAGCTTTTCATATTTAAATATTGACAATGGAAAATGGGCTTCAGTCACTCTTCCAGTTTGATGTTAGCCAAAAAAACTGTACATATATGTCCTGCTTGAGGGTATGCTAGTTATTATGTGACCCCTAAGCATCCATGAGTAAATTCGCACATACAAACTTGGTTAAATTTTTGTAAAAAAAATTCTCACTAGGATGATACATTTGGAAGAAAAATGTACAAATTGAAATAAAAATGGCAAACATTTAGTTCTGCCAAATCACAAAATTAATAGCCTAGAAAATAATAATAATGTGACTTGAATTTGAGCCTAAATTTATGGAATGTATTCTTTACCAATTTATATTTCACAATGCTAAAATATAAAAGGAAATTCCATGGCCATTTTGGAATATGAATAAGATAATGATACCTTATACTTGATTAAAGCAACCTTTTTTATATTCCTTCTATTGTTACAAGTTGATTACATCATAATAATGAAGTTGAAAGACGAAAATATCAATCCAAAAATAGAAAATATCAAAATTTAGTAACATATTAATCTTACATGGAAACCTAGAATATCATTCAAGTTAACTTGTTTACACATATTTCTAATGTCATAACACGAGCAACTCTTTACAAATCAATATTAGCCAATTAAATTCAATATGTACCATTTCCATGAAGAGCAAAAAATTGTTAACCTGGCAAAAATTAATTAGGAAATAATTAAAAGCTTAGTTATAAATAAATATATTCTTTTCACACAAATATAATGTATAAACTATGAATCTACTTCTAGTGTCATAACATGAGCAACCATTTACAAATTAGTATTAACTAATTAAATTTAATACTACCAAATCCATGAGCAACAAAAAATTATATCCTAGCAGTAGTAGATTAGAAAATAAGTCAAGCCTTAGTTATGAAGAAATATATTATTTTCGCACTAATAAACTTCAATGAAATTTTTTTATAAATAACATTGACAACATCAAACCTTCATGTCACTATCATTTCTATGCAATAACAACAAAATAATAAAGTGTATCCATAGTTTATAGAATCACCTGGTATTAAGCATGCTATTTTACGCTATTTATGCAAGCTCATCGATTGCAAATTATATTCATGTGTTGTACACTTATTTTCATTATTGTATGTTAATAACAAAATACAAACAATCGTCGTACCTTGCTGTACTCGATAGAATATACCGCTAAACCAAAGCCGACTCAAGAGTTTTTAGTACTTAGAATTATCTAAATATGATAGATTCAAGAGCTATCATAAAGTCTGTTGGCGCTTGATTTCTTAGTGAAGAAGAGGAATTTTTAATAGAGTTTAAGGTGTATCCACATGTTCTATCTTTTATCTATAGCCTTCTAAATATTGTGATGTATAGAGTTAGAAACAAAAGGAATTGATTTAGAGCAAAATAAACCGTGACTAGCTAATTTTGCAATATTAATGTATGTACTCGATTTCAGTCATTCTTTCAAAGCCGAGTCATTTAGAATTTCATTTAGAACAAGACAATACACCCAATAGTGAGTAGATACTCAAATATAGAAGTTGATGCAATTGAACATGCATTTAGTACATAGACATCAACACATAGATTATACATTCCATTGGAGCTGAGATATTGATACTGTGATACAGTAAGCAGAACAATGTGATCCGGTAAACAAATGTATGCATTGTCATAGTAACTATATTGTTAGAATTGTAGAAAAGCCTACAGCACTTCAGATCATATGGTCATCAAGTATTTACATTTATTGAAAACTAATTATAGTATCAGTTATTCACTTTCAGTATCATCACTTTCAAAATCATTAAATGGTCATCAAGTATTTACATTTGTGAAAACTAATTTTGGTAGGTTTTTTTTAATCATACATGACTAAGGTTTGATATATTATTAAATATATAACATCTTAAGAATTTTAAATAAACATCAATAAAGTAATTAAATTTAGATGTAACTAGAATGAGTAAATTATACTTTAATACGCTGCTTTATGATTCCATACCAATTCTTTCTCTTTAAACTCATTAAGCAGGCATAAGTTGTAAAGAAAAATAAAGAAAAGAATACACACACATGTGTATGTATGTGTGTGTGTACGAACACTCACAGACATACGTGTGTGTGTAAATTGTAATGGTTCCTCATGTGTTGGTCAGTTTGGGCATCTTCTAGTTTGTTCAAACCTACTCTAGAATGTATGAAAATAATCGCAGTGGATTAAATCAAGAAGGCCCAACACTGAAACTACAGACCTAATAGTTTTGATCAAAAAATAATAAAAGAGAATTTTACACATCATAGGTTATGTAATGTGAATAAAAGTACCTCTAGGGACTTCCTCCAAGCTATCCCTTTTGATAAACAAACTGCAGCATCATAACCATAAGACTAAAAATGTTTGACAATCAATTCCAATATAAAGCCGACATTGCATTAGACTTCATTTTTTATGTTAAGAAGCTCATCCTCAATCACTAAAAGTAAAATTCATTGAGCAATTGCTGATAACTCGATCTAGTGCTGATTTGTAGCTTGCAAACTATAAAATTAAAAAAGAGAGAAAATGATAATTAAACACAAATAGAAGGAAGTATGTGCAAGATTGAAGAAAAAACATACATCACTAAACAAAGTTAAAACTAGATAATAAGTGAATGCATTGTATTAAGGAGCGACCATTAAGAGTTGAGACACAAGTAAAGTATTTCAGCATGTGGATCTTCATTGGATTTTAATTCATGAATAAAAAAACGATGATATTTAGTAGGTAAAAACTATTTTATCGCCAATCATGTCGATTTCGAAATGCTTTATAATCAAATTATTTGTACTTTTTGTAATTAAAACAATGATAAAAATTAAAACTTTCTATGGTGAGCAACGATGAAATCTTGACTAACCATTTGTAAACAAACTGTTATTGACTAACCCTACCATACAAAGGCCTGTCTTTTTTCTCTAGAACTTGCAAACATAACCGCAGTATTATGCATGATAATATAAAAAAGCAATTTCACATGTTGCATCTAAAGATTAAATAAATTATCTCAAACCGGATTTCTAAAGCGAATCAACCAAGAATTCTTGAGTGAGGCCTCTTATTTATTGAGTGGACTTAGAATCAGATTCATGTTCTCGTGTTTGCCAATGAAGGATTCACGGTGCTTTAGGGCTCAAGTGATTGCCAATGATGGATTCAAAGGGAATTAGGGCTCGAGTTTATTGGATATTGCAGGAGAGGTCAGGGGAGAAACAATTTTTCATGGGAGAATTCATGTTTAATTAGGTTTAAATTTCGCAGGAGGATTTAGGATTTTACTTTTACGCGGAGTGAAATTGAAAAGGAAGAAAGGAAGGCGGCCAAGTAACCGCGTAATGAAAAAAATTCTCAAAATGAATTGGGCTAGTTTAAACAGCGTTCTGGGTTCTAATTTTTATTTTGCAAAATTCTTTTATCAGCGGTTATTGTAAAAAACGCTGTCTACTATTGCAGTTGAAAACACATTTTCTTGTAGTGCCCCTAAGTGATGGGAAATCCGATCGGGATTGTGAATACCCGGATTTGCAAGGGCTTCTTTGGAAGTGCCTTTGGTTCTGTTTGAACCCGGAATAGACTTGTATGGTTACATGTCTGACATTACACTTTGAGATATAAAGCCAATTTCTTTCAAATACATTTATGTTGGTGGTGGAGAATTTATTCTCTTAGATAAATACCCTTCTCTGAGACGTACGAGCTCAAGGGTTATGTAGTTGAAGGTTATCAGCGATATATTCCCAATTTGGTAATGTGACACGCTGAGTGTTGCTGTGTGATGATCATTGTTTGATCATTTGTGATATGATCATTTGTTTGATCATTTATCTTTGTGATCATCACTTTGATCATCTGTTGACCCAAAGCATGGCTTTGTGCCAAAGCGTAGCTTTGTGGACGAGACTTTGTCGAACCTCACGACCCGGTATGGTCGAAACAGGAATCCTGGCAGCAAGGTTATTAGGGGATAGCGCCCCCTTAGTGTATGTCATTTCCTTCTGGATTATGAGTGGTATCATGGTATGGAGCCCAGAAACTTACTTTGTGGTTGCTGCGAATCTATTACTTTGTGATTGCTTTGTGGTTGTTGGATTAGAGGTACCTCGGATAAAGGTCGCTAACGACCGGGAGGTGGCATACTCGTGTCAGTAGTTACCCAGCTAGGGGTAACCCGGCCTTGTGTAGCAGAGATTCGGTTAGGATCTGGGAACGTCGCTCCAGAGGCGTTCTATTTTATATGGGAAGTTCCTTTGCCCGACCATTTGTTGGAAATCCATCTTCCAATACGAACTTTGTATGGTATTTGTTGTAAAACCTGCCATTTTCGTATGGTGGTCACCACTGTTTAGATGGTAGCTATAGTAGGCATACAATAATGGTTGTATGTTGGCTAAGATTAATATTATACTTTCGAAATATTTTACACTATGCACTAATAATAATATCAAAAATGATTTGTTTTGCGTAGTAAGCATCTTTGACTATCATAAGGAGAAATCTCCTCCAATTCTGCGTTTGCATTGTGTGTGTGGCGGGAGGCCTTATGGTAGTTTCATTTTCCAAAAGCATTGCGAATTGACTTTAAAAAAAATTCTCGTGTTGTTCATTTTTAAAGATAAACTGTTTTTGTTGCTCACACCAGTCCCATGACTGATCCGAAGTTTATTGTTTCTTTCCTAAACTCTGGGTGCTCAAAATTTTTCTACACGGGCAGTCTAGAGTTGGGTTTTTCAGATAGTCAGGTTCAGTAGATTATCTGGAGCTAGTTCAGTCTTTGGATATGGACTGCACTTGCTTATCTTTGTGCATCATTATTGAGAGTTCAAGCTATTTCTGGATTAGTGTTTTGAAGATGGAGATTATCTGCTGCTGGTGTTATCTATTTTCTTTCCGCTGCTATTTCTTGTATCATACCTCTGATGTATACTGATATTCATTGTATCACTCTGTTGTATCGGATATTGTATCAATGCTGTATATCAATGTTTTATTCTTTTCTTCCACTGTGTTGTTTACTTAATTGTGTTATAAGCTCTGACGACTCGGATTTAAACGGTCGAATCTACGGCATTCGAGTACAATATAAAGTATGGATGTCGATTTTCGAACGCGAAAAATTCGGAGACGTTACATTTGGTATCAGAGCTGAGGGTAAAACTTTAGCTCAAGAGTATAATACATTAAGTAGCTCGTTAGAGATAGGGTGAAGTATCCCTAGAATGAGTGTATCCCTAAGATATCTGTCTGTATGCCTCAGTAAATTCTCTTACTATCCGTTGATAGTAAGTGTGAGTGCAAGAAGAGGATGAGATAGGGGACAGGGGAATACGACTATAAATGGTCAATATCCTGTAACAACAGTGGAAACAAATTTTCTCTATCAATCTCTTTTGTTCGTCGTTTCTCCACAATTCTTTGAAAGTTTCTGGTAAATCTAGGAAGAGATTCGATATATTAAAATAGGACATAAACTCCAGATAAGCCAAAATTGTTTGTTTGGATGAATTGGTTGTTTTGTTTGTTATGGTTGATAGGTATACTTTAGTTCTAAACTAAAACTTTGAAATTGTATCCATATATCTATCTATTCTTTGGGTCCGGATATATTCTACGAATGGTTAGTTATCATTTCGAACTGACCAATGTCACTGCATACTTCATAGATCTGGATAACCCGGGTAACGTGTGAAAGAATTCAATAGATTCGTTCTTGTATCTATTATTGATATTCTGCTTTGATGAGCCAAATACAAAATGGATATACAGTTTAATCTGGAAAGATATTTCTCTATCTTTGATCTATTTGTGTTATTTTTCGTGCCTGTAAATTTCGAGGACGAAATTCTTTTAAGGGGGGAAGTTTGTAACGACCCTAGATTTTAATTTAATTTAAATTGATGATTAAATGAATTTTTTAATAAAAATTTGTAAAATTAATTATAAATGGAAGCGAGTTTCCCCGATTCAAATAGAAAATATATTAAGTCATATGGATTTGAAAATTTGTATATATATATATATGTATATGTTGGATTTGAAATAAAATCTTAAATAAATGGTTTTAAAAATAAATATAGAGATATATATATATATATATGTATATGCATATACTTTGGATACAAGATAGTTAGTAGTAAAGTAAAATAATTTAACAACAAAATAAAAAGAAGAAATACATACAAAACAGAACTGCATGTTAACAAGGATGGGGAGCATGAAGCATTTAATGCTATCTACCTTTCAGCATGGCAAAGATAATTTCAGCCGAAATTAGTATGGCTTAGTCAATAAAAAGAAAAAAAAATAAGTCTTTGCCTAGTATTATACAAACAAAAGAAACATCACCCTGTACAAAATATTGTATACCATACCTGTCAACTTCTTTTATATATATCCAACTCCTCATCATTAGTTCGTTCACCTTCAAAGCTAAGAAAAACTGAAATGAATATCAACTCAAACATAAACAAAAGCTTTAACTCAAACAAGAATTAAAGCCTGGAAATCAAAAGCAATCAATCATTACAGTTTTAAAGCTTCCAGAATACATTCCCAGGCTATCTTTTGTTCTCTATTATTTCTCTGAAAACAAGGTGAGTAAACACTTTGTTTTAAAAACAATTTAAATTATGAATGGCTCTAATGCCTGAGTTGATCTGATATGTGATATTGATGTTGCAAAAACCTCTCAGTTTTTATATAATTGAGTTTGTATTAAGTATATGTGTGTAAGTATGCCTGTATATATATACCCTGTTTCCTGTGTTTCAGAACATGTATTGCCTTCAAAAATTCAAAGCTTCAAAATAGAATTAAAATTAGACTTTGATGTTTAAATGAAAAATGGGTGTTATTTTATGATGGAGATTATAAAAATAGTTTCAAGGTTTAAAATTTAACAAATAGGCTTAAAACTAGAAATAACAGTAAGGTTATATATATGAGTGGAAAATCAATAAAATCAATTTCTGTTTTGAATTACATATATGTGTTCGTTATCGAAAATTATGATTTTTGATATACATTTTGTAATTTTTAATGTGATAATCGATTGGGAATTTCGAAATATCCGCTTTGGACGTTTTTGGCAATCACCGTTGATCGACGTGATGGAACCGGTCGATGTTTGGGCAGGAGGTAGTTTGAGGCATGGGGATCTCGGCAAAATTGGTGCGGCAATTTTATTATTCCCGTGGTGGTCGGGAATGGCGATTGTAGGGTTTAGTGGCATTCCGGTTCGAGTCGATGTTTCGGGGTTCGTGGGACATCAGGGGATCATCGGAGGGAATCGCGAGTGGGGGAATGGCAGCGAGAAGGTGTGTCGTAGCTTCGGTGAAGATGGCCGAAGGTTTCAAGGTCAGAGGCGACGTAGAAGGCGAGTTTTTTGATGTGCTTTTTTTTGGGTTGGTCGAGTATTTTGCTCGATTTCGTTCGGTTGTGGTGGCGTACCATATGGGTACGATTTCGTGTTCGAGGGAGATCGTGGGGTCGTGGGACACCATCGCGACGATCGTCGGAGGACGGTGGCGTTGTGGCACGTGCAAGTGCACGTCTTACTCAGGGAGGGGACGAAGTATCGGGGAAAACTCGAATTTTCTTCGAGTCATTTTCGAAATGGCTCGGGGTTTTATTTTTAATTACCTGGTTTTTCAATTTAAAAAAAAATGTTTCCAGGTTTTAAAATATGAAGTATGAATCAGTTTTAAGGTATGAATAAGTTTTCAAACAATATGTTAAGCCAAGTTTTCGAATTTATAAACAAGTTTTTAAACAAGTTTCAAAGGTTTAAATTTGAAGCTAAATGTTTTGGTGTAAATAATCTTAGTTGTTTTCCAAAATATGATAATGAAATTAAAGGTTAATTAATTAATGTAATTAATTAAGAATAATTAATTAGTTAATGATTTAGGTTTAATTAATTTATAAATTAAAGAATAATTAATTAAAGGATAATTAATTATGAGATAAATGAATTAAGGTAATTAATTTGAGGATAAACAATTAAAGGTTAATTAATTAATCAAATTGATTAAGGATAATCACTTATTGCAATTAATTAAATGATAATTAATTAAGGGTTAATTAATTCAAGATAATTAATTAAAGGATGATTAAATAATTAAAGGTTAATTATTTAATGATTAAAGATTAAATAATAAATTAAAGGTTAATTATTTAATGATTAAAGATTAATTAATAAATTAAAGGTTAATTATTTAATGATTAAAGATTAATTAATAAATTAAAGGTTAATTATTTAATGATTAAAGATTAATTAATAAATTAACGGATAATTAATTAAAATGGGTTGTAATTAATTAACAAGGATTAGTAATTTATTCATAAGAAATTAATCTGATTTGGATTAATCAGATAATTAATTGACCTTACCTATAGATGTTTGAATTGTATTGAATGTGAATTGTTGATATTCCCTGATATATGATGCTTTATGATACATCCTGATTTGTGTTGTGATCTGTTTATCTGGGATGAATGTAATTAATTCCCTGTGATGTAAATTTATTATCTGTGACATTTATATATCTGTGATCTGAATAAAAGATAAGCGTTATAGCTATACCGCTTATCAACTATATTTCTGTATTCTGATCTGTGATGATTGAATGATGTTGCACTATTGTGTTAAACCCCTGGACTACACCATACACACACAAATATGGATTTCACGTGGAAATCGGTTAAGTCACAGATGAATTAAATTTGATGTTTTGAAATTGAAATTTTAATTTCAATTGATTTTGAGATTGGAAATTTGGGTTTAAAGTGAAAAGCTTTTGAAATGGAATTTCAAAGATAAGTCTTATTTTCGAATAACTTGATTAAGTTTTGAAATTTAAATAATTTGACTTAAATTAGAATTCAATATTTGGAATTGAATTCAATGATTGGAATTTTGATTAAAGATATTATAAATGTGTTTTATATGAATTTAAACCACTTTTAAAATATTGGTTTGAGAATTTAAATTTAACCCAAAGATTTTAACTCGTATGAATGAATCAGATTTGCGGAATGAAAACTATTTGTTTCAAATGATAAAAGCTTTCATATAAGAAATGAAATTCAAATTTAGTTAAAGGAATTTCAAGTTTGAATTGAAAAATGGTTTTCCAAGTTATGAATGAATTCTTTTTGAAAGATATGAATTAAATCTGTTTATTTTTAACAGATTTAAAATGATGTTTTGTTTAAACCATTCGAAATGGAAATTGTTTTGAAATCTATGAATGAATTATTGTGAAATTGGGTGAAATCTGTGAAATGAATCTTTTTGTTTAAAAAGATTTAAAATGGTAATTTGTTTAAACCATTTGAAAGAAAGTTTTGAAGTATTAAGTTGCGACTTAATTGAAATCCCAATATCCATATGTTTCTTGTAAATATTGCGCTCACTATTCGGTTTAGCCGGGAGAGGACCTTTGTGTCACATAACCCATTCCGAATAAATGATACGTCGTATATGGATGGCATTTGAAGACCAGTGTTGAAGACCGGGTGTTTGCGAGAACGATAGGATAACCTATCGATTGTCTCTGCACTGGGTAGCTCCTGGTATAGAGATCCCCTAAGTGATGGGAAATCCGATCGGGATTGTGAATACCCAGATTTGCAAGGGCTTCTTTAGAAGTGCCTTTGGTTCTGTTCGAACCCGGAACAGACTTGTATGGTTACATGTCTGACATTACACTTTGAGATATAAAGCCGATTTCTTTCAAATACATTTCTGTTTGTGGCGAAGAATTTATTCTCTTAGCTTAATACCCTTCTCTGAGACGTACTAGCTCAGAGGTTATGTAGTTGAAGGTTATCAGCGATATATTCCCAATTTGGTAATGTGACATGCTGAGTGTTGCTGTGTGATGATCATTGTTTGATCATTTGTGATATGATCATTTGTTTGATCATTTATCTTTGTGTTCATTACTTTGATCATCTGTTGACCCAAAGCATGGCTTTGTGCCAAAGCGTAACTTTGTGGACGAGACTTCGTCGAACCTGACGACCTGGTATGGTCGAAATAGGAATCGTGGCAGCAAGGTTATTAGGGGATAGCGCCCCCTTAGTGTATGTCATTTCCATCTGGATTATGAGTGGTATCATGGTATGGAGCCCAGAAACTTACTTTGTGGTTGCTGCGAATCTATTACTTTGTGATTGCTTTGTGGTTGTTGGATTAGAGGTACCTCGGATAAAGGTCGCTAACGACCGGGAGGTGGCATACTCGTGTCAGTAGTTACCCAGCTAGGGGTAACCCGACCTTGTGTAGCAGAGATCCGGTTAGGATCCCGGAACGTTGCTCCAGAGGCGTTCTATTTTATATGGGAAGTTCCTTTTCCCGACCATTTGTTGGAAATCCATCTTCCAATACGAACTTTGTACGGTATTTGTTGTAAAACCTGCCATTTACGTATGGTGGTCACCACTGTTTAGATGGTAGCTATAGTAGGCATACAATAATGGTTGTATGTTGGCTAAGATTAATATTATACTTTCGAAATATTTTCCACTATGCACTAATAATAATATCAAAAATGATTTGTTTTGCGTAGTAAGCATCTTTGACTATCATAAGGAGAAATCTCCTCCAATTCTGCGTTTGCATTGTGTGTGTGGCGGGAGGCCTTATGGTAGTTTCATTTTCCAAAAGCATTGCGAATTTACTTTAAAAAAATTCTCGTGTTGTTCGTTTTTAAAGATAAACTGTTTTTGTTGCTCACACCAGTCCCATGACTGATCCGGAGTTTATTGTTTCTTTCCTAAACTCTGGGTGCTCAAAATTTTTCTACACGGGCAGTCTAGAGTTGGGTTTTTCAGATAGTCAGGTTCAGTAGATTATCTGGAGCTAGTTCAGTCTTTGGATATGGACTACACTTGCTTATCTTTGTGCATCGTTATTGAGAGTTCAAGCTATTTCTGGATTGGTGTTTTGAAGATGGAGATTATCCGCTGCTGGTGTTATCTATTTTCTTTCCACTGCTATTTCTTGTATCATACCTTTGATGTATACTGATATTCATTGTATCACTCTGTTGTATCAGATATTTTATCAATGCTGTATATCAATGTTTTATTCTTTTCTTCCGATGCGTTGTTTACTTAATTGTGTTATAAGCTTCGGCAACTTGGATTTGAATGGTCGAATCTACGGCATTCGAGTACGATGTAAAGTATGGATGTCGATTTTCGAACGCGAAAAATTCGGAGACATTACATCAGCCTTTAAGAATTCGTCATTTCCTAGAGATAGACGAGGATGAGGAGGTTCCCCGATTCACTTAAACCTTCAAGAATTCGTTGTTGCCTGGAGATAGGCTTAGATGAGATGGTTCTCCGATTCACTTAAACCTTCAGAAATTCATTGTTGCCCGGAGATAGGCAAAGGCAAGAAGGTTCCCCGATTCATTAAAACCTTCAGGAATCCATCGTTGCTCGGAGATAGGCAATGGCGAGAAGGTTCCCTGATTATCTTAAACCTTTAGGAATTCATCGTTGCTTATAGATATGCGACGATGATAAAGTTCCCCGATTCACTTAAATCTTTAGGAATTCGACGTTACTCAGAGATAGGCGACGACGATAAGGTTTCCCCCATTCAATTAAACCTTCAGGAATTAATCGTCACTCGGAGATAGGCGATGATGAGAATGTTTCCTCCATTCTAGTAAACCTTCAGGAATTCGTCATTGCCTAGAGATAGATGACGATGAGAAGGTTTTCTCCATTCAATGAAACCTTTAGGAATTCGCCATTGCCCGAAAACTGGCAATGACGAGAAGATTTGAACAACTCTAACTTTTAGGAATTTGTCATTGCCTAAAGATTGGCAATGTCAGGAAGGTAAAAACAACAACCTTAAAGAATCTAGCATTGTCCGGAGACTAGCAACGTCAGGAGGTATAACTCTAACTTTCAGGAATCTGACATCGCTAGAAAATTGGCACATTAGGAAGGAAAACCCATACAAAGGTTGATCAAATAGTTCGACCCTGAGCTACAGGAACAGGTTGCCAGCCAAAGTTTTGTTACATCCCCTATTATGAGGCCTGAAACTAAGTGCCACGAATGTTGCGGTCATCCATAGTACTAATTTCTGGTGATAAAATGCAGTCATGCTAATTATATTGATAACATCAGAAGCACAAGAATATGAAATTTTTCAAGCGCATTCAATAGTAAACCTTTTCATTTCAATTCATAAATAAAATTTCATATTTGTTACATAATCTCATTCGATCCCACATTCAAAGAAAATATAATAATTACAAAAAACTCCAAGAGCAACATATGAAGATTAGGCCTGTCAACGAATGCTTTCGAATGCGGATAGTGCCATACCTGCATCCGCATCTGAAATCATTTTCAAATATCGGATATCTGCATCCGCGGATGCAGACGGAAATCGGATAATTATCCTATTCACTAACGATTGATAAATCAAGAATTACAAAAAGAAAATTTTAGTTTAACATAAATATTTTTCAATCCTATTGATTATAAAAGTGTTTAAAATTAACGAATATGATGATAATAAATAGTTTCGAGTAGTTAAAAAGCATTAAGTGCATATAATATAAACTGCTAACTTAATAAAATAATAAACAAATATCTTTCACAGCACTAAAATATATATAATTTGAACTATAATCTTGACAAAAACCGAATGGATAATTTTTGGATGTGAATGTCTTCGTATCCGCATCCGTTTTTACGGATATCGAATATTTATCCACTTTTCAGATGCGGATGAATTTCGAATTTTTTGGGTATCCATTGATAGCCCTGAAGATGCTACTTGGTTGATCAGAGTCTAAAACTTGACAGTAATAACTTCTGTCATTACCTCCATTTAGACACAAAGCAACACAGCAGAAAATAAAAGCTCATACTAATGGCTAGCTTGCCACCTACACGTCTCCGAAAGCTTATTCGTCTAACCAAGAAACCTGAAAATCCTTACTCCCTGCCTACTCAAATGAGCACCCGAGAGTTTAAGGGGAAAAAACAAAAACTTCAGGTCAGACAAAAAGTATGGGGTGAATAGTAACGTACCATCTTGAACCAATGTAGATATCTAGTGAGACCACGCCATAGCGCAAAACGATTTTTCCCCTCGCTGGTATCTTAACCAATTATGTCACTCAAAATTCATGCACCTGCAACCACAACGGTTAGAACATAGTAAAATAATCATTTGCAGGTATGCAAAATGAGTAAGTCTGACTAATCTGCCTTCATAGTGTTATACACTCCCTTACCCACCTAATATTATATAATGGATTATCCATCCCAATTTATTATACTATCCATCTAAATTTAAATGACTATCTGTCTAAATTTGATCTGGATATCCATCTTATATTTATACGGACTACCCATCTTACATAATAAACATAATGTGCATTATCTATCCCATCCATATGGACTGCCCATCACACATGGTTTATCTATTCAAAATTCATGTGTACTATCCGTCACACATGTCTCATTTGTCCAAAATTATATGTACTATCCATTACACATCTCATAGTTTTCCTAGGATGACTATGAACCTACCATGAACCATATAGAGACTATCCATCCTCGACATTATATCTACTATACATCACACATCTCATAGTTTTCCTAGGATGACTATGAACCCATAAATTATCAATTTAAAATTCGAATATAATATTATTCATCCAAGCATCCAAGCTATGTCTATTAGTATAGTTGTCGAACCCTTTAAGCTTATGGCATATCGAAAATAATATACATTGGTATCCTCAATGAAGTTTTCAAACTCATAAAACATATGGCTTGTCAAGCCATCAATATAACTATTCGAAATAGAAAGCTTACGACATTCATGCCATAAAACCAATATCAAACCCCTATTTGAGATTCAAAAACAAACTTTGATTTTATAAAGTGTATGGCTATATTGTCAAAATCATAAGGTTATCGACTTTCTTAAAACAAAGGCTATCTCGCCATTAAAACATACTTTTTGTTTGCATAAGAAAACAAGGCTTCTCAGCCTACAGAGCATCAGTTTCAAATTAAAAGAGTTAAGACATCAAAACCTCATAACCTGGTTGCCGAAAACAGGGAAAACATGTGATGTCGGAGCTGACAAACTACGGCATCAACTCAAGTCGAAATCAATTTCTTACGGCATCAATACTTTAAAAAACTATGATGTTGAAAGTATGGTACTTCAACTATTTTTCTTCAAAATAGTTGATATCGGAAATGATGACTTACGACATCAAAACCTTAAATCATTTGATATCGGCTTCATAAAACCGCGATAACTACGTCGCTACTTGAAGGTCGTCGAATATAAAGACATGCAGCATCAAAGCCTTTAAAGCATAGGATTCAGAGTTAAAGACTTACGACATCAATGATGTATAATATGGGTTTCAAAAATAAAAGGACAAGGGATGTCGGAATGGTTCTGATGAGGTACGAAATCACCGATGTCGAAATGATGGTATGTCGGAGTCCATATATATACATTTATAACTTCAACCTGAATAGATTCATTCCATACCAACATAAGTTGATATAGTATGCATCTATTCACATTGATCTCATATTTTATAATGGGGACATGGACATCGACGATCATCAAGCATCCAGCATTCTAACATACGACATGACAGTATCGTAATTAATATAAAAACTGTTTTATTTCTATATAAAGAAATTTCTTTTTACCAACTCTGATCCCTTGTCAATTATCTATTGGTTAAAAATAAACTTTACTTATTTCTTTCAGAAAATCACCGCAAATCAGCTTTATCTTTCCAAACATGTTTACCAACTTAATTAATTAATACCCTTAATAATTAACTAAATCATTTCTAGCAGAATAAATCCATAAAAATTCATAAGCACTTGAAAAAAATCCCCAAAAATCACTAAAAATCAAAATTTATATATTCTTTCTCTTTTAAAAATTTCAGGACCATTTAATTATTTTTAATAATTAAAATTAAAATAAACTATTTTCTCCTTAGGAAATTCATATTAACTAGGAAAATTATGAAATTAAAAACCCATCTCCAAAACAATATTCCACATAATATACCCGAAAATCAAATCAATTAGGGATTAAAAACTTTGGTTTTACCTTTAAAACCTATCATAATAATTCCATAAAATTTCCATAAATCATTATTTTATCCAAACAATGATCATATATCCATAACATGACAAAACAATCAAGATCAATTCGGAAATGAGCCATAACTGAATTCAAAAACAAATAATAGAGATGGTTAACTATTATTCACCTTAGATTAGACGATGAGATTGAAATTTGATGGAGTTTAGCTTCCCTAAGCTTTGCCCTTTCAATCCTATTATGATTTCCTTCTCTCCTACCCTTTAGGACTAAGTGTTTGCTTTTGATTATTTGTGAATGTAAAATGAGAGTGAATGAGAGAGGGAGGGCTTAAGGGATGGAATAAGGCTCTATTCCTAGTTTTCCACTCTCATTTAGTCACTTCTATATTAAGTTTTAAAACAATCTTATTAGTTAATTAGTTAAGACTTGGCCAAATTAATTATCAAATCTCATCCTCCTTATCCCACTACATTATTCTATTTAATCTATCCAATTAAATCTCCTAAATAATATTAAACTAAAATTATGGATGTCACAGGCTTCCCTCCTTAAAGAATTTCGTCCTCGAAATTTAGTGAGGACCACAAAATAAGCATATCAAACATGCAAACAACTAAAACAAAGAATACCAGTATATCCTGACAGCTAGAGAGTCTATATAACAAGTATAGAACATACCCTCATAATAACTCAGGATAAGTATCCCTAATCATGTCCTCTATGTTTTCCAAGTACAGTCTTTCTTGTTGTAACTCCATTGGACTTTCACTAACCTGACTGTCTTATTCATTAACCTCTTCTCATCTTTGGCCACAACACGAACTAGTTGTCTCATTAAAGTCAGATCTGGTTCCACTACTAAATCTTCCAATGCAGTTGGAGTAATAGTAGTCTCTGATCATGCACACACTTCCTAAGATGAGAAATATGAAAAACATTATGGAGTCCTGCCAAACTACTCGGTAACTCTATCCCGTATGCGAGCTTTCTGATCCTCTCTATAATAGGGAATGGTCCGACATATCTAGATGCCAGTTTCCCTGACTTTCCAAATCATACCACACTCTTCGTCGGTGATATTTTAATAAAAACATGATCTCCAACCAAGAACTCTAGATCTTTATGCCTCTTATCTATGTAATTTTTCTGCCTAGACTGAGATTTCCTCATCTTAGCTTGGACTAACTCAATCTTCTCCATGGCTTCTCTCACTATATCTAAACCAAGAACCAATCTGTCTTCGGTCTCCAACCAACATGTTGGTGATTTGCACAACCTTCCATACAAAGCTCCGAAAGGCGCCATTCCTATACTAGTCTGATAACTATTATTATAGGAAAACTCAACCAAGTGCAAATGGTCTTCCCATGACCCACCAAAATCTAGTACGCAAGCTCTTAGCAAATCTTCAAGTACCTTATTGACTTTCTCTGTTTGTCCATCCATCTATAGGCGACAAGCAATATTCATCTTAAGCTTGGTACCTAACACTTCCAGTAGACTCTTCCAAAATTCTCGAATTAAAAATGTATCTCTATCGCTGACTATACTACTAGGAATCTCATAAAGTTTAACAATGTTCTTCATAGACAACTTAGACAATACAGGTGCCATCCTGGTTAATCTAACGGAAATGAAATGTGCACTCTTGGTCAGTCTATCCACCATAATCCAGATACTCTCATTTTCCCTATTTGACCTTGGCAGCCCATCAATAAAATCCATGGATATAGAATCTCATTTCCAAACTAGTATATCTAACGACTGAAGCAATCCGCTTGGTTTCTGATGCTTGGCTTTCACTTGTTGGCAATTCAAACATTGCTTTACCCACAAGCCTACGTCCTTTTCCATAATTTCCCAGAAGAAACCTCTCTTCATATCCTCATACATCTTGGTTTCTCCAGGATGAATAGTAAACTTCAATCGATGACATTCCCTAAGAACTTCCTTTCTTAGGTCACCAACTTCTGGAACACACAATCGTCCATTCTTTCTTAACCATCCGTTCTGGTCAAGACTAGAATCCTTTAAATCATCAATCTCAGTTCCACCTTCAAGCTTTCTAATCCTTTCGGCAAGCAATAGATAATCTCTTTGCTTATAAGTAATCCTTTTGATCATCACTAGTTGAACTTCCAAACATGACAACATGGCGGTTTCCCGACTAAAAGTAGTCGTTGGTCTTAACTGAACAGTACAAGTAGTTAATGCTTCTAAATTCTTCCATTCTGCTATCGTAGCTAACACCATATTTTGATGTTTCTGGTAAGTGCATCAGCAACTTTATTTTCTTTTCCTATTGTATACTCAATACTTATGATTCGTAAAAAATTCAAATTTTTCTCCTAAGAGGTAGTGCCTTCACACCTTTAAAGCAAAGATCATTGCCACTAACTCCAAATCATGAGTCGAATACCTAACTTCATATGGTATGAGCTATTGAGAAGCGTAGGCAATTACTTTACCTCTTTGCATCAACACAACTTCTAATCCTTTTCCACATGCATCTATATACACCACCAAATCTTGATTACCATCTGGCACAACTAACACCGGCGTATTAGTCAATAAATATTTTAGCTTCTACAACGCTTCCCCACATTTACTTGACCAAATAAACTTTATGTCTTTTCTGATTAGTTTAATCAAGGGTGCTGCTATTCGAGAGAAATTCTTAATGAGTCTCCGGTAATGGCCAGCTAATCCAAGAAAACTCTTTATCTTGATCACCGTCTCAGGTCTCTTCCAACTATTTACAGCTTCAATCTTAGCTGGATCCACAGACAACCCTTCTTTTGAAACTACATGTCCAAGAAAATTCACCTCTTTCTTTCAAAAATGACACTTTGAAAACTTCACTTCTAGTTGATGCTACCTCAACGTCTCAAGCACTATTCTAAGATGAATCTCATGATCTCTTTCATCCTTAGAATATATCAAAATGTCATCAATGAACACTAGCATGAACCTATCCAAGTGCTCTTGGAAGATTTGGTTCATCAGATCCATAAAGAAAGAAGGTGCATTAGTCAATCTGAATGACATGACTAACCACTCGTATGGATCATACATCATTCAAAATGCCATCAAAGGAATACCATCCTTTGCCACCATCAGTTGATGGAACCCAGTTGCCAAATCCAACTGGGAAAACACTTTGGCTTTGCTCAACTGATCAAAAAAATCATCAATTCTAGGCAAAGGACATCTATTCTTTATCGTCTTCTCATTCAGCTTACGAAAATCAATACATAACCTCAACAACCCTTTTAATTTCTTCACAAACACCACGGCCACTCCCCAAAGTGAACTGCTCGGTCTAATAAAACTCTGTCTAAGTCCACCATGCCCTTCAAATCAGTCCACGAATGGGGTTGTAGGATCCGACAATGGTTGCTGCTTTAGAAGTTGGAATCATGTGGGTGGTTTTGAAGCTAACCCCTCGAATGTAGGAATAATCACCGCTGGCTTAGAGTAAATGACTCATGCTGACCCGATGAGCCTAGGCCAGTAAGAGCATGGGCATCATAGCAGCAGCATGCTCAGCGGCGAGGATAGCCTTTCCCCCTGCAAGCTTTTGTATTTCCTAGGCATTGAGGTACTCAAACATGAGCTCTTCTCTAGAGCGGTTGTCCCCGAACGCCATGAGTTGTCGTAACACCTCTTCCTAAGCATCAGCGAGAGTCTCAGAATAAGCATCTCTTAACCACTTAGATTCTTGTGTAAAATGACACTGGCATAGAAGTTTAGGAGGTTGAGATTCAACTCCTCCCTTTCCTCAACCCTAGTTTCCTTGACTTCCTCTAACTTGACCCGAGCGGACGCGAGATCAATGTCAATGTCTAGCTTGTCAACCTTCAACGAGAGAAATTCAGTGGTGAGTTTTTCTTTCTCCTCTTTAGCCTTTGCAATTCAGAGGCCTTCTCATTGATAGTGTGGTCCTGGTCTGAATTGCCTTATCATTTCAGTAAGGGCCAGGTCCTTCTCGACAATTTTCTCTTTCAGCTAGGACCCCTCTTCTTGAGCAAATTTCAGCTCATTCTGCATCACGATATTAGCACGATTGTGAGCTAGCTTCATCTCTTCCCTCAAATGTCAGATTTGGCTGTTACTTTAAGGGTTGTGACCCTCTCTCTTATAACCTTAAAAAAATGTCCTCCTCCCGGTTCTTGATGATCTGCTCCAATTGCTCCATCTCGGAATCAAAGGACTTGATGTTGGTGTAGTTGATTCTGTTCACGTCAAAGAGGGCTTGGTAATGAATTTTCCAATTATATCCTTCATGGACATGCATTTGGATGTTTTGAATATCCTAATATGCCACTTCCTTTGGAATATCCTCAATGTCATGGTCAAACTTGCACCATGTAAGAAGAGCTTGGGGAACACAACATGTAGGTGTAGATGAGTAGCCAGAAGGGTAAATGAGGGAGTAGAAATTCCATTGGAAGTAGGTGGAACTATTGTAGCAAGAGAGTGAAAAGTAGGGACTTGTTGTTGTAAAGAAGTTTGGGCTTCGAAGTGTGGTGGAACAACACTGAAAGAAGGGCCAGGACACTCAGAAGATTCTCTTTAGCATTTGGCGGAATCACGAGACAACTCATCTTCCTTTTCTCTCTTCTTTCTCGTCCTCTCCCTTTTCCTTTCTTTCTCCCTCCCTCTGTTATCCATGCAGGCATCAGCTACTTCATGCTCCTTCATTCTATGCCATTCTTTATCAGTCACATAAGAACTTTGATATCCGAAGCGAGGCGTATGGGGATCAAGACCCTGGTCACGATACTCACCAGTATTGCGTAAGAGATTTTGATATTGATAGTGGCCCATGGAACATGAACAAGGATAAAAATGGTGTAAGTGTTGGAATTTTAGAACATGAATGAATATAAGAATGAATGTGATCCTAGTGATGTGTATGGTGTCAATGACCCCCCTAAGTACTCTACAGATCGTATCGGCAAGGAATTAAAGATGAGGTTTCACCACCTTCATCTATAAACCCACTTGATGGGAAGCTAAAGTTGGAACTAGCTTTATCAAGAAGAGTGCCAATAGAGATGTCAAAGTTGCTTAGACCAGTGATTACGTCACCAAAAGGATGGAATTAAGGTGTTATCTCTTTCGAGGGTAACGTAGTTTGTTCTCCCTCCTTTCAGATGTTTCAACGGCAACATGCTCCTGATCGAACGAGCTTGGAAGTTTAGGACTTTTGAAAGGTGTCTCACCGAATGATTCCCCCTCCTCTACACTAGCGTGATAGTCACTAACACTATCATTGGCGCCCTCTTCCTTCTCCAGAACTATAGGTTCTTTCTCCTCTCTCCTTCCGACACCATCACCCTCTTTAGGGATTGATAGCATTGCAATTCCTTACTTCCTTTCCCTTCGGACATCACTGATGGTAGGTTCATCAATTCCTCTCTCAACAGGCTCCTTCGCATGCACTACACCCGAATGACCTTCAGCCTTACCCCGTAGATTCTCACTGGAGCTGTGAGTATGATGGGTGGTTTGGAAAGGTGCTCTGGAGCTGCTCGAAGGAGTTAGATCAAGAATGGTCATCCGGTCTGGGGATAGCAAACCGCATCTTCAGAGATTCTCATTGGTAATGAGATAGGAAGTGGTGCGGTGCTGGATTATAACCTTCCATAAACCTTCCAAAGTATTAGAATGTTCATCACGAACGTCTCAAGCAGGAATGCCCGTAAAGAACAAACAACAAGTTAAACGCTTGGATGGAGTAAACCCAAGCACATGAAAGATTGAAGGAAAGAGACCCACTTTCGGATAGCCAACGTTCGTTGAAGCCATATGGGTAACGAACGAAGAAGTACCCATTTTTGAAAAAACGAGCGCTTGTTACAAAGAGACTCGATGACTTTGCACCTACATCAAGCCTTGATGATCATATAGCAAGGTGCCTTCTGCCATTGCTTGAAATGTAGGAGGTAGGTAAGCTCTTGGAAGGTCGGAGCCCGATTGAAGCAATCCATGAAGATAACGTACAAAGGCTTAAGAGAGCATAACCGTTTGGATGGAATTGAGCCAGAGCCAACCCGAGCTCTTGTAGAACCATGTAAAGAAATGGATTGAATGGTGGCAAAGCACCATCGAGGCACATATATTTTTTACAAGTTATGTATCTTAAAGGAGGGAGAAGTGCTCGTTCGCCCTAATAGGAAGTCGTACTCATCCTCAGGAATTCCGTGCTAACGACATATATTTTGAAGCGTTTTCACGAAAAGGACAGATGACATTTGGTCAGGCATATCATTCAAGACCCTTAGACCAACATATTCACTTAGAGAGGGAGATTGATTTTGCAGTCGGTTCATTGGAATAACTAAACTCTGTAACTCAACCGAGATTGAACATCTAGGCCATACAGGGATAGATGGAGAAGCCTGAGCAGTGGAGGACCCAGCTTCAGGAGGAGTAAACGTACCATCACTGGACTTGAAGCACGACGATCAACAGATCATTATAAACAATAAAACTGGCATTCATTACGGTAAGGTATGTTTTATTTTAAGCAACAAACCTGTGTGACTAGCGACTGGAATCCAAAGGATGTCAACGTGTATTGACCATTCGATTGTTGACATGGGCAAGTGAAAGTGTTAATCTATGCATTATGAATCAAGTGTCTAGTACACCACAAATGGGCCATCCTGTGTAGATAGCTCACTCATGTTAGAAAAATGAGCCACATTGCACAACAGAATTGTGAATTGGATCTTATCCATTTTCGATGAATAATCGATAACGGAACTGCTATTTAGAGCGACGCGGAAGCTTTTGTTTGCAGAAACACCAAGTGCACAACAATAGGAAAAGCATGGCGATGGAATCATCCAATGTAAACGTTCATGAAGTGAACCATCCTATTGGAATTTAAGCGACGGTGCAAGATCAATTGTGCTTAGACAGGAGTTAGCTGATAATGGAGAGTCGAACTTATCATCAGAATGGAGCTTATACAATCTAGGTCAAGCATGAGCATACCCTAGACCAAGAAAACCCTAACCTTAGCAATCTCGCCCCAAAGAATAGTCGGCCTTGTCAACCACCATCACCATCATCACGCCACTCGTTGATTCTCCAACCTTAGATGAACTTTAATCAGTGGTAGAAGCTTGAAACACGCGGGCATTGAAAGCTTTCGACAGCAAATCGAAATAAGGTGATGATTTAGGGTTTTGGCAGCAATGATAGATAAGGCGACAGTGTTTAGATGAAAAATGTCTATATTAGGAGTCGACGATGGGTCTAGATCGATGGTGGAAGAAGTTAACTTGCAAGAAGACAAGAGGGCTCAAGGCAAACATCTCGGTAGGGAAGCACTCGGCAATAAAAGGAAATGGGAAAGTAGAAAAAAATTTCATAGTCCTTAGCTTATATAAGCTTTTGAGAAGAAGAAGGGTCTCCGAACCGAGAGGTATTTTGCTCTCGAAAACTTGCTGAAAGCACAATAAAAAGAGGGAGAATTCATTTAAGGCGTGAAACAATCTCTAAAGCATAGACCTTGTCTTCAGCATGGAGAATGGAGCCACAACTATGCATAAAATGTAACATCCCGTATCTGGAGGCCAAAAACTAAACGTTACAGATGCTGCAGTCATCTATAGTATTAACTTCTGGTGATAAAATACGGCAATGCTAATGGTATTCATAATATCAAAAGCACTTGAATATGAACAAAATCACATATTTCAAAAAATAACATTTTAATTATTACATTTCAAGCAAATTCATATTCAAATTACATAATCCCATGTCCGTTGCCCAAGTGAAGATCAATTATAATCATTACAAAATTATGCCAAGAGCGATATATGACAATGCCCCTTTGGTTGATCAGAGAAATATAGTCATAACTGACTTAATATACACAGCGAAAAAATGAACAGAATAATCTGTATTCCTAATTAACTATCCATCAACCACCTGCTCGTCTACGGAAGCTTTATTCGCAAAAATATCAAAACCTGAAAACTTTAAGCTTCAGCCTACTCAAATCAATTTTGAGCACCCGAGAGTTTAAGGGGAAACAAAAACTACGAGTCAGACATAAAGCCTGATGTGAATAATTTTGTTACATCTCGATTTACTGATATTATGTGAGACCACGCCGCTTAGCGGAAAGGGTTTCCCCTCACTAATATCCTTTTCAAAACATATATATTTTGCAATTCCTTTCCTGTAACCAAACTGGTTAATCAAATAGATTATATCAAAATAGCAATATCCTTTATTCTAATAAATGGATTATCTATCTGTAAAACAGGTAATATGTGAACTATCTGCCCACAACAAAATAGCAAGATCCGTTATGCTAACAAAAAAAGGACTAACTGTTTGAAAAACAATAGCAAGGTCCGTTATGCTACAAATGGACTATTGTCCGGAAAACAATAGCGAGGTCCGTTATGCTACAAAAGGACTACTGTCTGGAAAACAATAGCAAGGTCTGTTATGCTACAAATGGACTACTGTCCGGATCAAAATGGACTACTGTTCCAATTCTTACCTTAGGGTTAACTACCATTTAAATTTTCCTTGTAAACCATTTCAAAATGATTTAATCCTTCAAATCATATATATACAAGAAAAATATATCTTTAGCTTTACTCTAAGCCATTTTTCCATGATATGTCTATTTACTCAAAATAATGTTGATGAATTTTAATGATGATTAGCTATCCTTCCAAAATAAGTTAAAGTCCTTTTTTAACTTTAAATGCTTAGGAAATATTGCTTATTCAATACATTCGAAACCTTTATTTAAAACCTTTAAACAACCCTTTCGAAACCCTTGAAGGTAACCCCATCGAAACTAATGAAAGCAACTCTTTCGAAATCAATAAAATTCTTTCCTTCGAAAGCTTTAAAACATTAGACATCCTCCTTTAAAACCTTTTAAACCTTGACTTTCGAAAACATAGGAAAAACCTTCCTTTTCAACTCTGTCGAAACCCTAGGGAACCACCCCTTTCGAAACCATTCACTAAAACCTTTCGAAAGCTTCAAAACTCAACCCCTTCGAAAGCACTTTGGGTTCAATTTAAAATATGTGGAAACCTTTCAAAACCATTCAAAGTTAACTCCTTTGAAACCCTTTGATAACGTCTTGGTCGAAACCATTTGGATTCTGCCATCAAGTAGAGCAAAAGGATCAGAAACTCATTAAAGTCAAAAGCATCTGCTTCGAAACCATTTAAAACTATCTCTTTCAAAACCATTTAAAACTATCTCTTTCGAAACCATTTTGGGTTTTACTTCAAACATAGAAAAAGTTCTTAAAAACATTTAAGTCGAAAGCTTCTGTTTCGAAAACATTTCCTAAGTAATGAAGTGAGGGTGTCGAAACCATCCCTTTGAAAGTATTAGAGAGGTAGCTAGATTTTCTAAAACAAAACAACTCCTTCGAAACCTACTGGGTCGAAAGGTAAAAAGGTGGCAGCTAGGTGTTTCGACTTAGTCAAAAGGATTCATTTAAAACAAAGATGCAACCCAATCGAAACCATTTCCTTTTAAACCATTTGACCTGGTCAAAACCCAACCAAGTCGAAAGCATCTTAGTCAAAAGCAAGCGGGCGCATTTTTCTTTAAAACCAAAGCAAAGCTTTAACCTTTTTAAAACCCCTTGGTTTCGACCCTATACCTTTCGCCTACATCTGATTCATTACGTACTAGTTGCCTGATACCATATGCATTGGTTTCGACTGTGTTGGAGGCGATAGTATGGAAGCGAAACCTGGTGCCGAAAGAGACGAAATAGTGAAGAACCTATTTATTAGTACTTTTAAACTATTTCTTTTGTAACTAACCTGCCTTGTTTGTCTAAATCTGATTGGTTGCCATAATACTTTTTCAAAAGTGCTGCCATTTTCTAGAATAACAAATTCATATTATTTACAAAAAGCGCCTTCTCCATTTTAAAATATATAAAACATTTAAGTCCCATACCATAAATAATTTTATATACCTATCAAAACTCTTAGGAAAAATCTAGAAAAATTCCAAAAAATCTCTTTTAATATGTTTTCTAACATATAAAAATTTCAGACCCAAACCATATATTATTTAGCCGTAAATAATTTATAACCCAAAATACCATTTTCTTTAGTAGAAAATTCATATTAATTCCACGATAATTCAGAAAAATCTGAAAATTGAAATCCATCTTCAAAATATTATTTATGATCTTAATAATAATTCGCAAGGCATTTGGATGTCCTTTAATAGGGTTTTCATCTTAAAACATACCATAGATTCATTATGAAAAACCATAATTCATCAACAAGTATATATATTCATTCCATCATTCAAAAACCATGGCAAATCATAGCAATATATTCGGAATTCGTCTTAAAACCGAAAACGCAATAAAAAATGAGATGTAACATTATTCACCTTAGCCTTTGTGATTAATGAAATTGAGATATGTATAGATTGATTCGCTTAAGCTTCTTTCTAGCTTATCTTCTTTCTTTTTCCCCTTTTCCTTATTAATGGTAGTCGGCCTTGAGCTTTCAATATTTAGAAATGAAATGAACGTGTAAATTATACGGCTAAGGTTTAAAGGATATAGGAATGGCATCTTTCCTATTTTACCACTCCTCTATTTCAATTTAACTCTTATTTTAATTCATTGTTAAATGGCACGGCTGCACCTTAATCAAAATCAAATCCCAATCCCCTAATCAACACATTATTTTATTTTATTTAATTAGTTAATTATTCTAAATAATATTACCAAAAATCTGGGATGTTATAGACTCCCCTCCTTAAAGAATTTTGTCTTCGAAATTACGAAAAGGTACACAATAAATCAAATAATGTGGTAAAACATACCATCAAACAAGTCAGGATAAGTATCTCTAATCCTGCTCTTAATCTCCTAAGTACAGTCTCTATCATCGTCGCTCTACTGGACTTTTACTAACCTATCTGTCTTGGGTTCTAAGCCTTTTCTCATCTCTCGCAACAATGCGAACTGGCTTCCTCACCATAGTCAAATCCGGTTCTACTACTAAGTCATCTAGCACAGTCGGTGCAATAGTAGTCTCCGGGTCTCTAACACACTTTCTGAGATGAGAAACATGGAAAACATCATGGAATCCTACCAAACTGCTCAGTAACTCAACTTTATATGCGATTTTTCCGATCCTCTCAACCATAGGAAAAGGTCCAACGAACCTCGGTGTCAACTTCCCCAATTTCCCAAACCTAATCACACCTTTTATTGGTGTCACTTTGACGAAAACCTGGTCTCCAACTGAGAACTCTAGATCTTTCCATCTCTTATCTGCATAACTTTTCTACCTAGACTGAGCCTCCTTCATTCTAGCCCGAATGACCTCAATCTTTTCTGCAGCTTCCCTGACTAAGTCTGGACCAAGAACTAACTTATCCCCAGTCTCTAGCCAACGTACAGGAGATTTGCATAGCCTTCCATACAAAGCTTCAAGCGATGCAATCCCAATACTAGCTTGATAACTGTTGTTATACGAAAACTCGACTAGATGCAGATGGTCTTCCCATGATCCCTCGAAATCTAGAACACAAGCTCTTAACAAATCCACCAAGACTTTGTTAACCCTTTCTATCTGCCCATCTGTCTGCGGATGGTAAGCGGTACTCATCTTGAGCTTGGTTCCCCAAACTTCCTACAGACTCTTTCAGAACTCGCTAGTGAATAAGGGATCTCTATCACTTACTATGCTACTAGGAATTCCATGCAGTCTAACAACATTCCTCATAAACAACCTTGCTAAAACAAGTGTCGTTATGGTTGACCTAACTGGAAAGAAATGGGCACTCTTGGTCAATCTGTCCACTATGACCCATATACTATCATTTCCCATGTTCGACCTTGGCAACCTGTCAATAAAATCCATGGATATAGAATCCTACTTCCATACTGGAATATCTAATGGATGAAGCAACCCACTTGGTTTCTGGTGTTCGGCTTTTGCCTGCTGGCAATTCAAGCCCTGCTTTACACACAAACCAATATCCCACTTCATACCTTCCCAGAAGAAACTCCTCTTCATATCCTGATACATCTTAGTACCTCCTGGATGAATGGTGAACTTCGAATGATGGCATTCCCCCAAGACTTCTTTCCTTATGTTTCCTATACTCAGAACACATAATCTTCCTTTCTTTCTCAACCACCCATTCTGGTCAAGACTGAAATCTTTCAAGTCATCGCTCTAAGTTCCTTCTCTAAGCTTCCTGATCCATTCGGCTAACACCGGATCCTACATCTTTTTAGAAGCAATCTTTTCGATCAACACTGGTCGAACTTCCAAACAAGATAATACAACTGTATCTCCACTAGACCCAGCCTCGGATCTCCACTCCACTCTGCAATCTATTAATGCTTCCAAATCCTTACACTCAGCAATCATCGCCAAAATTGCATTCTGATGTTTCCAGCTAAGTGCATCTACAACCTTGTTGCCTTTCCCCGGTGTGTACTCAATCCCAAAATCATAAGCAGCAATAAACTCTAACCACCTCTGCCGTCTCTTGTTCAACTCTTTTTGAGAGAACAAATACTTCAGTGACTTATGATTTGTATATAACTCAAACCTTTCTCCCAAAAGGTAATTTCTCCACATCTTCAAAGCAAAAATTACTACAGCTCCTAGTCCTGTTCCACACGCATCGGTATAAACCACCAAATCTTGATTCCCTTCTAGAACAACCAACACAGGTGCATGGGTCAATAAGTGTTTCAAACTATGGAATGCTTCCTCACACTTATCAGTCCACACAAACTTCACATCCTTTCTTATTAGCTTGGTCATCAATGCCGCTATCCGCGAAAAATCCTTAATGAACCTCCGATAATAACCAGCCAACCCAAGGAAACTCTTTATCTAGGTTATTGTCTCGAGTCTCTTCCAACTATTTACTGCCTCAATCTTAGTCGGATCTACTGACAACCCTTCCTCTGAGACTACATGACCAAGAAACTTCACTTCTTTCTTCCAGAAGTGACACTTCGAAAACTTCATTTTTAGC
The DNA here is from genome assembly GCA_030737815.1 of Allium fistulosum. Taxonomy (NCBI): domain Eukaryota; kingdom Viridiplantae; phylum Streptophyta; class Magnoliopsida; order Asparagales; family Amaryllidaceae; genus Allium; species Allium fistulosum. Next base: position 829,445,050 of record CM060903.1, on the reverse strand, counting down.
TGATGTTGTCTCAGCATCTCAAGCACCACACTAAGATGAACTTCATAATCTCTTTCATCCTTAGAGTATATCAAGATATCATCTATGAAAACCAATACGAAACTATCCAATTGCTCTTGGAAAACCCGATTCATCAAATCCACAAAGAAAGCCGGTGCATTAGTCAGTCCAAACAGCATGACTAACCATTCGTACGATCCATACCTGGTCCGAAACACGGTCAAAGGTATACTATCCTCTGCTACTATGAGCTGAAAGAAACCTGTCACTAAATCCAACTACGAAAATACCTTGGCTCTACTCAACTGGTCGAACAAATCGTCAATTCTGGACAATGGATATCGATTCTTTATCGTCCTCCCATTCAACTTACGATAATCGATACAAAGCCTCAAAGATCCGTCCGGCTTCTTAGCAAACACTGTAGCTGCTCCCCAAGGCAAACTACTCGGCCTGATAAGACTCTTGCCTTCTAAATTCATCAACTGCATCTTCAACTCCCTCATCTCTGAAGGGATCATCCTGCTCGGTGGTCTACTCACTGGTTCTGCTCCTGGAAACAATCTATCTGAAACTCAATGGCTCGTTTCGGTGGCAATCCAACTACAGGCTCAAACACATCTGCGAATTCTCTAACCATGAAAACTTGACTCAACTCATCGTCCCATTCCATAGCACCCAATAAGGCATACATCTCACTGCAAGAACCTTCTATGGTATAAACAATCTTGTTACTACAATCTAGGTGTATAAGCGATATTTTCCTATCTTGGCAAAATATCCTAGCATCATACCCACTTAACTAATCCATCCAAAGAATGATACTGAACCCTACAAATTCAAAAACATGCAAAACTGCAAACAAAAGCATGACCTAACAGGTCAAACTCTAAATGGTCACACCTCAACCCTAGAGTTGCATATCCTCTTATTGGATTCGCAACCCGTAAGGAAGTAACTAAATATGTGGGTTCTAGGTTAAGCTTATCTATCAAACATCTAGATATAAAAGAATGTGATGCACCAGTATCAAATTGAACGCTAACAGACATACCATGAATCTAAAGCGTACCTCCCAAAACTGCCTTTCCCTTCTCCTGAGTTGTTGGCTTCGAAGTAGCAAGCTCTAATGCATACACTTTACCCTTTCCATCCTTAGTTGGCTCCTTGCACTGGCTCTTATAGTGGCTATCCGGTCACAGTTGTAGCACCTAACATTCTTCCTCTAAGCCACTTCCTTTGCCTTCCCAAAACGACACTTATTGGCAAAGTGCCCCTTCTTGTCGCATTTGAAACAGACAATCTCAGACTTTCCTTTCTTAGCTACTCCACCCTTCTAAGCACCTTTCTTAGGAAAGAACTTCCTCTTCTAACCCTACCCAACCAGGAATTCTTTAGCCTTACTCTTCTCTAGAGAATCAAGCAACTACTCATGCCTTAAGGCCATCTCCACTACAAAATCAGAAGGACCTCTAAGATGAGGTAATGTAGCCCTAGCTAACTCAGGCTTCAACCCTCTGATAAACTTCTCTTTCCTCTTCGTGACTGTATCCACTGAAGCATAACCATATCTGGCCAACTCCTCGAGTAGAACAAACATCTCTCTTTGCTCTAATTCAGCAAACTTTCTGATCAGAGCTGATTGTGCCATTGCTGACATAAACCTCTCCTAAAACTTTCCCTTGGAAATCTTCCTAGGTCATAGCTTCCTCATCCATCGCCATAGTCACACTATTCCACTAGAACATAGCAGCTCCCTGAAGCTGTCTAGTTGCCAACCTCCTCTTCTGCTCATCATTGAGCCCCAAATTTTCAAAAATCCTCTCATAGAGCAACAACCAATTCTCTACCTCAATGGCATCCTCTATTCCAACAAACAGCTTCCCACCAAGCTTAATGTAGTCCCCACTCAACTTAGCATAGTCGTTGACAATTGGAGCTCTCAGAACTCCTCCTCCTCCTACTCCAGTAGCAACTTCTGCCTACACCATATTTACAAAGAACTGATACATAACTTCCATTCCAACTTATGGGACTTCAGCACCCACATTCTCTGCTTGTGCCTGACCTTGACCTCTTCTCACATTAGGCCTGGTATTCCTATCGGTGCCTTCCCCTCCTGGGTTATCTCTTCCTCTTCTTCCTTACATGTATGTATTCAAACCTCATAAGATACACAAAATAACCTAACAAAGATAGGAGAATAGAGATAAAGCGTATACTTATATATAACAAATACAAGTATGTTACTATAGCATTATCCCATACCCCAACCTTACTCTACTTCTTTAGGATTAAGTTTTAAAAAGCATTTTTAGTTAAAGTTTTTCATAAACCTATACTCCGATACCAAGTTGTAACATCCCGTATCTGGAGGCCAAAAGCTAAGCGCTACAGATGCTGCAGTTATCTATAGTATTAACTTCCGGTGAGAAAATACAACAATGCTAATGGTATTCATAATATAAGAAGCACTTGAATATGAACAAAATCATAGATGTCAAAAAATAACATTTTACTGATTACATTTCAAACAAATCCATATTCAAATTACATAATTCCGTGTACGTTGCCCAAGTAAAGATCAATTATAATCATTACAAAACTACGCCAAGAGCGACATATGAATGCCCCTTGGTTGATCAGAGAAATATAGTCATAACTGACTTAATATACACAGCGGAAAAAATGAACAGAATAATCTTTATTCCTAATTAGCTATCTATCAGCCACCTGCTCGTCTTTGGAAGATTTATTCGCCAAAATATTAAAACCTAAAAACCTTAACCCTCGGCCCACTCAAATCAATTTTGAGAACCTAAGAGTTTAAGGGGAAACGAAAACTACGAGTCGGACATAAAGCCTGGTGTGAATAATTCTATTACATCTCGGTTTACTAATATTAAGTGAGTCCAAGCTACTTAGTGGAACGGGTTTCCCCTCACTAATATCCTATCCAAAACATATATATTTTGCAATTCCTTTCCTGCAACCAAACTGGTTAATCCAACTGATTATATCAAAATAGCAATATCATTTATGCTAATAAATGGACCGTTTGTCCATAAAACAGGTAATATGTGAACTATCTGCCCACAACAAAATAGCAAGATCTGTTATGCTAACAAAAAAAGGACCAACTGTCCAAAAAAAATAGCAAGGTCTGTTATGCTACAAATGGACTACTGTTTGGATAACAATAGCAAGGTTTGTTATGCTACAAATGGACTACTATCCGGAAAACAATAGCAAGGTCTGTTATGCTACAAATGGACTACTGTCGAGATCAAAATGGACTACTGTCCCAATTCTTTCTTTAGGGTTAACTACCTTTTAAATTTCCTTATAAACCTTTTCAAAATGATTTAGTCCTTCAAATCATATATATACAAGTAAAATTTATCTTTAGCTTTACTCTAAGCCATTTTTCTATGATATATATAAGTTACTCAAAATTGATGAATTTTAATGATGATTATCTATCCTTCCAAAATAAGTTAAAGTCCTTTTTTAACTTTAAATACTTAGGCAATATTGCCTATTCAATACATTCGAAACCTTTGTTTAAAACCTTTAAACAACCCTTTCGAAACCCTTGAAGGTAACCTCATCGAAACTAATGAAAGCAACTCTTTCGAAACCAATAAAAGTCTTTCCTTCGAAAGCTTTAAAACATTAGACATCCTCCTCTAAAACCATTTAAACCTTGCCTTTCGAAAACATAGGAAAAACCTTCCTTTTCAACTCTGTCAAAACCCTGGGAACCACACCTTTCGAAACCATTCACTAAAACCTTTCGAAAGCTTCAAAACTCAACCCTTTTGAAAGCACTTTGGGTTCAATTTAAAACATGTGGAAACCTTTTGAAAAAAATCAAAGTTAACTCATTCGAAACCCTTTAAAAATGTCTTGGTCGAAACCATTTGGATTCTTCCTTCAAGTAGAGCAAAAGGATCAGAAACCCATTAAAATCAAAAGTATCCACTTCGAAACCATTATGGGTTTTACTTCAAACATAGAGAAAGGTCTTAAAAACATTTAAGTCAAAAGCTTCTGTTTCGAAACCATTTCCTAAGTAATGAAGTGATGGTGTCGAAACCATCCCTTCGAAAGTATTGGAGAGGTGGCCAGATTTTCTAAAACAAAACAACCCCTTCGAAGCCTACTAGGTCGAAAGGTAAAACGGCGATAGCTAGGTGTTTTGACTTAGTCGAAAGCATTCATTTAAAACAAAGATGCAACCCAGTCGAAACTATTTCCTTTTAAACTATTTGACCTAGTCGAAAGCATCTTAGTCGAAAGCAAGCAGGCGCATTTTTCTTTAAAACCAAAGCAAAGCTTCAACCCTTTCGAAACCCCTTGGTTTCGACCTTATACCTTTCGCCTATATCCAATTCATTACGTACCAGTTGCCTGATACCATATGCATTGGTTTCGACTGTGTCGTAGCCGATAGTATGGAGGTGGAACCTCATGCCGAAAAAGACGAAACAGTGAAAAACCTATTTATTAGTACTTTTAAACTATTTCTTTTGTACCTAACCTACCTTGTTTGTCTAAATCTGACTGGTTGTCATAATACTTTTTCAAAAGTGCTGCCATTTTCTAGAATTAACAAAATCAAATTATTTACAAAAATCCCCTTCTCCATTTTAAAATATATAAAACATTTGAGTCCCATACATTAAATAATTTTATATACCTATCAAAACTCTTAGAAAAAATCTTGAAAAATTCCAGAAAATCTCTTTTAATAAGTTTTCTAACATATAAAAATTTCAGACCCAAACGATATATTATTTACCCGTAAATAATTTATAGCCCAAAATACCATTTTCTTTACTAGAAAATTCATATTAATTCCACGATAATTCAGAAAAATCTGAAAATTGAAACTCATCTCCAAAATATTATTTATGATCTTCATAAAAATTCACAAGGCATTTGGATGTCCTTTAATAGGGTTTTCATCTTAAAACATATCATAGATTCATTATGAAAAACCATAATTCATCAACAAGTATATATATTCATTCCATCATTCAAAAACCATGGCAAATCATTGCGAAATATTTGGAATTCATCTTAAAACCGAAAACACAATCAAAAATAAGATGTAAACATTATTCACCTTAGCCTTTGTGATTAAAGAGATTGAGATATGAATAGATTTGATTTGCTTAAGCTTCTTCCAACTTTTCTTCTTTCTTTTTCCCCTTTTCCTTATTAATGGTAGCCGGCCTTGAGCTTTCAAAATTTAGAAATGAAATGAACATGTAAATTATACACGGCTAAGGTTTGGAGGATATAGGAATGGCCTCTTTCCTATTTTACCTCTCCTTTATTTCAATTTAACTCTTATTTTAATTCATTGTTAAATGGCACGACTACACCTTAATTAAAATAAAATATCAATCCCTTAATCAACACATTATTTTATTTAATTTAACTAATTAAATATTCTAAATAATGTTACCAAAAATCTGGGGTGTTATAAAACAACTGAAGGAAAATCCACCAAACAAAAGCAACGTTACAAAACAATACCCTGAACGATCGACTGGAATCATCAGATAGCAAGTTAGAACTTGTCTTGATCCAAAGTATACTTTGCTTTCAACAAAAGCATATTCTGGGGGGCAAGTTTAAATTGAGTTTTTAACTAAGCAGGTTTCCACAGGAAGGTAGAACGTCAAAATGAAGATGAAATGACTCAAGAGCTTGGAAACACAGTCAAAGGGAGAGAGAATGGGGTTCAAAAAGTTTCATGTGAATTTGAGCTAAGTAAAGCTCTTGGTACCGAGAGGTTCATTCTCCAACTTACGTCTTCCAAACCCTATGTACTTCATGCATTACCACAACCAGTCATTATCCAATGCTTTTCTTGGAGATTTGAGAAGAAACTTTGAAGATTGATGAAAAGAAAGCAAAGAAAATAGAACAAGATAAGAAATATCAAGTAAATAACCAAAAATAACTCGATCGTCGTGAAAAAGAGTTTAGAGTACAACAAGTGGAGGATAGGAGTGGAAGACAAGCAAAAACTATAAGTTTGCGCCAATCAAAGCTCTTGGTACCGAGAGAACCCTTTGATACCAAGAGAACATCTCTGTACAGGGAAATCTTGTTTGATGTTTGGGCCGACGCACTCACTTGTGTATCTCCGAGCTTGCTTCTGGACTTCAAATCAAGTGGGCCCCTATACTAGCAGAGCGATTTCTCTATAAATACTAGCATAATAGCAACCAAAAAAGGATCTTCTTGGACTCTTGCTCCTTCTTTGTCTCCTATCTCTCTACTCGATAGTTACCCAGGCAGATAACTTTGGCAGTTCTAAGCTTAAGAATCTGTCAATCTCTTGTACTAGTGACTCTAATTTTCTCTCAAATCCATAATCAATAAAAATATAAAGTGGACATAGCCAAAGATTTCCAAACTACTATAAAAATCTTATGACTCTCTACTTTTCTACGCTTTCTTGCACTTTCTTGATGTTTCTACTAAATCTAATCAAACAATGGGTCATATTTGGGTGTTATGCCACTTTTGGCGTCAACACTTTGTTTCCACTCAAACTAATGTTCATAACATTATTTATACAATCAAATATATATCCAATCTCAAGTAATCCATAAATAGAAATAATTCCATAAATAAAGTCTTTTACAAAATAGCATTTACTTAACATCAAAACAAAAGCACTATGCAAACATAAATGAAAATCTTCCATTATCGTTGCATCTACGATAGACCCATCAACAGCTTGGAGTCTCATTTTGCCTTTTGCTATGCGACGCCAGCTCCTAAGCCCCTACAATAAATTACAAAGTGAGTTCCAGATCTTGTAACTAAAACCTAAGGTATTTATTGATTACAAAACTATTTTGAATCATAAATAAATACCTGATGGAGCTGCATAACTATTCTACTTCTTTTCTTTCACAGTTCTAAGATAATCGAGACGGTTTCTCTTTCAGTGTCCTTTCTTATGATAGTGAAGACACTCACCTTTGTTATCACAAGCTTTCTTTCCTTTCTTACTTTTTTTACCATCTCTCTTTCACTTCTTCGAACTGTTCGAAGACGACGTGCCACTTTTTACTACAAGCACAGTCGACCGATCCTTAGATTGTGACTCGGCTGACCTCAACATATTGAGGAGCTCTAGGAGATTCACATTCATATTGTTCATATTATAATTCAGTATAAACGGTTCATACTGAGGGGTCAATGAACCTAGGATTAAATCAACCTATAGCTCATTTCTTATAGTCACGTCCGATGATGCAAGCTATTGATATAACCCTTCTTCATTGGCACATAATCGTCCACCTTCTACCCCTTTTGCATTTTGGTGTTGAAGAGTTCTTAGTAGTCTCGTACCTTACGGAATGAGACTGCTCACCAAAAAGTGCATTGAGGCTATTAAATATCTCATGGACAGATATTGATTCGTGTTGCCTTTGCAGCTACTTGTCTAAAGTAAACAACATGCATGCTTAGGCGATTTTGAGGTCAGCAACCCGCTTACTATAAGCAATATGAAGATCTTCGTGATCATCATTCGTAGGCCTTGTTAGTGGAGCATAAGTTACAAATGACCAAACTCGATCATATGTCAGATTATTAGAACATTAACATAATAGCCAGTCAACATAGTTGTTTGGCCCGGTTAACTGATCACTTTCATTAAAGAGTCTTGGTTCGACATTATCTACAAGTTTTAATGGGTAGATTATTAGGACATTAACATGGTAGATATTCTTATAATATTAGCATGGTCAAACTTTATGTTTCATTTTAAAAGTAAGCTCCCACTAGTGTTTTATGGTTTGCCAAACCCTAAATCGAAACATATAAGTCTTTCAACTTCACTACTAGGTGATATGACTCATATATCTTGAGATTCTGACCTTGAGAAAAGCTCAACACATCATACTCCCATATATCATGGATAAATCCTTATCGGTTGTATCGTATACAACTCTCAACCTATGATACTTTGTCCTAATCCCGCATTTACCTTGAGGAAAGCTCAACAAATAAAGTAGGATTATTCATTCGAACCTATCATTTTATGGCATCATAAGTATAATGCACATACTTTGAGGAAAGCTCAACAAATATGTGCAGTTATCTTACCTCGTCTATTCAATATTAATAGTACTACACATAACATCTCTAGCTTGAGGAAAGCTCAACAACTAAAGAGTATGCAAGTAATCTATTAATATATAAATGGTAAATGACAACATTATATTGAAGATTCATAATCTTCAATATGTTATATTGAGTGATATTAACTTACGAATAATGTTTTTCTTACGAAATACCCTTGTGATTCAAGTGTCGGACACATCGAAAATCACAGTATACACGTATGTATTTATTCTTAAGTGTACTTATGGTTTCTTAATGTTCCACTTTTAATTTATACATTCATATTATATAAGTTTTATATTTTATATTATTTATATAATAGTCTTATGTATAATATTATATTAATTAAATCTTATTTAATTAATTTTAATTAATTAATATTTTATATTATCTTAATATAACATTTATACTGAATATTTATTATATACTATAACCTTTATAGTATAACACATATATCATATATATATGTGTATATTATTTAGTTAATTAACCTTTTAAATAATTTATTTAATTAAACTATTTTAATTAAATTATATTAATTTCAAAATTTATTTCATATACATACATGTATACTTATGTTATTTAACATTTTAAAACAACATAACATATATAGTAATATATAATACACATATATATTTATTTACTTATTAACTTATTTAACTAAAATATTTTATAATCTTATGAATTAATTTTTATAAATTTTCAAAATTGATTTATATTAATTTCAAGCATTTTGAACTCTTTTATCATATTATAACTTTTATAATATATGTATATCTTATTTTAAATTTGATGTTTAAATTTAAAATCTTATATTTTTATTTTTAATGAATTTTGAAAATTAGCCCAAGACCCAATTCAAATTGGGCCTTTTCTATTAGGGGCAACCTTTGGGCTCACATATATATTCGGGCCAAGGTGGTAGCCAGGTAAGTACTTGATTATCCAAACCCAATCTTTCGACACTACCCTTTTAGACACTCTACTATCTGGGTTGTGAGCTTAATTAGTAACCCTAACATTACTAATTTAGATTGTATTGGCAATTGGGCTCTGATACCATTGTTGGAACTAGGCCAGCCCGTAGTGGAAGTAATGGGTGAATTTTTATTGTTTTACCGTTTTGGATCTTTAGTAGGCCTATGAAATCTAATTTATTTAGAACATTTCTAAATTTCTTTTAAATAAAATCATTATTTTATTTAAATTTATAAAATAATTTTATTTCATGTAATTAATAATATTATAAATATATATACGTGTATTGTATACACATATATGTGTGTGTGCATGTGTAACATAACAATCCATGCAAGGTATAACATGCCCGTGTATAAGTGCTAGGATTTACATCGCAAATGGAATGTTAGCTCATCTAGTATACGAATATATTGTCCAAATGTATGTTTATATACTTTAGTCTATGTATACAAAATATTACAGATATATGTGTATGTGTGTGTGTTTGTATGTGTGTGTATAAACTATATTTTATTTTGAATAATTTTATATAATATATACACACACATGGAATTTTAACATTATAATATATAATTATATAAGTATATTTTAAAAAATTCATAAATAATATTAAATTTAATTATTTATTTGTTGCAAAGCCAAAAGCAATATATATAGAATATTTTCTTATAAACGTACATATATTAAATATATATAAACATATATATAAATAATATAATGATATATATATATATGTATGTACATTAATACTATTAAAACATAAAAAAAAATATTAAATATATACATATAGCTGATAATGTAAATGGCATAGAAATGTTTTTTTATTTGTTTAAATATATATTTTTAAAATTAATATCCGCATGAAAAATTAGTAAAAATTTAATTAAAATGAATTTTTCAAACATAATTTTGAAATTTAAAATTTCAATAAAAATCTAAGTAATATTTTACTATTTGATTATTTAATTTATAATTTGATAATAAATAATATAATCTGTTTTTAGTTTCGATGGGTATTTAAATATTTAAAAATAATTTATTTTATTTTTCCCACCGAAAGTATAAGGTACTAATTTAATTTTATAAAATGAAAAATATATTTTACATATTATATATATTGATAAAATTAATTTACAAAATTTGTTGATTTAAATAATATTTAATTTATATATTTATATATATGGATTAAAATTAATTTATTTCCGACGAAAATATTTTAAATATGAAACTATTTGTATAAAATTATAAAACTTTATTTTGTATAGAATAAGATATAGTATATAAATTGTAATGCTTATATATGATTAGATAATGCATATTAAATTAATTAAAATAATAAAAACCATTTTTGTTTTTGTTTTGAGACGTGCATATTATAGGTAGATATATGTCAAAATAATTTTTTTAAAATATATATATAAGTATATAATCATACAACCAATCTGATTGTGATAATATATTGATATAATAAAATCGTCGCCTAACTAACAAAACAATATACATGATATAAATATTATCTGCATATTAATATTCATTAACAAATTTGAAAACATACCTTATTACTGATGCCTATAAGTACACCTTAAAAGGATGAGATCTACTCCATGAACTAGTTTCCAATCCAGTAGAGTACTAATCCCTGAACCAATGACCACCAACTATCGAATAATGTTTGTTTTATTTTGATTTGTGTTTGGAAATAGGGGGATGGGGAGGTTTAATTTTCGACCAGAGGTAGAGGATTAGAAAGCTTCAAAAAAGTTCTCAAATACGTGTGGGTTGAAATGATTTTATAGGGGAAAGATTTGAGATGAGTTAGGATCTAAATCCTCTTTTGTCTCTTACCAATTCTCTTTCCCTTATCCATATAAAACAAACCCACCTAGCCATCATATGGCCCCAACCCTTCATGTCCTCATCATGGTCGATACACACCAGCCCTATATAGGCTTCATACCCATTTAAAGCCCGAATAATCTATTTTGAATTTAAATCCAATTTAAATGCATATCAATATCATATATCAATCAAGATATTTATAACTATTATAAATATATTTAATAATATTTATTCACCAAATCACAATAAATTTTTATAACTAATATGTCATAAATATTAATTAATTTAATTAATTTATAACAATTACAAATTAATTAAATCATTTGATCAAAGGAGTATTCAATGTTTCGGTTGTGTGACCTGTTAGGTGTAAATTTGGTTTGCGATTAATATCGAACTATTCAGATATTAATGTTCACACATCAATTAGCAGGTGGTGCGATACTTTAGTCAAATTTATCGCTTACTTGGTTTGGGTAAAATCAAATCTTACTTTATTGAGTGTTACCCGGTTGTGACTAATATTTACATCAATTCTCTTCATCAAAACTATATCACTTTGGACTTATGGAATTTGGTAATGGTCAAAATTTTGATATCATCCATATTCAACTCTATAGTCCAAAAACAAAGTCCTTGGTTTAATAATAATTATTACTATTAAACGAACAACCGTGACTAGAAATTTCAACTTTGAGTTGACTTGAGTTGACCGTGATACTAACCCCATATAACTAAGGAGACAAATCCTCTCTTGAATAGTGTTTCACTTCCAATACTTCCACTTGACCCATAGTCGCTCGATGGACGTTGTGCCATGATTTGATTATAATCAAAGCAGAGGTTTCATATTTAAGATCAACGATATTCTCAAGTCGAGAGAAATGTGTAAATTAGTCACATCAATATTTTCTATTTGACCTTAGTTATATTAATCAACAAAAAGCTATTAAGTGGCTCGATCCATAGTTATCCAATAGCTATCGGTACATAACCCTTTGGTGCCCCAGTAGGCATGACTAATACATTGACCAACGTTTGGAGAGCGTTACATACTCTAGTCTCAATAGATCTATCAATATCCAATCTCGATGCATCTCAAGTAGGAATATTTAATATGATGTGTTTTAATTTATCATGATATAATGCCCATGATTATAACTATTTGTAACTACTATCACAAAAACACCATTTATGGATTTTTCTATTAAATATATTTTAATTAAATATTTATTTATTTATAACACATTATAAAAAATATATAACAAAATGAAAACACCTTTATTACAAACGAGAATTGATTACGTAGTTAATAATTTACAATAAATTACAGAATTTCCCCTAAGGGATACTCCTAACTCTATCAATTATAACCCAATGCTATTACTAAAACCACCTTTTATAGAATACTTAACTCGCTTTTCTAATTTTATATATAAATACTTCTAAAAATACTTATATATACATTTTAAATATCCATATAAAATATTACTTATAAATAACTAATTCAAAATGTAACAAAAAATATAAAAAGACATGTTTTATATATATAACCCTTTACTTTAAAAATTCATAAATAATTATTAAAAATATATTTAAACTTGAAACCACTTATAAAATACATTAAAACCTACTGTTAAACTTCCCTAAAAAGATCTCATAAAAATAATTAATTTAAAAATTATTTTAAAATCATTTAAAATTCCAAAACTTGCTTAAAATAAACACAACCTAAAACAGTGTTGTAGCAGGTTAGAAATGCTACTGTAGGTCAAAGACAACATTTATATGTTGTAAAATATACTGGACATGGAGCAGGTTTAAAAAGCATGAAAGTTTGAGACCAGTTTTCTATATCCAAATAAAGATTTTAAGACCTAAATTTTTCTGTTGTAAGTAGTATACGTAGACTACTTAAAAACCATGCAAAGAAAACCTAAGGATATCTTTCGAAAGCATACTAAAAATTCTAAAAAACAAGCTATTTATAAAGTGCTAATATAGCAACCTTTTCTCGTTACTAACTTTCACAACTTTGTTCCATCGGTTTTAAATTGATTCAAACTCTATTTTTTTTTTACAATAAGAAGTAAATATAGAGTACTTAATAAAGCATCAAAGAAACCCCTAATGATGACTTTCAAAATCATATTAAAAATGGCTAAAAAAAAGGGCATTTACAAAGTGCTCATATTGCAACCTTTCTCACTCTTATCTTTTGCAACTTTGTTCTACAATTTCTATACTTTTTCCCAACACTTCCTTACTGTCTCGTATAGTATTATAAGTATTTGGTACAATCAAAATATATACTTTTAAAATATATTCAATATAACCATTTCAAAGAGGTTAAACACAAGGGATATACAAAGTGTGCTTATAGCGACCCTTTCGCTACAAACATTTACACAAGCACTTGCACATCACACACAACAACACCAAACATGTAAATACAAATTCTAGGCCATGATATATGTTTTAAAGGGTAATATTAGGATTATACTACATATAAAGTTGTCACTTGCTTTCCAAAGCAAGAGGGGTCCAAAGGTTATAACTTGCATTAGTTCGTTACTTTAACTTTATATTCACATAACAAACACACACACACATATAGACACATAATATATACATTTCATTGTAAGTTAACTCATACAAATTCATGTTAACATCAAGCACAAGAATTCTAGAACAAAAGAACACTTCCTATCATCACCAAACAGCCAAAGACACCACCTTTTCCTCCAAAATGCTCTTGGCTAAGCTCCGTCTCCATTATATTGCTCACAGCCAATCCTTGTTAGGATTGTCGTGCTCCTTTTCTTCAAAATTTGAGTTTCTTTTCCATGATCCTATTTTGTGTTTGGGCCTTTTCCAAAGTTTGAGAGAGTTTGGACTTGATTTGCTATGATTGGAGAAGACTAAAGAGAAGAGAAAGAGGCCTGAGGAAGACTAGTTTTTATTCGTTATTTTGCAAAATGATTTGTGAGGCTATTAGAGTGTTTAAATAGAAGTATTCAAGAGATCAAAGCAACTTCCTAAACCTTCTTGGACAACCAAGAAAGCAACCTCCCTCTCACATGCTAACTTTACACATCACTCCTTCCATTACATCACCCTTAAGTCTTCTCAAAATGCCCCACTTTAAAATATCTTCAGTGACATCAACCATGACATCATTGAAGTGATTTAGTTAGCCTTAAACCACTAAACATTTTTAGTTGCTAATTAATTATAGATTAATATATAAGGCAAGCCCAAAAAGTACACTACCTCTCATTATTCTTACTTTTCAGCCTTTCTTCCTTGACTTTTTCGGCCGCCAGCTTCCCCCTTTCATCCCCTGGTCGAAAATACTTCAACTCAAGTAACATCAATATAAAATAAAAAGTGGTCCTTTGAGCCATTGTAAAGCAAGGATCTAGGATCGTGATCGAATATAGGACTATTAATCAATCAAGGTGCAAATTCAAGGCCACATCTGTAAGGTAGTATTATGATGTTTACAATTTCAATATATTTCACGAAAATGTAGATCTGGATCATTATTCAATGAATTTATATATAGGTTTGTTGTCCCTTATAAATGCATACACACACACACATATTTTATATATATATATATATGAATGTGTGTGTATAACCTGTTAAGTGTGTGTATATATAACCTGCTAAGTATACTTATACACTTATATATAGATCTTTATAATTACTTTATTTACACTCATTCTTTATTCTAATAAAGTATTTATGTACACAATTGTGTACGAAAATTAAATATGGTTTTTTTATTAAACATTAAACATGCTTTATATACATATATTAATTTATAAATTTGTTCATATATATACATATATGTATCTATTTGTAAATCATTTTAAAATTATTTTTGTCATATTATTATCCGCAAAAAATTAAGAATGGACATTTTTCAAAACATATTTTATAAGTATAATTGTTTTAAACTTATACACATAAATAATTTATATATATTAATAAATTAACATTTTATTTCATAAAATATTGTTTCGATTTATTAAAAAAAATTAGCCGAAAGGCATTTTAATTTTACATGTGTGTGTATGTTTTATTAAATTAATAAATGTTTTAGTGCAAAATTATATATATATAATATTATTTTCGTAAATTATACTTTATTTAGAGTAATATAATAATTTTATTTGAATTTTAATGTATGCTATATATGTGTAGATATCTTATTTTAAACTTACAAATTCAGATATATTTTTTAGTTGTTTTACTAAGTAAACGGTTAGATATTTTGGAAAAGTTTTAAATTTTGAAATTATTGACTTGCTCAAAATAGTTTGATTTTATGTTTTTAAAAATTAAAAATTATTATATCTATCTAATAATTTTAAATAGTGTTTTGGATAGCCAATATATATGGAGGGATAAATGTGTCTGTTGCGGGGTAAATCCCAACACCTATAAACGTACACATTAATCGTGTACACTATTTATATATTGCACGTGCACTTTACGCATGTAGTTATATTTGATACACTTATAATATTATATTTTAATTTAAACTAGATTAAAAAATTTATAAACAGATAAAATAAAATAAGATTTTATTTAAAAAAAATTCATTGGACATGAAGTTAATTAGACTTCATAGACCCTACAATGATAAAAAAATGAAAAAAAAATGAAATTCATCCATTTAACCCGCCGCGAGCCGGCCCAGTTCCATCAGTACCATATGTGTGTGTGTACATACACATACACACAGATATATATATATATGCGTATATTTATATATACATATATGTGTGTGTATGTGTGTGTATTCGAAATTAAATATATTGTTTAAATGAAACATGTTTAAGTTTGGTTGACTATGTAAAAACATAAAAATTTGAGTCGAAAGGTTTAAATCTGAAATCCAATTTTGATTAAGCAAAAAATATTTTTAATTCAAAATTTCAAACTAAGAAGACTATTTCAAATATTTTAAATATGTAAATATCCAGGACATGAAGAATTCAAATACACACACAGATTTATATATGTATATATGTGTGTGTGTGTGATATTTTATTCGGCTTAAATATTTTGTTAAAAACATATATAAATGTGTATATATAATAAATATAACTTTATATATAAAATAAAAATAACAATAATTATTTAAAATTTGTTTCTGGCAATAATTTTTTTTGATAAAATAAAAGCAATTAGCAATAACAATTTTTTTTTAAAACAAGCCAAAAAATACCTTATTAATATATAAAATAGTATAGCTAAAAATGTTATTAAATAAATTATGTTTATAAAAAAAGTAATTTAAAATAATATATATAGTATTATTAAGGTTGATTATAATGTCATGCAAACATACACATAATAAGCATTATATATTTATTGTTTATTATATGTTTTATACAATACAAGTTTAAATTAAAATTCTAATTATTGAGTAAGATAATTTATAAATCTGGCAATATACATGCATATACAGTAGAGGTTAAGTGACATAGGTAAAAATATTTATAAATTCTAATTATTTGTGAATTGTCTTCTAGGTTGCATGAATTGTCACTCGACTTTTCTAGAATCGAATGCAATACATGACATAATTTTATTTGATGTTTAATTAGGTGAATTAGAGCTCGCCTAAGAAAGGGGTAGGCTAGGAGTGTGTGGCCATAAAAGACTGAAAAAAACTAGTCTTTATGTAAAGATAGAAATGAAACAAAAAAAATTAAGTCTTTAATTTAAAATATTAGAGACTGAAATGCAGTATTTAATTAGTTTTCAAAAATTTAAAATCATTTAAAGATTGAAAATCCATCTTTAATTCGATCTTTAATCCCAATAAAATAGATTAAGATTTAACGGTAAATGTTAGGTTCATTTTTTGAATTAGACATTAATAATTAGTAGTTCGTCAATTATTAGATTTGAATAATAAAAACAAATCAAAACTTTTCAATGCATTTAATGACCCATCAACTCCTTAAATTGTAGCTTTATTGCACATAACTACACCACGAGCATTTCTTTCCTTACCTATGTAAAACGGTATTATATATACTCAAAAGGAAAAAGGGGAACCATCTCTAAAGAAAGTATTCTCACATGTCATCAATTCCCTCGTTCTACTTCATGGGCTCTTCTCTCTCTTCTTAATTATCATCCTTTTACCTAAACCTCGTCTTACCAAACCCAACTAGGAGCTCTACCTCCTCTCTTAAAAACTTATATAATTGCATTAAGAAGCCTGTTTCCTTGCTAAGTTCTCACACTACACAACACCAACCTAAAATATAGTAAAGTCCAAGCTATTACCAAGTTATAAGGTTTCTTCCCCTTCCTCACCACAGCCATGCCTAGCCCAATATCATCAAATCCTGTTGCGAATTTAGTATGTATCTCTCTTTAATGTGGGTGATGAGGCAGATGCTTACTATATGTTTTGTGTGACTATGGTAAGCTCGATGAGATGAGATGAGATTGCTTTAAGCAAAGTAGTGGTTGTATGTGAAGTGTAATAAAGGAGATGAAAAGAGTTGGATTTTATGTTATATGGATTGTGTGAACTTGAGCTGTATTGGAGGTATGGATAGTGTGCTGAGAATGGTTGCTTATAGCGTGTGGTGATGGGATGGTGAATCCAAACTTTTTGGTCAACTCAATTTGTATATTCAAATGAGTGTTATAATTTTACAATATGGAAGTGTATAGGTAAAAACCAAAACATGTTGGTAACTGTAACATCCCCTATCTAGAGGCCCAAAGTTAAGCACTACAGATGTTGCAGTCATCCATAGTATTAAATTCCGATGACTAAATACGGCTATGTTAGTAGTATTCATAATATCATAAGCAAATGAATATGAAACAAAATCACAGATTCAAAAACTATATTTTTCTGGTTACATTTCAAGTCACATGTTTCACATTCAAATTACATAATCTCATCGCTTTCCGAAGTTCAGATAAAATATGGTTATTACAATATTATGCCAAGAGCGACATATGAAGATGCCCCCTTGGTTGACTAGAGTATTATATATATACAGTACAGTGGAATCAATCCAAAATATATCAGCAACTGATAATTAGCTATCCATCAGCCACCTGCTCGTCTTCGGAAGCTTTATTAGCCAACCTACTAAAACCTATAAACCTTAACCCTCAGCCTACTCAAATCAATTTTTGAGCACCCGAGAGTTCAAGGAAAATAAAATTCGAGTCAAACATAAAGCTTGGTATGAATAGTACTATACATCTTGGTTATCTGATATTAACTGAGACCACGTCGCTTAGCGTAACGGGTTTCCCCTCACCAATATCCTTTTTAAAACATATCTTTTGCAAATTTTAATCCTGTAACCAAAGCTGGTTAAATATGTAAAGCAATACCATGTATAAGCACATTTCAATTATCATACAGACTATCTGTCCGTAGTGTAGTTTTGTTTGGCTAACTACTAACCCTTGGCTGACTCGGGCCCACCAGAAAACATAAAAATTCTAACAACTGTTAGATACTCCCCTTTTGGATGGTCTGTCCTTACTTACTTCTCCAGGTCTATCTGATCCTAATGGTTTTTGCGGGCTTACCAATAACATGTCTTTCCTTTTTAGATTCCTTTTTGCATGTAACATAATTTTAGTCTCACTTTTGACAAAGCCTTACACACTGGAATTTGGGACTAAATTAGCTAAGGGCTAATAGCTAATGAGTATAGGGTGCGACCCTACACAAGTCCCATCTAGTCTTCTAATCTGAGTCATTTTCTTAGGGTTAACTACCCTTTAAATTTTTCCTTGAAAACCTTTTTCAAAATGATTTAAACCTCTAAATCATACATATACAAGGAAAATATACTCTTTGCTTTACACTAAACTATTTGCCATGTTATATATACTTTACCCAAAATAACGTTGATGAAATTATCAAGGAATTCCCATCCCTCCAAAATAAGTTAAAGCCTTTTTTAACTTAAAAACACTTAGGCTATATTGCCAAAAACAACTCATTCGAAACCTTTGTTTAAAACCTTTAAACAACCCTTTCGAAACCATTGAAAGAACCCCTTTTCAAACCTTTGAAAGTGTTCCTTTCCATACAAACAAAACCTTAGGTCAAAGGCCAACGCATACCTTTCGAAATCATACATTTCGAAACCATTTATCTTTATCCTTTCGAAAGCATTGAAAAACATCTCCTTCGAAAGCTTTAAAACCTTAGGAATCCTCTTTAAAACACTTAAATATTGCGTTTTGAAAACATTGGAAAACCTTTCCTTTTAGACCTTTCGAAACCATTGGAAACCCCTTCCTTAAAATCGTTCGAACATATTTAAAACATCAAGCCTTTCGAAAGCATTAGGTTCAATTTTATAACATGTGGAAACACCTTTTGAAACCTTTAAAACCATTTCTTTCGAAACCATTTGGGTTATACTTTTTATAGAGCAAAAGGGTCATTAAAACATTTAAGTCAAAAGCATCTCTTTCGAAAGCATTCCTATGTAATGAAGTGATGGTGTCGAAATCATCCCTTCGAAAGAATTGAAGAAGCGGCTTGGTTTTAAAAAATAAGGTTACCCTTTTGAAACAAACCTGGGTCGAAAGGTAAAAAGCGGTAGTCAAGGGCTTCGACCTAGTCAAAAGCAGTTATTTAAAAACGAAGGCGCAACCCCTTAAAACATTCTTTTTAAAGTCATTGACCCATTCAAAAGCAGACCAAGTCGAAAGCTATTCAATCGAAAGCAAAGCAGGTGCATTTTCATTTAAAAGTAAAGTAGCGCTTCAACCCCTTCGGAACCCCTTGTTTCGACCTAATGCCTTCCGCCTTTGTCTAGTTCACTGCATACTAGATATCTGATACCTTGTGCATTGGTTTCGATGGAGTCGGAGGTGGAGGTAAGGAGTCGGAACCTCGTGCCAAAAGCTTTGAAACAGGAAAAAGCATGTAGATTTGACTTTTTAAACTATTTCTTTGTACCTAACATGCCTTGTTTGTCAAATTATGATTGGTTGCACATTTTTCTTTTCTAAAAGTACTGCCGATTTTTAGAAATAAAAATTTGAATTATTTACAAAATACCCCTTCTCCTTTTTATAAATATATAAAACATTTAAGTCCCATACCTTAAATAATTTTATATATCCATTAAAACATTTAGGAAAATTCCACAAAAATTCTAAAAAATAATTTTTAATATGTTTTCCAACATATATAATTTTCAGACCTTAAGCCAATATAATTTGGCCGTAATTAATTTTTAACCCAAACTAACATTTTCTTCACTAGAAAATTCATATAAAATTCACATAAATTCAGAAAATTATAAAAATTGAAACCCATTTCTAAATTATCATTTCTAATCTAAAACTAAATTTACAAGGCAATTGGATGTTATATAATAGATTTTCTAAATTAATTCTCATCATAAAATGCATATAAAAAAGCCTAAATCATCAACAAGTATATATATATATATATATATCCTTTTATCATTCAAAACATGGTAAAACAATTGCAAATACTTTCAGAATTTATCTAAAATCGAAATCAATCAAAAATATGAGATGTAGTCATTATTCACCTTAGCTTTTTGATTAAGGATTTGAGATTTGTTCTTGACTAAGAGATTTGATTCTTCCTCTTGAATTCTTCTTCTTCTTTACTCTTCCTAATGGTGGCCGGCCTTAGCTTGTATTTTGAATTGTGAAGAATGAAGTGAACATGAATGTTGAGGGGTTAAGGGTTTAGGATATAAGAATATGCCTTGTTCCTATTTTGCCCTTGCATATTTCCTAACCCTTTTTATTCTCTTTTATTTCTTTAGTTCGCTTATTTAACATGGCACAGATACCCTTTATTTAATCACAAACCTTAATCCACTAATCAACTTACATTATTTTATTTAATTTAACTAATTAAATATTCTAAATAATGTTATTAAAAATATTGGGTGTTACAGACTCCCCTCCTTAAAGAATTTCATCCTAGAAATTACGGTAAGGTACACATCAAAATAATCAAAGGTAAAACATACCATCAAACAAATCAGGATAAGTATCTCTCATCATGTTCTCAGTCTCCCAAGTACAGTCTCTGTCATCGTTACTCCACTGGACTTTAACTAATCCCACTGTCTTGTTCCTGAGTCTCTTCTCATCTCTTACGACTATACGAACTGGTTCTCTAACTATAGTCAAACTTGGCACTACGACTAAGTCATCTAACATAGTCGGTGGTATAATAGTATTTGGATCTCGAATACACTTCCTTAGATGTCATGGAAAACATCGTAGACTCCTACCAAACTGCTCGGTAACTCTACTCTAAATGTGAGTTTCCCGATCCTCTCAATAATAAGAAATGGTCCAATGAACCTCGATGCCAACTTCCCTGATTTTCCAAACCAAATCACACCATTCATCGGCGACACCTTAATAAAAACATTTCTCCAATAGAAAACTCTAAGTCTTTCCTTCTTTCATCTGCATAACACTTCTGCCTAGATTGAGCTTCCATCATTCTAGCTCGAATTAACCCAACCTTTTCTGCGGCTTCTCTAACCAAATCTGGACCAAGAGCCAACCAACCCCGGTCTCTAACCAACAAACTGAAGATTTGCATGGCCTTCCATATAAAGCTTCAAATGGTGTCACCCTTATACTAGTCTGATAACTGTTGTTATATGAAAACTCGACTAGATGTAGATGGTCTTCCCATATTAATCCTCCAATATCTAGCACACAAGCTCGTAACAAATCTTCCAAGACTTGTTAACTCTCTCTATTTTTCCATCAGTCTGCGAATGGTAAGTGTACTCATCTTGAGCTTGGTACATAAGCTATCATGTACACCCTTCCAGAACTCACTAGTGAATAAAGAATCTCTATCACTCACTATACTACTAGGAATTCCATGCAGTCTAATTACATTCTTCATAAATAACTTCGTTAACTTAGGTGTCGTGCTGGTTGACTTAATTGGAATGAAATGGGTACTCTTGGTCAACCTATCCACAATGACCCATATGCTTTCATTTCCTCTATTAGACCTTGGCAACCCGTCAATGAAATCCATAGAAATAGAATCAAACTTCCACACTGTACTATCCAAAGGCTGAAGCAACCCACTTGGCTTCTGATATTCGACTTTTACCCGTTGGCAGTTCAAACACTACTTCACCGATAAGCCTACATCTCTCTTCATACCTTCCCAGAAGAAACTTCTCTTCATGTCCTGATACATCTTAGTTCCTCCCGGATGAATAGTGAACTTCGAACGATGGCATTCCTCCAAAACTTCCTTCCTAATATCTCCCACATCTGGAACACACAATCTTCCTTTCTTTCACCTATTTTGGTTAAGACTAAAGTCTTTAAAGTCATCGCTTTTCGTTCCATCTCTTAGCTTTCTAATCCGTTCAGCCAATACTGGATCCTTTAGCTGTTTAGAAGAAACCTTTTCTATCATAACTGATCAAACTTCCAAACATGATAACAAAGTCGTTTCTGTACTTGAACTACTCTTAGTTCTCAACTGTACCCTGCAAGTTGCTAACGCTTCCAAATCGTTCCACTCGGCTATCATCGCTAACACCACATTCTGATGTTTTTTGCTAAGTGCATCTGCAACCTTATTGCCTTTCCCCGGTGTGTACTCAATACCGAAATCATAAGCAGATAAGAACTCTAACCACCTCTGTTGTCTCATGTTTAGCTCCTTCTAAGAGAACAAATACTTCAACGACTTATGATCCGTATGAAATTCAAATCTTTCTCCCAAAGGATAATGTCTCCACACCTTCAACGCAAAAATCACCGCAGCTAAATCCAAATCATGGGTTGGGTATCTGACTTCATGCGGTCTAAGCTGTTGAGAAGCATATGCAATTACTCTACCCGCTCTGCATTAACACAGCTCCTAACCTAGTCCCACATGCATCCGTGTACACCACCAAATCTTGATTCCATTCTGGAACAATCAACACAGGTGCATTGGTCAAAAAGTGTTTCAGCTTAAGGAATGCTTCCTCACACTTATCGGTCCAAACGAACTTCACATCTTCTCGAGTTAGCTTAGTCATTGGTGCCGCTATCCACAAAAAATCCTTAATGAACCTCTGATAGTAACCAGCCAATCCCAGAAAACTTCTTATCTCGGTCACCGTTTCTAGTCTCTTCCAATTATTCACGGTCTCGATCTTAGCTGGATCCACTGATAACCCATTCTCTGAAACTACATGACCAAGAAACTTCACTTCTTTCTTCCAGAAATGGCATTTCAAGAACTTCGCTTTTAGCTGATGCTGCCTTAGAATTTCAAGCACTACTCTAAGATGAACTTCATGCTATCTTTCATCCTTAGAGTACAACAAAATATCATCTATGAAAAGCAATACGAACCTATCCAAGTGCTCTCGATCGGAAAATCCGGTTCATTAAATCTACAAAGAAAGCTGGCGCATTAGTCAGCCCGAATGACATCACAAACCATTCGTACGATCCATATCTGGTTCTAAACGCCGTCAAAGGAATACTATCCTCTGCCACTCTAAGCTGATGGAAACCTGTCGCTAAATCCAACTGCGAAAATATCTTGGCTCCACTCAACTGATCGAACAAATCGTCAATCCTAGGCAATGGATTTCGATTCTTTATCGTTTTCTCATTAAACTCACGATATTTAATACATAGTCTTAACGATTCGTCCGGCTTCTTAGCAAATACTATGGCTACTCCCCAAGGTGAACTACTAGATCTGATGAAATTCTTACCTTCCAAATCCACCAACTACACCTTGAACTCCCTCATTTCGGTACGTATCATCCTGCTTAGTGGTCTACTAATAGGTTCTGCTCCAGGCACCAAATCTATTCGAAACTCAATGGCCCGTTTCGGTGGCAATCCTACTACGGATTCAAAAATATCCGTGAATTCTCTAGCCACAAAAACTCGATTCAGCTCGTCTTCTATTTCCACAACACCCAACAAGGCACTTACCTCAAAGCTAGGTTTTTCTACGGTATATACAGTCTGCTCCCTACAATCTAGGTGTCAAAGCGATAATTGCCTATCATGGCAAAATATCCTAGCATCCTATTTACTTAACCAATCCATACCTAGAATAATTTCGAATCCTATGAAATCAAACACATGCAAACTGCAAACAAAAGTATGACCTAACAAGTCAAACTTTGGGTGGTCACATCTCATCCCAAGTGTTGCATACCCTCATATCGGATTTGCAACCCTTAATGAAGTAACTAAGTATGAGGGTTCTAGCTTAAGCTTATCTACCAAACAACGAAATATAAAAGAATGCAATGCACCAGTATCAAACAGAACACTAACTGCCATACCAAGAATCATAAGCGTACCTCCCAACACTGCTTTTCCTTTTTCCCCTGCCGTGGGTCTCGAGGTAGCTGGCTCCAATGCATATACTTTGCCCTTTCCATCCTTAGCAGGCTCCTTGCATTGGTTCTTGTAATGACCCATCTGATCAAAGTTGAAGCATTTGACATTCTTCTTCCTAGTCACTTTCTTTGCCTCTCCAGAACGACATTCATTCGCATAATGCCCTTTCTTGTCGCACTTAAAACAGACAACTTTTGACTTTCCTTTCTTCATGGCTCTACCCTTCTGGGCTCCCTTCTTAGGAAAGAACTTCATTTTCTGACTCTACCCTACCTGGACCTCCTTCGCCTTATTCTTCTCCACCAAAGAAATAATTTTCTCATGTCTTAGAGTCATCTCTACTACAACATCACAAGGATCCCTAATATGAGGTAATGTAGCTCTGGCTAATTCGGGTTTCAACCCCCAAATGAACTTCTGGTTTCTCTTAATCACAGTATCCACAGTGGCATGACCATATCATGCTAACTCCTCAAACCTTGTAGCATACTCTAACACAGTCATCTCTCCCTACTCTAACTCAGCAAACTTTAGACTTTTCCATCACAGACATGAATCTCTCCTCGAACCTCCTCTTAAACTCAGCCCACATCATGGTTCTTTCATCCACTCCACCCGTCCACTAGTATAAAGCTGCTCCTTAAAGCTACCTCAAAGCGAGCCTTCTTTTCTGCTCATCACTGAGCCCTAAATCTATGAAAATCCTCTCATAATGCAACAACCAGTTCATCACTTCTATGGCATCTTCAGTCCCAACAAATGGTTTTCTCCCAACCTAGCATAGTCCCTACTCAAAGGAGCATAATTGTTGACTATTGGAGCTTCCTGGGATCCTCCCCCAACTACTCCAGTAGCAACCCCCGCTTGCATCATATTCATGAAAAATTGATACATGGCTCCCATATCAACTTGCGGGGCTTCAGCACCAGTATTTCCAGCTAGTGCCTGACCTGGATTCTTTCTAGTATTAGGTCTGGCATTTCCATCTGCAGCGGTGCTTCCTCTTCCAACATTATCTCTTCGAGAATCCATATCTGCATTCAAACCTTTGTGAGATACACAAAAATAACCTAATAGTGGTATGAGACTAGAGATAAAGCGCATACTTATATATGGCAAATACAAGTACGTTACTATAGCATTATCCCATACCCCAGTCTTATCTCTAATTCCTTAGGATTATGTTTTCAAAAATCATCCTTTTAGTTAAGGTTTTTCATAAACCTATGCTCTGATACCAAGTTGTAGCATCCCCATCTAGAAGTCCGAAGCTAAGCGCTACAGATGCTGTAGTCATCCATAGTGTTAACTTCCGGTGACTAAATACGGCTATGTTAGTGGTATTCATAATATCAGAAGCAAATGAATATGAAACAAAATTATAGATTCAAAAACAATATTTTTCTGGTTACATTTCAAGTCACATTTTTCACATTCAAATTACATAATCTCATCGCTTTCCCAAGTTCATATAAAATATGGTTATTACAATATTATGCCATGAGCGACATAAGACGATTCCCCCTTGGTTGATCAGAGTACTATATATACTATACAGCGGAATCAATCTAAAATATATCAACAACTGATATTTAGCTATCCGTCAGTCACCTGCTCGTCTTCGAAAGCTTTATTCACCAACCTACTAAAACCTGTAACCCTTAACCCTCAGGCTATTCAAATCAATTTTTGAGCAGCCGAGAGTTTAAGGAAAATAAACTTCGAGTCAAACATAAAGCCTGGTATGGACAATACTATACAGCTCGGTTATCTGATTTTAAGTGAGACCACGCCGCTTAGCGGAACAGGTTTCCCTCACCAATATCCTTTTCAAAACTTTACATTTGCAAATTTTAATCCTGTAACCAAAACTGGTTAAATTTGTAAAGCAATATCATGTATAAGCACATTTCAATTATCAAATGGACTATCTGTCCATACACTGTAGTTTTGTTTGGCCAACTACTAACCCTTGGCTGACTTGGGCTCACCAGAAAACATAAAAATATTAACAACGGTTAATACTTCCCTTTTGGACGGTCTGTCCTTACTTACTTCTTCAGGTCTATCTGATCCTAATGGTTTTGCGGGCTTACCAATATCCATTTGAAATAATATCTCAAATATATATTTCCTCTTTTATAGCATTAAAGAGAGTAATAAATTACCTACGTAAGAAAAAACATTATTTTGGAAGATTAAGGTAATCAATTAATTCTCTAATTAAAGAAGGAATTTTATCAGGCGCATGTAAATTGAGGAAAACTGGAAAATCAAATGGATAAACGTTTAATGAGGCATTGATTTATGACCATAAATCAATTACTTCAACCCCAAGTGATAATCTCTATATACAGACAGAGATTAGCATGAGTAGAATTATCTCTCTCAGTTGTATTCTTATTCTTTTTTTTCATTATCAATCTTGTAAAATTTTCTCCTCTTAGAAAGTAATAAAATATTCTCTCCCCAAGTGAATGTACAATACCTCGCGGTAGTGGAACCACCATAAATCACGTGTGTTATTTTTTTATTGCTTGATCTGTGATTGTTTTTAGCTAGTGACTATCTGTTGTTTGTTTTGCCTCACTATCAAACCGGTCCTGTTTGTTTTTACGCAATGTTGAGTTGTTTTTGTTTCTAAGGCGATCTTAAGGAATTTTTCTCCGACATCACTAACTATGCCTGCATTTTATGTCCCAATAGGTTATTCATACATACATACAAACATAAATATACATACATACATACATATATATAGTAAAATTATTTTTCCATTCAACTATAAAGATAGATATAGATCGCATACATTAAATTATTTATATAAACAATAATCACAATGTTAAATTGTAAATCTATTATAATCATTTACCTCAAAATTTTATCATACATTACAAAATTATGTTTTATACTTCAAATATCCGCATTAAGGTTCCTACAATTTTTTTTACAGAATCATTCTCAATCCTTTCCTACTATTTACCATCAAGTCCGTGTATTTAAACTAATTGCATAACTCTAAATTTAACATATTTAAAAAAATTCGATTAAATAATATTTGTTAATTCATTTACCAAATCATTAAAATATATCAATTTTAATATGTTCATATGAACAAAAATGATATAATTTTTTCGTTAAATCCAATATATACATACCATAAATTTGTTCATAATAATAATAATAATTTTAATTTAAAGTTCTTTCATTTCACTAAATTTATTGTACATTACATCATAAATTTCTAGTTTTAACATTAAAAAGTGGGTTACACGGTAGTTTCCATATAAAAGCGGTAACAATTCCCTTAGCATTATATACTGAATAAACTAAATATAGCATTATAATATTATCTGTTAATCAACTACAGTACTCCGCTCTACCAACTGAGCTAAGGTCGGCTTTTATTAAAATAATTATCTAAACCATTTTCAACGTGGATAAATAACACAAATAGAAGATTTCACAAATCAACAATAACTGAACGATCACTCATACAATGATGCTATACAATATAAGTTTTATTAGATAAACATATCTCGCTACCAAGAGAACAAATCATTACTGATTGTTACAAAGAAAGAACAAATTTGAAGAAATTCATCATATGGCATACATTAAAAAAAAAAAAAACCTATAATTATAACAAATGTACTCTTGTAGGCACACATTAAAATGTAAATTCTTCTGGAATTTCGTGAAATCTAGTAGACATAAATTTCTTGTACTTTGCTTTGAGATCTCTAACTGCAAAAATGAAAATATGTAAACTTACACAAATTCAAATCTGCTGCATAAGTTAATAATATAACAAGATATAATCTCTGTGTACCTTTAAATTCAGCAACATCTGTTTTCCTCAATGGTAGGTTATTCCATAAGGTTGACTTTGCAATTTCCATCATATCTTTCCCTAAATTAGCAAGTCAATTGGTATTAACATCTGAAGTTACTTAAGTTTTTATGTTGAAGCGTTTTAAGTATAATATATCATACCAGATATGTGCCTCCCGCCATCATTCACATTGACCAAAAAAGTCGCGATATTATTTTCCTTTACCTGAAGAAACTTGAGTAAATTCTACACATGTACAATATTTGAAGCATAAAACAGAATAATTCAACGAAAATTGGAATAACGAACTATACATGGGAATAGAACGCGACTGCAAGCGCCAGAGGATCAACAGGCGTTGGACTTGCGTTATAAGCAGGAACAAACTTTCCATCATGATAACCTGCTAAAATGTGATATGCAGCTTGACCAGGAGAAATTTTGGATATTAAAGGAAGGACTCCAGTGCTGCAATTTGAAGGGAAAAATAAACCTATAGGATATTATGCATCTATGTTATACAACTGATTACGGATGAAGTTAACGGTAATTTATTTATTATAACATAGGAATATGGATCCATGTTTCTCTGTATCTAGAAGAAAATGAATTTATGCTATGGCACAATACATTATAAATATTTTCTTGAGCCTATTTCTATTTTAGTTTGGGTTTTTATGTTAAGCATCAAAATTCTTCAGTTATAGGTATTACACAGATTTATGTATTATATTTAATAAAAAATTATGTATGCACTCCACCTCCATGGAACTTTTCGAGGCTAAAAGAATCTTATCACTTACATATTTTTCTTCCTAAACCAGTATGTCCATGCTGGAAAAATAGAGTGAAATGACCTAAAAGAAAACTTGTCATGACTACAAAATAAAAATTATGAGCACATAGTGCGCTTTCTCTTTACCTATCCGAGGAAACAATTATCACAGAAGCTGGTGTTTTCCTTAGATTAAATGTATCAGTTTTTCTACTTCTAAAGAAAGGCATAACACCATCAGAGCTTATAACTACTCTATCATCTTCACACACCAATGCATGCTGAACATCAGAATCCCGGATTGTGTTTTCCAAAGCAAAAAGAAGAATAAGAGAATCACCAATTGTTAGAATCCTAAATAAATTGATAAAAAATTGTCAGCTAGCCATATAACGTGATGAGCTAAAATTAAAAGCGAATATCTTTACCTGGCATTTACAGGTATGCCTCCTCTAGAAGATATTACAGGAGCTGCCAATGCCGATAAAGAATCTTTTACAGCTTTTGCATCACCGAATACTTTACCACATAATACCAGTGATGAACGCTCTACGTCAGCTGCAACCAATCCTGTTGTGACACATGTCTTTAGACCAATCGCCTGCCAAATTTTTGGGCTGCAATGGAAGCATACGGTTATTATGCTTCTTGATAGATACAAATTACTATATTTTCAAAGTACCTAACAGAACCAGAAATATATACAGTCAAGGGACAAGAATCATGTGAGACTGCTCGATTAGGAGCATCCTGCAAGTAGTTGGAAAGTGATAATATAGCTGATGGACTATCGCTTATAACCCGAACTTTTGCATCACAATTTGAACCTGAAGCTACAGCACCATCTTGAACATATACTTTTGAGACTGAAGACATATGAGAAGTGATCTAAAACAAGAGACGTAATGAACATAAGTGAACCTATGCTTAATTTTCAAGTTTCTCTATGTATATCCTTTAGATTCTATATGTTGTCTATGCTTGAACACGTGAACAATTGGGATGTTAATCATTCATACCAGTCTCAAAAGTTTTCCGAATTCAGCCTTTGTAATTTGAGAAGCTCCACCAGCAGCATTTCCACGAACATGAAGCGGAATTCCAGATATACTCTCTATAAAACCCCCCACATCAATACATTATAACGAATGCAATATGTTCAAAAGAAACTGCAGGAGCACATTACAAGGATTAATAATAATAGCCTTTAACTTGAACCAACCTACTAGAGTTGCACCATTCCTTTTAAGCTCACAAGACTGCAAATTGTAAAAGACTTTATCTTTAACTATTACACCTCTATTAGCAAGTGCCCATTTTAACCCATAACTGAATGTTAACTCCTCTCTGCATAATTTTCATAACCAAAATAACAAGTAGCTAAAGCATACCTAAATATTACATCTTTGCAAGAGTTATGACAGAATGAAAGAAGAAGTATAGATTTAGTACATAATATCATGATTACAAAGAAAATTTAAATACTTCCTTACAAATTGGGCGCTTGTAAGAATGTAATAATAAAAGGGGGAAACAGAAGTTACCTGTCCAGAGCGTGAGACGAGCAAAAGGAAACGGATGGATTTTTCATTGGAGACGTCCATGAAAGTAGCCTTTTAGAAGAGTTTAGGATGGAGCAAAAAATAGTCATTTTCTAATTTGACTTGATTTGGATTTCTGGCTCAAACAACTAAAAGTTTGATGTTTGGTATGAGCTGCTCTGACGGTGAAGACGAAGAGGTTTTATGGTATCACTATGACCAATACCAAATTTCATTCATTACCGTTTTTTTTTACCAGCGCAACCCATGCACAACATGGTTTAGATCACTCTGCGAGAGTTGGAATTTGCCTAAAGCCAAAATAGTTTAGAAGCACGCATCGCTCCAAAATTTCGGAAGCACTGCTGCTGCTGCTGCAAACAATGGAGTGGAGAAACGACTACTAACAAAAACAAAAACAAAGGTTTGTTTGAAGAGTTCATAAATACAGTTGTGATATTCTGAAGTGCAATTATTAACGCTCACACGTTAGTTTTGCTAATGGTGCGATAATTTAATAATAATTTACATATATTTTCTTTGCAACGTCATATCACTTTAAGATTATGAAATTTGGTATTGATCAAAACTTCAATACTATTCACATTCAATATGATCTTTCCAAAAACAAGGTCATTGAGTCAATAATAATATTTATTATTAACTGTTCTACTTTGATCGGAGATTTAGATTTTGAGTTAAGTATAGTTGATCGTGATACTAACCTCATACAACCGAGGAGACGAATCCTCTATCGAATAGAACTTCATTCACAATGCTTCAACTTAGACCCTGCTGTAGTCGTTCGATGTACGTCATGTTATGATTTAACTATAATCAAGGTGGGGTATCCACACTGAAGTTCCACTGTATTTTCAAGTCGAGAGAATTGTGTAAAATCGTCACATAGAGTTTTCATGTTTGACCTAGTTGTTATCAACCAATAGGAAACTCTTTAGCAAGTCATTCTATGGTCATCTAATAACCATGGGTATATAACTCCTTGGTGCACCCAGCAACCATGAGTGATACGCTGTCTAATATTTGAAGAGTGTTGTGTACTCTAATATCAAAGGGTGTATCGATATTCTTTTTTGAAACATCTTAATTAGGAATATTTGAAAGAAAATGTTATTTTATATGGTGATTAATTAATCATGATTACAATTATTTGCAACTACAATCACATAACATTTTATTTAAGGATTTTTTACTATCACTTAAAATTAATTACTTAATTAGATATGTCACAATATAACAAAGTATATAAAAAAGAATAAACACCTTTATTACGAACAAGATTGACTACAGAAAACTTAGATAAATCCGAGATCTATCAGATTGTAGCTCGAATTTGATTATAACTTGTTGTATTCTGGAGAGAATTCATCAAATAATAAGATTAAGTGGATGTAGCCAGAGATTTTGCCGAACCACTATAAAAACTTTGTGTTTTCTCTCTTTTTCTTCATTTATACGTTTTAATTCAGATCATATTGGTAGTGGGATGTTGTGACTCAATTTGGCTAACATTTTTGTGCTTTCACTAGGAAAGACTTGAGATTTGATTTGGAGAATATGAAGGGGTCTGCTACAAGAGCGATTGTTGGTGGAAGTCAACCAGAGCATGTGGCAGCGAGGAGGTGTCTTAAAGCTCTATTCGACCTTTTATCTATGTTACCAGAGAAAAGATGGAAGAGATGATGTTGGAATTAGTCCAGCCCGCAATAGAAGAAATATGTGAATTTCATACCATTTTGGAACTTTATTGGGCCTATGAAGTCTAAATGTATATTAGATCCAATCTAATATTTTTTTAAATAATATCATATTTAGTTTAATTTATTGAGATGGAGATTTAAACATAATTTAAACTTATAGGTGTTATCCCGCCTTTTGACCAAGCAGTATACAGACGGATCCGTCAAACCAAACTTCGAAGTTATCAAGGCGAGATGCCCGAAGAGGCGACCACGAAGTCCAAAACCCAGGTACATCCAAGATCACAAGGGAAATGCCAAACCAACCTAAGACGAAGAACCAAAATCCCACCAAAGTGGTGGTTCGGTACCGACCCCAAACCATGGGTCAGTACGATCTGTACTTGCTCCTCCTAGGGGGCCCATCTTCTGTCTACATATCATACTCGATGCTAGAAGCCTATTTTCAGTGTTGTTTTGTCGATTCAATGTAATTCTCTATCGATCTCCACGAAATCCTGAACCAGTAATTTTGTTCTTCTACAACTCCGTCATTTGGACTCCAAAACAAGCTATTATTGTTGGAAATAACTATGGAATCACGAAGCTAACCACAAGGCAAGCCGAAGCGAAGAGTTTAAGGCGGCCAATTTGGCAATATTATGGGTCGGTTCCGACTCCTACCCTTGGAGTTGTACCGACCCATCCAAGCTGATGAGGTGGCGACCTTTTTTCTTATAGAACTGGTCTATAGAAAGGAAACGGTCTGGAGATCTTTTGTGCAAGATTTTAGGCTCTCTATCTCTATAAATAGAGGGGTATGACTCATTTTTCAAGATCTTTCGGCTCATGCTCTCTTTTATTTAATTTCTTGTAATCTCTATAAGAGTTATACCGACCCCTAACGGAGTCATACCGACCCGTAAGAACTTTTGTCTGTAAACAACAAATATAATAAAGGAAAAATTAAAGTAGATGTAGGCCAGATATGTCGAACCACTATAAATCTTTATCTGCACTTTCTTACTCATTTTTTCATTTATTTTCTTCACTTTTTATCCTCTACTTACTTTTCTAATTAGGTGTTTGTGCCATTTTTGGTTCAAACATTTTGATGCTTTCACTGAGAGACACTTGAACTCGCTGATTTAAGACTTGAGAAGATTCAAAATGACTAGACAATAAATTAGGAAGGCGGTAACAGGAATAAATCAATCGGGGGCAGCTAAGAGGCATCCTCGGGAGCTAACCCGCCATCAATCTACATAACCAGGGATGAGATGAAAACTATGATGAATGGACTACAAGAAAGAATGATAGAAAGCCAGGAAGAGATGATGAAGAATTTCTTTAGAAGAATGGAATAAATTGGAACAGCCGGAGTCATTGCAAATCAGAATCAAGGACCAAAATCTAGAGCATAACTACCTGGGAGTGAGGCAGAATAACCCAGGACAAACCCCGAGTCAAATATATAGGTCGGTACCGACCTCCAAGGGCTTGAAGGCATGGGTCGTTCTGGCCTTAGAAGGAATGATATACATTTTGGAGTTGAATCGGAGCGTTTGAATGCGGATCAGAGTGCAGAAACCCAGCTAAAGGAGTATGTACTAGAATTCCCTCACAGAGTCGGGGAACAGGTTGAGAATGCTAACCTTAGAGTTCCTTTGAATGATGACGACAGACTTGCTTAGTTGGTGAGACGAGCTATGAGGGGGTGGATTGCCTAACCAAAGCTTGGAAGACGTGAGCAAGAGTCCATTCATTCCGAATATCATGTATGCTAGGAATCCGTCTGATTTCAAGTTACCTACGTTGGAAACCTATGATGGGAAGATGGATCCAACGGTTCATTTGATGAGGTACATCCAGCACATGGAGGTGCTGGGTATGTCTAAAGAGGTTATGGGATGGTGTTTCCCTTTATATTCGACAGTTTTGGCGGCGTTTTGGTTTGGACAGTTGGGGAACGGTTCCATTAGAACATGGAGCCGAGTTGGTGAATAGATTCATGAAGCAGTTCTGAGTTCATATCTCATGACCCAAGAATGTAATGAAGTTGGCGAGTATGAAGCAGAGGGCCGA
This sequence comes from Allium fistulosum, assembly GCA_030737815.1. Lineage (NCBI taxonomy): Eukaryota > Viridiplantae > Streptophyta > Magnoliopsida > Asparagales > Amaryllidaceae > Allium > Allium fistulosum. Next base: position 829,410,715 of record CM060903.1, on the reverse strand, counting down.
AGAGACCCTCAGGAGTTTTCTAACAAGGTTCAATGCGGTGGCAGTTGCGGTCAATAAGCCAGACCCTTCGATGGTTTTGATGGCGGCAGTCTAAGAAATAGCCACTAAGACGGATTACAAGGTTGCTCTGGAACGGGATCCTCCGAGGGATCTCGTAGAAATTATCACGAAGCTGAGAGAACTTGCGTCAGGAGGATGCCGAGGCTGATCAAGAAGAAATCAATGCTGTAAATGGTGAAGGACCGCCTAAAGTAGGATCCAACAAAGGCAAAGGAAAACGAAAGATGGATGATGGCTTGAAGGGTCAAAGCGACAAAGGAGAGAACTGAGATTCTCTTATTATATGAATTTAAATGAGACCCCACGGTGCATTTATCTTGATATTAGAGGACATATCCCTTACCAGAACCTGGCGAGAAGAGAACCCAAGGAGCATGAAAGGGCATCTGGAAAATACTACTTATTCCATGAGCAGGATGGGCATAACATAAATGATTGTAGGCACCCACGGGATCTGATCGAGGAACGACTCAGAGTTAATCGAATTACAGCATTATGTGAGAAGACAAGCTACGGTCGTGGAACAAGAGCAGCCATCAACCACAACGAATGGAAATGGCCCTAGATCAAGGTCAAGGATAGTCATCTCTTGATCGGGATTGCAGGGAATCAGGTTCGGTTCTTGCACTATATTTCCCCTTTCCAATAAACCATGCAGTAATGCAATCTCGCCACTTACTCATGTATGGAATCCCGAACGGTCCTAGGCACGCTCTGAGCTGGGTGCTAGGCTGTAATGCCCGAAGAGGCGGGTATTATAATGTTTGGTTTTATGTTTCTTAGTATTTGAATTCTAGTCCATTAGATAAATCCATGATTATTGAAACCCACTTAAACATGATGAATGATATGAATCGCTTTAAGTTTCGTTTGGAAAGACGGGACCAGAGTGCAAGAAGAAAGTCCCTATACCGGAGCTTGAGCAGATGGGCTTGCTTGTCCTTGAGTCCTCTCGTTATAGAGCGAGCGAATTGGGCTCAGCAAGTGTAACGACCCGGAATTTTCGACTCCAAAAATCCCGAATTGTTAAGGAAAAGAAAAAGAAAGAGATAGAAGAAGAAGAAAACAGAAACATCAACACACAGAAACCTCACATTCGCAGCGGATCAAAATATAATATCACATAAATAACAGTTTTACAAATAAGAACTGTATCCATACACTTATACATTTATACATCAGAGTTATACTATTACACAACACAGGACAATTTGAAAACATGTCTTAGATAATCAATAATAATATACACAACGGATTTCACTCCATACGTTCCTGCCATCCAGCTTGCCTCCTGAGCTCCAAAACGTCCTTACCTGAAAATCTGTAATACTCGGTCTGACCCGAGCATTACATCAAAGTAACACCCGAGTCAGGCTGGAAACCAGCGTGAGTAAACTCATCTAACATGAAATTTCAATCCATAGATTTTATATAAAATCAGGGTAACTCGTATCTTCTACGAGTTCTTACTTATTATATTCAAACAATTTATTTCACAAAATAATATCTAAGTATCGTTACTTAGTTCCAATGATCCAGATTACTTGATTTATTTCATTCCAGCCTATTCGATTTACAAAACAAATCTATAAAGAATTATAGATTACAAATCGAAGTGGTTTCGGGTATATTTCTGATACCCGACCCCGGTCTCTTCGAATCAAAAGTCATCCTTTAAACCAAGATTTTTCAGTTAAACAAGTTAATTTAAATTCAGGATATCATATTCATATAACAAATCTATCATAGATAGATAACTTACGTTATCACAATTCATCCAAAACTTCTCATCTCACAATCACATATCAGATATATCAACTAATCCAAGGCATCTAATATCATTCAACTAATCCATAACAAGTCAATTCATTCTTAATTAATTTAATTAATCTCTAATTAAATTAATTACTAACCTTTAATTACTTGGATTACCTTAATCCATCTTTCTTAACATTAATTAATTATAAATTAATTAATCATTTCTAAATTATTTATCTTAATTAATCTTCCTTGATTACTTATTCCTTAATTACAATAAGTAATTATTCTTTACTTACCCCTTTTTATTAATCATTCTTGATTAATTTCTTTTTAATTACATTAAGTAATTAGCCTTTAATTAATTTTATAAACGAATTAACCTTAACCATTTATAATAATTAAACTTTAATCAATCCCATTAAGTAATTAATTAATAAATAAATGATCCTTTAATTACTTCCATTAATTAATTATTCTTTAATTAGTTACCTCAATTAATCCATATTTAAATCATTTAAAATAAATTAATTATTATATATTCTTAAATCATTTAAAATAAATGAATTATCCTTCTTAATTTCACAATTTAATTTTCTTTAACTAATCAACCCTTAATTAAGATAAATTCTCTATTTTATAATTGATTTATTAAGTCCTTATCATTTAAACTTTATTTAAAACAAACATTTAAGAAATCAATTAAAATTTACACATCTAATTTAACTTCTAAAATCATTTGAACTTTAAAAGTTTATTTAATAAATTTTAATACAAAAATCATATTGAAAATCTATGTTTTTATCTTTTAAAAACTTATTTATTAATTATATAAAACTTGTTAAAACAAATTTTCTAGAAAACAAATTAGTTTAATAGTTAAAATCTTGTTTATCTTTGTTTTTAAAACTCAGAACATTATAAATATAAAACTTCTTTTGCTTTAAAACTTAAAACAATTGCTATTTAATTTTCTCTCGACCATCTCACCACTAACCCGAGTAAAACACTCAAAAACTCGAAGCAACTCTCGAGTCATTCCCATTTCAACCCACTACTTCCCTGCTTCGAGTCAAACTCGACTTTCCCCCGATATAAAACCCGAGACCTGCTTTACTTCCCCAAATCCAATATCTCGCTCCAGACAACCAAAGATACTATTCCGATCGACAGCAAACTAATTCAACGACCTCAACAATGACGATCGACACACACACGTACTCGAGATCAAGCCCCAACGACACTCGCATCACCCAGCATCGAATCAAACTAGCTCGACTGGAATTAACATGCACTGACACACGTGCACGTGCACGCTCGAACGAATCGACTCCGACCACCATCACCGTTGCCTTCAGGTCACCGATGACCCATACGAATGCTATGACCACCCATCACCATCGTTTACCTCAGAAATCAAAATCGAGCAAATCGGCCTTTTCCAGGAACCAAACAGTTCATCAACAACCACCACGCCACGCCAACTCCAACCACCGGACGCCATGCGATTATGACCAAACAACGCCACACGTCTACTCTTTGATTTCCCCCCCTACCGATCGCCTCTAGTTCACCCACGACGATGCAGCAACCACCAAAACCCAATCGACCAAAACTGTCGATCGAAACCTAGTTCGATGTCGCCGAGTTGCCTTGACCACTTATAAAACCAATCACCATTTTTACCTTGAACCCTGACTCACGAGCCACCTCCCGGCATAATCACGAGACCCACTCCTCCACCGATCATCGGAATTTGATGATAATAAGAATTCCGTTCAACTCGAGAATCCACACTATTTTCAAATCTATAAATCTTGATCTTATCATTAAAATTCCTCATTTTACAACTCGAATCAATTTATATAATTTAAACTTGAAATTTACATGATTGGGTTTTCTGATATTATACATTTTGACTGTGATTTCTGATTTTCCAGTAAACCTTTGACTGATTATACTTATAATTATTTTTAAAATTAAGTTTACACCCCTATCATCATCTTTCATTTAGAAATCAAAGCCTAAAACTGATCAGAGAAAGAACAAATGATTTTAGAACTATATTAGCATCCAGACATTCAAGATCAGAATGAACACTGTTATACCCACAGAGATATCCATATACATATACATATATAATCATTAAATCAACATGCAAACCATTATCACTAATTTAATACTTAAGTTACTGCATGCTTTAAGTGTTAAACAGATTTAAAACCTTTAAAATAACAGTTTGTTTACTCACCTTACTAAAAGAACAGAGAAGCCTGGAAATGCTTGAATTTGCAACTAAAAACTTGGTTTTGATCTTTTAACTTTGAAAACTGAAAATGCTTTGAATTGATCTGGAAACAACACTTGATTTTGAAACTGGAACTTGATCCACTAGCTTTCAAGTTTGATTATGAACTTTGCTTTGAGCTTTGAACTTGAACTTCTAGTTGAATTTTTGAACAGAAATTTATTCCTTCTTGTTTGATTTGTTTCCAGTTTTAGATTTAAAATTTTTCGTTTGTTCTGATTTGCTTCAGATCTGATTTTCTTTATTTTGATTTAGAAAAAGAACTGGTAAAAGAAATGAAAGAGAGAGATAGAGAGGATTATATAACCTATTTTATCTTTTTATTAATTATTTTAAAAACCAAAGACACTTGTAAATTTTATGATAAGGTTTGTTTACACTTGTGACTTCATGCATTCTTAAGCTTACATTTGTTAAATTGTATTTATATTTACTTGTAATTAATATGTATTTATAAAATAATCTTAACTTAGTTTTATCTTTATAAATGTCTTATGTATTTATAAGTCCTTAATATACATATATATGATATTTTCAACTTTAATATTTTATGTTTTATATTTAAACTTTTTCTTTTGTTTATCTATACATAACTTAAAAGAAAATGTTATAAAAATCCAATTATACATTTATAAATAAATTTATACAAATATAACAGTATATGTATCCCTTATTTATAGTTATAAAATCTTTTAAAGATAATGATATAAAACTAATTACATACTAACAAAAATCATGTATACATATTATTTTTGATCCAATTTATTTCTAAGATGTTTATCTTTTGAATTTCAAATTCAAATTCAATTTAAAAATCCAATCTAAAATCAACCCAAATATATATTTAAACAAACACAAATTCAATTTTGTTTAAAAATAATAATTTTTCAAATTAAATTATTATACCAATAGATTATCAAATAAATATTTATCCAGATATAAATATTTATTTCCTGATTTATCAGTATTTCTACCAATTAACCTAGTTAATTATCAATTAACAGATATGCCAAAATCTGGGTTATCACATTCCTCCCCCCTTTAAAACTTTTCGTCCTCGAAAAGGAATGAAGCAAAAATTTATTATTTACTTATTATCAGATAAATTTCTTGTGGAACAATTTAAACTATAAACTCCCTTTATAAAAAAAATTTAAAATATTTTAAAATCTATATAATATTACAAAAATAATTTTTATAAAAATACTTTTATAACTCGATGTTTCAACCAGTCCATCCTTGTTCTCGCAGAAATTCGGTCATACGTTGATCAGGCGTAAGACTGAAAATCTATAAGTACTTAGTAGACCCGTTTTCAACACCCAGTGAAAATACTAGAAAATATTTTGATGAAAATATAGAAAACACTTTTGGTGAGAATGCTCTGGAAATCATCACTCCTCCATGGTCGCAGTTAACCCGATGGTTACGTTGCCGTCCCGGCAAAATCCACAGATAACTGTAGGTCTCCGCGCTCCTCGATTACGCCATGGAACCCGCTACAGATCACAGTTATACCCGGGCCTTACGTTGCTATCACAGCACAAACCCATATAACCGTAGGCATCAGCGCCACCGAATTTCGCTGCCAAAAGAATGAAACTCCTCCACTCGACCATAGACCGCAGTCTACCGATGTTGCGCTGCCATCCCGGCAAAATCAAGTGTAGACTGTTGGCACTCATCCTCCACACGATTTTCACTATGGTCCCCACAGTAGATCGCAGCGACATCGAATTACACTGTCGTCACAGCATAACCCAAATGCCCCTGTAGGCAACAGCGCCATCGACTTTCGCTACCAAATAATCCTCAGGAACTAGTTTGTCCGGACTCCTCACAGGATCAACTTTAGAATCCCCCCTTGGGGTTCAAGGCAGTACCACCCAGTGGCACTCCTGAGAAGTTCATTTTAAGGGAGCGCCTTTTTCCCCGGAGCTATTCTCAAAACACTTTATACTATATACTTATAGTATCTTCAAATCATACCCTTTATGATTTATCAAAACCTCCTTTACACAAAATCGATTACCAAAATCGATAATTCTCAAACTAGGCTTTCCAAAATCCAAAATTGATTTTCCCAAAAATCAAAAGCCCTTTCCAAAATCCTAGGTTCCCAAAACCTTTTCCAAAATCATTCTCATAAGATCCTTTATATATATATATATATAGATATAGATATATATAACTTTGAAAATCTTTGGATCATTTCAAACTTGTATAAAACCTCTTTTATACTTCAAACATTCCAAAACCCTTTTTATTCTGGCTAGATTCAATAAGGGAAGTTTATCATATTACAAAATATAACTTTATTTATTGCCAAATCAAATATTCAAGTTTGATTTCTTTATAAAGTTATTTACCATATTACTTACCTTTATAAAGTAAATTTCAACCAAAGAAATATCCAATTCCATTATATTTCACAAATATACTTTTTATTTCAAAACCATTTCAAAATTTCTTATCCTCAAATTTTAAATGCCAATTTTATTCAAACCCGTACGATGTACACATATCATCCGTACGCAATATCAATCTGATCGCTCAATCGATCACACAATTTCACTTCCGAACTAGTATCGTCCACCCGGCTTTCTAGTGCGGACTCAGATCTGGTTTCTTGATCAGAAACCGTCATTCTCTTTGCATAGTCACAACTATGATAGAGAATATCCAGAACCAATCAAAAATCCATATCCAGGTTCGCCGTCGAAAATCGAGCGAGAAATCCCAACTCGGATCGATAATACTATCTCGAAATTCTGTGTTTGAATCTAGATCAAATCACTATGCGAATAGAATAATATACGTACATCCTACGTATTTAACTTCATTGATTATTAGCCAAATCAATTTCTCCTTTCTATCCACCTTTCCTTTAATTCTATTCTCTTGTTCTCAATTGCTTCCATTTCAAATTGAGTTATTACTTTAATTACCAACAGTTTGAACTCTGACCTATTTAAACTTAAAAATAACTTGAAAAAGTTTAAAATAGATAAGCAGTTGAAAAATAGTTATTAGTTTGTAAAATAGCTGTAAAATAGTTAAGTAGGTGTAAAATAGTTAGATAATTGCAAAATAGTTTTTAAAATAGTGATTAGATATAAGTAACTGAAAAATAGTAATTAGTTTATAAGACAGTTTCAAAATAGTTAAATAGATCCAAAATAATTGTAAAATAAGTATAAAATAGTTTAGAGTTTAAGAAGAAAGATTGTATAGTAAATAGTTTGGAAAAATATATTTGTACTAAAACAATTTATTTTGAAAATAAACCAGAGTCAAACTGTTCAATTCTCATCAATTCAATTTAAATTTCCACCCTATTTAAATTAACTCAATTCCAAGTTTAAATAACTTCAATTTCCATTGAAATTGATTTATCCTTAATTCAAGTTGAATTAATCCTCAATTTCTTTCCTAATTCAAATCAAATTCCATTTGATTTTTAAAATTATTCAACTTTAATCACAATTCCAAATTATTTCAATTCAATTTGGATTAATTTCAAATTGAACCAGCTTCAATTTCAAATCATTTCAATTCTAATTTATCATTTAAACTTATGCTTATCCATCTTCAATCATAATTCTAATTAATTCAAATCAAACTCAATTTGAACTAATTCTATTCAAATCTCAACTTAAAACCATCTCGAATTATATAAATTCAAGTTAAATATTTAAAATGTTGATTTAATCCTTTAAATCAAATTAACCCTTACATTAAAATCAAATCAACCTTTATTATTATTATTATTTAACAACTTAAATTTTTAAACCATTTAATTCCGAATCCAAATTTCAAAATTCCATTTAAAAAAAAATTATCTTTACTTAACTTATTTCAAAGTTCAAATAAGAACTCAAAAACAATTATTTTTTTAGATTCTAATTTATTATCCATTTTTAATTTCTAGATCTCAAACCCATTTTGAGATTACTCATAACTCCCATTTAAATTAATCATTTAACTTCCCATGTTAAATTCCAATTTCATCTTGAAATTTCCAATTCAAGTTATTCATTCAAACTTATTTAACTCCCTCCAAGTTAAATTAAATTTACTTAATCCGGTCAACTTTACACAATTTGAATTCCCATTCAAATTTTAAACTTTAGATTAATATTCTTCCCACTTAAATTCAAAAACTTATCACTTTGGGTTTTCATATCACAATCCAATTTAAAACTCAACACTAAGAGTTATTTCAAATCATCCTTAATATTATACCTTAAATTTTTAAACCACCTTTGGTTTAATTCAAAAACAAATTTCTTTAAATTTTTCCAAATTATACTCGTCTAAGATTATTTACCTAAAACATTTCATTTTACTTAATCATTAACAACATTTCATTATTAAACACAACTACCATTTATGATAATAACCAAGATTATCATATCTGGAAACCAATTCATTATTATCTTTATTCTTGATAACACTTCTACAAATTCAAGATTTTAATTTCAGTTTGAATTCATTTCAAACTTAACTTTATTCAATTTTAATTTGATTGTATTACTATTACCACTTAATTTAATTCCAATATTTTAACAACCAATTACCAAAATATTTATTAGAAAGAAATATCATTTTATATATCAAAATATATTCTTATATAAAATCATTTAAAATTCTTATATAAGAAAATAACAATTACGCTCTCATATATATATATATATATATACACTCAACTCGTTCTAGGGTACCATTGACCCTATCCTTAACGAGTAATCCCAACGGAGCCAAGGTTCTCGCTTAACCTTCAGCTCTGATACCAAAATGTAACGACCCGGAATTTTCGACTCCGAAAATCCCGAATTGTTAAGGAAAAGAAAAAGAAAGAGATAGAAGAAGAAGAAAACAGAAACATCAACACACAGAAACCTCACATTCGCAGCGGATCAAAATATAATATCACATAAATAACAGTTTTACAAATAAGAACTGTATCCATACACTTATACATTTATACATCAGAGTTATACTATTACACAACACAGGACAATTTGAAAACATGTCTTAGATAATCAATAATAATATACACAACAGATTTCACTCCATACGTTCCTGCCATCCAGCTTGCCTCTTGAGCTCCAAAACGTCCTTACCTGAAAATCTGTAATACTCGGTCTGACCCGAGCATTACATCAAAGTAACACCCGAGTCAGGCTGGAAACCAGCGTGAGTAAACTCATCTAACATGAAATTTCAATCCATAGATTTTATATAAAATCAGGGTAACTTGTATCTTCTACGAGTTCTTACTTATTATATTCAAACAATTTATTTCACAAAATAATATCTAAGTATCGTTACTTAGTTCCAATGATCCAGATTACTTGATTTATTTCATTCCAGCCTATTCGATTTACAAAACAAATCTATAAAGAATTATAGATTACAAATCGAAGTGGTTTCGGGTATATTTCTGATACCCGACCCCGGTCTCTTCGAATCAAAAGTCATCCTTTAAACCAAGATTTTTCAGTTAAACAAGTTAATTTAAATTCAGGATATCATATTCATATAACAAATCTATCATAGATAGATAACTTACGTTATCACAATTCATCCAAAACATCTCATCTCACAATCACATATCAGATATATCAACTAATCCAAGGCATCTAATATCATTCAACTAATCCATAACAAGTCAATTCATTCTTAATTAATTTAATTAATCTCTAATTAAATTAATTACTAACCTTTAATTACTTGGATTACCTTAATCCATCTTTCTTAACATTAATTAATTATAAATTAATTAATCATTTCTAAATTATTTATCTTAATTAATCTTCCTTGATTACTTATTCCTTAATTACAATAAGTAATTATTCTTTACTTACCCCTTTTTATTAATCATTCTTGATTAATTTCTTTTTAATTACATTAAGTAATTAGCCTTTAATTAATTTTATAAACGAATTAACCTTAACCATTTATAATAATTAAACTTTAATCAATCCCATTAAGTAATTAATTAATAAATAAATGATCCTTTAATTACTTCCATTAATTAATTATTCTTTAATTAGTTACCTCAATTAATCCATATTTAAATCATTTAAAATAAATTAATTATTATATATTCTTAAATCATTTAAAATAAATGAATTATCCTTCTTAATTTCACAATTTAATTTTCTTTAACTAATCAACCCTTAATTAAGATAAATTCTCTATTTTATAATTGATTTATTAAGTCCTTATCATTTAAACTTTATTTAAAACAAACATTTAAGAAATCAATTAAAATTTACACATCTAATTTAACTTCTAAAATCATTTGAACTTTAAAAGTTTATTTAATAAATTTTAATACAAAAATCATATTGAAAATCTATGTTTTTATCTTTTAAAAACTTATTTATTAATTATATAAAACTTGTTAAAACAAATTTTCTAGAAAACAAATTAGTTTAATAGTTAAAATCTTGTTTATCTTTGTTTTTAAAACTCAGAACATTATAAATATAAAACTTCTTTTGCTTTAAAACTTAAAACAATTGCTGTTTAATTTTCTCTCGACCATCTCACCACTAACCCGAGTAAAACACTCAAAAACTCGAAGCAACTCTCGAGTCATTCCCATTTCAACCCACTACTTCCCTGCTTCGAGTCAAACTCGACTTTCCCCCGATATAAAACCCGAGACCTGCTTTTCTTCCCCAAATCCAATATCTCGCTCCAGACAACCAAAGATACTATTCCGATCGACAGCAAACTAATTCAACGACCTCAACAATGACGATCGACACACACACGTACTCGAGATCAAGCCCCAACGACACTCGCATCACCCAGCATCGAATCAAACTAGCTCGACTGGAATTAACATGCACTGACACACGTGCACGTGCACGCTCGAACGAATCGACTCCGACCACCATCACCGTTGCCTTCAGGTCACCGATGACCCATACGAATGCTATGACCACCCATCACCATCGTTTACCTCAGAAATCAAAATCGAGCAAATCGGCCTTTTCCAGGAACCAAACAGTTCATCAACAACCACCACGCCACGCCAACTCCAACCACCGGACGCCATGCGATTATGACCAAACAACGCCACACGTCTACTCTTTGATTTCCCCCCTACCGATCGCCTCTAGTTCACCCACGACGATGCAGCAACCACCAAAACCCAATCGACCAAAACTGTCGATCGAAACCTAGTTCGATGTCGCCGAGTTGCCTTGACCACTTATAAAACCAATCACCATGTTTACCTTGAACCCTGACTCACGAGCCACCTCCCGGCATAATCACGAGACCCACTCCTCCACCGATCATCGGAATTTGATGATAATAAGAATTCCGTTCAACTCGAGAATCCACACTATTTTCAAATCTATAAATCTTGATCTTATCATTAAAATTCCTCATTTTACAACTCGAATCAATTTATATAATTTAAACTTGAAATTTACATGATTGGGTTTTCTGATATTATACATTTTGACTGTGATTTCTGATTTTCCAGTAAACCTTTGACTGATTATACTTATAATTATTTTTAAAATTAAGTTTACACCCCTATCATCATCTTTCATTTAGAAATCAAAGCCTAAAACTGATCAGAGAAAGAACAAATGATTTTAGAACTATATTAGCATCCAGACATTCAAGATCAGAATGAACACTGTTATACCCACAGAGATATCCATATACATATACATATATAATCATTAAATCAACATGCAAACCATTATCACTAATTTAATACTTAAGTTACTGCATGCTTTAAGTGTTAAACAGATTTAAAACCTTTAAAATAACAGTTTGTTTACTCACCTTACTAAAAGAACAGAGAAGCCTGGAAATGCTTGAATTTGCAACTAAAAACTTGGTTTTGATCTTTTAACTTTGAAAACTGAAAATGCTTTGAATTGATCTGGAAACAACACTTGATTTTGAAACTGGAACTTGATCCACTAGCTTTCAAGTTTGATTATGAACTTTGCTTTGAGCTTTGAACTTGAACTTCTAGTTGAATTTTTGAACAGAAATTTATTCCTTCTTGTTTGATTTGTTTCCAGTTTTAGATTTAAATTTTTTTGTTTGTTCTGATTTGCTTCAGATCTGATTTTCTTTATTTTGATTTAGAAAAAGAACTGGTAAAAGAAATGAAAGAGAGAGATAGAGAGGATTATATAACCTATTTTATCTTTTTATTAATTATTTTAAAAACCAAAGACACTTGTAAATTTTATGATAAGGTTTGTTTACACTTGTGACTTCATGCATTCTTAAGCTTACATTTGTTAAATTGTATTTATATTTACTTGTAATTAATATGTATTTATAAAATAACCATAACTTAGTTTTATCTTTATAAATGTCTTATGTATTTATAAGTCCTTAATATACATATATATGATATTTTCAACTTTAATATTTTATGTTTTATATTTAAACTTTTTCTTTTGTTTATCTATACATAACTTAAAAGAAAATGTTATAAAAATCCAATTATACATTTATAAATAAATTTATACAAATATAACAGTATATGTATCCCTTATTTATAGTTATAAAATCTTTTAAAGATAATGATATAAAACTAATTACATACTAACAAAAATCATGTATACATATTATTTTTGATCCAATTTATTTCTAAGATGTTTATCTTTTGAATTTCAAATTCAAATTCAATTTAAAAATCCAATCTAAAATCAACCCAAATATATATTTAAACAAACACAAATTCAATTTTGTTTAAAAATAATAATTTTTCAAATTAAATTATTATACCAATAGATTATCAAATAAATATTTATCCAGATATAAATATTTATTTCCTGATTTATCAGTATTTCTACCAATTAACCTAGTTAATTATCAATTAACAGATATGCCAAAATCTGGTTATCACAGCAAGGATCCGAAGAGACCATGATCTTGAATCGCTTTAATTCCCGTCTACAAAGATGTGACCAGTGTAAAAGAAGTAAGTCATGTCACGGGAGTGTGAGTGGATGAGCTTGCTTATCATTGAGTCCCCTCATTGGAGAGCAATCGGATTGGACTCAACAAGGGTTCAAAGAGACCATGGATTTGATTATCAGTCCCGAACGACCATGGATTTGATTATCGGTCGCGAATAACCACAGATTTGATTATCCATCCTGAAGGACCATGGATTTGATTATCGATCCGAACAACCATAAATTTGATTATCGACTCCGAACGGACATGGATTTGATTATCGACCCCGAATGGCCATGGATATGATTATCTATCCTAAACGGCCATGGATTTGATTACCAACCTCGAACGGCTGTAACCTCAATTAACGGTACGGAGAGATCATGGATTTAACTATAAACCCTAAATGGTCATGAATTTGATTATCGATCCGAAGAGATCATGCATTAAACTGAATATGAAATAATCTAGAGAGATCAAACCTTAAAATATATATTGATTTTGATAAAAGGATTTGAACACCTTATAATTGAAATAGAACTGGCAAATCTTGGATGAACAAGGGACGATTTTAATATGTGATGTAATAACTCTGAGTGAAATCAGAATGATGATGATGTATAGACAATACTTAGGAAGAGTCTAGAGTCTTAGGCTATTACAGGTATGGAATGTCCAGTGATTGGCAAGAGAATCCAAAGGAACAGGATGATTCACAACGGCTTGATTAGCCGATAGCCAGGAAATTCAACTATTAAGATCTCGTCGACAACAACGTTTGTTCCTATGCAAAGCACACCTTCCATTCGCAAGGCGTACTTTAGGGGGAAAGTGTTATCCCGCCTTTTGATCAGGTAGTATACAGACAGACCCGACAAACCAAACTTCAAAGTTATCTAGGCGAGATGCCCGGAGAAATGACCATGGAGTCCAAAACCTAGGTACATCCAAGATCGCAAGGGAAATGCCAAACCAACCCAAGACCGAAGAACCGAAATCCCACCAAAGTGGTGGTTTTTTACAGGCCCCACAACATGGGTTGGTACCAATCCATACTTGCTCCTCCTGGGGGCCCATCTTCTGCCTACACATCATACTCGATGCTAGAAGCCTATTTCCAGTGTTGTTTTGTCGATTCAATGCAATTCTATATCGATCTCCACAAACTCTTGAATCAGCACTTTGTTCTTCCACAACTCCATCATCTGGACTTTGAAATAAGCTATTATTGATGTAAACAACTACGAAAGCATGAAGCTAACCACAAGATGAGCTGAAGCGAAGAGTCTAAGGCAGCCAATTTGGCAATTTTATTGTTACTGACCCCTACCCTTGGAGTTGTATTGACCCATCCAAGCCGATGAGGTGATGACCTATTTTCTTGGAGAACTGGTCTATAGCAAGAAAAACGGTCTGGAGATCTTTTATGCGAGATTTTAAGCTCCCTACATCTATAAATAGAGGGGCAGGGCTCATTTTTCAAGATCTTTTGGCCTTGCTCTCTTTTCTTTAATTCCTTGTAATCTATGTCGGAGTTATATCAACCCCTAACTGAGTCGTACCAACAAGTAAGAACTTCTGCCTATAAACAGCAATATAATAGAGGAAAACTTAAAGTGGACGTAGGCCAGAGTATACCGAACTACTATAAATTTATCTGTGCACTTTCTTACTGGTTTTTTCATTTATTTTGTTCACCTTTTATCCTCACTTACTTTCCTTGGGTGTTTGTGCTATTTTTGGTTCAAACAATTGGTATTACAATGAATGTATCAAATACATTCATTTGTGTGAAGTGTAAGTGCGGTATATAAGTGATGTATATATGTGTAAATGAAACATGTATAAATGAATTTAGAGAGAGAAATCTTTTGTTTCTCTCTCTTACCCTTTGCAATTAATAAAAAGAAAACAATACATCAAGAGAGATAAATATTTCATTTCTCTCCCTCTTTAATTGTAATAATTAATATTTTAAATAACATTTATAACTTATCAACCAAATTTACACACGCCTTTGTTGTCCAAGTTTTGATAATGAAATATATGCATACATCCATAATAGTTACACACACACACACACACACACACACATATATATATATATATAAAAAGTGAAAACCTATTAGTTGTTTTAAATAATTTCAAATCTAAAATTTACATTAATGGGAATGATTTCAATTGAAGAAAGATTTGACAACAAAAGTTTACATTATTGCACAAAATCCACTTACAAATTTGAATTAAACTAAACATGTATATTTCCATATACATGATTATTACAATTTAATAATTTGGATCTAAACAACATATAGTTGCAAACATTGTAGAATATGATACACACACACACATTTATACAAATAAGTTTTTATTTTAAAATTAATAGTTTTGATTGAACTTTTAATTAAGGAAGGAAAAATACTTTAGATTTACATGACGCCTTAAATATAAAAAACTATACAGAATTAGAATTTGCACTAAATTCCATTCGTTAATCTTAAGTCAAGTTTTTATTTAAAAACAAGGATTGAAACAATTATACACGATAATTTACCATATGAAATTAAAGATCAATTTCAAAGAACAGTAGATAACTTAACATATATAGTTCATTAGCATTTGAGTATGCAAATATTATATAATTAAATATATAAAATCTCATTCAAAGTCAGTTTTCAATTTCACAAGTTTACAAAATAAATAAAAGAAATTTAGATAAAGCAGGCATGCATGTTTAACTTTTGTGATAATAATTTATGGATCTAAACAATATAGAGAATAATGACAAGTTATCCAAAGTAATATGAGATTCAAAACACATCAATTTATCACGAACATGAATTAAAGGGAGATAATGAACAAACATAAATCTAAATCAAAGCAATACAATACAATAAAAATGATTTAATCAAAATAGACATAAGGCATATTTAATTCATATGTGGAAAGATGAATAATTCAAACATGAGGTGAATCATAGGAAATCTGATTATATACATCGTATAAATACATAGGTGAATTTAAATAAGAAAATTAACTTTGGATGCAGCTAATAAATCACACCTTGAACAATGAACCAATGCTCCTAGATTCAGAAATCAGCCTCTAGATTTTGCAAATATCAAGAGGGATAAACCCCTTTTAATGAATAGATTTGACTTGTATTTGATTTTGGGAATTTTTAAAGTCATGGAAGCTCTCATATTTTCAGCCATTAAAGTGGAAAAAGAGAAGTAGAAAAGTTACAGAAAGGAATGAATAGCTAAAGATTATGAAAAGAATGAAATAAAGAAGACAATCATTGCAAATTAAAGAGAGACTTTTTATTCCTTATATTATTCTTTTCCTTTTATTAATTCTTTTAGAAAAATTATCCCCTCTCTCTCTATTATGTGGCCGGCCAAACATGGAGGAATTATGGGCCTCAAGTGAACCCAAACCCGCTTAGCATTTATTTTATTTAAATCCAATTTAAACAATCTATCGATATCGTATATCGATATGTGCATTTATAACTTTTATTTATGTACTTTATTAAATTCTAATGGTATATAAACAAATTTAATAAAATTTAATAATTAATATTTCAAGAATACTAATTAATTTAATTAATTTATAATGATTATAAATTAATTAAATCTTGTGGTTTATTTGGAGTACTCATCATTATGGTTGTGAGACTCAAGGATGTAAATTTAGTCAGCGATTAATATTGAATAATTCGAATATTAACGTTCATACATCATCTTAGTTAGTGGTGTAACATTTTGGCTGAATTTATCGCTTAAACATCATTTGGTAAAATCAAATTTTACTTATTTAAGCATCACCTGGTAGTGACAATCATTTACACCAATTCTCTTTGTCAAAACTATATCACTTTGGACTTATGAAATTTGTTAATGGACAAAATTCCAGTATCATCCATATTCAGCCTTATAGTTCGAACACAAAGTCCTTGGTTCAATAATAACAATTATTATTAACCAAAATGCTCTGGCCAAAAACTTTGACTTTGAGTTGACTTGAGTAGACCGTGATACTAACCTCATATGACCGAGAAGATGTATCCTCTCTTGAATATTGTTTCACTTACTATGTTTCCACTCGACCATACTATAGTCGTTTGATGGATGTTGTGCCACGATTTGACTATAATCAAAGCAGTGCTTCCACATTGAAGATCAACATTATTCTTAAGTTAAGAGAACCGTGTAATTTTGTCACATCAATATTTTCTGTTTGAACTTAGTTATATTAACCAATAGAAAACTATCGAGTGAGTCATTCCATTGTTATCTAATAACTATATGTACGTAACTCCTTGGTGCCCCTAATAGTCATGAGCAATACATTGTCTAACATTTGGAGAGCATTACATATTCTAGTTTCAATGGATGCATTGATATCATATCTCAATACATCTCAACTAGAAATATTTAAAACATAATGTTTATTTTATTACGATAAATCACTCATGATTACAACACATTGTAACTACTATCATATTTATGGATTTTCTATCAAATATACTTTTAATTAAATTACTTAAATTAGTATAACGTATTATAACAAGTATATAATAGAAAGAAAATACCTTTTATTTCAAACAAGGTCGGTTATCAAGTTAGATATATGTAACATATTACATAATTGCTCCTAAGGCATACCCCTAATTCTATCAGATGACGGTGAAGATGCAAAAAAGGTCGCTAGCTAGAAAAGAGGAGATGTTGAATGGATTTTTCTAAAGGATGGGGAACCAAAGGACATCTAGAGCAGCTGAAAATCAGAATCGAAGTCTAGAAGACAATGCAAGTGCACCAGAAAATAAGCAGAGGAAATTAGACTGTAACAACCCGCCATCTACAATGTCCCAGACCACGTCTAAAAGTGGCATTGGCATCGAGGACCTCACGGACGGTGGATCGTTTTGAGGTAAAATATAAAACAAATCACAGAGTTCTCTATAATATTCTACACTTTTTGAAACTCAAACCGGAAGGAACAAAATATAATAAATAATAATACAATAATCCCAGACTAATAAATTATGTAATATCAAATAAGCTTCGCTTACAACATTCCTCTATACAAGTAACAAAATCAGCCAAATGTCTGGGAGTACCTAAGATAAAATAGTAGATAGCTATAAATAAATATGTGCCTACATCATACCATCATGCATTACAGTCACCACCAGTCCTCTTTATCGACCTATCAGAGTATATCTAAAAAGAAGAGAATGATAGAGGGGTCAGACATAAGTTTGGTGAGTGAAACACATCATATAAGTGTATAATACTAACACTACAAGAAAAACTAAAACTAATGGAAAAAATTGACAGCGGTTGAAAGGTTGTTGCTGTATTCGTTTATTTTGGGACAAGAATAACATGCTAATGACGTTGTATGTGTTTAACTTCATTTACTCAATGAAAGTTAATGAGGCTGCTCTTTCCCTCTTTTATTTTTCGTTCTACAAATGTTTTCTCTGCCTTTCCCACAAAAAGCAAACACCAAACTCTAATTTCCCCCTAATCCCAGAAATTCCAAAATCTTGGCTTCTATAATCAAAGAGAGAGAAGAAGACTGCGTAGGTCTTGGATCCCAAGCCCAAGACATGAAAAGTCCAAATTCAAATCCTAATCGCCACTTCCATGAAAGAGTGCATTAACGCTTCTCCCACCGCTACAAAATCCTAATCGTCATTAGTGCAAAGTCGTAGTCCCCACTACCATATAATTATGTGTAATCATCTCTAGTCTTTGGAAGCAGATTGAAATTTCAATTGTTAGATTGTCTACGTCGTCGATTCCAAGTGGTAAATCTTCTAACAACTTAGATTTGAAAAGATAAATTAGGGAAAACTTCAAACTTAAAGAATAGTTTCTATAGTCAAGTAGTATGTTTATATAATTTAGGAACTTTTTGGGTAAAGTTAATTATTTTAATTTTTTTTAACATGATACATAAGAAGGTATTGCTTGCAACACTCTATTTTTTGTATGATTATGATGTTATCTCCATATACATGTGTATCCTTTTATGCTTTATTTTCCCTTAAAGGTTCTACCAGAGGTGTCTAAATGTACTCCTTGGTTTATAACCAAACTCTTATATGATTGAGCATAAAGCATGGTTGGATTGACATGGTCAATTGCGAATGTTGTACATTATTTCTTTCTTGTTAGGTGGGCTTCTAATATTCTGAAAATATTATATGCCTTTTCCTGAGATAAATTTAGTTCACATATATTTATTTAATACAATCTTCTACTAGCAACATATTACCTTTTATCCACACTCCTCCATAAATCTTTATTTTGGTAGGTGAAATCTAATTTTATTGTTGTCCCTCCCTATCATACTATGTTTGTTCCAATTTGTGCTAATTTCATGTAATTTTCATCTGTAAGTTGCTAGATATTCAAAGTCATTTGATTGATATGATACTTTTGATTTAGTACCAAATTACATAGAAAATTAATAATCAAAATACATGTTTCAAGTCAGCCCTTAACCAAATCCTTAACCAACACCATTACCAGTATTCTTGATTCTTTATTTTCGTATATCATTTGTATACTTACCTGCTTAGACTCAGCCTTTGCTTATAAGTTGTTACGAAATAGGTCTTCCTTACTTTTCTTTATCAAATGGTAGTAAGTTAGTTAAATTTTTTAACGCAGTTGATTGAGCTTGTATGTCATTCCTTATATATTATCTATCAATATCCATTATGTGCATTAGGGGACCTTATCGTTTTTTGTAAAACACGGTAATCATATTAGAAATGGCATTACCAACTGATTTTGTTTTTTGAAAATTTATTCCTGTAAGTTTTGTATTACTTTGTTATAAAGTCTGACTCGGGTAATGAATATACAGTTCGGTGAAAACGTGAAATAGAAAAACTTTAAAAGATGTCAAAATAAAAATATCAGTTACATTCATAAGTGGCTAGCATCACATTCTTCCATTATATAATACTAGAGTGGAACCTAGTGCACGAGGCTCCCGCACGATAGCGGGCTCTGGGGAAGTCGATAATGTGCGTAGCCTTTCTCTCGCATTGTGAAGAGGCTGTTTCCGGACTCGAACCTGGGCGGCCAGATCATCATGCGGGTGACTTAACCGTTGCGCCAAGATTCCACCTCATTATAAAGACATAACTACTATATATAAAAACATTTGATCAAACTACTCTCTGTTTTTACCAATTCTTTTAGGAGTTAAATTACTACCAAAGCTTCCTTGATTCATGTTAGGCATGCACACATTGTTCATTTTAGTTTTGTCATTTTCAGGTGTACCATAGCCTTTGTATTTTGTGTACTTAAATTTGCGCTTAGAACAAGGAATCCCTTATAGAGTCCTATACATAAAGCAATCAAATAGTTTAAGCTCTATTTTTTTAAGCTTGGCCGTTGAAAGGTGTTACATCATTTTGCCTTGGTTTTCTATAATGTTGTTTATCTGTTTACCACTTTATTCATGTGTTGTACTTTTAGGAACATTAACCTTAAAGTGCTTCATTCAACCTGTAACAACATAGATTAAATTTTTGCTTAGGTTCTCCTCAGCAACATATTAAGCATGCTTTGTTTTTCACATAAATGGTCAACCAACATCAATTTCAAAAGAGTGGACTAATCATATAATATGACCAATGTTGACTTAATCTTAATACGTACAGCTGCTTTTTAATATTGTTATTCACTTGCTATTTTTTGGGGGATATTTGGCGTGTCATGACCCTTTGTTATCTTCTACCACATCTCTATTTTTGCTACGAACGAGTGGTGATTTAAATCAACATTTGATCACAAGCATAATTTTAGTGCAACTGCAAATATTTTATGGATCTAAACTTGAAATTTTAATTATGCAACCTACTCGGTGAGATTACAAAGAAGGCTCTTTTATCTTGTGCATATGTACATCTGGAGTGCAAAATGGAAATATCCCAAGAAATTTCTTCTCTAACTCAGCGCATACTTCTTTCTGGTCCTGCAGGTATATTCCTTGAGTTGTAGCTCAATTTTTACTTAACAATTTGTTTCTCCAGCTTGGTCTATAGACATAACGCTATGATTATGTAGGATTTGAAATCTATCAAGAGACTCTAGCAAAAGCTCTTGCGAAATATTTTGATGCTAAGTTGCTGATATTGGATTCTCTTCTGCTACCTAGTGTAAGATTCCTCATTTCTACTTCTCTTCTTCATATAATATTGATCTACTTAGTACTGAAATGTCAATGAACTATTTTATTATAGGGTACTCCCTCAAAGGAGGTAGAGTCTGTTAAGGATAAGGTCAAGGCAGAAAATTTCACGCTTTATTCTAACCAAAGAGCTGCACGGGCTGCTGTAATTGCAGGTACTTTAAGCACATTCCATCATAAAAAGTTGGCTCCCAGTATTAAGGCTGGTGCTGTTGGCGCATCTAATTCCCAATCCTTACCCAAAAAGGAAGCATCAGCATTGCCCTCAAAGGCTCATTTATTTAAAGAAGGTACACTAGCTCCTATTTATTACTTTGTCTAGTTGGGAATTTTGCAGGAAACCACTTAGTTTTGGCCAGCTATAGTCCTCACTCATTAAAACTACGGTACTTTGCCACCTAGATCAATGTTGGCATGTTTAATTGAAAAGGGTAGCTCCTGTTTGTTATGCTAGCTTTCTATTATCCGTTTTGTAACGACCCGTAATTTTTGATAATTAAAATATTAAATTAAATAACATTTTGAAATTTAATAATGTGAGAAATTAAAATTTATTATTTATTAATGAGAAAAATAACTAGAATATGATTTGATATTATAGTTGGAATGTTATTGACAACTATTTTTATGTAATTTAAATCAATCGAAATAATTGTAAAGTTAAATTTGGTTATAATTGTAAATAAGGAATAAATTAAATGTTGGATTTAATATTGAAATTATATGTTATAAATTAGAATAGGTTTATTAAGAAATATGAAATAAATTAATTAGTATGTGAATTTATTAGCTTTGTTTGTAAACAATAAACATAGAAATGTGTTTGAATTATTAATGTGTAATAATTGTTTAATTATCATTTCATTATTTAATCCGTTGAAATTAATTTGGAAATCAATGTGAATTAATGTAATTTAATATTACAGTTAATTTGAAATAGGATGATAACTGTAGAATATGAAGGTAATAAAATGTAAATTAATGTTAATTATATTCATAAAGTAATAATTGATTCAATAATAAGAGTGTTAATCGAAATAAAAGAATTTGATTGAATTTAAAATATAATTAACTCGAATTTTATTACAATTGCAATTGAACTCTGAAATTAATGTAATATTTAAATAGCGGATTTAACATGGAAATTTATTTTAATAGGTTATTAATTTCTATGTAATCAAGAATGATAAAAATGGTTAACTTTTAATTTTGAATTTAAAAGTGATTAAATTAATTTAATAATAATTTATTTATTTAATTAACGTGAAAATAGCCGTTTTGGCTACTGTCTTGGATTTTGCTGAAACCAGTTTCATCAGATCCATAACAATGAATTATTATAGGATTTCAAGTTTCGTAGCGATCAGACTTGTCGTTTGATTGTGCGAGCTCGAAACGCGTAGAAATTGATTAAAAGAATTTAAATAAATATAATCTAATTTTGAAAGCTAAATTCTGGATACAATGGAATTAGGGTTTGAGACTTGTTCCATTGAGTTCAGAAATATCGAAAACCTCACTTTTGATATATCGAATGTCATGGTTTCATTCAGGGTTGGAAATGAGCTTTTCGGGCCTGTGCGACCATTTGGGCCCAATTGATCGTATACTGTGAGTATATGTTTATCCTAGACCATTCTATTATCTCTAACCCTAGCAGCCTTTCATTTTATTCTGTACATACATCAACTTCTTATCTATTCCTCCTTCTGAAATGGCAGATATTTCCTAACCCCAATTTCAATTTCAAAATCAATTTCAAAAAATTCAAACTATCCAAACCTTATCATATTATATATAGCTCTCGACGAGCGCAATATACTGCTGCAATTTGTTTTTTCAATTGTGTCTCAGTTTGGCCAGAATTCAATGATCTTTCTCATCCGTCCATATTAGGGTTTTTCGTTTAACGGTGGATCGTCGATTTTACGACGATCGGAGGTTGCTGCGAGGTAGAGGATGATGAATGGAGCAGATCCATGTGGTTGGAATGTCGAGATGGCCTCGAGTTTCACCAAAATCCATGCCCAAAGGCCGGCGGCGGTGGCCATGCATGGAGGCGCCGGAGTTGTCGCGGCAACCATAGGGAGGGCAATGTGGTGAGGGGAGTTCGACGATGGTGTCAGATCGTAGGCCAGGTGTTCATAGGCGCACGCATTCATGGATGAGTGGTGATGACTGCGTGCATGAAGGGGTAGGGTTCATGCTCGTACACGATTAAGGTTATGAGAGAGAAGGTAATATTGCCATAATGCCCTTGATTTATTTTAAAATTAAATTTAAATTCAATCGTTCTAACTATCATAACTTATTCATACGAGCTCGAATTCACGCATGGTTTTTTTTGTTGCGATCATATCGGAATTTCGGACAACATGGAACTAGTTTGGCTGCATTCTGAGACTGTTAGATTTTTGGGCTTTAATTGGATTTTTAATAGACTGAAAATCAAAGGTGAGTGTTTTAACCCACTCACAACTACTAAACCATCTTATTTTAGTTAAATTAAACTCATGATGGGATTAGAAATTTATTAATTGTTGTTTAGTATTTTAAATTGTCATTTAAATTTAATTTGAATTTATATTGAATTAAATTTCCATTTAATTTAATATTGAATTTAAATTGTTAATTCAATACCTGATAATGATAACCAGTTAATTGTTGTGATTTATTGGCTGATTTGAATGATGATTGTGATGGATGCTTAATTGTTGACATTCTGGATGATTTGATGTTATGTTTATTTTATAGGTTGTTATCACACTGCAAGTTCCCTTAGTCATTTTTAGGAAAATCACTATGGATTGAAATGATACATACCCGAACGAGCTTATAGATTAGGGAAAATCATTATGGGCTGAAATGATAAACCCGAGCGATTTTATAGATTTAGAAAATTGTGATTCGAGATACGGGTTGAAATGATATATATCCGGAAATTTAAATTTATTGTGGGTTGAAATGATATATATTTGTATATCTTGACTATAGGATAGAAAATTATATACGGACACCGGATTGGTTAAATTAAATGGTTTAAAATCTTGAATTTGGATTTTTGATTTAATGTTATTGTTTTAAAGAAAATAAATTTTAGATTTATATGGATTTAATTATTTTCTAATTCAAGCTTTGAAAGTTGAAATTGAAGTGGTTAAAAAGAAATTATTTAAGAATTAAATTGGGAATGTAAAGTTAAAATCGATATATGACTTTAATTCGGGAATTTGAATTATTTTGAAGATTTGGATCTTAAAATTTAACAATGAAGTTAATTTGATTTAAGTGGATTAATTAAGTAACTTGAAATTGGGCTTGAAATTGATATGATTTGAAATGGTTTTAAATAAGAATGGAATTGAATTTAAATCATTGATTTGAATTGTTGAATTGAAGTTGAAGTTAAAAATGAATGTTTTGGAAATTGAAGTCATTTCGAATTGAAATTGAAATCACATTGATTTGGAACTAAATCGAAACTGAGTCATTTGAATTGAAAGATAAAATTTGAGTTTTGTTGATTTGAAATCTGGATATGGTCTAGATTTTGTTGAAATGGAAGAAACAGTTTGATTTGGTACTATTTTCAAAATAAATTATTTTAATATAAACTATTTAAAAATCTGTTATTTTAAAATTCAGATTTTTTTAGATTTTCAAAACTAGTTACTATATAAACCATTTCCAATAATCAAACCATTTTATATTAAACTATTTAACTATTTAAACTATTTTAAACTATTTTAAATTATTTTAAACTAATTTAAACTATTTAAACTATTTTAAACTAATTTAAAACTATTTTAAGCTATTTTTAATATATAACTATTCCAATATATAAACTACTTTCAATATTCAAACTGTTTAAAGTTGGAACTGTTATGATTTAGATTTAATTGATTTAAATGTGAATATTTTGATACGATGGTCTAACCTATTTTGTGGTTATGACTTTGAAAATGAATATGATTTAAAGTAAATAATGATTTCGAAAGTGAATATGATTTCGAAACTGATATGATTTTGAAGTGAATATGATATTTTGATATAAATTATGAATCGGTTTTGGAAATGTAAAAGAACCAACCGGTGTGAAATAAGCATTTGGTTGTTAAAGAGACCGAGATCGGATATTGTCATACTCTCTACTAATACCGAAAACCACTTTAACAACTGTGCACGTGGTGGAGAATCCAGAACGAAGTAGGATGGTTTGACAAACGATACTGTATGAGGTATGAACCCAGCCTTGACTCCCTTAGGTCAGCTTGATATGACTAAAACAAGAGCTATACCGGACCAAGTGAGGTCGCTCCTCCTATCGGCCACATTGCTTCGATACCATATTTATTACTTTGTGATTGATTTGGTGGCCATCCCTCGATTTGATTATGGGAGTGTGTTCCGAGGTGGGCGGTAGTAGCTGCTATGCGTTACCACCAGTCCGGGAGTGCAAACGGTAGAATCCTACCCAAGCATTGCCTCGCGTTACTTGTCATATGCCTTATCGAGCCAACTACAAGTTTGGTTTGTGTTTATGTGGATTTTCGAGATCTATTTGAGATGCTCGAACACATGCAGTTGTTCATGATATATTCAGGATGTGGGAATCCATGATTGGTTTCGAAATATGTTCGGGATATGGGAATCCAATTTGGGATTCGTGTTCAGTTCGAGTAATGAAGACTCATGTGAAAGATGCCGAACGTAACCTCGACATCGGAAATGGCTAAAAAAAAGAGTAGGGGCATAACATGGGGTTTTGCTAACCCACGACAAGGTATTATCGACTCTTGATATAGAGTATACTTATCGATATGTGGGTACCGAAAGTTGATGATATTCGGGATCACGTGTTTAGACGTGGACCGACTATGTTTTCCTTAATGGTTTATTTTATCTAGAGATATATGACGCTCGAAGGTAGTTTTTGACCCTTGTGCAGGAGATTGGATTTCGGCTTAACCGGAGGAATCTCCATGGAAAATCCTGTAAGCGAACGTACCTTAGCAGTTTTGAGTGTAACATAATATGTTGTGGTGTGACCAATGTAAGCATCATTGCTATTTGATATTATTGTATCCTACATCAAAGACATTATCTATCATATCACTATATTAAACTTATTAAATGGTCGGTTTCTTTTAAGGGAAAACCATTACGGAAATCTGTACGGTCTCAATAGTTACTGTTACATGTTGCAAGTGTCTCGAGTTTTCTCATAACAGACTTATGTCTGACGCTTGGTTTTTATTTTCCGTAAATTCCTCTATACTCTTTCGAGTAGGCTGAGTATCAGGTTTTACCTTAGACACTTCAGTGTTCCCGAGACGAGCTGGAGGCTTCCATTATCTATTTATTTCTATTTCCATTGTTCCGTATTAGCTAGTACATATATCAGCAATGTAAGGACAGGAAGTTATAACTGATGTCTAGGAGAACGACTTCTCTTAGGCCCAATTTAAGGAGAGTTTTGATATGAAGTTTATCCCGAAAGCTGGGAAGACTTTCTTGTTTAGGAGCTTCCTCGACTTGAAGCAAGAGGCCATGACAATGGTAGTGTATGATAACCGATTCACTTCCTTGTCTCGGTTTGGGCCTGGTTTGGTAGATATGGCTTTGAAGAGGAATGAGATGTTCGTAACAGGGATGCGTCTAGAGTTCAAGGGTAATATGACTAATCACATCTTGGGGTCTTATGTGAATCTGGTGAACATGGGGTTGAGCTTTGAGAGCTTGGCTCCGAAGCCATCCATTGCTGCACCAACTGAAAACAATAAGCGTAAGTTTCAACCTCCTAGAGATATTTCTGGTCTCGCTTGTTATAAGTGTGGGAAGAAGGGGCATCTTGTTCATAATGGTACATTGGTTGGAGGGTAGGTAACAAAGGCACCGTTATCGACGACACCTATTGCTAAGGTACCAAAGCTAGAGCCATAGACTGCCAAGCAATAGTTTGCGCCAAGGAGCTGCTATAGCTTCCATAAGCCCGCTCATATAGTTAAGGATTGTCCAACGCTTATTAAGGGGGAGCAGCCTAGAGCTTTTGCGCTCGCTTCAGCACCTTCACTTTCATCGCAACAAAAAGGGAGCAAGTTTTGGAAGATATTCTATCCATTTTTGCATTCCTATTCATGTCTTATTTGATACTAGAGCTTCTCTTAGTTTCGTATCTTGTACTCTTGTTGATAGATTGGGACTTAAGCAAGTTATGGCTTTAGATTCTATTTGTGCATCAAACCTTGTTTGGGCTCGGCCAATCTTAGTATGATCCGATTAGGAGTACCGGTTACTTGTTTTGACCAACTCTTTCCTTATGATATATATGTTCTTGGTTTTATGGGTTTCCATGTTCTACTTGGGATGGATTGGTTGTCTCGGTACCATGCAGTCTTGAACTGTGATAAGAGGACCATCTTATTGGAGATGATTGTATCTTATAAAGGACCTAGCTCACTTATGACTACTTTCCTTTATTCCATTGATGTGGCGGAGGAGGAGTTAGGTTCTATCCCCATTGTTTAGGAATTTGCGGATATCTTCGAAGAGATGTCAGGTTTACCACCTTATCGGGAGATAGAATTTTGTATTGATTTAGTAAAGGATGCAAAACCTATTGTGCTACCAATTCGTAGACTTTTCCTAAAGGAGAAATTGGAGATAACAAATCATGTTAGTGATTTGTTGTAGAAGACCTTGATCCGAACAAGTCGTTCGAGATGGGGAGCGCTTGTCGTCTTTGCTACGAAGGCAGACAATTCCTTAAGATTGTGTGTAGATTATCGTGAGTTCGGTAAGTGGACTGTTAGGAACAAGTATTATTTGCCTAGGATAGATGACTTATTCGATTAGCTTAATGGAGCTCGAGTGTTTTCTCAGCTTGACCTTGCTATAGGGTTTCATCAGTTGAGAGTGGTAAAGGAGAGTGTACCCTTAACCGCTTTTAGATCTAACCGGTTTTGTGAGTGGTTAGTTATGCCATTCAGCCTAACTAATGCTCCAGCATATTTCGTAGACTTAATGAATCGAGTTTTCCATGATGTATTGAATAAGTTTGTCCTTATTTTTATTGATGATATTCTGGTCTACTCCAAGACTGAGGAGGAACATTCGCGTCATCTAAGGATATTCCTAGGAACACTGATAGAGCATGCTTTGAAGGCTAGGTTCTTGGAGTGTCATTTTGACTTTCCAAAGTTAGGTTCTTAGGTCATGTTTTTTCGATGGAGGGTATTTCTGTTTATTCCACGAAGGTTGTGGCCATTCAGGACCGGAAGAGACCAGAAAGCACAACTGATATTACAAGCTTTCTGGGCCTAGCAGGTTATTATAAGAGATTCATACAGGATTTCTCAAAGATTGCCTCTCGCTTAATGAATTTGATGAAGAAAGATATGAAATTTGTGTGGACGGATAAATGCGAGCAAGCATTCTTAGAGCTAAAGGAAACGTTGACTAGTGCTTCTGTTCTTACTGTGCTAGATGGAGGTGAAGGTTTGACTGTTTATACTGATGCATGTGGAATAGGTTTAGGTGCTATGTTGATGCAGCATGGGAGGTTTATCACTTATGCGAGTCAGCAGCTCAAACCGCATGAAGCGTGGAATGCAACTCATGACTTGGAGTTGTTAGCGGTGGTAATTGTGTTAATAATGTGGAGGCATCATTTTTTAGGTGAAAGGTTCGAATTATAGACGGACCGTAAGTCTTTGAAGTATCTTTTTACGCAAAAGAACTTGAACATGAGGGAACAAAGATGGTTGGTGTTTCTTGCAGCTTATGATCTGGATATTTTGTATACTCCGGGGAAAGCTAATGTCATAGATGATGCGCTCAGTAGGAGGTATGCAGATATGGCAAATATTGAGGTTCGTCCGACTCTGATTAGTCATATCGAGAGGAATCAGCATAGAGATCTTCATTTTGCTAGGATAGCTAAGAATGTAAGTGAGAATGAGGCACCGGAGAGGTGGTCGGAATTCGAGGTGGATAGCCATGGCATTTTGAGAATGAACGGTAGGTTATGTTTCCCGAATGTTGATGGGATTAGGTAGGAAGTTATAGTGGAGATTCATCATTCTAGGTTGACGATACATCCTGGGGTCACTAAGATGTATCAAGATACGAAGAGGACGTTCTGATGAGATGGCATGAAGAGAGATGTTTCTATCTTTGTGAGCAGGTGTGCTAACTGCTAACAGGTAATAGGTAGTCATCAGAAGAAGGTTGGGCTGCTTCAGCCATTTGAGATTCCGAAGTGGAAGTGGGAGCATATTTTGATGGATTTCATCAATGGTTTTCCTAGGTCAAGGAGGGGTAACGAATGTGTGTGGGTTATTATGGATCGATTGACCAAGAGCGCGCACTTCTTACCTGTTAATACTACGAGGACAGTTTCTAGTTTGGCTAAGTTATATGTTAAGGAGATCGTCAGGTTATTCGGTGTTCCTTGTGATATCATGTGTGATAGACATCCGAAATTCACAAGCCAGTTTTGGAAGGGTTTGCATGAAGCATTAGGGACCGAGTCTAGTTTGAGTACCGCTTACCATCCGGAGGAAGATGGGCAAACAGAAAGGGTGAACCGAGTGTTGGAGGACTTGCTTCGAGCATGCATTTTAGATTTTGGAGGTTCGTGGGAAGATCACTTACCACTTGTTGAGTTTTCATACAACAACAGTTATCCAATATAAGAATGGCACCATTTGAAGTGTTGTAGGGAAGGCCTTGCAAATCTCCATCATGTTGGTAGAACCTGGAGATCGTCTTGTGCTTGGGCTAGGTATGATCCGAAAACCTGGAAGGGCTGGGAAGTTGGCTCCTCGTTATATAGGACCGTTCCCAATTCTTAAGAGGATTGGTACACTCGAATATAGAATTGAGTTACTGATTAGGCTATCAGGTGTGCACAATGTATTTCATGTATCGCATTTGCATAAGTTTGTGCATGATCCTTAGAAGATAGCGGAAGCGTCGTAGCAAGAAGACTTGGAGATTGAGCCAAATTTGACTATGTTGAGGTAGCCTGTTCGTATTTTTGATAGAGATATGAAGCAACTGAGGACTAAGGTTGTAAAGTTAGTCAAGGTACAACGGAGCGTGGATGCTTGGGATCGTACGTGGGAGACTAAGGATAGTTTGAGGGAATCATATTTGAATTTGTTCTTAGACTAGGGTTTTCTTATCTTAGTTTGTATTTGAGCTGCAGTTTAGTTTGTATATAGTTTCAGCAGTGCTATATATATATCTTACCCATTTATCTTCTTTGATTATCGTTTTAATTTAATTTCGAGGATGAAATGTTCTAAGTGGGGGAGAATGTAGCGACCTGGAAATTCAAACAATTCATCTTCGACTATCGATACATTTTGAGATGTGTTTAAATGTTATAAAATGATTTTATAACCTTATTTAACATCATTTAATTAATAAATAATGATAAGAAACTTGTTTTTGAAAAGTTTTTTCAAAAATCTATTCTTCGATGGAAAATTGGTAATGTGGTCGGAAATCGGTTTATCGGTAAACAATTTTTTGATTGTTATAACTTGTTCGAACTATTATGCACTTAACTAATGATCAAATGACCACATTAGCAACTAGTTAACACACTCTCCTCTTCATAATGCATGGAATGTTCTAGAAAGTTCTATTAGGATAAGAGATATTATTATGAGAAGAGTATAAGAGTAATTAGCCAAAAAGGAGAAGTGACATAACGAAGAAGAGACATAAAGGAGAAGTGATGGGAGGCGAGCCTTCCATGGTATGGTGGGGGGTGAAGGTGAGCTTAAAGAGCATCATTCTTGTGCCTATATAAGGAGAGACATACCTTAGGAATAATATCACAGATATTCCAAAGCTTTGAGTTAAAATTTCATTGTCTTCATCATCTTCTTCTTCTTAACTTACTAAAGTAAATAGTTTGCAAACCATCTCCAAATCACCTCAAACTTGGAGTGAGACCTTGCCACCACATATCACCTTCTACCTAGTTAAATTGTGAAAAAACAAATCCAAACTCCCCCCACACCCTTAGGCCGTGAGCATTAGGAAGCTAGAGGAGGCAAAGGAGCAAGGCAAAGTAAGGAAAGGAAGGATAGAAAGAAGTTTGCTAGCTTGGGTTTGAACTTGAGTGCATAAGCTTGGTTGTTTGTTAAGTTTAAGGTGAGCCAACTCACCACTTGGATTGATAATATAATGATTACATTTTGTTGTGTTAAAGTTGTTTGAATTGTTAAGTGACATATGTTGAAAGCATTGATTTTGATTCTTGTTTTGAAAACAAGTGGCACATAGGATCCATATATGGATTTGAATGGACTTGAATGGACTTGAATGGACTTAAATGACATATGACTAGGCCTTGAACAAAGCACATATGTTGTAGTTGAACATAGGTTGAGATATGACTCAGATTTGAAAGTGCACTTATAGCTATAGTCGCTATAGATGCAGTTCGGAATTGTCTTGTTTTTGACAATTGTTATGAAACTTTATAGAGAGATCCATAGGGCTTTCTCGCCATATTTATATTGCTATATATGTATGTTTTTGCTATTAAAATCTTGAATGGTAAAATGTTAAGCAACATCTTGAGTACAGCCAAAACATCACTAGTGCAAAGCTGCCTCATTTAACCTTGATTTTAGGACTTCAGTTGTTTCAGTAAGGGCTTTAAATTCGAACGATTTGTTTCATTCTTTTTAAGAGTATTTCCTAACTAATTTTAGAGTATTTTAAAAGTAGTTTGAGATATTTATGAATTTTTAAGATTTGGTTATGAGTTTTAAAGAAAGGAACTTTAGAATAAGACATGTTCTTTTTTCAAGTTTTGTTGATTTTTCAAACTTGTTAATTTTAAGTAATATTTTGGATAAATGTTATAAAACCTATTATAAGTATTTCCAAGTATTTTAAATGTTTTCAAAAAGGGGTTAGAATTGCTAAATGGCCAAATAGTTGACTGTTTAAATTACTTATCAGAAAAGTAATTAACTATGCTTAACACTAATAGGCCGACGAAGTAATCTTATCTATTTGTGAGAGTTAAGATTGATGTTGAGTAGGAACAGAGCAACAGAGCTCTAACCTACCGGGCTTTCCTCTTAACCGAGGAATAATTAAGTGGATAATGTCGGAAACGTGTTAATCGTGTTGATTTCTTATTATTTATGGAAATCATTAATACTATACTTAAGGACGAGGTAGGTTTATCTATTTGTGATATTTAAGACTAAAGTGTATAGGCAAGGCTTGGAACAACCAGTGCCCAAACTTACTTGGCTTTGCTCTTGGGCGAGGAATTGTTAAGTTGGAATGTCAAAAATGAGTTAAGCATACAAATCGTGATTTGCATAAGCAATTGTTTTGACTGGATAATCGATTAGTCAATTATCGAACTTGGCCTAATATTAACTTAGGAAGTAATCGAATATTTCACGATTTTATACCAATAAGAACCCCCAGGGAGGAGTATTGGTATCAAACGTCTCTAGCTCTCACTTACCTCTGAAAGAACTGGAATTGAGTTTACCGAAAATTCATCGATAGGTTTTGAAGAGTTCGGGATCGGTAAGTGTTCTACTTACCGATTGCTGCTTCAAAACATGTATATGAGCTCTATGTTTTGGGCGAGATGTATGGTCGTATGCAGGAAGGTTCGAAGGTGTAGTTTGTTGTGATTGTGTGAGTAGGTGGGGTTCATGATGGAAGCGGCAGTCGAACATGGTTTTTATGGTTTCGGTGGGTGTTTATGTTGAGTTCTATTTTCTAATTTAAGGCGGAGGTCGAGGCCATCGGGCATGGCAAGGAGGCGACTGGACGTAGTGTGGGGTATGGTGAGTCGAACTAGGAACCCTAGTGACATTTCTTATCCATCTTATGGGTACAATAACAGCAATGAAAATGGAGATTATGTACTACCTCAATGGCAGATGCCTACATACCCTCAAGCAGGGCTTCAACTATTTGGCACTTATGCAAATGAGTCTGATGCTTTAGTTGGTACATCACCTTTTAATGACTATGATTTTTCATTAAATGGAAGCATGTGGGAAAATTCAGGTGCACAAAACCTTGCTGCCTGTGCTAACGGAGAAGGGAACAAAAATTTGGCTGGTAATCCTTCTGCGTATGGAAATGCTGATCCTCCCTTGCAGACTTTATTTCCAAGCCATTCTAGTGAAAATCCACAATCTGAGTTTAAAGATCATACTGAAATGGCTAGAGATGTTGGTTTCCATAATTGGATTTCTCTTGGCCTCGGTGGAGGAGGTAAAGCTGATAATGATTCATCGAATGAAACCAATTAAAAC
The DNA here is from genome assembly GCA_030737815.1 of Allium fistulosum. NCBI lineage: Eukaryota > Viridiplantae > Streptophyta > Magnoliopsida > Asparagales > Amaryllidaceae > Allium > Allium fistulosum. The sequence goes on along the minus strand of CM060903.1, from coordinate 829,377,082 downwards.
CAACAATTTTTAGTCCAAGAAAATGATGCTGGTTTGTAGCTTTTGAACTTTTTACACAGCACATAGCTTGCAAGTACTAGCAACCATCATTTTTTCTACGATCAGTCCTCCTCTCATACCTTCCTCTTTGATATTTCATTATATAATTAGAGAATGTTCTTGAACAAGCCATTCTATTTCATAGTTTCTTTAAACAACTTAATCAAGCATAAGCATTTTTAGTTGTAAGAGGAAAAACCCTGATAAAATGTTAGGTTGTTATTGTGATTTGCAATGTTATGGAGGTACTACTTATTGTGTGTCACTTAAATTAATTTTATCAATATATATCAAATAACGAAATGTACATTTTAAAAGGCATTTAAAAATATGCACATTGCTTTATATTATTTCAATTATAATTTGAACGGTTCGTGCGCGCGCGCGTGTGTAATTTGAAATCATAAGCTTATCCAAAAGATAATAGCAAGTTTTATGAACTGAAAATAATTACTTATTATACATGTAAAAAGGAGGGATCCATAGCCTCTTTATTATGTAGCTCCTCTTCATCTTTTTGTGTTAAATTTTTTTAGAAAGGAGCAAACTTTGTACATTTAATCTATTTGTTATTGAGATCATCAACACAAAATTTTTAATCATTTTGAAACTTTTAACCCATTCAACGTCATGACCCAATATGAGCCATCGAATGTATGTACTTTGACCAATTTGAAGTATCATTTCGGTGGAGTTAGAAGTTATGCATGCAAAATAAAACTAAGTTACCGTCAAATCATAACAGAAGTTTTAGGCTTTTAGCAAAGGTTAACAAAAATTGAAAAATAAAATAAACAGAAGCTAGTTTCAATTAACTAAACATACCAGAGATCAAAAGCAATCGACACGTAATTCATCTACTTCTTTTTTATATTACTAGTGAACAATTTTTGTAGCACCTAAATAAATCGAAAAAGGAATTAAGTGGAAGTACCAATTGGAAAATTCCAGGAAGCAGTCCATGCTATTCACTGATATTCAACTACATGTCCATTGATATTCAACTGCATGTTCGCATATACTTCATTCAAGCAATGCAAGCAGTCCATGCCATGCAAGTTGTTTTTACGTTTCTCTACATACATCGCAAGTTATGCAAACTATTGTTCACTCCACAAGCAGTCCATTGAGTTAAGAAGTTGCTCCGCATACTCTTCATAGTCCTGCTTCAGCTGCAGTTTTCCAGTCCAAGAATCATGAACAATTTAACCAGGCTGTGCAAGCTACCTTAACTCTTCTATGTATTCAGCCACACTATAATACCACTGAGCTTCAAAGTCCGATGCCACAACCATTATTCAGTGATGCTTGGGATTCATCTTCAGGGCCCAGTAGCCTAATGCATCAACATGTATTTCCCACAAACAAAGTTATTTCTCCAATGGTTGTAACAACTGAAGCCAAAACTCCTCCCCTACGGCTCAGGTAAAATGCAACTTAGATCATCTATTGTGGTTGCAAATTAGAGTAGTTCACATTTCACAAATGGATTAAAACTAAAAGATCAAAAGAGTTGCAGTTGATATAATTTTAAAATATAACGACAGTTCAAAAAACTATTACAATGTACCTAATATTTGGACTCCAGATCAAAAAATATAGAGGCCTAGAATTTGGGTGAACCCAGGTGATAAAAAAACTAGTAATGTTGTTTCTCAAATCTTAAATAAAGGCATGAATAAGTTAATCATTTTTATATAATGTATAAAGACCTACTTCTATGACAAATGTGGGAGTATGAGATTCTGATACATGCTCAAGTTATTTATCATAATAGAAAAAAACATGACTTGTAGTATGCTACATACTGCCTATGACTTGTAGTATAACTATGTACTACCACCTAAGTTTATTCAAATCCAGAAGTTAATTTTGAATGAATATATTCAATCATTGGTCAAATTCGTTGGAAACATACACATATGGTCCTAAGAGTAGGCATTTTAGTTCTAACAAGAGTATGTGGAAAACAATGAGAAACTATAATAGGATTTGAACTAGAGAAGCATATGATATACATACAAAAGCTAGCAAGTTCATATATCTCCCTAATACTCCTAGCTCCATTCAAAGCATCAGGTTATGCACCATCTTCTTGGTCACTACTTGAAAGAGGAAACACCCATCCAAAATGTTCATCGTTTTCTTTGGTTCCTTCCATTTTGCTTTCATTGACTACAAAATTAAATTAAACAAGGTTTCAACTTTCAAATACATCATTAAAATCAATATTTTACTTATTTCCTAGAATAATTATAGTTAATATGATATACTGGAGATGATCATACTATGAAAGTGATAGCCTTGTGGAGCACCTTAAGCATTACAGAGGATAGGCATCGACTTGCCCAAGGGCATGCATATGATATACAAAGATGGTATCTTCCTACTTCTGCTGGAAACTGTGATGCCTTATCTTTAGAAATGAAGTTCTGGAATGTTGATGGAGTTCGGTTAAAAGTACCAGTGTTTGTCGTCTCATCTAGAGCTGATCTAGCCATTTAGATGGTGTTCTATGCCTCGGTATATTCAGTTATCAAGTATTAATTTGGCAATATATTTAGATTAAGCATCAGGTATCAACATACACTTTTGATAGTATTGAACCGGGCTCTAAATTAAAGACTGACGCTTTAAGTTCTTGAAAAGAACTAAGTAATCTAAATTAATTAAGTGAAGTGAACTCATGTTTCAGTAGAACATTTGATTTTATACCATTCTGTTTCAATCTACAACTAAACCTTAATTGTAATAGCAAGAAAGATGGAAATACTGTGAGAAATGCGGATTACGGATCTTAAGACTAGTATAAACACTAGAGGGGGAGGTGAATAGTGTTTTAAGGAATTACTAATTCTTTTCGAGTTTATATTAATTTGAACACAAATGTATACAATATTCAAACACAAATATGATCATAGATTCAAACACAGATGCAAATATAAAGTAAAAGCAGTAAAGGAAAGAACACACTGGATTTTATACTGGTTCGGAGTTACCCTACATCCAGTCCCGTACACAAGTACGGATTTCCTTTCAAAAGCAATCTTTACAATTACAACCCTCGATTTCAAGGCCACGAGGTACACCACTCCAGATTCACAATCCTCTGGGTAGAGATACTTGATTTCTCGAGCAACAAGTTCACCCAATTAATTTCCTAGGCGACAATCACACCTTTTCTCACTTGATTGATTTCCTAGGCTACAATCACACCTTTTCTCACTTGATTGATTTTCAAGGCTACAATCATACCTTTTCTCGCTTGATTGATTATAAAGAAGCCTATAACTCTGAATAGCACTGGGATCTTGTTGAGATAGTGATAGAGAATCAAACCAGAAATGATCTAGTTAAATTCAATGGAGATTTCGGTAGAGTAATGGTAAGAATATATATAAAGAAATATGGAAGAAGAAGAGGAGTGAAAACCAAAAAAATATTGTTTTAAAAATTCGTTGAAAACATCCCCTATTTATAGAAGAACAACAGCCATATTTATTCGTGAAAGGTTATGGCGAATAGACACTTCTTTTGAAATTCAAATTTTTGAAACCAACTGCCACTATGTCGACATGGGTATCTTGGGTATGTCGACATCCCAAATGAAATTTTGGTGATTTATTTTTCTTTGAAAATTACTTCTATCTTATATTAAAACTATTTTAAACTTTATAAATATACTTAACTATAGTTAAAGTAAATATAGAGAATAATATATTTAAAATTTTACTATAATTTTATATTTAAATCTAAGTATAAATATTAAATTTATTATTAAAGATAGTTTAAAACAAGAGTTTATTTAAAAACAAAATCAAAGAATATTTTAAGGCTAAAACATCTTTTTGAAAATCATTTGAAAAGATAATTTTTAAGCCTAAAACATTTTGAAAAGCAGTTTTGAAAATCATTTTGAAGTAGTTTTGCAAGCTTCTTCCAACAGAATATCTCATCACATCAGGACTCGAGAACTTGTACAAAACCAGGATGTTTGTGGGTTTGTAAGCCACTTGTCGTAGGTTTGTAAGCTACTTGTCGTGGGTTTGTAAGCCACTAAAATGGTAGAAATGGATTCCATCCCAAATGAAATATGGAGTGAAGATTTCAGTGCTATTATGAAGTTTTAACATAATTCTAGACTCAATACTTATCTTGTACTATTTGCTATTCTTGATATTCTTGATACTCATGAGTCTTCAATCTTGATATCTTGAATCTCTATACTGTACAGTCTTCATTCTTGATACCTGCATGGTTAAATCCTGCATATACATATATATCTAAACTATAATGTTAGTATTTATATTTTATAATCTTATTCTAAGGTTGTTGTCATCAAAACCATCATCTCAAGGACTAACAATCTCCCCCGTTTTGATGATGACAACCTTTGTTTATAAAAAATTATTTCTATCCTATTGACTCCCCCTAAAACTAATAACTCCCCCTTAATCTATGCCTAACTATCCTATATTTTATACTTCTCCCCCTTTGTCATCAACAAAAACTAACTCCAAACTATATAACTCCCCCTCATTCTTGTACTAAAGTACCTGCATTAATAAACTATACAATGGAGTATATAATATATAGATTAAGAGATAATTATATTGATAAACATGATAATTAATCAAAGATCATATAAATATCAATGCATATGTATACATGTTTTGTACAACAAATATCAATCCACACCAAATATCAATCCATATCAAATCAAAACAAATGAAATCAAATCAATCAAAGCAAACAATTCAAATCAAACAATTCAAATCAAACAAAGCAATCAAATCAAACATTACGAGGAACTTCCACCCATCCTTCTTCTCCAAAAATAGGGTCTTCTTTAATGGCATCCCAATTTTCATTGTCATTGGTGAGAGAGACTGGAGGATGTGCTTCGTTATCATCCTTGTGCAGGGAGAAAATCATCCATCGTATTGCATAGAAATGCCTTTCTTGCTCCTTGACCATCTGCATTTGACTCAACTCTAAGTGTCGCTGGTTATGAAGAATGAACGAAAGAATATTCTTAAAAGAATTAAGAGTTTCTTCAAGATTTTCGGTTAAATTATGAATTGGATTGGCCATTTTTTAGTTTGAGAGAAGAATGATAGACAAAGTAGATAAGAAATAATATTGAGTGATGAATTCTGGAAGAAATAGGTATTTATAGGTGTAGAAATTCGTTTGAAATGAATAGACATAAGGTAGTTATTCAAATTTCAAATTTAAAATGAAATGTCATTTCTGACCAGTACATGTCGACATGGTCATAGGGGGATGTCGACATGGTGCAGTGAATTTTGATGGCTTATTTTGATTTTGTGAATAATTGTGTGTATATATATATTTATATAATATGCTAACATTTATTCTGAAGATAAGATAAGCTAGATAACAGAAAAAGGAATTCAATTTCATTGCTTAATAGAGTGATACAATGATTAATCATAGAACTACATGAACATTAAACTAAAAAAATACAACATGAAGTGGAAAGATAGAACTAGTTAGAGGATGATGAAGATGAAGATAATCCAAGCTTCTTGCTTACTTTGGAAATAAACTTGTTCATCTTGGATGAAATTTTATCCAACTTCTTACTAACGGATCGTTTAAGAATCCGTTGATTCTTAACAATGGTCTTTTGGTTATTGAGAAGAGTTTTGTTGGTTGGATTAGGAGGATTGTCAATACTTTCCAAGGATGTTTCACCTTCTTCTTCTTCTTCTATTTCATTTTCATCCCTTTCTTCTTCTTCCTCCTCCTCTTCCTCCTCTTCCATCTCTTCATGAGCCAAACGATCTTCCTTTTCGGCAAGAGTCTCATATGGTTGAAAAACAAATGGAATTTTCATAAGAGAAATATTTGAGTGATTGAAAACCTTTCTTGAAACAAATTCTTCTCCTTTGAAATGTACTCCAAAATAGTTAAAAATCCGAGTGAGATAGATTCCATGGTACAAAGTATTCTCACCCATTTCAAGATTTTTGGGACGAAGTTCATCCAAAATAACTTGCACCCAATTAACATCATAATTTCCAAAAATAGAAAAAAGTGCTTTGCAAACTTTTGAAGTAGGATTGTTAAAATTCCCCAATCATGGGGTCAAAGTATGTAGTAAAAGAAGATTGACAATTCTAGCTTTTGGTCGAAAGTTTCGATTTTTGAATTCAAAATTATCATTTCCTTCAAAAATATGATGAAACGTCTCACGATCATTTTCATCAATATTAAAACTAGAAAGATCCATTCCCGTATTCTTGCAATTGAGAATGGTACCCAAAAGATCACAATTTAAAACGATTCTAGTGCCTTTGACACTACTCCAAATTTCATCATCGTTTCTATTATAAAATCCTCGATTAAGATTTGCATAAATTTTTTTAACAAGATTTGGATAGCAAACAAAATCATTTTGAGAAGCATCAATAAGACGGAGAACATGATTATTTGCAAAAGGAGAATCAATTTCATAAGTAGAAAAATCTTGAAATAAAGCAAACTTTCCGGGATGGACTTTTCCATAGTTAGCATAATTGATGTATGCTTTTATGGCCTCCGGATCATTGAAGAGTTCCTCTTTTATCTTTTTGGAAATTATCATGGTGGAAGGGTTGCTTGAAGAAGCCATTAGAGTAGAGAGTAGAGAGCTTGAAGTTTTGAAGAGAGAGTTTGAATTTGAAAATGAAAGTGAAAAGATATGATAAAAGATAGTGAATAAATAGATTCTCAAAGGACATATTCTCTGGTCAAAAGATGCCTTTTTAGAGAATTGAACGAAGTGAAAAGGTGGAGGGAAATTCAACCATTTGAATTCAAAATTTGAATTTCAAATTCTGTACCCATGTCGACATCATGGTAGGGACCATGTCGACATGTGTTTTTGAATTTCTATAATTTATTTTTCATAAGAATTTTAATATATATATATATATATATATTCTTATTATTTTTAATGTCTATATATATTTGGAATATTATTAGTATATTCCATAAGATATTATGATACCAATAAAAATAAAATAAAAAAATAAGATAATAATAAAAAATAAAAAAATTTAAATTTCAAACAATACACCAATTCAAAATCAATCAATCAAGCAATCAATTCTAAGCATGCAATTTCAACCAATTGTATTGTAAATGTGTACCTTTTTCTGAGTCCGTTTCTCTGAATTCGTTGGAGTCGTGAACTGCCGTGAAACACATATTTGAATTATCTGTCTTCTGATCATCATCGCTTGAAGACGAGTCTGAGTCATCTAGAGTAGCAGTAAAAGCATGTTTTCGTTTCTTTACGGAATCATTGTTTATAGGAAGTTTTTGCTTATCTGGATACGGACAGTCTCTTTTGATATGGCCTGATTCGTCACAGTTGAAGCATTTGATATTGTTTGGCACTACATTCTGATTTCCTGCATTCTTATAGTTGTTTCTCTTGAGATTATTCATCTTTCTGTATTTCAGAAATTTCCGAAAATTCTTGGTCATAAAGGCTATCTCTTCATCATTATCGCTGTTTGAGTCCAATCCATCGGTTAATGCATTGAATGCCATTGATTTCTTTTCAGATGCTTTGCTTTCTCTTCTCCCGATCATTTGGACTTCAAACGATATTAGATTTCCAATTAATTCTTCTATCTCTAAGGTAATGATGTCATTTGCCTCTTCGATTGCAAGTGTCTTTTGATCCCATTCTAGAGTAAGATAATTTAAGATTTTTCTGACATGATCTTCTTCGGAAAATTCCTTTCCCAAAGATATTAGATAATGCACAATATCCTGAAATCTACTATACATATCGGAAATAGACTCATTAGAATTCATTTTAAATAATTGAAACTGATTTGTGAGCATGGAAATTTTGGTCTGTTTAACTTTGCTTGTTCCTTCGTGAGTAACTTGCAAAGTTTTCCAGATTTCATATGCAGACTTACAAACTGACACTCTATTAAATTCATTCCTATCAAGTGAACAAAATAGAATATTCATTGCTTTATAATTATTCTGTGCAACAGTCTTTTGCTCAATGGTCCACTGTGCAAAATTAGTTGTGGGTTCAGAATATTCATTCTGTGTGATATTCCAAGTGTCTAGACTTACAGATTGTAAATATATTTTCATCCTACATACCCAGTATGCATAGTTACTGCCATTAAAAAGTGGAGGTCTGGCAGTAGACTGACCTTCTACAAATGAACTAGTACCAGTAGTAATAGAACTAGTGTTAGTAACAGTACCAGTGTTGGTAGCCATTTTGAAAACTTTTCAAAATTCAGATTATGAAACTTTGAAAACCTTGCTCTGATACCAAATGTGAGAAATGCGGATTACGGATCTTAAGACTAGTATAAACACTAGAGGGGGGTGAATAGTGTTTTAAGGAATTACTAATTCTTTAAGAGTTTATATTAATTTGAACACAAATGTATACAATATTCAGACATAGATGCAAATATAAAGTAAAAGCAGTAAAGGAAAGAACACACCGGATTTTATACTGGTTCGGAGTTACCCTACATCCAGTCCCGCACACAAGTACATATTTCCTTTCAAAAGCAATCTTTACAATTACAACCCTCGATTTCAAGGCCATAAGGTACACCACTCCAGATTCACAATCCTCTGGGTAGAGATAGTTGATTTCCCAGGCAACAAGTTCACCCAATTGATTTCCTAGGCTACAATCACACCTTTTCTCACTTGATTGATTTCCAAGGCTACAATCACACCTTTTCTCACTTGATTGATTATAAAGAAGCCTATAACTCTGAATAGCACTGGGATCTTGTTGAGATAGTGATAGAGAATCAAACCAGAAATGATCTAGTTAAATTCAATGGTGATTTCGGTAGAGTAATGGTAAGAATATATATAAAGAAATTTGGAAGAAGAAGAGGAGTGAAAACCAGAAAAATATTGTTTTAAAAATTCCTTGAAAACATCCCCTATTTATAGAAGAACAACAGCCATGTCTATTCGTGAAAGGTTATGGCGAATAGACACTTCTTTTGAAATTCAAATTTTTGAAACCAACTGCCACTATGTCGACATGGGTATCTTGGGTATGTCGACATCCCAAATGAAATTTTGGTGATTTGTTTTTATTTGAAAATTACTTCTATCTTATATTAAAACTATTTTAAACTTTATATATATACTTAACTATATTTAAAGTAAATATAGAGAATAATATATATATAATTTTACTATAATTTTATATTTAAATCTAAGTATAAATATTAAATTTATTATTAAAGATAGTTTAAAACAAGAGTTTATTTAAAAACAAAATCAAAGAATATTATAAGGCTAAAACATCTTTTTGAAAATCATTTGAAAAGATAATTTTTAAGGCTAAAACATTTTGAAAAGCCGTTTTGAAAATCATTTTGAAGTAGTTTTGCAAGCTTCTTCCTGCAGAATATCTCATCACATCAGGACTCGAGAACTTGTACAAAACCAGGATGTTCGTGGGTTTGTAAGCCACTTGTCGTAGGTTTGTAAGCTACTTGTCGTGGGTTTGTAAGCCACTAAAAAGGTAGAAATGTGTTCCATCCCAAATGAAATATGAAGTGAAGATTTCAGTGCTATTATGAAGTTTTAACATAATTCTAGACTCAATACTTATCTTGTACTATTTGATAATCTTGCTATTCTTGATATTCTTGATACTCATGAGTCTTCAATCTTGATATCTTGAATCTCTATACTGTACAGTCTTCATTCTTGATACCTGCATGGTTAAATCCTGCATATACATATATATCTAAACTATAATGTTAGTATTTATATTTTATAATCTTATTCTAAGGTTGTTGTCATCAAAACCATCATCTCAAGGACTAACAAATACCATTACTTTCAAAATTTGCTGCTGTGTATTAGGCGCTTAAATACAAATTGTGATACTATCAAGTTCAACTTAAGATAGTTGAGTTAAAAGCAGAACCCATAATAAGTGAAAGTAACTATCACAGTAAGTGGGAAATAGACTATTAATTCCAATTCAATGGTATACATGCCTCTAATAAATCAAATATACAAGTCAATTCATTGACCTAGTTATTCGAAATTGAAAATAGACAGTAACCATAAACGATTTACTACCAAAGAATCCATAAAAACTCATATGTCTCATTCACAAGTAAAAAATTAAATAAAGGTACGAATAATATATTTGCACAAATAACAAAAATGGATCTATGTGATTCACTACTAAACCGTGGAGAATAAAAATCAAGCAATACGAAAAAATAAAATAAAAACAAAAAATACCAAAACTACGGAGATGTGCCTTGAATTATGAAAAACCTCAACCAAAGCATTAGTACAACCATCCCCATTAACTTCAATTTCATCAATCACGATACCAACATACTTCAAGAGCAATTACTATAACATTTAATGTAAGTTGAAACCATGAGGTATGGATGAAAAATAAAAAAACGTTTTCACCTCAGCAAGGACTGGAGATCAACGACGTAGTTATGGCTCGAGTTGCGGTGCAGGTATTCAGATCGATGGTGGAAGGTTGAGCGCGTTAAAGAGTTTGACTTTTTAATTAAACTAGGGATGGATATGGGGGGAGAGAGGGAGTGAACGGGTGTGGGAGAGGGAGAGAACGGGACAAGATAGGTCGATGTTGAGTGAATGAGGCCCGCGGTGTATTTTTATTTTCCCTCCTTTTCTTTTCATGCAGATCCATGCGCAACGTTTTAGAGTTTTTTTAATAATTCACCAAGATAATTGCAGCATTTTTATTAAAACGCTGCCCGGCCGTGCTGTCAAAAATATAATTTCTTGTAGTGGCAGAAAGGAATATATGTGGAGATTCGAGAACTGTTTGTGATGCTGGAACACATGAAGTTGTTCGTGATCTATTCAGGGTGTGGGAATCCATGTGTGATTTCGAAATCTGTTCGAGATATGGGAATCCAATTTAGGATTCGTATTTTATTTGAGTAACAAAGACTCGTGTAAAAAATGCCGAACGTGACCTTGACATCAGAAATGGCTAAAAATAGAGTGGGGGCATAGCTTGGGGTTTTGCTAACCCACAATAGTGTATTATCGACTCTAGATCTAGAGTATGCCGATCGATATATGAGTACCGGGAGCTGATGACATTCGGGATCATGTGTTTAGACGTGGACCGGATATGTTTTCCTTAATGGTATATTTATCTAGAGATATACGTCGCTCGGAGGTAGTTTCCGACCCTTGTGCAGGAGATTGGATTTCGGCTCGATCGAAGGAATCTCTACGAAAAATCCAATAAGCGAAAGTACCTTAGCGGTTTTGAGTTTAACATAATATATTGTGGTGTGACCAATGTAAGCATCACAAATTTTTGATATTATTATATCCTACACCATAGACATTATCTATCATATCACTATATTAAACTTAATAAATGGTTGATTTCTTTTGAGGGGAAAACCGTTAGGGGAATCCGTATGGTCTCAATAGTCACTTTTGCATGTTGCATGTATCTCAAGTTTTCTCATACCAGACTTATGTTTGACGCTTGGTTTTTATTTCCTAAATTCCTTACGTACTCTTTTGAGTAGGCTGAGTATCGGGTTTTACCTTGGACGCTTCAGAGTTGAAGAGACGAGCTGAAGGCTTTCATTATCTATCTATTTCTATTTTCGTTGTTCTGTATTAGCTATGCACATATGTCAGCAATGTAAGGACAGACAGTTATAACTGTCCAGACCGATAATAGTACTTAGGCTTTTTAACTCTGAAATCTTGTATTCAGAGTAACCCTTTTTACTGTTCTTTTGATATTATAAATTATCGTTAAGCTGGGAGATTCTGATGTTGTATTCTTTCTTTCTTGTTATATTCTATATTTTTAATTTTACTCTAACTTTCTGTCTTTCCGGCACTTTGGTGCTCGGCACACGAATACCTTGGATGTATTTAGTAACGACATTGGCGGGTCGAAAAGTCGAGTTGTTACAGTATATGTTTTCTAACTATAAACAACATTTTGGATTTTTTACCCTATAGAAACTTACTGTTTTGCCCATTATGTTAAATTTACTATTTTTTACCCTTTTAACTTAATTATTTAAGTTTATAAAATTATGCGGTATTACATTCTCCCCTCATTTGAAAGAATTTCATCCCTGAAATTCCCTGAGGTGGACAATGCAACTCGCATGAAAATGTATAATCATACAAAACAAACATAGCTACATACATCTAGCATCCATCAAACAATACAAGCAAAAACGCAACCAAGGGTATAATTTACATATGATTGGTAAAAGATGATGATACGATATTAGATGAGTGCAAATGCAACTAAATCGACCTTCTATGTGAATGCAAACGCAGTGCAACCAATATGTGTGAAAACATCCCAATATATATATATATATATATATATATATATATATATGCGTCCATACATCCATATGCAACTTCCATATCAAAGTGCAAGCAAACAACCATGTCCATAAACACAACCAGTAAACCATATATAAAGAAATAAAGTATATAAAATTATCTAACAAAAATTAGAACACCTAACTATAGCAACCAAAACACATCATAAGGATGTAAATACAACCAATCCTAACATTCATACATCCATGCCTATTTTAACTAGCTAGCTAAAGCAACTATGCAAACAAACAATGACCTAACAAGCAAACTAACCCACCAACTAACTAAAAGAGGAACTTATTGGAAGACAGCTCATGATGAGAAACACTGATCATCTCCTCGAGCTCCATCACACTCCTATCTAACCTTTTTCCTCGCCATACTTGGACCAACTTAATTTTCTCATTTCTATGCTGTCACATCAAGTCCTAAGATGCGAATACACCTAAAGAGTATTCTGGACCCCGTCTCTATATTCACGTCATAAACTGACTAAGCTCTACCATAACCACTGTAACGACCCGTTATTTTGGACCATTCAAATCGAAAAAATAAATCCACACATGTCGGACTTGAATAATTCAAAACAATAGATTGTTAATTTAAATTTCGCAAAACTCAGCATATACAGTAAATAAATCAATCACAGAATCACAGACACAGAGTAATACAATAATACGCAGCGGAATAGATAAAATAGTAGTTCATGAAGCTACTATATAAACATCAGAGTTAAAAATAAAATACAACAGAATATCTCAAATACAGTGAAGTCTTCAGTACGAATAGATGACCTCTCTGAATAAATCAACTGGAAAAGCTGAAAGCTGAATCGATAGTTGGATCTCCAAATGAAGCTCCAAACTCCAAGGGTGAGTCTCAAATGCTGTATCACTCAGTCTACACAAAACACTTGAGTCAAGATTAACATTCTTATACTAATAAATCCAACTCAAGTGAATATCAACTGAAATACAAGTAACTTAAAGGATGTTTGGGATAACCATCCTCTAAGGATCCGTGGAACTATCTACAATGTAGAAATATACACTATAACACCGTGGTTATTTCAAATTAATTTATACTTTAAAACCAAAAATTCACTTTTATTTCAAATATATCTATTTTCCAAAATAGTATATTTATTTTAAATAATTTTAAAAAGTAAAGTATTTGCAATTTCCTCAAGTTTCACAAATCGATTCAAATCAACTCAATTTCCAAATTCAAATTTATTCAAAGCTCAATTCATCAATTCAATTCAGTTCTCAATAGACCATTTAAAATTTCAATATATTTCAAAGCTTTAATATTCAACATTTTCAAAGTTAAATTTAACAGTTTCATATAGCTCTTGATTTAACTTTATTATTATTTAATCAGGGAATATTCATTAAATAAATTCAATATCATTTAACTAGCCTTAAATTTCATTTTTACTAAATATTTCCTTAAATTTATTTAAACAAGGAATATTCATTAAATTATTTAAATCAAACCCAAGTTATAAATCATATCTTAAATCTCAATTTCAATAAGTTTCAAATTGGTTTAATTAAATAAAATTCTTTAATGAATACGATTTCAACTAAATTCAAATTACCTTCCCAACCTTAACTTATTCAAATTATTACCAATATCTGTTTTGAAATATAAATTTTATACTTAACATATTATATGTATTAAATCTATCTTAATTAAATTAAATATCATTATTAAATCTATATATATCGTTACCATTTATATATAAAAATTTAAGAATCAACATTTATTAAAACCATATATTTCTTTCCAAAACCACATAATTTATTTCCAAAATATTTATATATGGACCAACGGTGTCTGTATATAATTTCCTATCTATGGTCAAGTGATACAGATATTTATCATTTCAATCCGTAAATTTAAATACATACGGGTAGATATCATTTCGACCCGTAAATCCCAAATTCAATTCAAATGAAAATCGTTTGGGTCTATCATTTCAACCCATAATGATTTTCTCCTATTCTAAAGTCCGTTCGGGTATGTATCATTTCAACCCATAGTGAATTCTATACTAACAGGGAACTTGCAGAGTGATAACATATATGAAAATAATATAACAGGCATATATATCAGTAATAATGATTTAATATAAATAACAGGATATGGTGTCATATCCCACATGTGAACAGTTACAGATAATAACATATATAACAATTTAAATAACTACAGCAGCATATTTCAGTTGTCGTTTCAATTGAAACCAAATTTAATAAATATAAGAACGTTAAATCGTGAGTGATTACTCACCTTTCGAGGCTAGAAAATACAGAATGTGACATGGATACGCATACTGATACGGACCCTGAAATTTAATTGTGAATTCAAGCAAAGCAAAATCGGTACGAAATTCACGATCGAAGCTGATTGGCACGGATTGACGGACAGATCTGATGATACGAATAGATGAAATAATCAGAACTGGGTCGATGAAAAATAATTGGCATAAGTGAATATATATACAACTATATATACTATATATAAAATTATATACAACTTATAGTTTGAAATTTATAAACATTATATCTTTATAAAACAATATACAAACATCACATTTAAATCTGCAGTGAGAAATATATTCAAATGAATACATATCTAAATCAAACTATAACAGAGTATATGCAATATCGATGTATGCACAGACCAGAGAATACTGAAACCAAACAAAACCAAAACGTGCAACTAACATACTATTTGGTAAACACTAAACTTTGTAATATATATAAACTATTTTATATCTATATAAAAAAAAACTAAACAAACAAATATATTACTGACATAACTTATCTAACTAATATCTATAGTATACAAGATGATATATACTTATATAACTAACATTTGAATATGATACGTATATTCTTAAAACAATATATATATATAATACATGTTAACTTGAGTTAAACAATACCCAGATAGTTCAAGTAACATGATATTTCCTCTAACTATTACAAACTTTACAGCATATATATGTATTTATATATATCGATTCAAAACAAGATTTAAATAAACAAATACATATGACATAATGTGTATAAACCGGAATGGAAACTTTTGTAATAGTATTTTATATTATATATAACATGTATATCATATAACAACACTCGTACAAAATCTGGTTTGTTTCTAACATATTTCATACTCATTTATATAACAGGTACAACATTATATATACATAACTTTAGACGTCCCTGCTAACATATATTCGTGACTTAGCAACTGATATATGGAAAACTTATATATATTAACATATACGGTAACTCGTGACTCATATATTTATGCTTATATATACAATCATTTGAAAACCTTATATATAAATTACCTTTCTTATAACAGACTTTATATAGGCTATATATATATACTTTTAAAATTTTAGTCACTAAAAACTTCTAGCAAATAGAATGTATACATTATATGTACACTATAAATAACAAGTATAAATATATAAGGTACTAAAATATCTCAAACTAGACCTTATTCATTCGCGTCCTAAACAGCAAGATATATCCAAAAGAAAATAAAGTAGCTTGAATATAAATGTATATTAATATACAAATGAACAGAATAACTCAATATATATAAATTTAAAACTTCAGCAAATATACACAGATTTACATATTATTATACTTTAACTACAATCTACTAATATATGTATATATAGATCTTAGATATCTCTGTAGTATCTTAAATCAATTACTGCAAACCCAATATAACTTATATACTACACAGACTCATGTAACAGCTTATAACTTTGTACATATAAAACTCCGCATATATATACTATTAAAAACCAACCGAAATGTATATATAACTAACATAGAAAAAATATATATATATTTACAATACCTCTTTAGGAAATAGAACAAGTGTGAGTACGACAGTGAGGAGGGCTGGGCAAAAGGAGGGGATCCAAAAGTGTTTGCTCGGCCGAGACTGGTAGACTCGTGGCATGGGACGTGGATGGGAGACATGCGGTTGAAGGAAAACAAGGAGTGTTGGAAGAGAGAGGTGTTTGGCCAAAGAAGACGAGGCAGGGCGAGATGGAGGGGGAGGCCGAGAATTAGATCTGTGGAAAGGAAGAACAAATGAAGGAGAACGAATATAATATACAATGAAAGAAATTTGAACGGTCAGCACTCAGCAGCTATGACTTAGGCGAAAATTAGTAAAGTCATTTACTGTTGCTTGGAGTACACGGCTACACTGTAACGACATAGAGAATTTTAAAAGTTATGAATATGGTCCGGTATCGCGAACTGTTATACTACGTCCGTTGCATACCGGACTTCAAAATACAGAGTTGAATATACCATAGAGATCGGTACGACGAGACGATCGAAACGGTATACAAATATCAGTGGTACGATCAGCCGATCAAAAATCGATATTCAGTACCGAAAATGCTGCAAATTTGTCAGAAATAAGGTAAATGAAGCAATAGAAATCAAAATTTGGAGAAACGAAAGATGACGTCTCACTTAGAAGAGGATTTAGAAATTTATTGTGCAAAAATATTCAGGTTTGGAAAACATTTATTATCATCAGTTTTAACTGATTCAAATTGAAATAAAATTACACGATAAATAAACTTCAATATTAACAGATGAAAATTTACCAGTAGCTATGTTAAAAAAAGACGTATTTCAAATATTAAGTTTTTATTTCAAAATATTACTATTTAAAATTTTACCAAAATTCAATTAATTATGCTATTAAACTGCTAAAATTTTCGGGTCGTTACAACCACTAAATCGTTAAAGTACATTCGTAGATGGGATAAATAGAAAACATATGAACACCCGCCAACTTTTCAAGAAGCCCAGTCAAATATGCTAGCTTCCCTACTCTCTATAAAATCAGGGAAGGCCGAATAACTTATGGCGCTAGCTTTCCTATAAAAGATATCCCAACAGCGAGTCCTTTACCTATCTAGCTACCCACTACGAACTCTCTGTGCATGTCTATCCTATGCGATTTCATCCCTTAGTGTATCACCGAGTTGTCTCTAATCATATAATATCCAAGTATAGCATAGTTTTAAATAGATTGCACTACTAGCATATTTCCATCACCATTTAATTTATAGATATTAAAAATGGATGATGCCTTAAATTCGATAAACACGACTATAACAAATTCAAATTCTGTTAACTCAAAAATAGTTCAAAATCATTTTTCTAGTTATAAATGCCATAGAATTGTTTTTTCAAAGAAATTAAGTATAAATACCTTATTCTTTCTTCAAATCCAAATGACTTGAATAAAATTCAACTTTTATATTTAAAATATTTTTTATACTTAAAAATCTTCATTCAAATCAAACCATATTTATTTCAAAACCCATAAAAAATTCATATCAAAGTTCTAAGTTCAAAATCCATAAGGTTCCTTTCTAAAGAATTTTAATATTAAAAACTCCTTCTTTTTTTCAAATTTAAATATAATTTTACTACACAAATTTGAAAAATAATTCAAGCATCATGCTTTTAGAAAATATATCATTTAAAAGTTCTTGAATTATTTTATAAAGTCTAACCATAGATTTTAATACAAGCTTATGAAGTATCCTTTTCATATTTAAATATTCAAAACCATTTCAAAATAAATAACTAATCGAGTTAATGATTAGAAAACACAAATTCGCACAACTTCATTAGCATGCTATACAATCCATATCACTTGTTAGATTAAATACATTTGTTAGATTAAATAACTGAAATCTAATACCTCAAAATAATATATACATAGTTTTTTTTCAAAACGATAATATACTTCAAAAATCCTTTGCTTTCATCACATTACTTTAAATATCTCAAACATCTTTATTTAATCCAAAACCAATATTTTCCATCAAAATAATATTATAATCAGTTTACATCAAAACAATAGCATTTATTTTCTATAAAAAAATTCACAACCATTTTGTTATTATATATCATTCAACAATAACAACATCTACATTAAATTCCAAAAATCCTTTTTTTTTATTTACATAAAAATAGCAGATTTATTCCAAAAGTATTCATGGAACATATCTCTTTATTAGTAGTTTATTTCTCAAAATACCTCTTATTTTTTTATTTACTTAAATAATAATTTTTCATAAACTCTGTAAAACAATTATATTATTATTTGCTCAAAATTTAGATGATCCTCCAAAAATCATATTACTATTTGTTTAAATCCATCATACTTTATAAATAATAATAATTTATAAATTCAAAATATATTCTTCATTATTGTTTCAATAATTTTCAAAATTCATATATAATATCCTCATAAATTTTCAGTACAAATCCATAACCTTCATTTCTAACTAGTCCTAAGCACACTGGCATATTGACTATGCTAGCTAGTCCACGTTAATCGGTTCAATCTCTATAGGCTATGTAATTCTTCTCTAGCTCTAGTCAAATTTCAACTAAAGATATCAATAATTTTTCAATTTATTTTTTAATCAAAATCGTTGATCTCAAATCTTATTCCATATAAAACTCGTGAGACCTGAAAACCATAAACTTCATTGTTAACTTCTATCCAATGTTTAGTTCGATCATCACATTTTTATTCATAATAAACTCTTTAAATTATACCTAAACATATTTTTAAAAAGTTTTACTTTAAACTTTTAATATTAAATCATTTCGTATGAAATCATAACTCAAATTTATTTTAATTTAATTACTTCATATATATTCATATGTTCTTGAATAAATAATTATTATACTTTTAATTTCCAAAGTTTGTTTCTTTTTAGTAATTCTTAAAAATATCCATTCTTGAAATACGTAACCTCCAAAATTCAATCCTTTATAACTTTACTAATTTGATATTAATTAATCAAAATATAATTAGATTTGAATTAACTTCGATTATTTTCTAAAACACACATCAATTTTAAAATGTTATTTCTTTAAATTTAAAACCATTTTATCATGTATATTTTTTTTTTGAGATCATGGGGAACCTTAAGATCATGGTATTCATTGATACTCATTTAAGTAAACCCCACGCCGTGTGTCTACCCCGCTTTTATTTAGTCGTCGCACACGGATGCGTAACGTTGAAACTCCCACTGATGGTTTGGCGCTGGAATTCGAACCTGCCCGGACACAGTCCTTTGGTTCCCATCTCCCAGCTCCCAAACCAACCGAGCTACGAACGGCGGGTTTTATCATGTATATATGTATATGTATAAATCATTTTTGTTTAATAACTAATCAATTTCAATCATCGTTAAACAACAATAAATGTCTACGCAAAAATTATATTTTTAAATTCGTTTTATTTTACAATTAGTCAATTTTCAATACCTTTTAACTAACACATCATACATATACAAAAATATATCTTTGAAATTCATCATTTTTTTTACTAACTATATTCATATCGGTAGACCTGTCAAACGGGTTTGGTTGGGTCAAAATGGGTTGGATCGAATTTGACCTAACCCATTTATGACCCATTCTTTTTGATCCATTTTTGACCCAACCCATTTAATAAGTGGGTTACTCATTTAACCCATTTAAAGATTTAAATTTGATTTGACTAATAAAAACAAATAAATATAAAATAATTCTAATTTAATTCTTACGTTTTGAATTTCGATAAAAATCAAAATTTAAAAATTTAAAATTTTATTTCTAATTTTAATCAAAATTCAAATATGAGGCTATGGTAGCCTGTTATTTTCTATGTACAACTGTCAGTCTCCATGGAGAACTACAATGTGCATTAACAATATGAAGTATCCGAGTGTTCCATATTGTCTGTAATTTAGGCGGGAGTTATTCGGTCGAAGTCTCGCCTGATTTCGAATTAGCATGAAGCAGTTATTGCAGTCTGAACAAAAAAATAGCGCCTTCTACACTAGGTGGAGTTCAAATATAGGGATGTGGTAGCCTATTATTTTCTAAGTACAACTGTCAGTCTCCATGAAGAACTATAGTGTGCGTTAACAATATGAAGTATCTGAGTGTTCTATATTGACCGTAATTTAGGTGGGAGTTAATCGGTCGAAGTCTCGCCTGATTCTGAGTTAGTATGAAGCGGTTATTGCAGTCTGAAAAAAAATAGCGGCTTCTGCACTAGGCGGAGTTCAAATATGGGGATGTGGCAGCTTGTTATTTTCTAAGTACAACCGTCAGTCCCCATGGAGAACTACCGTGTGCGTTCACAAGATGAAGTATTTGAGTGTTCCATATTGTCCGTAATTTAGGTGGGAGTTCATTGATCAAAGTTGTAACGACCCAGAATTTTGGACCATTCGCATCCATTATAAGTGTATAGGTAGACACTCATGCCGGAGTTGAATTGCTCAAAATACCGCGTTGTTAATTTAAATTTGGCAAAACTGAACATATACAGTAAATAAATAATCACAGATCACAGACACAAAGTAATAAGTGCAGCGGAAATAAAAGAGATAGTAGTTCATGAAGCTACTATATGAATATATAAAATACATCAGAGTGTACAACAGAAGAGTAATACGATACATCAGATACAAATCAGAATACATCACTGGAATCATCGAATACTGAAAGCAGAATAGATGGCTGGGTCTTCAAGCAAAGCTCCAACTTCAAAGGTGAGTCTCGAAAACTGAACCACTCAGTCTGACCCGAGCGTAAAGCAAAACACAAGACACTCGAGTCAGGATTAACATTTTTATATTAATAAATCCAACTCAAGTGAAATAGCAATTGAAATACAAGTAACTCAAAGGATGTTTGGAATAACCATCCTTTAAGGATCCGTTAAACTATCTACTATGTAGTAATGTACGATAAGTAGATAATGTCTATCAGTAATAATAAGATATCAAAATAGCGTTAAGTCATGGCCCATTCCACCCTTAACACATTTTTATTCCAAAAAGCATATACAAGACCGTAGTTTCCCCAAAACCGGAAGTCACCAGAGGGCAATCCATATACTCAAGGTACAAAACAAATTCGTAGTGGTCGCGCATAAATGGAATACAAGTATGACAAGGCACATGAGGCAATACCCAAGGTAGTGATACTACCGTTCGCCTGATCCGGACTGGTGAGAACGCAACGCCGCAGCGCCCGCAACACCGTGAAACAACACTCCCAAAATCAAGGGTGCACCAATCGACAACAAGTATAAGTAGTTCGAAGAAGTGTGTCCACTTGAGGTAGCTAATCCTCCATTGGCCCGGCACAGCTCCTGTTTTAGTCATTTCCAATTTGACACAAGTGTCAAGGCTATCCATTATCGTTCTCTTTCTTCAGTCATCACGTACACCATTCCAACCACTTCATTCTGGATCATCACTCCACGCATAGTTATTAAAGTGGTTTCGGTTCAGATAGAGAGTATATCCATTACCGATCCCGGTCTCTTTAATAACTTTCGTAATTATTACACCGATTGGTCGTTTATTATATTTCAAAACCAAATCAATTTTAATTCAATTAGAATTCGTAAATCAACATTTCATTTGTCTTTCCAAATCAATTTCCATAATTTACATTTCAAAACTTCCAATTTACCGTTTCAAAATCTTATAATTCAATTTCAATTCAAATATCGATTCACGTTCGAATATAAGTTTCATTTCGAAAACATTTAAATTAATTTAATTTAACATTCAAATCAATTTAAATTCATTTATCGATTTCATTCAATATTAAATAAATATATCGTTCAAAACAATTTCTATTAAATTTCCAATTCATTAAATCAATTCTTAAGTTCAACTTCATTAAATCAAAACTTACAATTTTGAATTAAACTAAATTCGTCAAATCAAATTCTTTAAATTTCAAGTCTTACATTAATTTCAATAAATCACATTTTATTTCTTGTTAAAGAAATTCAATTTCACTTATTTACTTGCTTAAGTAAATTTCCAAAACTTAATTAATAAAGAAAACTCAATTTCAATTATTTACGAAGTAAAATTCACTTATTCAAAAGTTCAATTTTCTTATTAAAGAATTCAATTTTTATTTAATCATTAAATAATTCATTATTAAATAATTCAAACTTAATTATTAAATAATTTCAAAGTTTAATAATTTCAAACTTAATTATTAAATCATTTCAAAGTTTAATAATTTCAAACTTAATTATAATTTCAAACTTAATTATTTAATCATTTCAAACTTAATTCAATCATTTCTCAAATTAAACAACATTCTTTCCTCAATTACATTGTTAATATTTTATTTCATATTTATTAAATAACAACATTTTCCTTTCATTAAAATTCAAATTTCAACTTCATTTCAAAACCATATTATTTATAAATAAAATCTTCGTTTGTTTTTAAATCAAATTATTGACCAATCGGATCTTATTTAATTCTCTATCCTAGGTCAAAGTTAATTTTTTTGGGTATTTATCATTTCAACCCGATTCTAATTCAATTCAAAAATCAAAGTATAACAAAGGGAACTTGCAGTGTGATAACTGGGATGGTGTCAAAGTAAATAAACAAGCAATAACACAATCAATAACAATCCAATAATCAATTCAAATAATCCCGAAATAACCGTATTAATTCGCATTGTTATTTGTACGAATTAATATAATTATTTCTAGAATCTACACTATCATTTCATGTAGATTAAAGATTACTACATTATGGTTTTCACTTGTCATTTATTACAATTTCATCCATCATCAATTTACAACATACATTTAGTGGTTCAAAGTGTAATTAAACAAATCCTACGTGTCAATAAATTTAACAGTTAAAGGGGTCATATTATACAAATTTAACTAATCAATTTTAAACATTTAACTATTCTATATCGAGTTCAATTGCATACTATTTATCATTTCACATTAACAATTTAACGTCCAATATAAACATCAACAATCAATCAATTATCAGCCAAACTGTATTATCATCGCATAAATAATTAACAGATAATGGTGTCAGATGTCACAGGTGAACTGATACAGGTAATAGCATATATAACAGTGTAATTAACTAACAGCAGTATATTTCAATTGTCGTTTCAATTGAAATCAAATTTAATAAGTAAAAGAACATTAATCGTGTGTGATTGCTCACCTTTCGAGGTTAGAGAGATTTGACGAGGAAGCGAGCTACGAATTCAAAGCAATGCTAGATTGGCACGGATCGACGAATAAAGCTGATAAGTAGGAATTGTCGCAATCAAATTAGAACAGGGTCGATATAATGAAGTGTATAAGTGAATTCACATATATATACCACTATATATAAAAGAAATCATATTCCAAACTTAAACATAATTTAAATTAAATATATATATATTGTTTTCAAAGATCATAGTTTAAATTTAGACCCACATATAAAATTGAATATATATAAAATATTTTATAACTCATACATATATACATTTTTAACAAACATTTAAAAAAACAATATATTGCAAATATAAAATTGATAGATTCTCAGCACATTATATAAAAACATACTTAACACTTGAAACATAACGCACAAAATAACTTACTTTATAAATAACTTGTAATAGCCAAGCCAGCTAAGATAAGATACAAAAGTATGCAGACATTTATTTTAAACTGATAACTTGAAAGACCGTGTGTATATATACACCTTTTGAAATAAACGTAGCTTAGTTATACGTATGCAGCCCACCCTAGTTAACTAAACATACATCCTACATATATTTTAAATAATAACAACTATTATATTATAACTTAAGAATAGATAGGTGCAGACATGTAATATAACTTTACAGTCACTATTCATAAAAAGAATACAACCTAGCAGCACAAGATTAACTATAACATCGCATATATATAACTAATACTTTTTATATAACTAATACTTTTTATTAAAAAACTGACATAGCCTTATATATATAACTAGCAATTAGGAATATATAGACCAAACTCATTTATAAATAGATTCTTGCATAGATTAGTATTGTATACAGATTGGTTTCTTCTTTAGCAAATATACAAAACTTTTTATTAATATGTACATATATTAGTAACCCAAATGTGTTTTAGTAACCCAAAACTTCTTTATGCAACAACAAAACTCTATATAAACAGCACGCATTGATTTAAAACCACAACTATCACTAAATCTAACAACGTACAAAGTAATTTCATACTCTACAAAACTTAAGTATAAACTAATATAATAATACGTTTATATATATACGTACAAAATTTTATGTTGTATATACATTAAAATAAACGCAGCATAAATATAAACACAAACTTACACTAAAAGAAGGAGGATCGAGCTAGCGGAGATGTGCGTGGCAAGGAAGGAAGATGCTGGGGTCGGCTAAGTGGCGCTCAAGGCGGCGGGTGGCTGGCATGCAAGCTTCAGATATGAGTATATATAAGCAAACCCTATATATACTTTTGTTTTTTTTATATTACATGCACAATAGAAAAGAAAGGAGGGGCTGCCAGGCAGAGTGGTTATGTGCGACGGTTCTGAGGGCGTAGGCGACCAGAGGAAAATGTTCGGAGGCGGATCCGGGTCGGAGACAGTGGGGTGATGTGGGAGTTCGGTGATGAAGTGCTCGGGTTTGCAAAGGCTGATGGTGGGAGAGGCTCGGTTGTGTTGGGTAGTGAGTCATGGGTGCAAGTGGCGAGCGCGAAGAGGTCGAGCAAGGTAGAGGAGAGTCGGAGGCTGTCGGGGTGGATGGTGTGCGCGCCGGCGGTTCAGGTAAGTGGAAGTTGCATGCTATGGTGGTTGCTAGGCGGAGATCGGTAAGGGAGGTCGCTGGTTGGGGTGAGGAGGGTGGACGTGAGTGATGCTGTTAGGTCGGAGGTGGGTGGAAAGATGCGCAGGCCGGCGGAGGGAAGAGATGCAAGGCGAGAGGCCTTGGAGGGGATGGTTCAAGACATGCAACCAGGCTGAAGAAGGAATGCCATTAATCCCTTCATGTACTTTAATATTCTTTCAAAGAATGAAATGGGAACAGGGAGCAGAATGAACAAAAGTTTCAAAGCAAAGCCAGAACCAAATGAACAGTCTTTAAATACGCATAGACTTATGTATATTTTTCTAAGCAACGAATCGTACAATAATAAGAACCGGCAAAATAATTGTAACCGGTAGGAAAATAAAAAGCCACGGGTTGGATTTTTTTATGGAAATAATAATGACAGTGGCCATTCATTTTTCTTGGAAAACAAACGAATGGGCATAGGAAATCCAAAAGACTCCAGAATGGGTACCGATACAATTAACCGTTTTGCGGTTTTCACCCTGTACCGGGCACCGAAATGCACAAATGAATATACTACGGAGATCAGCACGGCGAGACGAACAAAATGGTACACAGATATCGGCGATACGACTGTCCTATCGAAAGTCGATATCGGTACCGAAATGCTGCAATTTTATCGAAAATAAGATCGACGGAGTAATAGATGTCCAAATTTGGAAAAACGACAAACTGACATCTTGCTCAGAAGATGGTTTAGAATTTTTCTATGTAAAAATATTTAGGTTTCGGAAACATTTTATTTTCATTACTTTTTAACTGATTGAATTGAAATGAATTTACGCACGAAATAAACTTTCATATTTTCGGACGAAAATTTACCAGTTGCTATATTTAACTAGACGTATTCCAAATATTAAATTTTTGTTTCAAAATTTTATCGTTTAAAATTTCACAAAATTTCAACTAATAACGTTATTAAAACAGTTGAAATTTGCGGGTCGTTACACTCTCCCCCACTCAAAACTTTTCGTCCCCGAAAAGGAACGAGGTAGGAGAATAGAAACAAGCAGAAAGAAAAATAGATTTGAAATTCAAAATAACAATTAATTTAAACCATATAAATTCAAATTTAAATTAATTGATATTCAATAATTGATTTAATCCATTCGATTTCCCTAAAATCAATCTCAACTATTACTAAATTCATTATCTTATTATCCCATTTATCTTAAATTTACAATTTCTAAAACCATAATTTGAATAGTCTTTTATTATAATCATATTTTTAGCAATTTTAAATTCTTCTTTATTCCAAATTTCTGTTAAGTTTATTCTACTTAATATATCTACTCACATATATTTAACCCATATAAATTAATTTAAATCGAAAAGTAATTGACATCTACTAATTTCTTTTAAATTCAAGGTATTTTCATATGTTGATCAAATTTCAATTTTATTAATTCTTTCAAAACAAATTTATTAATTCTTTCAAAACAAATTTATTAATTATTAACTGAGTTTACTTATTATCCTATCTAACTCTATTAACATCTTTATAATCAAAATTTAGTGTATAACATTTATTATAAACACTCAAATTTTATTTATAAATTCAATCTATCTTATATATTATCCAATTTCGTATTCAACTTCTGAACGATTTAGGTAAGTTGTATTAGAATGCAGTTGAACAATATACAAATAAAATTTTCCAAATTCAATTATTCAAGTTTAAATTTTTATTCCAAATTTTGGTTTTATTTATAATTAAAATCATCTTTTAACAAATTTAAGAATTAGATTTCCGATTAATTTTAAACAATTTAGAGATATATATAATATATTTATATCAATCAAATTAAATTTTTAAAATAAGATACTTATATATATATATATATAAATCAAATTATACTGAAGAAATTCAAATCAAAATATTTTTCAAAACAAACCGTAGCAAAGCTACAGAATAGTATCTCCACTTCGAAACTCGAAAATGAACGTCGATGATGCGGCCGCCATCATCGAAATTATTTTCCAGCGACAAAGAGAAGAGCACTGATTTCAACATTAAAAATTCTTTAAAAACGATTTCTATTCGAAAATATTTTAAATACTATACACTTTAAAACTTTCAAATCAAAGTTTGAAATCACCAGAAATTAAATTCTCAAATTCTTATTTAAATTTCTTTCAAATTCCAAATCAATTTATAACCAAGTTTCATAAATTCATTTATTTATATTATGCAATAATCAATGGTTTACAAAACAAGAAATGAAAATCAACTATTATTATTTCAGACTACAAGTTTATTAAAATTTAATTTCAGAAAACTTATATTTATATATAATGTAATCATACAAAACTTTTTATTTTATTTATAAAATTGGAAAACGATATTGTGTCAGTTTGCTCTGCTCAAGTGTTTTGGAAATCCTATCGATAGCGTTGATCAGACGAATCGATCGAAAACCCAAATCAACATCAACAACTCAAACAACACAATATAAAATAAAAAAACATTTAAATTTAATTTACAAATACATTTCCTCACTTAATGATACAATAATGGATTTCAAAGCAAGGATAGAGATTCAAATTTTTGATAGACTCAAATCAAAGAGAATTTTGATTCGAAGATAAGTTCGAAACAAGATATGATGATTAAATAACAAAGTAGAAAGATTTGATAAGTTTTATAAATCGCGGGCAACCATAACCGGGTCGACCGTGACTTCAAGAATAAGATCGATGTGGAATTCCGAGGTAAATCGACATTCGATCTCAAGAAATAGAATTCCGATATAGCAGGAGATAGATAGCATCGTAAACCGAGGATACAGAAATCTCCGGTGAATCGATGCCTATTATAAAGGAGTTTTACTTCCTTACGAATCATTCGAAGATTGGCGAGACCGCCGATCTATTATAGATATCATTCAAAATGGAGTTATGGGGTTCTCCAGAATTGAAAGAAGACGAATAGTAAAGGACACGAATGAATTTCGGAACCGAAGGAAACGTTCCAAATTCAAAGGAATCGAGTCAAAAGGAAGAAATTGAAACTCGAATGAGAGTGATTCTGTAAATACATTTACCCTATATGTTGAGTTTTGCCTAGAGCTACCAAAGCTCTGATACCAACTGTAACGACCCAGAATTTTGGACCATTCGCATCCATTATAAGTGTATAGGTAGACACTCATGCCGGAGTTGAATTGCTCAAAATACCGCGTTGTTAATTTAAATTTGGCAAAACTGAACATATACAGTAAATAAATAATCACAGATCACAGACACAAAGTAATAAGTGCAGCGGAAATAAAAGAGATAGTAGTTCATGAAGCTACTATATGAATATATAAAATACATCAGAGTGTACAACAGAAGAGTAATACGATACATCAGATACAAATCAGAATACATCACTGGAATCATCGAATACTGAAAGCAGAATAGATGGCTGGGTCTTCAAGCAAAGCTCCAACTTCAAAGGTGAGTCTCGAAAACTGAACCACTCAGTCTGACCCGAGCGTAAAGCAAAACACAAGACACTCGAGTCAGGATTAACATTTTTATATTAATAAATCCAACTCAAGTGAAATAGCAATTGAAATACAAGTAACTCAAAGGATGTTTGGAATAACCATCCTTTAAGGATCCGTTAAACTATCTACTATGTAGTAATGTACGATAAGTAGATAATGTCTATCAGTAATAATAAGATATCAAAATAGCGTTAAGTCATGGCCCATTCCACCCTTAACACATTTTTATTCCAAAAAGCATATACAAGACCGTAGTTTCCCCAAAACCGGAAGTCACCAGAGGGCAATCCATATACTCAAGGTACAAAACAAATTCGTAGTGGTCGCGCATAAATGGAATACAAGTATGACAAGGCACATGAGGCAATACCCAAGGTAGTGATACTACCGTTCGCCTGATCCGGACTGGTGAGAACGCAACGCCGCAGCGCCCGCAACACCGTGAAACAACACTCCCAAAATCAAGGGTGCACCAATCGACAACAAGTATAAGTAGTTCGAAGAAGTGTGTCCACTTGAGGTAGCTAATCCTCCATTGGCCCGGCACAGCTCCTGTTTTAGTCATTTCCAATTTGACACAAGTGTCAAGGCTATCCATTATCGTTCTCTTTCTTCAGTCATCACGTACATCATTCCAACCACTTCATTCTGGATCATCACTCCACGCATAGTTATTAAAGTGGTTTCGGTTCAGATAGAGAGTATATCCATTACCGATCCCGGTCTCTTTAATAACTTTCGTAATTATTACACCGATTGGTCGTTTATTATATTTCAAAACCAAATCAATTTTAATTCAATTAGAATTCGTAAATCAACATTTCATTTGTCTTTCCAAATCAATTTCCATAATTTACATTTCAAAACTTCCAATTTACCGTTTCAAAATCTTATAATTCAATTTCAATTCAAATATCGATTCACGTTCGAATATAAGTTTCATTTCGAAAACATTTAAATTAATTTAATTTAACATTCAAATCAATTTAAATTCATTTATCGATTTCATTCAATATTAAATAAATATATCGTTCAAAACAATTTCTATTAAATTTCCAATTCATTAAATCAATTCTTAAGTTCAACTTCATTAAATCAAAACTTACAATTTTGAATTAAACTAAATTCGTCAAATCAAATTCTTTAAATTTCAAGTCTTACATTAATTTCAATAAATCACATTTTATTTCTTGTTAAAGAAATTCAATTTCACTTATTTACTTGCTTAAGTAAATTTCCAAAACTTAATTAATAAAGAAAACTCAATTTCAATTATTTACGAAGTAAAATTCACTTATTCAAAAGTTCAATTTTCTTATTAAAGAATTCAATTTTTATTTAATCATTAAATAATTCATTATTAAATAATTCAAACTTAATTATTAAATAATTTCAAAGTTTAATAATTTCAAACTTAATTATTAAATCATTTCAAAGTTTAATAATTTCAAACTTAATTATAATTTCAAACTTAATTATTTAATCATTTCAAACTTAATTCAATCATTTCTCAAATTAAACAACATTCTTTCCTCAATTACATTGTTAATATTTTATTTCATATTTATTAAATAACAACATTTTCCTTTCATTAAAATTCAAATTTCAACTTCATTTCAAAACCATATTATTTATAAATAAAATCTTCGTTTGTTTTTAAATCAAATTATTGACCAATCGGATCTTATTTAATTCTCTATCCTAGGTCAAAGTTAATTTTTTTGGGTATTTATCATTTCAACCCGATTCTAATTCAATTCAAAAATCAAAGTATAACAAAGGGAACTTGCAGTGTGATAACTGGGATGGTGTCAAAGTAAATAAACAAGCAATAACACAATCAATAACAATCCAATAATCAATTCAAATAATCCCGAAATAACCGTATTAATTCGCATTGTTATTTGTACGAATTAATATAATTATTTCTAGAATCTACACTATCATTTCATGTAGATTAAAGATTACTACATTATGGTTTTCACTTGTCATTTATTACAATTTCATCCATCATCAATTTACAACATACATTTAGTGGTTCAAAGTGTAATTAAACAAATCCTACGTGTCAATAAATTTAACAGTTAAAGGGGTCATATTATACAAATTTAACTAATCAATTTTAAACATTTAACTATTCTATATCGAGTTCAATTGCATACTATTTATCATTTCACATTAACAATTTAACGTCCAATATAAACATCAACAATCAATCAATTATCAGCCAAACTGTATTATCATCGCATAAATAATTAACAGATAATGGTGTCAGATGTCACAGGTGAACTGATACAGGTAATAGCATATATAACAGTGTAATTAACTAACAGCAGTATATTTCAATTGTCGTTTCAATTGAAATCAAATTTAATAAGTAAAAGAACATTAATCGTGTGTGATTGCTCACCTTTCGAGGTTAGAGAGATTTGACGAGGAAGCGAGCTACGAATTCAAAGCAATGCTAGATTGGCACGGATCGACGAATAAAGCTGATAAGTAGGAATTGTCGCAATCAAATTAGAACAGGGTCGATATAATGAAGTGTATAAGTGAATTCACATATATATACCACTATATATAAAAGAAATCATATTCCAAACTTAAACATAATTTAAATTAAATATATATATTGTTTTCAAAGATCATAGTTTAAATTTAGACCCACATATAAAATTGAATATATATAAAATATTTTATAACTCATACATATATACATTTTTAACAAACATTTAAAAAAACAATATATTGCAAATATAAAATTGATAGATTCTCAGCACATTATATAAAAACATACTTAACACTTGAAACATAACGCACAAAATAACTTACTTTATAAATAACTTGTAATAGCCAAGCCAGCTAAGATAAGATACAAAAGTATGCAGACATTTATTTTAAACTGATAACTTGAAAGACCGTGTGTATATATACACCTTTTGAAATAAACGTAGCTTAGTTATACGTATGCAGCCCACCCTAGTTAACTAAACATACATCCTACATATATTTTAAATAATAACAACTATTATATTATAACTTAAGAATAGATAGGTGCAGACATGTAATATAACTTTACAGTCACTATTCATAAAAAGAATACAACCTAGCAGCACAAGATTAACTATAACATCGCATATATATAACTAATACTTTTTATATAACTAATACTTTTTATTAAAAAACTAACATAGCCTTATATATATAACTAGCAATTAGGAATATATAGACCAAACTCATTTATAAATAGATTCTTGCATAGATTAGTATTGTATACAGATTGGTTTCTTCTTTAGCAAATATACAAAACTTTTTATTAATATGTACATATATTAGTAACCCAAATGTGTTTTAGTAACCCAAAACTTCTTTATGCAACAACAAAACTCTATATAAACAGCACGCATTGATTTAAAACCACAACTATCACTAAATCTAACAACGTACAAAGTAATTTCATACTCTACAAAACTTAAGTATAAACTAATATAATAATACGTTTATATATATACGTACAAAATTTTATGTTGTATATACATTAAAATAAACGCAGCATAAATATAAACACAAACTTACACTAAAAGAAGGAGGATCGAGCTAGCGGAGATGTGCGTGGCAAGGAAGGAAGATGCTGGGGTCGGCTAAGTGGCGCTCAAGGCGGCGGGTGGCTGGCGTGCAAGCTTCAGATATGAGTATATATAAGCAAACCCTATATATACTTTTGTTTTTTTTTTATATTACATGCACAATAGAAAAGAAAGGAGGGGCTGCCAGGCAGAGTGGTTATGTGCGACGGTTCTGAGGGCGTAGGCGACCAGAGGAAAATGTTCGGAGGCGGATCCGGGTCGGAGACAGTGGGGTGATGTGGGAGTTCGGTGATGAAGTGCTCGGGTTTGCAAAGGCTGATGGTGGGAGAGGCTCGGTTGTGTTGGGTAGTGAGTCATGGGTGCAAGTGGCGAGCGCGAAGAGGTCGAGCAAGGTAGAGGAGAGTCGGAGGCTGTCGGGGTGGATGGTGTGCGCGCCGGCGGTTCAGGTAAGTGGAAGTTGCATGCTATGGTGGTTGCTAGGCGGAGATCGGTAAGGGAGGTCGCTGGTTGGGGTGAGGAGGGTGGACGTGAGTGATGCTGTTAGGTCGGAGGTGGGTGGAAAGATGCGCAGGCCGGCGGAGGGAAGAGATGCAAGGCGAGAGGCCTTGGAGGGGATGGTTCAAGACATGCAACCAGGCTGAAGAAGGAATGCCATTAATCCCTTCATGTACTTTAATATTCTTTCAAAGAATGAAATGGGAACAGGGAGCAGAATGAACAAAAGTTTCAAAGCAAAGCCAGAACCAAATGAACAGTCTTTAAATACGCATAGACTTATGTATATTTTTCTAAGCAACGAATCGTACAATAATAAGAACCGGCAAAATAATTGTAACCGGTAGGAAAATAAAAAGCCACGGGTTGGATTTTTTTATGGAAATAATAATGACAGTGGCCATTCATTTTTCTTGGAAAACAAACGAATGGGCATAGGAAATCCAAAAGACTCCAGAATGGGTACCGATACAATTAACCGTTTTGCGGTTTTCACCCCGTACCGGGCATCGAAATGCACAAATGAATATACTACGGAGATCAGCACGGCGAGACGAACAAAATGGTACACAGATATCGGCGATACGACTGTCCTATCGAAAGTCGATATCGGTACCGAAATGCTGCAATTTTATCGAAAATAAGATCGACGGAGTAATAGATGTCCAAATTTGGAAAAACGACAAACTGACATCTTGCTCAGAAGATGGTTTAGAATTTTTCTATGTAAAAATATTTAGGTTTCGGAAACATTTTATTTTCATTACTTTTTAACTGATTGAATTGAAATGAATTTACGCACGAAATAAACTTTCATATTTTCGGACGAAAATTTACCAGTTGCTATATTTAACTAGACGTATTCCAAATATTAAATTTTTGTTTCAAAATTTTATCGTTTAAAATTTCACAAAATTTCAACTAATAACGTTATTAAAACAGTTGAAATTTGCGGGTCGTTACAAAAGTCTCGCCTGATTCCGAGTTAGTATGAAGAAGTTATTGTAGTCTGAACAAAAAAATAGTGGCTTCTGCACTAGGTGGAGTTCAAATATGAGGATGCGTTAACCTGTTATTTTCTAAGTACAACTGTCAATCTCCATGGAAAACTACAATGTGTGTTCAAAATTCTTATTTTCAAATTTTATATTTTCAAATTTTAAGTTTTTAATAAATGTGTAAATGGGTTACCATTTATAACTCTTTTAAAAATGGATCAACCCAACCCATAACCCATTTAATAAAATTCATAAATGGGTTGACCCAACCCATTTATAAGTAGGGTAAATGGGTTGGGTTAATGGGTTGGGTCATATTTTGACAGGTCTACATGTCGGGTTTGAAAATAATTTCCAAAATGTTAAATTATTTACTAGTGCATCTTTTCACGAGTTTATATCACAAATCCATCAATTTCCATACACAAATACATACATATTACAATTGAAAAGTTCTGCAAAATTTAAAATAATTATTTTAAATCCTTTTTATTCAATTCGAATTCTATCCAAAATGATTCAAATTTGGCTTAGAAAAATAAACATATTAAACATTCCATTTAAACTTTACCCTTATAAATTATAACTTTTTCACAAAATTGTAAAGCCAGCGTAATATTTTTTTTTTTTTCAAAAATGTGACTAAATTATTATAAAATAAAGGAAGTTTCTTTGCTTTAAAAATATTTCTTTATCAAAAGAAATGTATATAGCAAACTATAAGGGCAACAATGCAACTTACACCAAAAAATTCAAAAACAAAAGGTTTAAAATATTTATGGAAAATTCCTTTTATT
This sequence comes from Allium fistulosum, assembly GCA_030737815.1. NCBI lineage: Eukaryota > Viridiplantae > Streptophyta > Magnoliopsida > Asparagales > Amaryllidaceae > Allium > Allium fistulosum. The sequence continues at coordinate 829,342,479 of CM060903.1, read as the reverse complement.
AAATTTTCTCACATTTAAAACTTAAAATAAGAGGTTATTATTCCAATATTTTTAAACAAACTTCAACTTCCTTATTTTTTCCAAAAATCTTAGACGTTGTTATTTCTAACTTTTTAGGAAAAATATTTTGATTGATTTAAATACTTTAATTGGAGTAGATCATAACTTACACAAGCCCAATTACAATAAAAAAATGGTTTAGTACCCTCATTACACCATATAAACATCACATTATATTCTATGGACTTATGGGTACTTCTTATTCATTTCTAGTCCCACAATTTACTCCACTACTACTTTACATATAAACTCACTTTTAACAATTCTCTACGGAGTAAATTACAACAAATGTGATTGATTTGTCTACGACCCCAAACTATTTATATATCAACATTTATTTAACTCGTAGATGTTTACTTCAACAAGGATAAGCCAATCACTACCTCTACAAGTCAAAATATATGGGGTGTGGCATATAAAACTTATATATATTATAAATAATAAAAATTACAAGTACGCTCTCTAATACTCTCTAATTTATCAGAAATCGTCTAACCTAAGCACTAATACCAAATGTAACAACCCGCTATCTACGATGCCCTCATATCGTTTTGAGGTAAAATATAAAACAAATCACAGAGCCATCTACAATATTCTACACTTTCTGAAACTTGCAATAAAGGAACAAAATATAACAAACAATAATACAATAATCCTAGAATAATAAAATTGTGCAATATTAAATAAGCTTCACTTACAACATTTTTCTATACAAGTAACAAAATCAGCCAAATGCATGCATGTTTCCAAGATGGTGTATATGTATCTCAGACTAATGTATTTGAGAAGTTCATATGATGATCATGATATTTGTGTATGCTTGTTTACGTATTCTTGTATTAGTCATATGATGATGATTCATATTATTCTACTTTTATTTTGTACTATATTCATAACATAAATAAAAGAAACATATCGATGTTTAGTTCATAAACAAAAATGAAGCAAACACAATGATATGGATTGCCAAATATAAACAAACACATTTATGTCAGTTTGTTTTAAATTCACAGATGGTTACCACGTGGACGTTCAGATGACACTTGATTCAAGTGAAGTGGATTATGAACATTCTGTTTAAATGAAAGTTTTATATTAAAAATTCAGAACGTTCCCTATTGAAAATGAAACTTAGAACCCACAAAATTAATTGTCTTGATTAAAGCGTACATAGAAGCAGACCATATATATGGAAGTGGAGATTGATTAAGATTTTTAGGTTACTCTTAATGAAGCTTTTAATAATTATCTGATTGTAGATTAATTCGAAGGATTCTGAAAACTCAGAGTACTTATGCCATGTTTATTAGAGTTTGTCAAAGATGTAGAACCATTGTAAATATAGTAGAGGAAGTAGACCTATTTCAGTTAACACGATCTACGTTTGATTCTCGGTATTTTTAGGAGTATCGTACTAAGTTTATTGGGCATGCTGCATATGGTCTCTAGATTAGCTGTGTTAGAAAATTTGAGTGATTTTCAAAAAAATTGTAAGTTATTTAAGTTAAGTACTATGTTTGAACATGCGAATTCAAGTTATGTAAGTTAATTAAGTTATTGAAGTTCTATAAGTTATTTAAGTTATATGAGTTGTCTGTACTTTAAAAGTCAAGGTTATATAAGTTATCTAAAAATGTTATGTAAGTTGTTCAAGTTAAGTTATGTAAACTATTTAAGTTAAGTCGAGTTATGTAAGATTTCCGAGCTAGCTATTTGATTTTTTACTTAAATGTACGTCATATACTGAACAAGTTTACTATTTTGAAATTAAAAACATACTTGTAGATACAAAATAGGCAAAGACTTAGTTAAACCAGTACAAATAAGACAACAAACATTAAAATAGAAATTACAACAAAAATCGAAAATAAACATACTAATTGATTAAATCAATCTATGACCATCTACGAATTAGATTAAACTCGGTCTCATACGAAGTGTTGCAATTTCATTTTCAAATTCAGTGACATAAACTATGGATTGATGAAGTAAAGGGTCATCAAGCCATTGCCAAACTCCACAGCTATCTGAAAGTTTTTTTGAAAAGAGGTACTTTATTAACACAATCAAACACATACTTCCATAATATGCCTCATTAAAACCTCCCAACCCCCTAACCTAAATGGGTGCCTTGCCAGGGAAAAGAGTACATATTATGTCCATATATTAACGGTACAACAGATCACGTTGCCAGAACACCCTGTTGTCAAATAGATAGAGGAGTATAGACATTTAGTAACGCACTCAAAACCATCTATACGATCAACAAGGGTCAGCAAGCAAAATAAGGGAACAAAGCAAGAAGATTAACTAAAAGTAAAAGAAAAACATTTTAATAAGGCCATGCGTCTAAACCAAACACCAAACATCAAACACTAGATAAAAGAGGCGATGCTCCAGCTAGATACTCGAAAACACCGATGAGAGAGAGGATAACATTACTTTACTAATTCACTTCAGATCTAAATGAAGAACTCCAAACTATCAATACCATAATGGTGGAAACAGTCCAGTCTCAGGAGCCGATGAAGAGCAGAGTGACGACTGGCTAAAAAATACAGAGATGGTGAGTTTAAGGCAGCTGCAAGTTCATCTGAGGCACAGCTTTTATCCCAAAGTTTAGCAAGATAAGTTCAATATCCTTACTAATCTTTTTGTGTTCGAATCTGTACTTAATTAAGTTGTGATAGTCTTGTATTATGAGCTTGATTCTCAATTGTGCTGGCATTTCGATACCGTTGATAATTCTGGCATTCCTTTTGCACCCTATGTGCCATATCATGGAATTAAAAGCATTGCTTGTAATATGATTAGAACTTGAACTATTTTTTTGCTGTTGTCATAGTATTTCCAATATTTGAGACATGTCTGGAGATTGATCGATGTTTATTCTGAGGTTTTGCATTATATCAGCAAGAATCTGTCTTGAATAATTACAATTGAAGAAAAGATGGTCTCTATCCTCATATTGTGTTAAACAAAAAGTACATGACCTATCTATGCCACTATTCCATCTGTAAACTCTGTCCTTGGTATTTAGCCTATTTAATTTAGCTAATAATGAGCAGATGGACATTTTAGGAGCACAGTGTTGGTCCCAAATTACACCAGTCCAATTTAGTTCAGCATGTTTATGCCTAATTTGATCCCAGGCTGAATTCATATTAAACTGACCCTTGTTGCTAGGCGCCCAATACCAGTAGTCTTGATGCATGTGGTTGTGAATTTTTATGTTCTTCACTGTGCTATGAATTTGAGTAGGAACATAATTCAGGTTATTTTTCCAGTTATTATCAGAAATCAAAATAAATACTTTTTTATTGTTACTACCAGCAACATACATAACATTGCTTCCAAATTTATTAATCAGAGAATAACCATTTAGCCATGGGTCTAACCACAAATCAATACTATCACCATTGGAAATTTTTCTATCAATCAATCCTTTACACCATTCTCTAGCTCTAAGCAATAATTTCCGTGTATATGAAGCATTGTTGTTCATATTAGCAGTCCAGAAATTATTTTTACTGCAATATTTTCCATGCATCCATTTGGCCCATAAAGTATCACCTTGAATGTATTTCCAAACCAACTTGATTGCAACTGCTTTAGCTTTTCTAATGCCAAGGCCACCTTCATTTTTGGGTTTACACACATCATCCCAATGCATTTTGTGTACTTTTGATTTCCATAAGAAGTTAGCACAACTTGAATTAATTTTTTGGATCACAGATATAGGAATTTGTGATAATTGCATCCATAATTGAATTAAAGGTTGAATAACCGTTTTAACAAACTCAACTCGACCACTTATGTAGAGTAATTTGTTTTGCCAATGACTGAACTTCTTATTTATTTTGTCTAAAAGGGCACCAAAATCTCTAGATTTAAGTTTGTTACATCTATAGTGTTGTTAACCAATGTCATTTCCTCTATTTCATCATAGCACTCAGTTTCTTTTGAGAGGATGACATATTCGGTGGGATATCATGGCTTAAAGGAACTTCATATGAGTATGCTGAGGGCAGAGAAGTATGGTTGCAAATGTAATGATCCGAAAGTTTTAACGTTTCGAATGTGAATATTTAATTCATTTAAATATTCAAATTTGATTCGAATGTAATAAATAATAAGAAAATCAATTTTTAATAAATTGACTTGATTTTTGATGACGTATTTTTAAATGCATTTATAAGATTTTTCTATAATTTTTATTTTGGAAAATAATTAAATTGTCGTTGGATGTATTAGGCAAACGCTGATATTTTTGAAATTTTACAGAATATAATAACCAGTATATTTTATTGTGTTTTGAGATCATGTCATAGTTTTGTGAGCGATTGTATTTTTGTTTTTGTCGTTTTGCGGTTCGTACGCAAACGAAATTCTATGGAGCAAAGTGCCGGAAGTTGTAAAATAAATCAAACCTAACACACAAGACTTTTCTTCATTTTTCTTTCTTTTCCCTTTTACTTTTCCCTTTTACTTTTCCCTCCTAGCTTATTTACAGTAAAGTAAATAAATGGCCTCTTCAATCAAAAATCAAAATCAAACAAATTAGTCAAAGGAAAAATGGAAACAAGATCCGTTGAACTCGTATAAGGGTTAGCTTCAAATCCATACAAGTTTGGTGGCGTGTGGTGATAGGTTATGATGATCAATGTGTTGGGGCATGGCTAGGGTTTAAGGTAGGAGGAGCTTGATGCATCGATGGATGAACTGAAGGAGCGAAGGGGATGTACACACGTGCGTGTAGAGATCGTGCAAAGGGGGATTAGCAATTTTGAGGAAGATGGGATGGTTAATTATATTAACTATGTAATTAAGGAATAAATTGTTATAATTTAATTCAAAAACTTATAAATTGAATAACTTATTCATACTCGGTCCAATCGAGACATGGCCTTTTGCATTGCGCTCGTAGGAGCTTTATCTACACGCTGGAATTGGTTTTGTTGAGTTCGAAGCAAGTGGAATTTTGAGCTAAAATCAAATGTCGATCGATTTTAGATCAAACCGAAACACTCAAGTGTCCGCTGAAATTTTGGTGAGTTATCCCACCTCTGGATGAATACTATATGATATATATATAGTAGATATAAATGATTGTTTTTGTGATTAAATGATTTATTGGTTTAGTTTGCCTAAATTTCTACTTTAAAAAACGAATAACATATAAAATGTAATACAGAGAACTTTATAGAGGAATCCAGATTCCTTGTTATTATTGATTTTAATTTCAGTTATATATCTGTTATATATATTATTGAATGTCAAAATTTGATAGTTCGCCATATTTAATATAACATTGATATATGTTAAAAGTTGAACATTTTTAGTGATAAAGGTAGTAATAACATTGATTATTATTTTACACAATATGATTATTGAGAACGAGAGAGACATAGAAGACGACTTTGACTATGAGGACGCTGAAGCAATTCCAAATGTATAACTGAACGATATGATTGAAAACGCTGTGGAACTTGTAACGACCCGATATTTTCAACCATTCGCATCCATTATAAGTGTATAGGCAGACAGTCATGCCGGAGTTGAATTGCTCAAAATACCGCGTTGTAAATAAAATTTGGCAAATCTCAGAATATACAGTAAATAAATATAATCATAGATCACAGACACAGAGTAAAATAATGCAGCGGAAGTAAAAGAAATAGTAGTTCGTGAAGCTACTATATAAATATATCAGAGTTACATGAGATATAACAGAAGAAATAGATTAATACAACAAAAGTCTCAATATAATAACCAAGTACAAGCTGAGTAGAACAACGGAATTGAAATAGATAGGACATGACAAGCAGATAATCTCCAGCGATTCAAATCTCCAAGAGAGTGGAAATCCAAATCTGTGAATAACTCAGGCTGACCCGAGCGTAAAGCAAAACACAAAACACTCGAGTCAGGACAATATATACTTATATAATGTAAACCAACTCAAGCGAACTATAATAAGGGTACAAGTAACTTAGAAGATGCTTGGGACCGCCCATCCTCTAAGGATCCGTTAAACTATTTACTATATAGTAATATACACTATATACAGTAGTGTCTAATCAGTAAAGTATAATCATATAGAAAATAGCGTTAAGGGGATGGAGAACCTTAACGCGGTCGGATCTTAAAATCATAATCATAGTAAAGCTCGATATGGTAGGTGACACGGCACAACTAGGCAATGCCAGGGTAGATATACCAATTACGCACACGGACTGATGGAGCGCATAGCAGCCACTACCGTCCACCTCGAACAACACTCCCAAATCGAAGGATGGCCATCTAATCAATCACAAGTAAGAGTATAATATCGAAGAAATGTGTCCGAGAAGAGGTGCTACCTCACTGGTCCGAGATCGCTCCTGTTTTAGCCACCTTATGCCAACTCACGGGAGTTGGGTCCACGTAACATACCTTAAGAACGTCGCCACCATCCTACTTCATTCTGGAATCTCCACCGCGTACATGGTTGTCAAAGTGGTTTTCGGTATCGACAGAGAGTATGTCCATATCCGATCCCGGTCTCTTTGCCAACCAATTGTTATTATAACCCGTGGTTATAACTTTTAAAAACAATACTTTACTTCAAAATAAAATATCATTCAAACCATATCTTTATCAAAATAAAGATTAAATCAATTCCAAACCATTTCCATATATTTAAATTTTCATATCATTTCAAAACTTCATTTCAAATCATTTTAATATAATAAAATATCATATCCTTACAAAACTTCATTTCAAATCATTTTAATAAAATAAAATATCCTATCAGTTCAAATCCAAATATTCAACTTTAAATACCTTTTAAATTCAAAGATATCGTTCATTTACTATCATTTCAAATCACCTTTAAATAGTTTAGATTCCAATCAAAATAATTCATTTAAACCTTTTAAAAGTGTAATTATTATATTTTCAAATCAAGTATTCAATTTCCAAAGTTTCAAACCATTCTGAGTTCGTTTACTAAGTCAAAAACCCTAATTATTAAAATTTCAGCATTTCACAGCATTTAAAAACAACTGCTATAAGTTATATTTGAAAACAATTTTAATTCAGCAAAGACAGCACTTAAAACTGCTGTTAAAACTTAGTTTTAGTTGAATTATAGTTCAAAACAGAAAAGACAGCATTTCAGAAGTGCTGCGGTAGTTCAGATTTCAAAACGAGAGTTAAATTTGATTTCAACATAGACTGCAGACCATTATAGCATTTCCAGAGAATGCTATAATAGGCCTGAGTTCAATATTAGCCTATAAGTTCAACTACAGCAACTACAACATTCCAGAAATGATGTAATAGCTCCTTTTTACACAATTTTAGTTCAAAACAGAATCTATAGCATTTCTGAATGCTATTAAAAGTTAATTTCAGGTGTTAGTGTATTTCCAGCAATTAAATAACTTTAATTTAAAACACATAAACATTTTTAAAATCATATTTTAACATTTAAAATGTTCATTTACATATCATTTAACATATATCTTTCACAATAAATTTCTTATAATCAAATCCAATTTTCAACAATTTACTTAATAAATTTTAGTGTAAAAGTGTCCAATTCTTCACATTTCAACAAATAAACTTAACACTTCAAATTTAAATTACCATTTCACAATTTAACTAATTTTCCAATTTTATTTAATTAACTTAAACCTTTAATTAAAACCAAATTTCACATTTCCTAGTCAAGTTATATTTTAAAAGATCACTTTTAAACATTCATTTATTTAACCACTTAAACTCATAGAAAAATCAATAATACTTTAATAAATCGCTTAAATTCAAATTTAATCAAATTATCATATTTACCATTTTCCAAATATAATTAAATTTTCATTTTATTTATATAACTTAAATATCATTTTTAACCAAAATTCCAAATTTCCAACTTAAGTTATATTTCAAAAATCCAGTTAAACCATTCATTAATTACATTTTTAACACATAGAAAAATCATAGTTTCTTTAATTCAAAATATTTCAAAATCTGTTTAAATCAAATTTCATAAATTTATATTTTTAAAATACTTAAAAATATTCAAAACACTTTATAAAATAACCACGGGCCTGTATATAGTTTTCTAGCTTAGGTCAAGTGATACAGATATGTATCATTTCAATCCGTAGTTTAAAAGGAAAAATTCGGGTTCTATCATTTCAAACCCGCAATCCCAAGTTAAAATAAATTAAATAAAAACCATTCAGGCCTATCATTTCAGCCCATAACGATTTTTCCCTATTCTAAAGTCCGTTCGGGTATGTATCATTTCAACCCATAGTGATTCTAGTCTACAGGGAACTTGCAATGGTGATAACTGATATAAATAATAGAATAACATTAAATAATAGTAACATATGATATAACAGGTGTATAAACATCATATGATCATAACATAGTCAAGTATAACATGATAATATATTTCTACAGATTCACAGGGTGTCAATTTACTAGTTATATAGGTACATATTGTCTGGTGAGAATAACTCACCTGTTTGTGCTGGAGATATCAAAACCAATGACACAATGGAAACAAAAGCACGATGACAAGACTACGGACTTGAGTGGAGAGCGAATCCAATCTACAACTCTTGTGTACAACCCAAAACAAACAATCAAAACAGCAAAATTCAATACGACTTTAAAATGCAATATCATTGAAATAAAAGGAGACACGACTACGCAGTCTTTTGCTTTGCCTTCTCTATTGTTTGGTATGGCTTTGGGGTCTGATGTGGTTCAGATGTGGTCAAGTTTTGGGTCAGGTTTGGGCTAACATAGCTCGGGTTCAAGGCAAGACAAGGTGGAGTTTGTACATGAGGAGGTGATGTGGTTTTGAAGGCAACTAGGTGGTTTTCGTTCAAAACAAGGGCTCGGCCATGGGGATTGGACTCGACCTGTAGTGTGTCATGACTGGACAGAGGTGGGGAGGGGTGTGTCGAGGTCAGGTCAGGGGAGTGGTGGCGGCTATGGTGGTTGAAGTGGATGAGCATGTAGAGGTGAAATAAGCATGGATCTAGGCATCTAGGTTGTAGTTTGAGGGGTTTGGCCATCAAGGGGGTTCGGCCATGGTCAGATCTGGTGGGGTAGATGGTGGTGGTGGTCTGGAAGAGATGGAAGGAGGTGGTGGCCGTGGAACAAGGGGGAGAGGCCGATCTAAACAAGGGAGAAAACAAGGCAAAATTGCATAGAAAAAGTAAGAAAAAAAAGTAGAAAGAAAAGAGGGATTTACCTAATTTTTTTCAAGATGGAGGCCATGAATTTTTTTAGGGTTTTGGAGCTTGAAAATTCGTGAATAACAGGAGGAAGACGACTGGAAAAAAATGAATGAGGAATAGTTTGGGTTAATTGGTGAAAGGTTAGGTTAAAACGTAAAAAAAGTGGACTATAAAAGCCCATAGGAAGATAGAAGGTTTAGGGCCTTTCATATTACTTTATTTTATTTTTATAACTTTATATTTCTGGAAAAAATAATAATCCCAGATAAAATTTCGAAATTTTATCAAAATATAATAGTTTATATAAATATTTATCAATCATATAAAGTTAAATTAAGAAAATAGCTAAAAATAGTAAACTAGTCTAGAAAATATGAAATTGAATAGAATAAATTTTAGAAAAATTCATATGAGCTTGTAATATATTTCTAAACATAAATAATAACATAAAATAAAAATATATTCACAAAATAAATATATAAAATTTAATTTAAATAAAATTTTAATGAAGAAAATAGCAGAAAATAAGAAAACAGCCTTTAAAAATAGGAAATCAACACAGTAAACATTGGAAAAATTCTATTATTATTTTTGAAATATTTAGAGATGAAAATATACATAAATTAACATATTGACACATATTAAATAAAATATAAGAAAGAAAAATGTGATTTATAAAATTTAAAATAGGCAAAATTGCACAATAAAACAAATTATACTAAAAATTGAAATGTACATAACTTTTACATTTTAACTCCGTTTCCAACGAAACGAAAAGCAGTATTCAAGTTATTAAATCTATTGTCATAATAAAAGATAAAATTTATAATTTCAAATATTTAAAATTTAAATTTAAAAGTCAAAGTTTGACTGTTTGACCAAAATTCACAATTTCTGGAAATATTAAATTTAGTCATATTTGGAATTCTAATTCACATCAAAATCAAAGTTTATACTTAAAATAACAAAATTTATTCTTTTTCATAAATAAAGCTTTTGAATCTGGAAAATTCAATTTAAAAATATTTGAAAAATAGAGGGTTGTTACAGAACTCAAGTTTCATGTTATTAGCCAGATGTCATTTCATAGTTTTTAATTCCACCGTAGACTACAAAATGATCTAGTGAATCATCTTGGAACTTTGTGGAAATCGGTAGAAGATTATTGTTGTTGTTGTAGTTGTTGTTATTATTGCTATCCTATTAGTAGTTGTTTTTGCCGTTGTTGGTGCTGCAATGTATCTCAATTGAATTTCATAATATTACTATATCTTAGTTTCATTTATTACTGTTGAAAAGTGAAATATATTTAATTTGGTTATAATACTTTTGAAAGTACAAACATACTTGATTAAGTTCAAAACATTACTTCACAAACTAAAGATTAAAAGATACAATAGTTCTAAAAATATAAACACAACTACAGGCCCTCATTACGCCTAGGTATTATAATTCCTTTCCTCCTTGAATTTGCGACTGCCCAATAAAAGAAAAGAACAAAATATTTGGAGAATGGTAAAAAAATTGTAAATGCATGAAAATTAGTTAATCTTACCAAATGCATTTCACTTCCAAAACCAATAGGTTTCATCTACTTTAACTTAAACATTTGTGAATCAAATGGAAGTATTTGACGATTAATTTTTCCATAACGACCTTTGATCGAAGAAAATTATCTTTTGTGATCAGTGTTCTTCCTACTATAACAATTTGTAATTTTTTCCCAAAAGGAATTACCACTTCGGTCAGTACCTCTGATCGGATCAGTTGAGAGTGCACACTAATTGTAGCACAAATCGTAGTCTTCTGTTGAACTCCAACTAGTAGTACTGAACGCTCCTCCAATCGTAACATTATCTTTAAAATTGAATCCCTTAAAACTACATCTTACGACATTGGCGTCGAAATTACAAAACATTTTTGTTGAAGTGAAGTGGTAGCAAAATGATTTTTGTGTAGTAGAATGTTAGTGTGGGAAGGGAAGAGAAGAGAATGGGCTGAATGGTATTTCTAGAGGGTAAGAGGAAATAGTCGTTGGAGATGGCCATTATTTGGGCACTTGTTCAATAAGTGCACAGCCTTTCGGTGCTTGTTGAACAAGCGCTTGAAAGTAGGTGCTTGTTCAACAAGCACCCGAAGACTGGGGCTAATTGAACAAGCGTCTGAATAGATTACAAACACTGAACCATTTCCCTTATGTATGTAACCAATTACATTTATGTATTATATTGCACAACTATTTGGGGTTACATATTACAAAATATGATTTTGGAGATGCGGTTAGAGATGCTCTAACTTAGCTAATTTGACTATTTTCGAAATTTTGAATAGCTGATTTTTCCAAATAGTTTTATCTAAACTAAAATTTAAAAATACTTGACCTCTATTCATAACCAAATTTGCAATTTATAAGTACCGACACCTCTTGCTAACTTAGCCAAATTACAAGCTTCCATTAAGTACGTGATGCTAATTCATATTCAGATTATGTGGTAACACTTGCAACTTTCCTCATTTGAGGATAAGTAATTCTACCTATCGATACGTTTATTCCACAATCAAGCAAATAAAATTGGTTTGTTTTCAATAGTTGTCTTGTCAATAAATCAGCTGTAACTAATGTCTACTCACCTTTTTCAACATTGATAAGGTTAAAAATGAAATTTGTCATTAGGTTTCCCATATTAAAACAAGTACCTTGCAATTTTGAATATTCACATTTCCACACTTAGAGATAACATAATTTTTTATTTTATTTTTTTAGTCACCCTTCAATAATATAAACTTTCCATTGCCTTAGTTTACTATACACACATATGCATGTAGAGTTGTTCTTCTTCTCTATTTTTGGTTGTGTGTGTTAAAGATTTGAGGCAACTAAGTTTGGATTTAATATAATCCAGAAATAATCATAGCATAAATAAGCAAAAACAGCCTTATGGTGTTTACATGGAGCTTTAAGGCAGTTTATTACAATGGATTCAAATTAAATATACCAGAAAAGCTTTATAGGAAACTCCTCTATTTTTATATTATCATCAGTTACTCCATTGTTGAAAGAGGAGTAAAGCCTACAAATATTGTTGGATAATTACAACAAAAATCAAAGCATTTTCTTTGTTTGACTTTTTGCATTCTTTATTAATGAGAAAATATTTCTATTCATGGAATGCTAATTTATTGTAATTGATGGACCCAAGAGTGAAAAACAATTTTTATGTTTACCTTTATTCTCTCTCATATCTCTTTTCTTGAAAGAAGGAATAAATAATCTATAGTAAACAAAAATTATCTTCTTTATCTCCTCTCTTTACACTTTCATTTGAAATAAAAACTATCTTTTAAATACGCTTAAAACTTCTCGGTAATGACTTCTATAAATCTCCAAATCCTTCAAGTTTGAGTGCACAAGTTTGAAGGGTTTTTGTGCTAACCTTTAGGAGCGGGCGATAATCATCGATTGCACCATAGTCTTGCCGAATTTCTCTTTCAAGGCAGTAGCCTCATCCATGACACAAATCCCATCACTTTCTATTTATTATTCATACCCATCAATTTCCAACAATTTGAAAGTGGAATTAAATTCGTCTTTCATAAGGGTTAAGTTATTTGGGTTTTGGAGCAAAGACTAGACTATTATGATGATTAGTAAATGAGAAGAAAATCTAGGATTTTGTGCAAATTTCAATTGAATCTGAGATATTCATGTCGTTGGAATAGTATATTAAAATAATACTAAAGTACGTTCCGCTTTTACCATCTGCCATCTTGTTTGATTTTTTGGGTTTTGACAATGACTTCATATCACCGATGTATTTGAGAACGTATTATGTTTTATGAAATTGATTTGGTTAATGATATATGTTAATCATAGTAGCATAAATTTTGATATGCTATCGTGCAAAAATATATTTTCTAACATATATAAGGTCATGATAGAAACAATTATTAAGGTTGTCATGAAGTTTTCTAATAGATTAATGAGAATAGAGAATATATACTTAAATACTTTTTATATGCAAATCTGGGCACTGTATTGTGTATCTTTGATTTAAGTTACTTCATTGTGTATATGGAACACAGTAGTGAATTATATATGGTGTAGAATGAAATTCAAATCAGTATATTTTATTATTAAACGTGACACAAGTTATACTTAATGACCACGAGTATGGATTGGCATGAATTTATTATATGATTTGTCTTGAGAAAAATGTAAAATTATATGTTTTGTGAATTCATATTTATCTAATTAAAGACTCTTCATTTACAAAAAAACGTCCCAACATAGACCATTAAGCATTTAATGAAAAATCGATAGTACGAAACCTTTATAATTGTAAGCTAATGAAACTCTTGGTAGAAAATATAAATTTTGTCCTTCCATTTCTAGGAGTTAAAACAACATTTACAAATCATAAATGTTTGTAAATATAACAATGTCAATTTAACAATTCACTTCATTTGCTTGAGCATTCACTATTGTTTTTCTGATAATAAAAATTTAATTATCCAAATGGATAGACTTGCAAATGAATTTATATAAATTATTTTTAATATATCACTACACCAAAACAGACGATTCCCAACGAGTATAAGTGTTGCGAAACATTCAAGAACACTTATATGTGTTGCTATAGGGGCATGGGCATTTGTTTGCAATGCTTATAAGCGTTGGTTGATATTTTTCCCCAATGTTTATAAGTGTTGGGGAAAAATATGTTCCAACGCTTATAAGCGTTAGGGGAAAATACTACGTCTTGCAAATTACGTATTTTTTCTCCATTGTAAGCCAAAGGTTATGTTTTTTGTGTAGAGATGGATGTAGCCAAAGCTTATAAGCGTTGCTATAGGGACAAGTTTTTTGTGTTCCAACATAACCTTTGGCTACATCCATCTCTAAGTCTTGTGACAATAACATTACGTATTTTTTCTCCATTGTAGATGAATGAATATCATTACGTGAGACGGTTGGAGTGGCAACTGGATTATTGTTCATATGAGAATCTCCTAAATTAGAAGCACCTTCCGTAAGTGGAGTCACCACAGGACTTGCAATATGATTTTCTTGCAAATTAGGTATAAATTTCATAAAAGTTGAAGTAATTGATTTGATGGCATCATTAACTTGATTAGCTACTTGTCTTTCTATCTCCAATTTCCAAATTGACAAATCCACGACTTGCTTTTTTTCAGCTATAGCTTTCACCGCTTGAGTCATTTTTACTTGTTTCATAGAAGAAGTAGAACTAATTGCTCGATAATAATTTTTCTTTCTATCAGAACCAAAAACTTCTGCAATTGGATCATTTTCAAGATCTTCTACTTCACCATTCCCACTGGAACTACCATCCAATTTTCTCTTTTCTTCTACTTCTCTATAAGTGCATACATGCATTCAATATCATATTAAAATGATATTTATACTAAAAATAATGACAAATAGTAATCAAGGTGATAATAAAACAAGCACTTATTGACAATAAAAGGACAATAAACAAGCAATTATGCCGCGATAAACTGCCACGATGAACTGAGGCTACACTGGCCTCATTTAAACTGAGGCAAGCAGCCTCAGGTAAAAACAGTTTAACTAAGGCCACTGGCCTTAGGTTTTGAGGCCAATAGGCCAATGGAATCAGTTTTACAACTGAGCCCAGTGGCCTGGCCTCAGGTTTTGCAACTGAGGCCAGTGGCCTCAGTGCCTCAGTAAAACTGAGGCCGTCGCAGCCTTAGTAAAACTTTTGCACAAGCATCAAACCGATGAATAGCTAATTTTAAAAATAAAAATAGATTTTAATGTTGCAACCAAACCACTTACATATGCTTCCACGGCACATGGTAGTACTTATCCGGATTTTATTTTATGTTCAACCTTCCAAACCATCGCTCTTGAAATATTTTTTTCTGGGTTTGCTAAGACCTACAAGAAAGATCAAAGTTAACACATAATTAGCATAACATTTATTATCAACGACTATTTACAAAAGATATTTTCAATACCATTTCATCGTGCACTCTATGGTAAGGTTTTCTTCCTAGAGTATGAGTGATAAGACATTTTGCTTTGTTTTTGTCATATATTCCATTGCATATCGAATTGATTTCGAAACAAGATATGCTTCAGAAATTGATCCCTCTATATACCTTTTATTACTAGGTATGTTTTTGCAATCCTTCATAGCCCTAGTTCACCAAAATTAATATGTATATTTATAGTCAGTTACTTCATAGCCCTTAGGTGAAATAATTCGAATGCGAAAACAATATTTTACCTTTCAAATGGATACATCCATATATAGTTTGATGGTCCACAAAGTAGAGCTTGTTCAGCTAAATGTACCATCAGATGGATGCTTATATCAAAAAATTGCATTGGAAGGTAGTGTGCCAACACACATAATGCTTCAGCAATCATATCTTTAGCAGCTTGCACATGCTCCCAAACTAGAACTTTTGAACATATTATGTTGATGTACAAGCTTACTTGTAAAAGAGCTCGAATTAAATCACGACACTTTGGATATGCATGTTGAACCATGATAGGGAGCAAATACTGGATAATAATAAGATAATCATATGTCTTTTTAATTTGCAAACTGGGTGGTTGAATACATATAAGGCCGTGTAATTTAGTTGGAAAACACGATGGAAGTTTTGCATCTTTAAGAACTTGACAACATTGTAACTTGTGAATCTTATCCCATGCATATTTAGAAGATTGTTTTCCTTTATGAAACATGTAACGACCCGTATTTTTAACCACTTTAAATTATTGAATTTGATATAATCATGGGATAAAAATGGTTAAAAAATAAAATTTTAATGATTTTGAATGTAAGTTATTGGATATGAACTTGGATAAAATTTTGAAATAAACTAATTTCGAAGATTTAAGTAATAACAAGTATTGGAAGGTAATGCTATGTATTGAATGTGTAGTTGGATTAAATAATAAATGTTAAATTCATTCGATGTAAATAAAGTAATCGATTGATAACTAAAATTCATTTAAAATCTAATATTGAAATTTGTTGAATATTGAACAATTAAATTGTTTAAATTTAATATTGGAAATTATTTGAATAATTGAATTTTGAATTTAATATGACTGAAAAATGATATCGAAAGTTGATGTAAATTTTATTTAAACAACAATGAAGATTGTTAACATTTAAAATCGGATTTAAAAGTGAATAATTAGAAATTGAAAATTTTATATTATAATCGAGACGTTAAAAATAGCCTTCCGGGACACAGTCTCGGATTTCGACGAAACTAATTCCATTGGGTCCATAATAGTGTATTATTATCGGATTTCAAATTTCGTAGCGTTTGGAGTCATCGTTTGATCGTACGGGATAGAAACGCGCTGAATTTAATATCGAAAATTCAATATAATAATTGGGTCCAAAAAAACTATCTTCTCCATAGGATCGAATTAGGACTTGAAACTTGTTCAATTGCGTTCGAAATAGGGGTATAACAATATGAGCGCCTGGCGGCACACCTCGATAGGGGTTCGAAATTTTGAGTTACGTAAATCGAGATATTTTGAAATTCAATTAATATATTGTCAAGTCAACCTTTCTTTTCAGCTGTATATTCTATCCAATCAGCCACCCTATGATGTGATCTACCTATTACTTCTTCAAAATGCTTCCTTCCCTCTTCTTTTTCTAGAACAGCCGAGCATACAGAAAGAAAGAAAAAAACAAAGTGATTTCAAAAATAATAATCAATAACTCGATTTCTACTCAACAAAAAATTCCCAAACTTGTTTCAAATTCATGTTTTAGCCTGAGCTTCGATTTGATAGGCATTTTGGGAGGTGCGTTGGTTGTTTGAGAGGCTCGACATTTGGTCAGAGCATGGTTGGTTAGCTAGGGTTTCGGATTTTGGGAGTTGTGGTCGTTGATGGGCCAAGGTGAGATTAGATTCGAGTTCGTGGTGTCAAATAGCATCGGAGGCAAAGTTTTGGCAGGGTCCGATCAACCATGGGGAGTCGCGACTCTCGTTTGGCAGCGGTGGAGGCAGCAGGCCACATTGTTATGAAAATCTGGACGAGGCAGCGATGGGTCGAGAGTGAAGCGCTCGTGGTGAGGAATTCGATGGTGAAGTCGTTGTGTGGTTTCGGTGAGTCGTTTTGGGGTATCATCGCGTGCATGTGCATGGTAATGGGAGGAGTTTGCTTGCGTGTACAGGAAAGGAAATTGGGGAAGAAGCAGTTCACGAGCCTTGGGCCGGGAAGAGAGGAAAAAAAAGAAAAAAAAAGAAAGGAAAAAAAAAGAAAGGAAAGAAGCAAAGAAAAAATGAAGGAAAAAAAAATAGAAAAGGGAGTTGGGCCGGATTCTGTTCGGCTGGCTGTCGTTTGGGGTTAGGTAGTTTTAAGTTGTAATTTACAATTAATTAAAGTATATAAATTGTTTAATTGAATTATATTAAAAACAATGAACTTAAAAATTGTATAACTCCTGCATGCGAGGTCCGATTGAGATGAAACAAACGGCAATGGAATCGTGGCGACGAGCACTTTATTCTAGAACTTATTTAGATATGATTGGAGCTAACAAAAAGTTGAGGTTAAGTCGAGCGTCGTTCGATTTGATTTAAAATTGAAAATTCAAAGTGAGTGTTTTATAACGCTCACACACACTAGAATATTTTTATGCTAGTTAAATTCGAAATTGTGAAGTGGTATGAATTTATTGATTGTGTTTGATAAATTACCCTCTAAATTGTCATTTGAATTAATTATAGAAATTAAAATTGACAGTTAAATTTGAAATTGGAATTGAATTGCCAGTAAAATACCCAATATTAATAACTATGAAATTGTTGTGAATTATCTTGACTGTTTGGATGATTGGTTGAGATGGATGCCAATTGATTGATATTTGAATGATTGGATGTTTATTTAGTTTTATATATATCCTGTTATCACCTATTAAATTATTTACAGTATGTAAAACTGTAAATTAAATTATTTTGAATAAATTACGAAATAGGCTGAAATGATATATACC
Organism: Allium fistulosum; assembly: GCA_030737815.1. NCBI lineage: Eukaryota > Viridiplantae > Streptophyta > Magnoliopsida > Asparagales > Amaryllidaceae > Allium > Allium fistulosum. The sequence continues at coordinate 829,324,151 of CM060903.1, read as the reverse complement.
TATGACACTGTGATTTGGATTGAAATGATATATATCCATCCCTGAAATTAAATTGAAATAACTGATCACTTGGCCATAGGATAGAAAATTATATACGGACATCGGATTGGTTAAATTAAATGATTTTAAAATTTTTGATTTGAAATTATTTAAATGGTTTTGATTTAAAAGAAATAAAAATCAAATTTATAGAAATCAAATCACTTTCTAACTTGAGCCTTGAATGTTGAAATTTAAATTTGGCAATCGAAATTGTTTAAACAATCGAAGTTGAGATTTTGAAGTTATAATCGAAATATAATTTAAATTTTTGGAAATCGATTTGCTTTAAAAGATTGAACTTTTATTCGAACTTTGAATATTACTAAGTAAAAGTGATATAAAAACGATATTTTGAAATTGAGCTCGGAATTGAATTATATTTGAAGATTGAGATTTTAAACTGAATATTGAAGGATAATTTGATTTAAATGTTTTGAATCGATATTTTGAAAATCGAGCTCGAAATCGATAAATAGAAATTGAAATTGAATTAATTGGATTTGAAAGTGGAATTGAATTAATTTGAAATCGAAGTAGAAATTGATTTGAATTGAACTCAAAATTGAATCGATTGAATGGAAATTGGAAGTGATTTGAATTGGGAAGTTGGAATTGAATCGGTTTGACTTTGAAACTATTTTCAAAAAAATTTAATTTAATATAAACTGTTTAAAATCTATCTTCTTAAATATGAAAATTATTTGATTTTCCAAATTATTTAACTATATAAACCATATGATGATTTCAAAATGGATTTGATTTTGAAGCGAAGATGATATTTTAATATCAAGTATGAACTGTTTTCGAAATGTAAAAGCACGAACCGATGTGTAAAACGACGTTTGGTTGTTAAAGAGACCGGGGCCGGGTATGGGCATACTCTCTGTCGATACCGGAACCACTTTGACAACTTTGTACGTGCAGTGATGATCCAGAAGGAAGTGGTTGGATTTGGCATCGTTGCTAGATTTGAAGAAAGAGAACGATGATGGATTAGCCTGGAACTTGTGCCAATTTGAAATGACTAAAATAGGAGCCGTACCGGTGAAGCAGGTAAGCTACCCCGAGTGGACTCACTTCTTCGTATTACCATCATTTATATTGTGATTGATTGGCGCGCACCCTTCGAATTATGGGAGTGTTGGACGCGGTGGGTAATCATAGCTATGATGTGTTACCACCAGCCGGGAAGGGTAAACTGGTAGTATCCTACCTTGGGCATTGCTTAACGTGCCTTGTCATACTTTCATCCCTATACGAGACCCTACGATTTAATTTAGTGTTGTTGTATCATGGTGCATCCCTATCCACCGACCATTTACTAGTGTTTTATATGCAAACTGTACGACAATGCTTAAAAATGCATTAAGGGGGATCAATGTAAAGCCTTAACGCTATTTTAATATTTATTTTATTGATTAGACATTATATATATAGCGTATTCTACTACATATAAATATTTTGATGGATCCTTAAGAGATGGAAAATGCCATAACATCTCTTGAGTTATTGCACTCACGTTATACACTGGATATGAGATGTGAAAACCCGTAAACATCTCTAATGCCATGACACTCATGTTATACGTGATATCGATTTGACTCACATAAGAATATTTTAGTCCTGACTCGAGTGTTTTCTCTTTTCATTACGCTTGGGCCAGACCTAATTTTTTCAGCTTATCGAAGATTTATTCTAGAGGATGAAGATGAAGATTTGTTATATTACTACTATTAGTATTCATGCATCATGTTGCCCGCTGCATTATTTATTTATCCCTGATGTATATATAACTCTGATAAATGTTGTATAGATTATAATCAAATGTATAGTATAAACAGCTTCATGAACTGTTTAGTTGATTATTATATTTTATCGTTCCGCTATGAGATTTTGTGTTTGTTTTCTTCTGTTCTTAGTTTTCTTATTTAACCCAATTGATTATCTATGTTATGGATTGTTTAAGTCAAACATGTATGGATTATTGTCGATTTAAACCTTCTGAAATGCAGGTCGTCAAAAAACATAAAATTGATGAGGTGTTCAGCAACATTTTTCTCAGTGTGCATCACATTAATAGTACAAAACAATCTACATTATCGTAAGCTTCAGAAATCATCCTCTTCTTGCTTTGTGGTAGTTTGCCAGGAACATATTTGATACGCTCAAGCTTTTCTAAGAGAGACGAGCCCCTTAACTGAGTTGGAGGTTCTTTGCATTCAACATCCGTTTTTTAATGCTCTATATGGATGACCATTCTTTAAAAACCTTCTATACTGTGGGTAGACGATCGTGTTGCCGATGTGCTCTGATTCGGTCTCGGTAGCACAAATAGGACAAGCCTTATAACCGTGCATCACACAACCAGATAAATCACCAAATGCTGGAAAATCATGGATTCCCCATAGTAATATTGCTTTCATATTGAAAATTTCTTGCTTATCTGTATCAAAAACAGACGCTCCTTCGACCTAAAGATGCTTCAATTCATCTATAAGAGGTTCTAAGTATACATCAATGTCTTGACTTGGTGCTCTTAGTCTGGGAATTCATAGACTCAGCATTTGAAATTCTGATTTCATACACAATGAAAGGGGCATGTTATAAGGTATTAAATATATGGGCCAACAACTATAACTATTGGAGAGGACTCCATTTGGATTAAACCCATCACTAGCAATACCATGCCAAACATTGCATCCTTCACTAGAAAATTCTGGTCACCGACTTTTGACTGATCTCCATTCAGTTGAATCTATAGGATGTCGCATGGAATTCCACGAAAGTGTAGCTTTCTTGTGCCATTGCATTTTACGAGCTATCCATGGTATCGTGTACAATCTAGTTAATCTTGGAATTATAGGAAAGTATCTTAAAACTTTTCTTGGTTCCTTCATTAAGTTAACCTCTCCTAACATTGTTTTTTTAGTTTTATACCTTGTTGTATGACATTGAGGACATTCTTTTGCATCAACATTGTCTTTCCAAAATAATATGCAATCATTTTCACATGAATGTATGTGCTTCACCTCCATTCCCAAATCCTTTAACATTTTCTTCATCCTAGGATACTTGTCGGGTAAATTATATTCTTTTGGAAGCCAACGTTTTAATCGCTTCAACAACTCAGTCATACTACTTCCCGACCAATTAAACTCTTTTTTAAGGTTATGAAGCTCAACAATTACACCTAACGTTGTTAGCCCGTCTTCGCAAGAAGAATAGAGTTTCTCATTTGCTTTGTTTGTGTATTCTTGGTGCTTTTCTCCATGGAAAGAACAAGAATTATTTAAATTTGTTTGCTGAACATCCTCTTCACCATTAGCTTGTGGCATATTATGTGCTCCAAAAGCATCATCTATGAGATTTCTAAGAGCTCCCTCTATGCAATGGTCGGTTTGAATATAAGGCTCTAGAATAATTTTCTGTGTATGATTCACCACCGTGTTATTGGTGTTCATCTCTCCATGGAAAAACCACCTATTATACATTTTAACCATACCATATATAATCAAGTGTTTCTCAACGTTTTCCAATGAGAGCTTTTTAGAGTTTCTATACTTAGTACAAGGGCAAGTGCATATTTTAGCATCGGGAGATGAGTGATTCTTCACAAAACTCATGAAGTCTCGAACGCCTTGCCTATATTCTTCAGTATTTCTATGTGGACTTTTAATCTACTCTCTTGAACTTAAATTAGACATAAAGAGAAAGTTATACCCTTTGGCCTATTAAAGAAAAATATTGTTCATAATTAAAACGATTTAAGCATAAATAAATATAAAACAAATTAAAGCCTTTTGGGACTTAAGACTTTATACACCACAGTTCTGTCTAATTTCGACGACACTTCACTTCACTTCTCTTCTGTGCATAACTTTTCATTCAGGGGTGTATTGTTGTTGTTGTATTTTCTAAAATAAATTAAAGCATTTTAGGACTAAAGGATTTAATTTGTTGTTGTATTTGTTGAAATAATATTTGGGTTAGGGGTGTATATAGCTATGCCCAAGGAATCCGAGACCATGGTAAGTGTATATAATATATAAGTGTTGGCAATTGAAAAAAATAAGTGTTGCAAAATGGCTGTTATGGTGTAGTGAATATTAATATAGAGTTTCAAGTATTCATTTTGATGTGTGAATATGTGTTGTTAGTGTGATACAACGTGATTTTCTTGTTTAGACTATATATGTTTCATTCATTATATACATACATACATACATTCATATACATATACATATACATATACATATACATATACATATATATATATATATGATTATGCGTATGTATGTCGGTATATCCAAGAAGAGATATTGTTTTAAGTTATAGTATTTCCATGGGGTGGCACAACTTGGATTTCTTATTCAGGATACTACTTGTTTTGGTTTTTGTTCGAACACATTAACATGCAAAAAAATTAACTGCTTTGTTGTAAAGGCACATAAAAGTACGATGGAATGGGAACAATGTTAGTTATTAAGGTATTTGTTATAGCAACTACTAATAAATCACACTAGAGTAATATGTTATTTTTACTTCTTGTTTTGCATGTTATCTTCATTGTTTTAATTCCCATCTTTGTCTATACTCTGATGTAAGCCCTCAATGGTAGGATGCACACCATGAAGTCATGTCTTTTTCACTGATGTTAACTTTCTCTATAAAATTTCTCAAACCTACCCGGTTGAAAATGCAACTGAGTGCTATGGGCACAGTGCTAAGTTGTTGTCCGAGCACTATGCTTGGTTGCATAACCGAGCTACGCTTAGTTTTGTTGCAAATGCAACTAAGCACTACCTAGTTGCATTTGCAACAGGGCATAGTGCTTAATTGTTGCAACTGAGCATTATGCTCAGTAACTTAACTGAGCACTGCTCAGTTCAATTACTAATGAAACCGAGCACTGCTAAGTTGCAAATGCAGCTGGACTAAGCACTATTCATTTGCATTTGCAAGTGGGCACAGTGCTCAGATGCCAATGCAATTGAGCACAATTCTCAGTGTGCTCAGTTGCAAATGTAACTGAACATTGAGCTCAATTGCAAAATTACAACTGTTGCCCAGTTGCATTTGCAACTAAATAATGTTTGCAGTAAGAGATCTCTGCTCTTTGTAAAACAAATATTACTTTGCTATGACACAAATTATTATAGACCTGTTCATGCCTAGAGTATAACTCAGCATCTATGTAGTATTTTATTATGAAAACAATTTATGTAATGTGAATTTTTATATATAATATTTTTTACTCCTTCTTTTACACATGGTAGGTGGAAGTGAGGATAAGGGATGACAATACAGTCAACATTCATATGTTCTGCTCTTGGAGACGTTGACTTTTGCTGTTTACGATAAAGGCACACGATGTTCTTGGTATCGACATCCAACAAGCAGTCATCGACTATTTCAATGTATGACTTTTGAGTTGAGTTTTGTTTTTTCTTCTCAAATTAAACTTTCTATAGAAACACTTTAAATTTGATTTACAGCTTTCTAAATTTAACGTCAATTACATTGATTGTTTCAACAATTAAAAGATGACCCTTCAACACTACTAGAAGACATCAAAGCCAATCTTCTCCATCCAACTTGCTATCGAGGTGCTACTTAATTAAAGAAACCATAAAAAGGGTAATCATCTCCATACCCAAACCATACTTGTTTTATTTGTCTCTTAAGATTTATATTTGTTTAGCTATCTACCCTTATTTATTTGTTTCTCAAAAAAATGTAGAGTAAAAGTAATATTAAGTATGTCTATACAGGAATATCACTATGTTTGAGATATGGAAATCTTTTTTATGATATATTATAATATATTTGTAGTTCAATTTAAACTTTGCATTGAATCTATATGATGAATTATGTGTGATATGAAATCATTGTTTATGATATATTTTATTCCATTTAATGTTGCTTAATCCTACAATCCAACTAAACCTAATCCAACCAATTTATGTGTCATTCAAGGGAATTCATTAACCAATTTATCATATGCATTATTTTCTAATTAAGAGTTTGCAAAATTATTTGGTGTAGTGGTAGGTAACAAAATTTATATTTAATAAGCAAACATGTAAGTCACCACATAACTCTTAAAATCGAATGGGCTTTGCTACAGCACCCGGAAATCATGGTACGAAACCATGCGGGAATTGATTCAACGGTCAGATTTTAGGGGGCATGAAAATTTGTGTGCTTGGGATGGTTTCAGGTGTACTTTTCGGGTGTTTGTTTCGGGTAGAGTAGCATTTTCCAAATATAATTAGTTTTATGTATAACAGAATTTACTAAGATAGAATGCAGTAATAATGAGTAGTAAAAAATTTGGTTGAAACAAAAATAGAATTCCAAATTTAAGTCATCACTTACTCAATTCAGGCTTCTTGACTTCAACAATAGTGTGATCAATTACTTCAGCCTTCTAACCAAGGAATATTGAGCAACATGGCTTAACTCTCGATCATCCTAGAAATAACTTTTGCAACCACTTGAAAAACAAATTTAACTAAGAAAATTCAGCAAAATGTTTTAGCAAATAAAACTTCTATGCACTCAAACAAGCAAGCGTTATGTCTTGTCTTCTTCAAAACAAGCAAGCGTAAGAACTGAAATAAATGTCCCATTAAAATAATTGTAAATAAGTTCTATTTATTAAAAACTGAAAATATTGCTAACTCATATCATACAATATGAAAATACAATCATTAACCATGAACATCATCCTTAATTAAAAATAACCCGACGATACAACAAACTGGTTCAATAGATGAATATACGTGTGCAACACTAATATAGTAGGCAAGGAAAACTCAACAATGAGGTGAAACTAAATATATAAGTTTACAGGCAAGGGAAAGCACTACACAGTGAAAAACATGTACCGGCAAGGAAAACTCGGCAAACAGGTTCAATAAATGTACGGTGCATAGGAGTATAAGTTTATAAGCCATATAAAACACACTAATATACATATATTCCTAAATGAATAAATACAAAAATTTTATGTTTTAAAATTCAATAAACTAATGTTTTTCAAGAATAAAACTCACACACTAATATTTGTTGCTTATGAACATTTTTCTAGTCTTCTAAATACAAAAGCTAAACACATATCATGAATTTATAACTAAAAATAACCATACACGATCACAAAAAAATATCACATTATCGATGGAATCATACAGAAAGTCACAAAGATGTAGTAATTCATTTTATCCAGGTATAATGAACAAAAAAAATAAGGCTGCAACTGCATATTATCATGTTGTACCATCTTCTCTTACATACCATTCAAATTCATATGCAAATTTTTATACTTAAGATATTGGAATTGAATGTACTTTAATCTAGCCCAAGGGGTATAAAAAATAAAATAAAATAAATGATCAAATAGTATAGCCATAAAGATATTAAAGAGGCACAATTCAGTTGTTGTTTTAGTCACATGAATGAATTTACTATTGTTGAATTATTATTATTTTTTATTGGAGTTGTCTCAAATCAAAGTCAAGACATTTGAGCAAGAAATTTCTAAGTTTGGTTAATGATGGCTATAGTTATAACTACAACAATATGAATCACCTTTTCTCCTTAATCCTTAAAGGATTTATCTGGTATTCCTCTTCAATCCTTGCTGATTCAGCTTTTCTTTTCTCTAAAAAAACACAAAGCGTCCATCAAAATAAATCAATACAGTTCAAAAGCGGATGGTAATCATAAGATTAATGAAATAAATAGTAACCCAAATCATGCTCAAGCTTGAAAGAACTATTTGCCATACCCAATTTTGCAAATCAAATAAAAGTTTAAATATACCAATTTTGATTTAGTCCTTATTAATTGTTATACAAATCAATTCTTAATATACAATTAGCTAACCTAAAATTAGAACATGAGGATCAAATTTGAATTGGCATTAGAACATAATTACAATACATAACGCTTTATAAATTACAATAAGTGCAAGTAATTGGAAATTAGAACATACAATGGTAAAAAGTCGAAAATGAAGTTGTACCTTTTCAACAACTACTTATAGCTGTGTTGTACCCTAGTTTTTTTAGCCTGGAGTTTTTTCTTTCATGTCGATTGGAGTCTTTAGGGATAGATTCGCTATCGATTGGCTACGAGATGGAGTCGTCGTCGCCTCGCCATTCCGATGCGATCGCCAGTCGCCTGCTCCGTGCTTTGCTGTTGAGCCTCGATCGACGACCGCGTTTCATTGTTGCTTTTGCTGCTTTGGCAAAGGGCCGGCCGTGGTCGGAGCAGCGCCTGATGTCGACAGCAGCGCCTGAAGTCCAGCGCGAGAGCAACGGCGAAATCGAATCGCCTGGAATCGCAAGTCGATTTGTTTTTTTAGAGCGGCTGAATAAAAGCGTTGAGAAGGAATTAGGGTACGGAGGACTAAAGGATGCTCATTTACTTTATTGCCCCAACAACATTTAGCTAATTTCAATTTAACCAGATTTTCCAATACAAATATGTGTTAACAATAAACAAACTGTAAATGTGTATTTTTGGTGACACATTTTTAGCTTAGCAACGGATATTGTTGTGATTAATCTACAACACAAATAAGTGTTGGCAATTGAGAAGGTTAAGTGTTACGAAATGGTTGTTATGGTGTAGTGTTAAGAGTTGAAAATAAAATGACAATCATCTATTTATTATATGAAGTTAACCTACAAGTTGGGTTTTACTTGCAAACGCGCAAATAAGTAAATAACCTATAAGCAAATGATAAACATATTGATTTTCTTTAATTGCTTTTACTAAGGATTTGCGAGCATTAAAGGCTTGGGACTTGAAGTGTTAAATCATATAATTGGTTTATGATATTTATGGAAGCAAATTAAGAGCATTTAATGCATTATTTAATGTTTGAATGAAAAGTAAATTTGATTGACAAATATGTCATTATAAATAATGAAATCAACTAATGAGAGACTTTATGTTTATTGATTCATGGAGTTGGATTTATTATGAAAAGAACATAAATTTAATGATTTTAAATATAAAGATTATGAGTATTTATAATTTCAATGTCGCTACATGCCTATTTTGGAAAATAATTATTATGAATTTTAATGTTAAAGTTATTCGGTTGTTTGTGTATAAACTTTTGTAGTGGACAAGATATGTTAAGTATGTCAAGATTTTATACTAAGTCAATTATGAGAATCGAGAAATTATGAATATTTAATTCATATATTGGTTATGGAAATTTTTATCCAAAGAAGAAAGAATGTTATCAACTCAAAGGCATGAGTGTATTCCAGAATTTGATTTCTATTTTAATATTAAACATCCATGTTTGTTGCGCATACATGTATTTGATAATACAATTGAAATATGTTCCAAAAGAATTTAAAATATTCGCTTTGTGGACATGAATGAATTTATTGAAAGAGAAGAAATGATGAAATGAGTTATGCATTACAATATAGCGGAGGTACAATCTACACAAAACTTATATAGTAGCAAGCTATGGATTAGTTTGTCTTTAAAATAAATAAATAAAATGATGGATAATGAAAGTAAGGAGAGGTATATTTATGAAGAATATTTATAGATCAAAAGGAATAATTTTTGTTTAAGTATCATAAAATATTTCAAAATGAGATATTTATACCGGTAAACAATCATATTCTTATGATTTCTAGATATATAGAAAATAGATATTTTGGTCCTTATACGAGGCTAAGGAAACATTCTTGCTAGCGAAGCTTGTATTTTTACTGTTAAATGGTCAAACACTTGGTTTCTCATAAAAGACTAGATAGAACTCTGTATGAATCATGGAAGAGTTTCATCCTAAGCTTGAAATTTCTAAAACTATGGTGGTGTAGGGGAAAATTGCGCAGTTGACCTTCTTATTTTTTCTTTAAAAACAGGAAGAAGAAGACCAACCAACAATTTACTTAAAAACATTGAATGTGTATTCTTTGATTATAATGTAAAGTGTTTCATACGGATTCATTTCTTTATATCGAATACATACAACTTTTTGATACAAACTTGAATGTTGTAACAACACGATTTTATTTTAATATTATTTTAATGATTAGGTTGGGTATTTGGGAAAATGAGTTAAATAAAATGGTGATATAGCCAATTTGTCATAAGAATAATTGGAAAGAGGCCCGTACTTTCACCGTTAGGGTTTGGAATGGTAGGGTTCAGTTGGGTCTTATGGTTTGATTATATTTTTAAAATATTGAAATGAAACTTATTATTATTATATGTAATTAAATAGTGTTGGGAAAAATAAAAATTTACAAGTTAGTCATTTTTTTAAATTGATAAAGATGAGTTAAAGGTGTAAGCAATGTCAATGTAAGAAAAGTGTATTTATTAAATATGTGTATCTTTGGAATGAAAAACAAAAATTTAAAAGTAAGTTTTATTTATCATAAAAAGTATAAAATCATTTTATTTTAACGAGAAATAATATTTTAAAGTAATTTTAAAGGTTGAAGAGTTTATTTTGTTTACAAAAAAATCTATTATCAAAATGTAATTTTGTCAAGTAAGACAATAGAATTGAGAAATTTTAATAATTATTATATTTTCGAGTAAGAAATTGATTTAATCATTTATAATAATATTATTTAAGTAAAACTTTATTTTGGAAATTTAAGTTTATAATATATATATATATATATATATCTGATAAAGTTTATTTATTATAATAAGTATAAAATCATTTTATTTTAATGAGAAATAACATTTTAAAGTAATTTAAAGGTTATACATTTTATTTTTTTTACAAAAAATAAAATTGTCGTTAAAATGTAATTTTGTCAAATAAGAAAACATAATTAAGCAATTTTGTTAAATAATAATTCTATATTTGAGTAAGAAATTGATTTAGTCATTTATAATAAGAATATTTGCGTAAAATTTGTTAAGGACCTCTAGCTCAAGTGGTTACGGTGTGACGCTTTAGATAGAGGTTCTAAAGTTCACAGATTCGAGCCCTTTAGACATCAAAAAGAGTGCTCTGCTTGAATAAAGCATCACTTGTGTTATCAAAAAAAAGTAATATTTTAATTCGAAAATTTTAAAATTATGATGACAGTAAAATTTGACAAAATAATAAATATTTAAAGCAAACAACGCTATTTTACATTATATGTATATTACTTTAATAAATAAATTTATTTTAATAATAAAATGTTTCATAAATATTTTATTTATTTACTTAGTAAAGAATGGAAAAAATATTTAGTGAAATATAATATATAATTCATGTTGTATTTTATAACTTGATTTAAATCAGAAATCAATGAAGCCTAACAGCCCGAACCCACTAACCATTATAACCATATGACATAACTGTCCTCCTTATTCTTGTTCATCTAGAAAAAAGTGGAAGAAAGAAAACATACAAGAAAGAAAAAAGTGGAAGAAAGAGGGAAGAGGCTAGGGCAAAAAAAAACTGAAAAATATTAGGAAAAATTCCCAAAAAAATTAAGTAAGCTTCCCTACCCTATTCTCTTTCATTCATGATCGTTTGTGCATGTTATTTAAGTGTTTTTGCATGAGTTTCATTTTAGGCTAGCAAAGAGAATTGGGGTTTTTGGGTGCAAAAGGCAAAGCTAGATGAAAATAGGCTTTGTAGTGCAAAAAGGTGAATTTTTTTCTAATGTTTTGGACATGCATTAATCCAACTTAATATATTTGATGAATGAAATGATGAAATAAGTGAATAAAATGGGTTAGTTGATTTCGGCGTTGGTTTGTGGTTTGAAATGGATAATTTAACTATTTGTATTGACTGCTTTTGTTGAAATGTCTGAATTGCAAAGGAGGCTATAGCTAATTTTCGACGTGTTAGAAAGTGCATTTCATTGCCTTAGAATGTGGGATACTATATGAAAAGTGTAGGCATGGAGGGAGTCGCCATGGCTTGCTGGGGCTCCTGAAAGATCAAGGCCGCCACACTAGTAGCAGCTATGAGCTGCTACATGGTAGCAGCTCGCTACTACTTTTGTAGCAGTGTGAGGAGTTACTAGCTACTTAGTAGTAGCTCCAAGCCGCTACTTAATAGTAGCATGTTCACCCGCATGCTCAGGTGGACTAATCAATTATTTCATATGTCCACCTGCGCATGCACGTGGACACATGCCATGCAAGTAGGCTGGCCCACTTGCGACACTAAGTGGGTCAAGCAGCCCACCTATATAAAAAACAAAAGAAAAAAAACGAAGTAAAAAAATGAGAAAGTGAAATTTTTTTATTAGATTCAATCTTATAATATAATTTTAACTAAAGTTCCATTGGAAAACGTACATATGTTTCTTTCTTTCAAAATTTTAATTTTTTAGAAGTATGAAAATCTTGTAATACATACATACATGCATACATATATACATAAACATATATCTTTGTTTAAAATTTTATTTAAAAAAAAGGATAACTTTGTAATAATTATTGTATTAAAATTTAAAGGTGAAGTTTTTTATTAAGAATACGTGGGATGTTTTAACTTTAAATTTAATACAAAAGTACTCAAATGTTTGTTTTTTTATATAAACTTGAGTGTATGATTGTTTGTTGGATGCTTTGGTTTGTATAATTGTGTATGAATGCATGTATGATATGTGATAGTTTGTTTTGTTATTTTATCACTTTGCTTTTAAACCTTTTTATAACGAATAAATGGATAAAGTCCTTAATTACATGTGGGATGGAAATGGTAATCAGGGGGTTTAGCGTAAATAAGGAGCACATGAGTAAAATTAAACATGGTGACTATTATGTTAGATACCAGATGTGCTTGTTATCCATCCTAGCTAATCGACATCAGGGTAGCACATCGAGTCAAGACAATTTGGCCTCATTGTCACCAGTCGAACAGTCTGCTGCATGGGCACAACAATGAGGTTCATTCTAAATTTTATAAGGATGATGGAAGCAAGGATTTCTAGCAAGGTGAGGATTATTTGTGCAATAAATGGACTGTGTAAGGACACTCATAATTCTGAGTAGAGGTAGTGAACACATCATGTGAGGAACTCGGCTTCTACTAATATGTTAATGTGTAACCTTGGATGAACGTAACAACTAAATTGATCAATGATCAAAATTAACTAAGAGCCTTAATAAATGTGTAATTAATAATAAAGGAATTGATGCAAAACTCAATTGATTAGAGTAGCGACTGTGTCACTGCAAAATAAGAGACATTACACGGGTGCTAAAATATTGTGTGATGACAATGACCTTTTGGGTATTTAATGTGTTACATGACATCTACCCTTGTATTTACACTTGTTGTTTATTATTTTATGTTTGATATTATTACATTCACAGCTAGATGTAGCCGAACATGGGTTTTATATGTTTTAACAATAATTCTCGGGTTAGCCTGAGAATTATTACAGGTTGCAATTCATGTTGATCATTTTGGGATCTTTTTGGAGGACGTGCTAGAGTCAACCATTATGTATGTGCTCGTTTTTTCCAGACATGACCGTTGGTTGTATAATCTATGTATATGTAATATGTATTTATGTATATGTCACTTATTGTAGTAGCGTTGTATGCAGACATGGGATAATATATTTTGTAATGTACTTACTACTGTGACTGTTGCTATATATTATATATTTTATCAACTCTATTATTCGTGTGATGATATTTTTATTTATGTTATCAATTCTATATTGTTCTGTTCTGGGAAGCTCCTCGTAACATTGTTTTGTACCGAGATGAGATAGTGCATGTGATTATTTTTACTATATTTAGCATGTATCCATGTTGGTCCAAAAGAATGTGTAGGACAGATCGCCTATTATAGTCCCATTCTCCATATTATCAGATAGTGTTACTTTAGTAATACTCTTTGGTAGTATGAGTATAAGGGCGGGGTGTTACAGTTTTGTATCAAAGCCCAAGTTTAGAACAATGTAGAATTAGAAGCATAAATTTGGCCTTAGTGTTATGACTTAGGATGTTTGTTACTCATTTATGGTGCGACTCTCATATGTGATGTGAGATAGGCTTGTCAACGGATGCTTTCGGATGCGGATAGTGTCATATCCACATCTGCATTCGAAATCATTTTTTGATATCGGATATCCACATCTGCGGATACAAATAGATATCAAATAATTATCATATCCGCTAACGACTATAAATCAAGAATTATAACCAGAAAATTTTAGTTTAACATAAATATTTTTCAATCCCATTGATTATAAAAGTGTTAAAAATTAACAAATATGATTATAATAAATAGTTCCGCACAGTTAAAAAGCATTAAGTGCATATAATATAGACTACTAACTTAATAAAATAATAAACAAATATCTTTCACTGCACTAAAATACACATATTTTGAACTATAATCTTGACAAAAACTGAACGGATAATTTTCGAATGCGGATGCCCTCGCATCCGCATCCGCATCTGTTTTTCCGGATATAAGATATTTATCCACTTTTCGGATGCGGATGGATTTCGGATTTTTCAGGTATCCATTGACAGCCCTAATGTGAGAGTTAGTGAATGGTCAAGGGATCAGTCATCCGGGTATAATATACATGTATGCATGTGTGCGCACGTGCGTGCGTGCGTGTGTGAATATTTGTGTATTTGTTAGTTTATATATATATCCTACTTCTTATCTCTTTCTAATGAAGTGGGTCCTTATGTATGACACAGTGAGTGGCTGGGCCCAAAAGGACAAAAGCTAGTGCTGCAATCAGAGCTAATAACGGTGAATCTAGTGGCATTGGTAGTTTAGGTGTGATGATGAATACGGAGCTGTGGACTGAGGTGATAAGGAATGTGCAAGGTATGAGTGCACAGAGTCCCGGCCCCACTCTGATTTTGCTAGGAAGAGTGGTAGTTTCTTAAGCTTGGGTGGAAGACCATTCCACGAAAATGAGAGTGTCGTGGAAGTGCATGCTTTGCTAATGACATGTGAGAGGAAATTTGAGGATATGTCACTTACAAACCAGTAGAAGAGAAAGCTTGCAACCAGGAAATTAAAGCCAATGCACTTGATTGGTTTGATGCGATGACATCAGAGATACCAGAGGAGGATATTTCATAGCCTCACTTTAAGGAGATTTTTGAAGCTAGGTTCTTTCAGAAGTAGAAAAGTCTGCTCTTTTTAGAAAGTTCATTGAACTAAAGCAAGGCACGATGATGTTCGGGAGTATGTTGATCAATTCAATGCCTTGTCGAAGTATAGTCCTACTTGGGTGAATACCCCTCGGAAGAATAATGACAAGTTCATTCAGGGTCTGAGAAAGGATCTCAGAGATAATATTTTGATACAGATTCAATGTTCGTTTGAGGAGATAGTTAACTTGGCTTTGCAGTATGAGAATGTGTATAAGGAGGACAAGGAAGAAGTAGTGCAGTAGGTTGTTTCACCAAATCTAAGGCAGAAGTGTAAGTTTTCCTTCCAAAAGAAGAACCTGATGTTCAAGAAGAAGCAAAGCAAGCCAATGTTAGGACATCAGCCAAAGCGCAATAAATCTAAAACTGTATGCTTTGCTTGTGGAGTGAAGGGACAATTTTCTAATGAGTGTCGCAACACAAATATGGGGCAGGTGAAGAAATGCTTCAATTGCGATGGAGTAGTCATATCAAGCATGATTGCCTAAAGCCACTAAAGGTGCAACTAGCGAAGATGTATGCCATTGAAGCACCTGGATCTTTCGAGCAATCTAAGGACAAGGGAAAGAAGGCCACAATGATGGAAAGTGTGATTGTAGTAAATGACAATCCTATACAAGTTCTTTTTGATATAAGCACGTCTCATTCGTTTGTACAAGAGAACTTGCGGAAAAACTTAAACTAGAGATTACTTATCTAGTTACATCTCTTATATTTGCTAATCCTATTAGTGGTTATGCTACTTTGGGTTTGAAGTGTTATAATGTAACCGTTGATTTATGTGTTTATAATTTCTTACATGACTTGCATGTGACTGAATATTTGGGGTTTGGTCTAATATCTGGGATGGATTGGCTCGAGTGTTATCAAGCTCGCCTTTATTTTGTTGATAGAGCTATCATCTTGAAGCATCCCTATCACCGAGAGCGCATCCATATAGCACTTGATGCATCTCAAGCCGACTCGGGTGGTTCTCTTTTTTGCTTAGGAATCTCTAGATGATGAAATTGCTAAGATTCCAGTTGTAAGAGATTTCCCAGGTGTCTTTTAGCCAATAACGGGTTTTCTATCATGAAAAGCAGTAGAGTCTAGGATTTATCTGATTCCTATTGTTCAACCAATTAGCAGGCATCTAAACCATATGTGCCCTAAAGAAATGGAAGAGTTGAGATCCTAGATCGAAGAGTTGAGAGTAAGAACTTCATTCGATTAAGTAACTCTCCACGGAGTGCGTCAGTTGTAATTGTAAAGAACAATGATGGTTCTCTATGGTTGTGTATTGATTACCGGAAGTTGAGTGAGCCTACAGTTAAGAATCGACACCCATTATCAAGGATTGACGATCTCTTTGACCAGCTAAGCTGTGTGAAAATCTTCTTGCAACTAGACCCAGCTACTGGTTTCCATCATTTACGAGTAGCAAAAGATAACATTCCATTAACTGCTTTCATAACTCACTATGGATCATATGAATGGCTTGTCATGCCCTTCGGTTTAACAAATGCCCCTACTTACTTTTTCGATCTAATGAATCGGGTCTTCCAAAGCTATCTGGATAAAAAATTTATGGTCTTCATAGATGATATCCTTATGTATTACAGGACTGAAGAGGATCATGCTTCACACTTGAGAATCATCCTGGAAACCTTAAGATCTCACCAACTCAAGGAAAAATTCACTAAATGTCACTTCTGGAAGAGAGAAGTGAAGTTCTTGGGACATATTGTGTCTAAAAGAGGCATTTCAGTCGATCCATCGAAGATTAAAGCTATTAATCAATGGAAGAGGCCTGAATCCGTGATAGTGATATGACGTTTCTTGAGGTTGGCTGGATATTATAGAAGATTTATCAAAGACTTCTCAAAGATCATCGCTCCACCTACTCATTTCACAAAAAAAGGAGTGAAGTATGTTTAGTAAGACAAATGTAAAGAGGCGTTTATCAAGTTGAAAGAGTTATTGCCAAATGTAGATGTTCTTATTGTTCCACGGGGCAACAATGACCTGGTGGTGTACACGGACGCTTGTGGGTTCGGTCTTAGAGCCATATTGATGCAACGAGATTAATTTGTAGCATACGCATCAAGGCAGTTAAGACCTCCTGAGATAAAATATGCAACACACGTCTTAGGTAGCTGCAGTCGTTTTCACTTTGAAGACGTGGTAGCACTATCTTCTAGGCGAACGATTTGTGCTTCATACAGATCATAAGTCCTTAAAATATCTCTTTTCCCAAAGAGACTTGATTATGCATCAACCGAGTTGGTTGGAATATCTATCTGCGTACGATTTTGAGATTCGGTACACGCTCGGTAAAGGCAACAAGGTAGCTGATGCTTAAAGTCGAAAACATCAAGCAGTGGTGTCAATGATGGTGGAAGAATTGAATGATTTGTAGTTGTTATCTTCTTGTTATATTCAGTTTGGAAGGTTGGAAAGTATTCCTGGCATGATTTTAGCAAATCTAGAAGCCACAACAAGCTTACTTGATAAGGTATGGCGAGTCGGAGTGAAGATCCAGTGTTGATTGATCGAATTCGCCAATGCAGGATGGTTAAAAAAGTGAAGATTTGGAGAAGTTTGAGTTGGATTCTAAGGGATGTTTAAGATAGAAAGGAAGACTATGCATTCCCAACATAGCCAATCTTCGAAGGGAAGTTCTCGATGAATGCCACAAATCTAAGTTTACGATTCATCCAAGAGGAACGAAGATGTACAAAGATATGAAGTGTATGTTCTTCTAGGAAAGCATGAAACGAGATATTGGAGAATATGTTCGGAGTTGTATGACATGCCAGCTTATTAAGAGAGAACACGAGAAGCCTAGTGGTTTTCTCCAGCCTCTTGAAATTTCGCTATGGAAGTGGGATCGGGTACATGTGAACTTACATTATATATATATATATATATATATATATATAATAGTTCACTTGTATGAGTAATGGTTGTAATATGAAGATGTAGTAACAATCTTATGTCATGTTTTGTGCTTGACTTGGATTTTGATGGATTTCATAGATGAACTTCCATGATCGAGGCGGGGCAATGCATATAGAAAGGAGAGGCCTAAGTATACTGGTACAATAAGAGAATTTAGGTGATAGTTAATAGACTCACCAAGAGTGCCCACTTTATTCCAGTACATTCAAATAGAATGTCCAAAAGTTTGGATTGGTTGTTTGTGAAGCATATTATTAGACTACATTGCATGCCTAGTAACATAGTATGCGATCATGATCCACTCTTTGCTAGTCACATCTGGCAAAGTTTGCAGAATCCTTTGGGAACCAAGCTCAATCATAGTACATGCTACCACCGTCAGACAGACGGTCACACAGAGTGGATTAATAGGGTGTTGGAGGATCTTTTAAGAGCTTGTATTTTGGATTTTGGAGGAAGTTGGGAGGATCATCTTCATTTGGTCGAGTTTACCTACAATAATTTCCAAGACAACGTCGACATGGCTCCTTTCAAGGCACTATACAGAAGGTTGTGTCGCTCTCTTGCATGTTGGTTAGAGATTGGAGACAAGTTGGTGTTGGCTCCTTATATGGTTCAAGAGATAACTAAGAAGGTGAAGCTGATTAGAGATCAAATAAAGATTTCTCAGTCCAGACAGAATTATGTGGATAAACGTCGAAAGGACCAAGAATTCTTAGTTGGAGACAGGGTGTTCATGAAGGTATCACCATTGAAGGGAGTTATGAGATTTGGCAAAGCAGGCAAGCTCTCTCCTTGATATTTTGGTCCTTACCCAATTTTGGAGCATATTGGAAAACATGCCATGCAAGTTGAATTGCCCGAGAAGTTATTTGGGATACATAATGTTTTCTACGTATCTCACCTAAGGAAATACATGAAAGACCTTAAAGCTATCCTAGAGCCTAAGCAGCCCGAGGACCTCGAGATTGAACCTGACGTAACCTTCATTAAGAAGCCTATGCGTATGGTCGGTTCCGAGATGAAACAACTCAAAAACAAAGCTGTGAAGCTAGTGAAGGTGTAGTGGTCCGAGAATGGAAAGGATTGTACGTGGGAGATTGAAGATAAGATCCGTCAAGACCATCCATAGTTGTTTAACTGATGTCATGGGACGTATGTATTTCTATTGAGTTGTTGTAAGCCATATACCATGATCTGTATTTTGTGTTTTTATGTTTTATGTTATATGTGTGTATACATACATATACATAAATATATACATATATATATATATATACATAGGTGTATGGATTGTTGGTTACGTAATGTTTGGATGTTGTTTGTGCCTATTTGATAAGTGTTTACTTGGTGAGTATGTGTCTTTTTATATATATTTATATATTATATATTTGAAGTTGTTATATATATATAGAAATTGTGAGGACGTTGTAAGGATGGGAGAATTGTAATAACCATATTTTCCTTTAATATTATTTTAATTATTAGGTTGGATATTTGGGAAAATGAGTTAAATAAAACGGTGATATAGCCGATTTGTTATAAGGACAATTGGAAAGAAGCCTTTACTTTCACCATTGGAGTTTGGAAAGGTGGGGTTCAGTTGGGCATTGTGGCTTGATTATATTTTGTGAGATGTTGAAATGAAACTTCCTATTATTGTTACATGTAATTAAATAGCGTTGGGAGAAATAAAATTTTACGAGTTAAAAAGCATTATTTTAAATTGATAAAGATGAGTTGAAGGTGTAAGCAATGTCAATGTAAGAAAAGTATATTTATTAAATAAGTGTACCTTCGGAATGAATTTTTTTAAAATAAAGTTTATTTATTATATTAAGTAAAAAATCATTTTATTTTAATGGGAGATAATATATTTAAGTGATTTTAAAGGTTGTAGAGTTTATTTTGTTTACAAAAATAAAATTGTTGTCAATTAAGACAACAAAATTAAGCAATTTTGTTAATACTAGCTCTATTTTTGAGTAAGAAATTGATTTAATCATTTATAGTAATAAAATTTAAGACAAATTTTATTTTGGAAATTTTAAATTTATGATGAAAGTAAAATTTGACAAAATAATGAATATTTAAAACAAACATCGCTATTTTACATTATATGTATATTACTTTAATAAATAAAAGATTTTATATAATGTTTCATAACTATTGTATTTATTTACTTTGTAAAGTATGAAAAAAAATTATTAGTGAAATATAATAGTTTATGTATATAATCCATGTTGTATTTTATAACTTGATTTAAATCAAAAACCACCAATGAAGCCCAAAAGCCCACGACCACTAACCATTATAACCACATTTCATAACTCTCCTTCTTATTCTCGTTTATCCTAAAAAAGGGTATAAGAAAGAAAAGAGAGGAAGGAAAGAGGGAAGAGGTCAGGGCAAGGAAAATAAATTGAAAAAAATTAAAAAATATTCCCAAAAAAATTAAGTAAGCTTCCCTACCCTATTCTCTTTTATTCTTGATTATTTTTGCATGTTATTTAAGTCTTTTTGCATATGTTTCATGCCAACAAAGAGATTTGAGGTTTTTGGGTGCAAAAGGCAAAGCTAGGTGAAAATATGCTTTGTAATGCAAAAAGGTGATTATTTTCTTAATTGGACATACATTAGTCCAACTTAGCATATTTGATTAATGAAATGATGAAATTGATAAATAAAATGGGTTCGTTAATTTTGTGACTGATATGGTGTTGAATTGTGGTTTGAAATCGATGATTTGATTATTTGCATTGATTGTCTTTGCTAAAATGACCGTATTGCAAAGGAGGTTATGGTGAATTTTCATCGCGTTGGAAAGTGCATTTCATTGCCTTAGAATGTGGGATAATATAGGAATACCGTTGGCATGGGAGGAGCCGCCGCGACTTGTTGCGGCTCCTGAAAGATCAAAGGTCGCTATACTTGTAGTAGCCGTGAGCTGCTACATGGTAGCAGCTAGAAGCTGTTATATGGTAGCAGCTTGTTGCTTCTTTTGTAGTAGCATGAGGGCTACTTAGTAGCAGCTCTAAGAAACTACTTATATGCAGCATGTCCACCTGCGCATGTTGGACACATGCTATGCAAATGGCTGCTGGCCCACTTGCAATACTAAGGCCAAGCAACCCACTAATATAAAAAAATAAAGTAAAAAATGAGGTTAAAAAATGAGAAAATGAAAAAAAATAAAAAGAAAATTATTTTATGGATTTAGTCTTATAATAAAATTTTGACAAAAGTTCCATTGGAAAAAAATAAATACGTTTCTTTGTTTCAAAATTTAAATTTTTAAAAGAATGAAAACCTTGTAACAACAATGGGTGGTTATTACACACACACACATACATACATCTTTGTTTAAAATTTTAATTTAAAAAAAATTATAACTCTGTAATGATAATTGTATTAAAATTTAAACATGAAGCTTTCTATTAAGAATATGTGGGATGTTTTAACTTTAAATTTAATACAAAAGTATCGAGATGTTTCTGCTTTTTTAATATAAACTTGAATGTATAATTGTTTGTTGGATTCTTTGGTGTGTATGATTATGTATGAATGGATGTATGATATGTGCTAATTTTTTTGTGTTATTTTATCACTTTGCTTTTAAATCTTTTTATAATGAATAAATGAATAAAGTCCTTAATTACATTTGGATGGAAACGGTAATAAAGGGGTTTACCATAAATAAGGATTACGCGAGTAAAATTAAATATCGTGACTATTACATTAGATACCAGATGTGCTAGTTATCTATCCAAGTTGACCGACAATGGGGTAGCGCCCCGAATCCTGACAATTTGGCCCCATAGACCGTTTGTTGCACGGGCACAACAACGAGGTTCAGGCAAAAATTTATGAGAACGATAGAAGCGAGGATCGCTAGCGAAGTGAGGATTATTTGTACTGCAAATGGACAATGTGAGGACACTTACATTTTTGAGTAGAGGTGGTGAATAGCTCAAGCAACGAATTCAACTTCTGGTAATAGGTTAATGTGTAACATAGGATGAAAGTAACAACTAAATTAATCGGTAATTAAAACTAACAGAGAGTCTTAATAAATATGTAACTAAAAATAAAGGCATAGGTGTGAAACTCAATTGATTAGAGCAGCGACTGTGTGTCACTGTGAACTTAGTGACATTACACAAGTGTTAAAATATTGTGTGCAGATGATGAATATTTAGGTATTTAATGTGTTGTGTGACATCTATTCTTGTATTTACACCTGTTGTTTATTGTTTTATATTTGATATTATCACACTCACAACAAGATGTAGCCTGACTTAGGTTTTATTATATTTAAATTCGGGTCATCCAGAGGATTATTACAGTTTGCAATTCACGTTGATCCTTTTGGGATCATTTTAGAGGACAAGCTGGAGGAAGCCGTTATATACGTACTCTTTTTGTCTGGACATGATGTTTTTGTTTTACCGTTGGTTGTATAAGCTACATATATGTACTTGTGTATATGTCACTTATTGTAGTAGTGTTGTATGTAGATATGGGATGATCTATTTTATAATGTACCCACTACTGTGACTATTGCTATATATATTATATTTTATCCACTTTCATTATTTGTGTGATAATATTTTTATTTATTCTATCAATTATATATTGTTATGTTTTGGGAAACCCCTCGCAACATTGTTTTGTACCAAGATAAAATACACGCCTGTGATTATTTTTACTGTATTTAGCATATATTCACGTTGGTCCCGAAGAATGTGTATGACAGAGCACCTATTATAGTCCCATTCTTCATACTATCAAACAATATTACTTTAGTAATACTCTTTAGTAGTATGGGTATAGGGGAAGAGCGCTACAAATGCGATAAAAGAGATCAAAATTTTCAAATCGAGATGAATGACTTATAAGAGATA
This sequence comes from Allium fistulosum, assembly GCA_030737815.1. Lineage (NCBI taxonomy): Eukaryota > Viridiplantae > Streptophyta > Magnoliopsida > Asparagales > Amaryllidaceae > Allium > Allium fistulosum. Next base: position 829,301,121 of record CM060903.1, on the reverse strand, counting down.
GATGTGACATTAGCCACAAATATGAGACAATGTCAAAATGGTTTTCCCATATATCATTTTAACCATACTAGAAAAGAAAAACTTGAAATGGATTGCATACTTTTGTATAAAGCATGTGTTAAATTTGGACGATTTAAATCTATTCCAAATATATAAGGGAGAAGATATTAATTGATTCCCGTAATCAATCAAATATAAGAAAGAATTTTGAAAGATAATCAATTAGTATCAGAAGAGATATTAATTGATTTGAGGAATCAATCAAATAAGGATATATGTTGAAACAAACAAAAATATGCTAAATTTGTGTTGAAATCAAATCAAGCAAATCCGAAAACATTTCATCCTTATCTACAAGCCAGTCTTCATCCTTGCACCTATAAATATGAAGATATTTACTTATCTTTTCATCAAACAAACCAACACGAGTGTTCTCCACCAAAATATCCTCAATAAGATCCCTATTTCTGTAATATTTAGAGTGAGTGAAATTTATTGAGTGATTCATACTCTTCCCATGTTGTACTTTCTCTTCAAGTAAAGAAATAATAAAGGATTGTTGGGTCTCCGTGGACATAAGATACTTATATCCGAACCACGTTAAATCTTCTGTGTCTCTTTCTCCTTTTCTTTCCATTGTTTGTTCTTGTGTGATTTCATAGTTGACTTTAAGTTGCATTGGTATTCAAATAGGCAATACTAGATCCTGATCAAGTACGCTTGCGCTCATTCGAAATTTTCACAACAATTTGGTATTAGAGCTAGTGTTATTGTTCTGTTTGGGTATTGATGGATACTTCTTGAAAGTCTATTGGTAGATCTGGTGTCAATTATGCTGTTACACGTTTTTATGGAAAGGGAGACTTTGGAACTTGGAAGATGAAGATGGAGGCAGTGTTGAAGAAGGAGAAGACTTTTAAGATTGTTTCTGCACCTGAGAAATTAAAAGATATTGAGGCAGCTATTTTGGAAGAGATGGAAGATGAAGCTCTTACAATAATTCAGTTGAGTCTTTCAGATGAAGTTCTTAGAAAATTATCTCAAAAGAAGACGACGAAGGAATTATGTGATGCGTTATCTAATGCATAACAAGACAAGCCTCTCACCAATCGGATTATTCTTCAGCAACAACTTTATTCATTTAAGATGAAGCCTGGAGCCAATCTTATGGAGCATGTAGATGCTTTGACCACTTTGATTATGAACCTGAAGATAGTGGATGTTGATATTACTAATGAGGCTCAAGCAATGATCCTTTTGTGTTCCTTGCATAAGGATTATACTGCTTTTGTTAATTCCATGATATATGGTCATGGTAAGATTAGTCTATCAGATGTAAAGGCTAGTCTTCATAATGAAATGCTGAGAGGTAGATTGATCAGCACTAGTTTGGACAGTGATACATAGGGATTGTATGTTTAGAGAGGTAGAAGCCAAAGCAAGTCAAAGAATGGTGGAGGTTGAAGTAATTCAAGGTCTCGGTCTAGAGGGCCTAGGTGATTGACCTTCCATTATCGTAAGAAACCGAAGCACTTTATAGCTCAATGTATACCAAGCTCAAAGGAAGAAGAAAAGACCTAAAGCAAGCTTCAACATTTACTGTAGAGAAATTAGATATAGTGAGTGATACCGACGTGTTTACAACTTCTGGCTCTTCTAGGAAGAGCAACATATGCTTATTGATTCTGGCGCATCTTATCATATGACACCTGATAGTAACTGCTTCTCTACATACCATGAGATTAATGGAGGAGAGGTTCTGATGGACAATGATGCTTCTTGCCATATGGTTGGTGTTTGTAGTGTGAAGATCATGATATTTGATGGTGTTATTAGTACTATTACCGATGTTAGACATGTACCTGATTTGAGAAGGAGCTTGATTTCTATTGGGGCATTGAGTAGGCTTGGATTTAAGATTGTAATTGAGGGAGAGAAGATGAAAATATCGAAGGGTTCCATGATTGTTATGAAATGTGTGAGGGTAGGAAAACTTTATTTATTGAAGGGCGCTACTATAGTTGGTGAATCGGCTTCTGCTACTTCCGCTGATCCAGATTTTTCCAAATTGTGGCACTTGTGGATGGGACATATTGATGATTATAGTTCGGATGAGTTGAGAAAGCGAGCTTTGATTGATGGTGTTCATTGTTCAAAGCTTGGCTTTTGTGAAGAGTGTGTTCTGGGAAAGCAAACAAAGATTCCTTTTGGCACCGGTGAGCATAAAGCAAAAGTTGTCTTGGAGTATGTTCATACAGATGTTTTGGATCCCTCCCCTTGCTCATCCTTAGGTGGAGCCTAGTACTTCATTTCATTTATAGATGATTTCTCACGTAAAGTATGGGCATACTTCTTACAGCCTAAGAGTGAAACCTTTGCCAGGTTTCGAAAGTGGAAATCTATGGTTGAAAAGCAGTCAGGAAAGAAGTTGAAAGTTCACCGTTTAGATAACGATGATGAATTTGTATCATAGGAATCCATCGATTTTTATGAGTCCGAAGGCTTTAAGAGGCATTACACCACACATGGCGACCGTCAGTCTAATGGAGTTGCTGAAAGAATGAATCAGACATTATTGGAGAGAACTCATTGCCTTAGATTGACTACTAAGTTGAAGAAGGGATTTTGGGTAGAAACTTTATCTATGGCGGCTTTTCTCATCAATTGCACACCTTATACTGCCATAGATATGAAGATCCTTGTAGAAGTATGGAAAAAGCTCCTGTTAGCTATTCATTTCTCAAAGTGTTTGGATGTCCGGCTATGTACATGAGAGCAGAGGAAAGGTGGAATCTAGAGCTCGCAGTTATATCTTTCTATGTTATAGAAGAGGAGTGAAGGGATATAGGTTGTGGTATCCAATTAGCAAAAAGATCATTATCAGTAGGCACGTTACTTTTGATGAGAAGGCTATGTTGAAGGTGGAGCCTTCCTCATCCGATGACAATATGAGGACAAATTCAGAATACCAAATACAAATCAAGTCATCTTCAGATTATTTCTATAGAGATACAGATGGTGTTTCCGATGGCACCATGATTGATGGGGATAGTATAGGTGTTGGTAGAGAGGATCGGACTCAAAGTGGAGCTCATTCAGAAACTATGCTTGTTAGATGGAGAAGGAAGCCTAAGTAGATTGAAGATTTTGTTGGATTGAGCATCAAAGACATTGACTTTGATGACATGATAACATATGCATTGAATGTTGTCCATGATGAGCCCGAAGATTATAGAGACGCTATTTCATCAGTTGACAATCCAGTTGGTTAGTTGTTGTGGCAGAGGAGATTGAATCTTCGCAGAAATATCATACTTGGAATTTGGTGTCCCTTCCCACCGACAGGAGAGCTATTGGATGTAAATGAACTTATAGAGTGAAGGACGACATCGATGGTGATCTTAAAGACAGAGCAAAGTTAGTTGCAAAGGGGTATATTAAGAAAAAAAAGGGTAGAGTATCATGATATCTTTGCTCCAGTTGTCAAGCATACATCCATTCGTATTCTGTTGGCATTAGTTGCTCATTATGATATGGAACTTAAGCAACTAGATGTCAAAATTGCATTCTTGCATAGTGATCTAGATTAGGAGATTTATTTAAAGCAGCCGGAGGGGTTCATTGATAATAGCAGGCCAAATTATGATTGTAAATTAAACAAATCTCTATATGGACTGAAGCAGTCACCTAGACTATGGTATGAGAGATTTGATAAGTTTATGCTTTCATGGGGATATTCTAGAAGCTTCAGAGACCAGTGTGTTTATTTTGGGAGGTGTGATGGAGATATGATATATCTTTTGTTATATGTTGATGATTTAGTAATTGCATCTCGTAGTACGGCCTGAATTACGGAGTTGAAAGCGGAGCTCAGTAAGGAGTTTGATATGAAGGATATGGGAAAAGCACAAAGAATTTCGGGAATGGATATATTCGGAGATAGGAAGTAGAGAGAGTTGAAACTCACTCATCCACGGTACATCGAGAAGGTCCTCGCTTGATTTGGTATGGAGAATGCTAAACCGGTTGGCACTCCATTATGCTCTTATTTCAAGATGTCGAAAGACTTATCTCCTACATCGGATGAAGACAAGAGTTATATGGATGATATATCTTATTCTAGTGTTATTGGTAGTCTCATATATACTATAGGGTGCATGAGACCGGATTTAGCTCATGCAGCGGGTGTTGTGAGTCGATATATGTCTAACCCAAACAAAGAGCATTGGCAAGCAATGAAGTGGGTGTTGAGATATCTTCATGACACTTCTTCAGTTGGCTTGTTATATGGTGGATAGGTGGCAAAATCTCTCTTAGAAGTTACTGTGATTCAGATTATACTGGGGATAGAGAGCACAAAAGTCGGTGTCGGGCTATATTTTTACACTTGGCATAGGCTCGATTTCGTGGCGATCAAAGTTGCAGTCTATAGTAGCTTTGTCGACTACCAAGGCCGAGTTGATATCGATTATGGAAGCGACTAAGAAGGTATTTTATTTACTGTAGCTATTGGATGGTCTTCCTATAGTGTAGCGAATAGTAGAGCTATATCCAGCCAGTCGAGTGTGGTTCATCTTGTAGACAATCAAGGTTATATTCCTTGAATGAAGCACATTGATGTCAGAGGATTCTTTCTTATGCTTGACGAAGAACGAAGCAAGATCAAGTTGGTGAAAGTGAGTACTATGAATAATCCTTCAGATATGATGACAAAGTCACTTCCTAAGGACAAGTTTGAACATTGCTCAAATTTGATCAGTTTGATTTCAACTGCTTGAGCGCCATGGGGCGCTGACCCAACAACCAATTTTATTGATTGATGAATATATTTAAATCGAGGTGGAGTATTTAATTTGGATGATTTAAATCCATTCCAAATGTATAAGGGAGAAGATATTAATTGATTTCCATAATTAATCAAATATAGGAAACAAATTAGAAAGGTAATCAATTAGTATCAGAAGAGATATTAATTGATTTGAGGAACCAATCAAATAGGGATATATGTGGAAACAAACATAAATATGCTAAATTTATGTTGAAATCAAATCAAGCAAATCCGGAAACATTTCATCCTTATCTCCAAGGTAGTCTTCATCCTTGCACCTATAAATATGAAGACATTTGCTCATCTTTTCATCAAACAAAACAACAAGAGTGCTCTCCACCAAAACATCTTCAATAAGATCCCTATTTCTGTAATTTTTAGGGTGAGTGAAATTTATTGAGTGATTCATACTCTTTTCATGTTGAGCTCTCTCTCAAAGTGAAGAAATAATAAAGGGTTGTTAGGTCTCCATGGACGTAGGATACTTGTATCTGAACCACATTAAATCTTCTGTATCTCTTTCTCTTTTTTTCCATTGTTTGTTCTTGTGTGATTTAATAGTTGATTTTAAGTTACATTGGTATTTAAATAGCAAATACTATATCCTGATCAAAAATGCTTCTGCTCATTCAAAATTTTCACAGCAGCATGTGCAGTCTCTTTGTGATCCAAATATACACCTTAAGAAGAAAAAAGGACCTAATAAATATATTAATATTGAAGGAAGTAGTGTGTTTCTCTTGAATTATTAAAAATATCATTAATTATGATGTGACAAGATACACTCATAACATAATGATGAACATTGAAATTTCTATAAGAATGTATGATAGAAAGAGAATACAAATCTATTTCAGATCTAAAACAATTAAAATTTTGGTGAAATGAGTGATCTCATCAAAATGAATTGGATCAAAGAGAACTTGATGGATCCCCCTTTTGAATTATTCTCAAAGGAAATTGGTCCTTGAATCTTCAATAGGAATAGGCCTCGAGCCTAGTTTAGGAAAAATGTGATGAATACCCATTAGTGGTCAAACAAATCAACATGATTACTCTTTTTCTTCCTATTTTTGTACTTATGAGTTTGATTGCTTTTATATAATCCATAACCAATTTTTCTGATGATGCTTTAAAAATTCATTTGATGGATTTTACTATTTGATACGATTTTAAGCTTACTTACTTTTATATAATCCATAACTAATTTTTGGTGGCGCTTTTGAGATGCACTTGATGGATTCTTTTATTTGATATGAGTTTGAGCTTCTTCATTTTTATATAACCCATAACAAATTTTGATGGTGATTTTGGGACAACTTGATGGATTCTACTCTTTCATATGAGTTTTGGCATCTTTACTTTTATATAATCCATCACTACTTTTTGGTGGTGCTTTTGAAATGCACTTCTACAGGTTGATATAAGTTTGAGCTTCTTTGCATTAATAGTGCAAAACCAGTTTATGCTTTTGAGATGCACTTGATGTATTCTTCTATTTAATATGAGTATAAGCTTTTTTATTTTTATATAAACTATAACGATTTTTTAGAGGTGCTTTTAAGATGCACTTGGTGGATTCTATTATTTATTATGAGTTTAAGCTTCTTTGTTTTTGTATATTCTATAGCCAGTTTTTGGTGGTGCTTTTGAGAAGCACCTGATGGATATACTTATTTATCTTAGTTTAAGCCTATTTTCTCTTTTCAAATCCATAACCAGCATTGGTGGCGCTTTAAGACGCACTTAATAGATTTCATTAATTTATTTGAGCCAATGTCTTACTACTCATATATAATTCATAGTCAACATTAGGTGCTTTTGTGAGGCACTCGATGAATTATGTATATTTATTTTTTGAGGTTGAGCCTTTTGCTCTTAATGATTCTATGACCATAAATGGTGGTGTTAAAGTGAAACATTTGATGGACTCACCTATTTGGGTGTGAAGGTGGGCCTCTTTTTATGAGAGACTTGAGCTCTCTAGAACACTCATAAGTTTCCAAGTGAGGCACATGACCATTAAAAGCGCATGTTTATCATAGAGTTTGTAGAAACTGAAAGTGTTGTACATTTTGTGAGATCCCAACCAAAATCTTTGTAATTCGAGAGAAATTCACTACTTAGACTAAGTTGATTAACACAAATCATTGCAATTCAAGAAGAAATTCACTACTCAGATTAAGTTTGAACTCACTTCTTTATGTAACAGTTCAATCGAAAGACATTGGTACTTACGTATGAAACTTTCTTCTTGCCCTGGTTATTTTTATCCATCTTCTGTGAATTTTTTAATTAATGGAGGATTGTTGGATAATTACAACAAAAATCAAAGTATTTTTGTACTTTGACCTTTTCCATTCTTTATTAATGAGAAATTGTTTCTATTTATGGAATGCTTATTTATTGTGATTGATGGGCTCAAAAGAGAAAAACAACTTCCACGTTTATTTTTATTCTCTCTCATCTCTCTCTTCTTGAAAAAAAGAATAGAAAAAGTACAGTAAAAAAATATTATTTTCTTTATCTACTCTCTCTACAGTTTTATCTGAAATAAAATATATCTTTCAAATATACTTAAAAATCCTGAGCAGCGACTTCTATAAATCTCCAAATCTTTCAACCTGGAGTGCACAAGTTTGAAGGGTCATCGTGTTAACCTTGGGGAGTGGACGACAATTATCGGCATCATCCATGACATAACTACCATCACCTTCTATTTATTATTTCTACTCATCAATTTCCAACAAATAACCCCCATAATTTTCCTGAGCATCACCCACCAATTTCCATCATTTGTTAAATCATATTTAATTTAAATTAATATATGGTTTGAAGGACAAATTTTATTTACGAGCCTGAGAAGAAAACCTATTTCAACTTTAGGCTTCATTACGAACTTACTACAAAATAAGCCTGGTTTTTTGACAATTTTTGTGCAATTTTAGAATGCACAAGCACTAATTTATAGATTTTACTTATGCACTTTTAAATTGTGCAAGTATAAATTATTTTTTAAATTTTTTGTGCTGAACAAATACGAATGGCACAAATATAAAATACCGATATAGTAAAAAAGATGCCAATTTTTGTAGTACGTTTCGAATGATGCCTAAAATTGAGGTAAGTTTTTCTCTCGGTCTACATATAAAATTTTCCTGGTTTATAATTAACTTCTTACGGGTTAATTAGTGAGTTCTTTGATAACAACTACCACATTACACTTTCCTTCGTGATATGTATCAATGAACCGAACAATTTCAAGAGGCTTGACTCTTTCTTGAATGGATGAGTGAGATCCATTAAATTGAAATATTTTGGACTTTGTATAAAAAGTAAAGATATTATTGATGATCTGACAAAAGGAACCTAATGTTAGAGCATCCCCAAAAGGGGTCGGTCACTTTGTGACTGACCCACAACTGGGGGTTAGTGAGCCTAAAACTGGGCCTAACGCTGACTGCTAGGGTCACTTTGGCAACCTTGGCAGGTAGTGATTTATCTGACATTAATAATGTCGGGTAGATAACCGACATTAATAATGCCGGGTAAATCAAGGCAATCGTATAAATATATCACTGTTGTCAATTTATCCGGTATTATTAATGTCGGATAAGCCAACATCAATATATTTTTGACCGTTGTCTTCTTTCTATAAATCAATTCAAAGTTTTTCTTCCAATTACAAACTTTTATCCTCATTTCTTCTTCATTCTCTCTTAAATCACACAAACTTGTCTCAGATTTAGTCGCAAAAATGTCTAACAATCAAAGAGGAAAAAATCCGATGTCTTTCTCATTTATTTCAAGAATATAATCAAAATTTTGATGTTAACGACAATTTGTCGCCTAATCGACAGATCAATCAGAATTATCAACAAAATTCTTAGTACGCGTCCCAATTCCATTCTCAACAACAATCGTAGCATACGAGTCAAGGCTTCAACGATCAGTTTAGCAACCACTACTCAAATATTAGTCCACAGTATCATTCACAAAATTTTAGAGGCGGCTTGCGAGGTAATTTCACACAAAATAACAACTCTAGCAGAAATTTAACTTCTCATTTTGAAGCAGTTAACGGCGGTTTTAATCGAAATCAAAATGAGTATGAAGACTTTGTAGAAGTCAAAATGAGTATGAGCTCAAACAATCGTGTTGCCTCAGGTTGTGCGCCATCTCCATCGCGATTTCACCGCATTCCATTTTTTTTGAATCGATCGGCAGCGTTTTTCTTTTTTTTTTTAGATTGAGATGTCATTCGTTTTTTTAATTTCATTGGAGGCTGCGATTTGAATTAAAGAAAAGGGGATGAGTTAGATAGATATGCGATTGGAAAATGTGGGTTTGAATAGTATCAGTTGATTAATATATATATATATATTATTTAAATTATAAAATATCTCGCTCATAACCACCCGAAATTCCGAACTCCAAATGAAACGTGCCTGTTACCCCGCCTTTTGGTCATAGTCGGGATATCAACAAACTGGCTAAAAAGGATGGATATAAGGATTGGAGATCGATTGGAAAAAAGGCTATGATCGATACCGTCAAAATTGGACCGAGCTCTAATCAAGGCGGGATCGATTGGGAATGATAAAAAGGCTAAGAAAGGCTACGTTTCGAATTTCAGGTTAAACGGAGTTCGTATGCTCGAGTTATAGATGGATCAAGGTTTAAGAAAATTCAGTTCGTATCGATACCTTCGTATCGATTGAGATGGACTCGGCTATTTGCACTGAATCGATGGTTTCGTATCGATCCATATGGATATGAATGGGGGAAATGCACTTGGCACCTCACTTTGGACTGATGGATTTCGTATCGATGCAGCACGCATCGATTGAATGGATATGGCAAGGCATACGTCGTATCGGTCAAAGCTTGAATCAATACGAAGGGACATAACTTTGGATGGGTACCAACAAATCAGGAGCCATTCTCGTATCGATTGAGTTCGTATCGATCGGTACGAAGGAAATGTTCAAGAAAGCATGGACCACGGAGTGATGGATACGAAGACTGTGATCGATACGAATAGATGTATTTAGGATCGATACGAACGCAATAGACTTGGATCGATGGATGCGAACAAAGGCACAGTTGATGGATACGAAAGCATGTGCTCTCGGGATGTTCAGGAGATCGATACGAATAGGGCAACGACATGGATACGAAGGAGGGTTGGTCGATGGATACGAACAGCGCATGCCGATGGATATGAATGGGATACAAACAAGTGGATGACTCGGTCGAACGACACGAAAGGTGGATCTTTCCTGGATCTTCGAGACACGTCATTGATGCGAACTATATCGATATGAAGAGAGGAGAATGTGGAGCTTTAGATCGATACGAACGCGACGGCCGACTTGTGAACACAAACTTGCATCGATCATAACTCACAATCTACAAATCCAAATGCTATGAAATTTTGAGAGGAGCTTCCTGATGTACTCGAGAACCTCTATGATCGATCTCAGCTCGATTGAACCACTTTTGGATCGATATGAATTGAACACGCATCGATCCAAAATCGCTACAGATCGATGTGACGGGCCCACCTGCGCAGGAGAAAAGGTATTCCAGGTTTTGAGGCGGATATTTTCGAATCTACACCTATAAATAGGAGTGCTATGGCAACTAAAATGGGGATCTTCTCCTTCTTTGACGTTGAAGCTCTGTCATTTTTGTGATTGATACTAAAGGCTTGTAATTGTAACTACAGTACATAGGAAATAAAAAGGATTGATTCAAAGTGGACGTAGGCCGGATTGCCGAACCTCTATAAACCTTGTGTTCTTTCCTGCTTTCTTCCATTTTAACTTTACTGTTTCTTCATCTTTATTCTCTACTTTATCTGGATCTGAGATCTGTGTTGGAATATTGTGAATCTGTGTATATACACTGGTGCTTTCACTACTTCTGGGGTTTGTGACCAATTTTGGCACAAACACTGTGGTGCTTTCACTGAGAAGCTAGCACTCAAGGATTCTAAAGCTTGGATTTTGGATTTGGAAAGGTATGACAAGGCAATCGACAAGAAGACAAAGGACTGAAAGGAGTCGGCACAAAGGGAGTCAGGAGGCTTCCTCATGAACGAATCAGGCCTCGATCTTCATCACCGGAGACGAGATGGAAACAATGCTGAAGAGATAAGAGGAGATGATGTAGAGCCTACTTCGACAAGTTGGACAAGTTGGAGTGCAGAATCAAGGGAACGCAACTGCAGGAGATGTTGGAGATAGGGATCGGGAGCGTGGAGCAACCAGAATTCAGAATAGAGCAGCACCAGAACTAGGGGCACTCACCCGGAGCATGTTGATCCAATCCTGGGCAGAGTTCCAGGTGGAGCTGTGCAACACGGTGTTGATAGAGGAATGCATGCTCGTCCAGGAGAGTAGAATCAAGGAATTCCTCGTGAACTCGGGGGGCAGATTGGAGGCAATGGACAAGGACTGCAGCTTGGCGACAACGACAGGTTAGCAGACATGATCAGACGGGATATGAGAGGAGGATTGGTGAATAGAGACTTGGAGGATGTGAATAGGAGTCCCTTTGCTCCTATGATCAGGCAAGTTAAGAACCCACCAGATTGTAGACTACCAACGCTGGAGATGTATGATGGGAGAACGAATCCTACTGTTCACTTGACTAGGTATATGAGGCATATGGAGGTACTGGGGCATCGGAGGAAGTCATGGCTCGGTGCTTCCCTTTGTATTTGACAGATGTAGCAGCACTATGGTTCAGACAACTGGAAATCGGTTCAATTGGCACTTGGACGGAGTTGATTGAGAAGTTTATAAGGCAATTTCGGGTCCACATCGTGAGACCCAAGAATGTATTGACTTTGACATTGATGAAGCAGTGGAAGAGAGAATCACTTAGGGATTTCTTAACCAGATTCAATGCAGCAGTGGCTTCGGTGGATCGACCAGATCCATCGATGGTCTTGATGGCAGCAGTCTCAGGAGTTGCAGATGATTCCGATTTTAAGATATCATTAGAACGGGATCCACCGATGGATCTCAGGGAGTTTTACCACGAAGCAGAAAGGTTTCTATGGCAGGAAGATGTGAAGGCTGAAAGAGAGGGGAGAGAGGCTGAAGTTTATGCGGTAAGAGGTGGAGGTTCATCCAGGGAGGATCTAAGCAAGGACGATAAAGGTAAAAGAAAAGTGGATGACAATCGTAACACATCGAAAAGACAACAGAGGGAATCGAAGTTCTCTTCTTACACTGATTTAACTGAAACTCTGGAGAGGATTTACTTGGATACTCGAGGGTGTCTCCAGTATCGAAGACCGGCAAAAAGGGAACCCTTTGAGTATGAGCAAGCATCGGGGAAGCATTGCCTATTCCATGAGTTGGACGGGCACAACACAAACGACTGTAGGCATTTGAAGGATATCATTGAGGAGAATGTAAGGAATGGTCATCTACAGCAGTATGTAAGGAATCGAGTTGTGGCAATGGAGCAGGATCGGCCACTGCCCACCTCAAGCGAAGATGGCACTGGATCTAGGCAACGTCATCAGCTTGTTATCAACTGAATGGATTTATGGCTTTGAATAAGTAATAAACCCCAATGTAATGCGGCTAAGTCACTTACACATGTACGGGATCGAGGACGGTCCCTAGGCATGCTCTGAGATGATGATAAACCGTGATGCTCGGGTTTGTGAAATCTTGTTTTCTTTCTATTTACTGTGGACTTCGGTTTCTTTCTTGGTACTGTGGCTATTTGTTTTCTTGGTCGTACGAACTTTCATTTTGTTAATTGGATTATGTGATAATTGGATTTGGATTAGTGTAATAAATAATACCGATTACGCGATTATGGTCCCGACTGGAGAGACGGGGCAATAATCGCAAGTTATGAACCCCTTCGTCGGAGAGCGATGGAATGGACTCGAACACAATATAAAAGTCCTTGACCGGAGAGTCAAGGCCGGAGAATATAAACATCATTGATCGGAGAGTCAAGGCCGAAGAATATAAAAATCATTGATCGGAGAGTCAAGGCCGAAGAATATAAAAGCCCTCGACCGGAGAGTCGAGGCCGGAGAATATAAAAGCCCTCGTTCGGAGAGTCGAGGCCGGAGAATATCAAGTCCTCAACCGAAGAGTCGAGGCCGGAGAAACATATTCACAGGTTAAGCCCTTGACCGGAGAGTCGAGGCCGGGATTGGATATGGACCTGGAGTGGTCCCGGATTTAGATAAGGATCCAGAGCGGTCTCGGATTCGGATATCAGCCCGGAGAGGTCATGGATTTGGTCATTGGACTTTGGACATGGATGGATCAGAACTCAGCTAACAGGTCCGGATGGATATGGAATTGACTAAGGACTTAGTTACCGGATTTGGAATCGGATATCGACTCGGAGCAGTCGCGGAGTTGAGTAAGGATAAGACTATGGCATTGGGATGGGATGACTTGGTAATGGATTGGATTATGGATCAGATGGTATGGCTATGGATGGAATGTGGACTTTGGATGTTGGATTTAGAGCTATTCAAAACACGCCTTCTTACCACAAGGCATGTTTTGGAGGGAAAATAATGTTACCCCGCCTTTTGGTCAAAGTCGGGATATCAACAAACTAGCTAAAAAGGATGGATACCAGGATTGGAGATCGATTGGAAAAAAGGCTATGATCGATACCGTCAAAATTGGACCGAGATCTAATCAAGGCGGGATCGATTGGGAATGATAAACAAGGCTAAGAAAGGCTACATTTTGAATTTCAGGTTAAACGAAGTTCATATGCTCGAGTTATGGATGGATCAAGGTTCAAGAAAATTTAGTTCGTATCGATTGAGATGGACTCGGCTATTTGCACTGAATCGATGGTTTCGTATCGATCCATATGGATATGAATGAGGGAAATGCACTTGGCACCTCACTTTGGACCTATGGATTTCGTATCGATGTAGCACGCATCGATTGAATGGGTACGGCAAGGCATACTTCGTATCGGTGAAAGCTTGAATCGATACGAAGGGACATAACTTTGGATGGGTACGAACAAATCAGGAGCCATTCTCGTATCGATTGAGTTCGTATCGATCGGTATGAAAGAAATGTTCAAGAAAGCATGGACCACAAAGTGATGGATACGAAGACTGTGATCGATACGAATAGATTTATTTAGGATCGATACGAAGGCAATGGACTTGGATCGATGGATGTGAACAAAGGAACAGTTGATGGATACGAAAGCATGTGCTTTCCGGATGTTCAGGGGATCAATACGAATAGGTCAACAGCATGGATACGAAGGAGGGTTGGTCGATGGATACGAACAGCGCATGCCAATGGATACAAATGGCATACAAATAAGTGGATGACTCGGTCGAACGACACGAAAGGTGAATCTTTACTGGATCTTCGAGACACGTCATCGATGCGAACTATATCGATACGAAGAGAGGAGAATATGGAGCTTTAGATCGATATGAACACGACGGTCGACTTGTGAACACAAACTTGCATCGATCATAAATCACAATCTACAAGTCCAAATGCTATGAAATTTTGAGAGGAGCTTCCTGATGCACTCGAGAACTTCTATGATCGATCTCAGCTCGATTGGACCACTTTTGGATCGATACGAATTGAAAATGCATCGATCCAAAATCGCTACAGATCGATGTGACGGGCCCACCTGCGTAGGAGAAAAGGTATTCCAGGTTTTGAGGCGGATATTTTAGGATCTACACCTATAAATAGGAGTGCTTTGGAAACTAAAAGGGGGATCCTCTCTTTCTCTGACGCTGAAGCTCTGCCACTTTTGTGATTGATACTAAAGGCTTGTAATTGTAACTACAATACAAAGGAAATAAAAAGGATTGATTCAAAGTGGACGTAGGTCGGATTGCCAAACCACTATAAACCTTGTGTTCTTTCCTTCTTTCTTCCAATTTAACTTTACTGTTTCTTCATATTTATTCTCTACTTTATCTGGATTTGAGATCTATGTTCGAATATTGTGAATCTGTGTATATACAATGGTGCTTTCACTACTTCTGGGGTTTGTGACCAATTTTGGCGCAAACAGTGCCGCAAGGCGTTCATAATCTTTTACCCACATTCCGAATGCAATGGAACTAGTTTCAAGGCCTAATTCGATCGTATGCGGAAGATAGCTTTTCAAAGTCAATTATTTTAATTAAATTATGAAATTAAATTTCTATGCGTTTCAAGCTCGCATATCCAAACGACAAGTCCAAACACCACGAAACTTGAAATCCTATAATAATTCATCATTACGGATTCGAAGAAACTAGTTTCGTCGAAATCCGAGTCAGTTGCCAAAATGGCTATTTTTACCCGTTAATATATGAAATTTCCAAATTCTAATTATTCACATCTAAATCGAATTTTGAAAGTAAATGATCTTCATTCATATTTATATAAAATTCGAATCAATTTCCAATGCCATTTTCATTCACATTAAATCCAGAATTCCATTATTTTAATAATTGCAGCATAAATTTAAACAATTTAATTACCCGATACATCAATACTAATAATTCATTAGTTTTTTTAACCATTTTTATTCAATAATTATATCAAATCCTATAATTTAAAACAATTAAAAATACAGGTCGTTACAACTTCCTTCCTTCAGAAATGACACTTCCAAAATTTCGCTTTAAGTTGATGCCCCTCGACGTCTGAAGCACCACTCTAAGATGAACTTCATGTTCTCTTTCATCTTTAGAGTATACCAAAATGTCATCTATGAATACCAATACGAACCTATCCAGGTGCTTTTGGAAAACTCGGTTCATCAAATCTACAAAGAATGCTGGCGCATTAGTTAGTCCCAACGGCATTACTAACCATTCGTACGATCCATATCTGGTTCTAAACGCCGTCAAAGGAATAATGTCCTCAACAACTCTAAGCTGATGGAATCCTGTTGCCAAATCCAACTGGGAAAATGCTTTGGCTCCACTCAACTGATCGAACAAATTGTCAATTCTAGGTAACAAATATCGATTTTTTATTGTCTTCTCATTCAACTTATGATAATCGATACATAACCTTAACGATCCGTCGGGTTTCCTTGCAAACACTGCGGCTACTCCCTAAGGCGAACTACTCCATCTGATAAAGTTCTTACTTTCCAAATCCACCAACTGCACATTTAGCTCCCTCATCTCGGTAGGTGTCATTTTGCTTGGCGGTCTACTTACTGGTTCTGCTCCTGGTACTAAATCTATCTGAAATTCAATAGCTCGTTTCGGCGGCAGTCCTACTACAAGTTCAAAGACATTTGCGAATTCTCTAACAATGGAAACTCGATTCAACTCATCTCTTGCCTCCACAACACCTAACAAAGCATTAACCTCAAAACTAATATTTTCTATGGAGTATATAGTCCGATCACTACAATCGAGGTGTCTAAGTGATATTTTCCTATCATGGAAAAATATCCTAGCATCGTATTTACTTAACCAATCCATACCCAAAATAATTTCGAACCCTACGAAATCAAACACATGCAAACTGCAAACAAATGTATGACCTAATAATTCAAACTCTATGTGGTCACACCTCATCCCAAAAGTTACGTAACCTCCTATTGGATTTGCAACCCTTAAGGAAGTAACTATGTATAAGGGTTCTAGGTTAAGATTATCTACCAAACAATGAGATATAAAAGAATGCCATGCACCCGTATCAAATAGAACTCTAACTTATACACTATGAATCAAAAGCGTACCTCCCAACACAGCTTTTCCTTTCTCCTCTACTGTTGGTCTCGAGGTAGCTGGTTCTAGTGCAAACACTTTGCCTTTTCCATCCTTAGTTGTCTCCTTGCACGGGTTCTTATAATATCCAATTTGATTGCAGTTGAAACATCTCACTCCTTTCCTGTCAGCGGCTTTCTTCCCTTTGCCTATCCGGCACTCATGAGCATAGTGTCCCTTCTTATCACACTTATAACAGATAACTTCTGCCTTTCCCTTCTTGACAGCTCCACTCTTCTGAGCTCCCTTGTTATGGAAAAACTTCCTCTTCTGGTTCTGCCCTCCTTGAGATCCTCATGCCTTGTTACCCTCAAGATAAGCAAGCATCTCTTCTTGCCTTAAAGCCATCTCAACAAGTACATCACACATATCACTAATATGTGATAATGTGGCCTTAGCGAGCTCAGGTTTCAACCCACGGATTAACTTCTCATTCCTTTTGATAACAGTATCAACCGTAGCGTATCTGTATCTTGAGAGCTCCTCAAATTTGGTTGCATATTCAAGCATATTCATATCTCCCTGCTCTAACTCAATAAACTTCCCGTGCAAAGTTTACTTTGCAATCTCCGACATAAATCTTTCTTCAAACCTCCTCCTGAACTCAGCCCAAGTCATAGTCTCCTCATTAACTCCAACCGTAACACTCTTCCACCAGTACAGTGTGTTAGCACCAGAATTGGTCAATCACACCCAGGAGTAGATTTGTATAGAGAGATTAATGAAGATAGTAAATTTAAACAGAGGAATATATGCAACAGAAAACAGAGAAATAAGAACACCAGAATTATAGTGGTTCGGCGTAACTACCTACGTCCACTGTTAATGTAATCTTTATTGCTTTTCTTGAAGACTTGAATACGGATTCAATCCGTAAACAAACTACTCGTATACACGTTTGAATTAAAAGAATGAGTACGAAAAATGGCAGAGTGTCCCCAAAGTTCTCGAAAAAAGGTCCTTTTTCACTGCACCCCTACCCCTCTATTTATAGACGAAGGTAAGCTAGACTTCCTTTCCGGGCCTAGGAGCAAATTACCTGGGCCCATATATGGGAACCTCGAGTCAACCGACCTAGGCATACCGAACGGGGTACATTGAACGGGAAATGCCGATCCAGGATGGCCGAACGGTGAAGTGAACTCTTTAAGGACTCGGAGTAAGCGGTGTAGTGACTCGAAGCAAGGAAATGCCAGCCGCGTCACCCTGTTGCAGGTTGAAGAGTTAACTAACCTCTATAAGATTTGCCGAACCAGGGCCTGCCGAACCATGCACACTGAAACACAACTAATGGTACTATTTTGGCTATGTTCATTTGACCAATCAGCATGTGACTTAGTTCTTCTGAAACCGGTCCATGACTAGCCGAACCATTAAGATCAAACCTCACCCATACCAAGCGACTGAGGCCGAACCCTTCTTGGCCGAGCCGCCTTGTCCTTCTTATCTCGACCGAGCGATGAGTGTGCCTTCCAAGCTGAACGATGAATTAACCTTCCAGGCCGAATGACGAGTTTACCTTCCAGGCCGAATGACTTGTTCTCTGGTCGAACGACATTTTAACAGAACTTCTCGAGACCGAACGAGACATGTCGAACCATTATGACCGAACGAGGCATTACTAACAATCTAAACCAAATGGCGTAATGTATCCCCTAGCCGAGCGATATTCATTGAATTCCTAGCAACACCTTCCTTTGGCTGGGCGGCACATGCTATCCTTCCTCAGCCGAACCATACATATTGGACAAATCTCCATATAGGCTGAACCATGAATATAGGCCGGACCATGTATATAGGTCGAACGATGGATCTATGTTGAACTTCTCAATTCGAGTCGATATTTTTACATTTTCCGACCACCCGCTGGTTCGAGCTTTATTTTGGTTCAATCGAATCCTCTATAACTAACATCTTGTAGCCGGGCCAAGCAACCGGGTAACATTTGTCCCCCAAAGTGTGTTGCATGAAGCAACATGACACACTTTGAATCAGTAATCAGTTTTCGCTTTCAAAATCCGAACGTATACCATTTCGTGAAAGTTGAAACATGGCGGACCTTCCTAGTGCCTTGCACGATTTGGATTTCTTATTTTGCTTTCTTCCTCCTCCTTTTCCTCTTCTCTTTTTTTATGACTGGGCAGGTTGGTATATAGAGGCCGAGCCATACAGTCGGTCTACTTAAACAGGAGCAAGTACGATTAGCACCCAGCTTTCGAAAGTACGATGACCTGTACTTCGGGAAATAGCCTGTTCACCTCCCGTTTCCCATTTATAAGGGTGTTTCCTTTCTTCTTCTCTCCACTTTTTTCTTTACTCATTTGAGACCTACTAACCTACTTTCCCCCAAACCTCAGCAACTACTCCAACCTTTCTTTCTCCTCCCGACTCCAGGACGTTTGCTCAGCAACTCCTTCTGTTAATAAACCTAAGAGAGTTTCAACCCCAAATCCGTGACTCCTACAATCCTCAATTCATTCCTATAGGTATGAATCTCTCACTCGACCCATTTTCCCAAATTAGGGGTTTTGCACGAAGCTCGAGTTCATGATTTTTCTTCAGATTATGATCAGTAGGAGTTGTTGTAGACGAGGGAGGACGAATTGGAGATAGGACATGCGTTCGACTAGGAGCTTGGTATGGCTTTAACAGATGTGAGTTGAGGAGAGAAAAAGAAAAGGAGATCGGTAGTCACTTGGATGTAGGTTCTTGTTAGGCCACCAAGCAAGGGAGAGAGGTTGTTAGGTTAGTGAAATAGAGCTAAATTGGTGATCGAAGTCGTCCGGTGACTAGGGAACGAGAGAGAAGAGAGTGTGAACGGTTCGGTATTTTGGGTGGAAGTCTGTTGTTTAGTAGATCTCTTTTGGGAGTAGTGCTAGGGAGGTAGAGGGAGAGGATGTCGTTCGGTCTAGAGAGAGGGAGTGAGTGTCGTCCAATCTAGAAAGAGGGAGTGAGTGTCGTTCGGTCTATAGAGAGGGAGTGAGTGCCGTTCGGTCTAGAAAGAGGGAGTGAGTGTCGTTCGGTCTATAGAGAGGGAGTGAGTGTCGTTCGGTCATTAAGGAGAAGTAACGAGCGTGTGGGTCAGGATTGGTAATCCGAAGTATCTTAACCCGATCACAAGGCACATTTGAGTGACTTATCTCCATAACTAACCTTAAGCAAATTGGATAAAGCATGACAAACAAGAAAGCATACAAGCCCAAGAACTTGACTTAAACTAACTCCCTTACAATATGAACGGTCTCAAATGCAAACTTAACTTAACAAACGCAAACGACAGTCTTCACATCCTGTGATGCCAATGTCCGACTCCAAAACCACTACTGTCAAACACAGAACAAACTGTAGGAGACAACCAGCGATGACAGTTTCTGAGGACAATAACTTACAATTCTATCAAAACACATTTGTGCCTCAAACTTTAATTTTTTTCTATGCTCGCACTTTAGTTGTAGCATTAGTGTGTGCACACACAACATGAGGGGATATATTATTATTTGTTATATCTGATATCGATTGTCTTTCAAGTATAGTTTAAATAGGATTTTATCCACATCCATTGCTTTTTAAAGATGTCCAGAAAGTCGAGCTCTACTACAGTTTCCGATAAGCCTAATCCAGGCTCTCAGCAGGAGGTAGTAGGTACTTCGGATCCACCGACGACCTCCACACAGGGTATTCCGGATCCATCCGCTGCAATTATTGGCCCGGCACCCGATGCTATAGATGGAGCAATTATCCTGGACAATCCAACTGATTCTCAAGCTTCAAGAATCAATGAAACCGCCCTTCGCTGGCTATGTTCAATCCACGGAATCCCTTTTGATGACATATTAATTCCATCGGGACAAGATCGTCCTCACCTGCCCCCAGTTGGATATACAGCTTGTAACAAATTCATGTGATGGGTCGAGAGTGTGCCACCGTTCAATTCATTTCTTCGTGAGGTGATGTAGTACATCGGGATCGCTCCAGCACAGCTTCACCGCAACAGTCATGCATTTCTCCATGGCACTTGCATTCTCTTTATGAGCATCTTATTTAGGCTCCCCACTCTTGAGGATATTCGCTACATTTATCGTTTTAAAAGACGATCTGGCAGCCCCTCTTTCATATTCCTTGAGCCACACTCTAAGTGTCAGATCCGAGGGGGCATGGAGTAAATTCTCCTAATATAAGCAGGAAGGGCTCTACGTGCGCTGCCCCCCTGGCTTTGCGAGAAGATGGTTGGAAAGGAGTAAGTCCCATTTCCGGACTCGTTACTTATCTAAAGCATGAAGTGCATTTTTTCTAAACTTCCTTCGGTCTTTTGCAGGCATCAGCCCATGTCCCGAAGGTACGAGGTATCCTGAGGCCGTCGAGGCCATTCGTGATACTCTCGTAGAGGACCAGGAGATCAAATTCGTTATTTCCAATGAGTCACTTCTAAACTTTGGGCTATTGGCGAAAGGTTGTCGAACTAGTCTTCCATCCAGTGCCACTACAACCAGAGCCACGACGGAGAAGGGTAAAGAACAGGCTGAGTCTTCGGTGCCCCCTACAAGCGGGGTCTCCGACATGCCCGAGGAAGGTGAGATTAGAGAGGCCGGGGTTCTGGGAGCGTCTGACGAGCATACAAGTCCTCTCTCAGAACCGGTGATCGACCCACCCGACATCAATAGACCGCCTCCTCCATCAAAGGGGAAAAAGAAACTAGCCTACAAACTAAGGAAGAAAACAGTGGGCGGAACCTCGAAGGTTACAATTACTCCGATGGAGAAAGAGCCATCTCCACAACACTTAGAGGGTTCATTAAAAGGCTTATCAGATCTCACCATCTCCGATGACTTGCTCAATTACGACTTCGACGATCCAGAAGCCCTAAAACTTCACTCGCCCACGAGAGGCGACGAAGGTGTTCAAGCCCATCACCAAGAAGAAAAAACTCCGATAAGTAAAGCTAAAGAAACCGGTCCGTTGGGGGGAAACACTAGGACACAACTAACACTCACACTCCACCCCTCACTTAAGTTTTAACCATCATGCGATTTCTCACTAACTCTTCTTCACTTGACTTCTGTGCAGGTAATATGAGAGACACACACGGCTTCGACCACCTTTGCGGGTCCTCTATGCTTCATTACTCCAGCCGAGACTCGAGGCCCGAAAAACACCGAGATAGAGACGACAACAGCGATAGAGACTATCGTCTCCGAGATTCATCGTCTCGAAGGAAAACTTACAGCCACTCTTCCTACCCCAACGATCCTCCTCCTCAACCAGAGCATAGCAGGGAGAAATCTGCTCAAAGGGGGTCTCAATCTGAAGCTCCTCGTGATCAATATTCTGGTTCATCAAGCACTAGGCAATCCCGCGAGCTTCACAAGGAATCTGTAGTTTCGACTAGACAAGCTTCCTCTGGCCATGCACATGATCCATCGAAAGCAGGAAAGCTAGCTAAGCTTAAAGCCACATTTCCAAAAATATGCTTTGATGGGATAAAGTTTCTTCCGGCGATCCATCCTATTCCAGGGCATGTTAAACAAAGTGTCATTGCTTGCAATAATGATGTCTACGTCAATCATGACGCATTCATTTATTTGGTGGAAAAAGTTTCAGAAGTTTCTGTGGAATGACAGCATGAAATCGATCGCTTGAAACTCGAAGCTATCCCCGACAAAGACATTATCAAAGCCCGGGATGAAGAGCTTTCCTCGTATAAATCTCAGCTTTAAGCCGCTAAAAAAATGCTAAAGACACAGCTGAAGCAGTTAATCGTCTGGAAGCCGCGCACAAAAAGGAAATTGATGAGGCGGTTCAACGCTGTGGCGCTTTAGCCTTAGAAAAGGATTCCATCCAAAAAGAAAATGATGTTCTCGCTCAGCGAGTTAAAGAATTGGAGGAGCTACTCCTCAAAGAAAAAGAAGAAAAAACTGCAGCTCAAGAGGAGTCACAATGATATTGTAACGAGATTGTCGCTCCACGACTTTTAAAAGCAAAGCTTGATGAGGAGCTCTCCAAAGCTAAAGCGCTGAAGGACGCAGTCTGTGAGGAAGGCAAAAGAATGGCGCTCTCAAATATCGACTCTCGCCTCGAGGCGGCTACTGAGGCTGGTAGGGAGGAAATTAAGTGCATGGTTGATCCACTCATAGCCGAGTATAATGCTCGAGTTCTCATGCATCGCGACCTAACTTTTCTTGGCGAGGGTTACCTCGAATCTTTGGACGAAGCATGGGACACTCTAATAAAAATTAAAAAGGTCGAATTGGGAACTGAAGAGGTGGATGAGGAGTCTCTTGTGAAGGAAATGCTTTGCGAGAATGAGCGCACTGACCTATCTGCGGTAAAGTCCCTTTACGGCAGGGACTCTTCCTCATCAAAAGTAAAAAAATGACACTACCGGTCCATCCGGAACCAAGTCCTCAGTTCCTCCTCCTATTCAGCCGAATTGTCACCCATCACTTGATCCCTTCGAGCAGCATATTGGCTACGATCTAGAGAAGCCTGGACTTGATATTCACGCTCTATCTCCTATTCTGGAAGGTGAAACTCCCCAAACAGTTGAGAGTCAACCAGAAACTAGTACATAATTTTTCTTCCTAGAGTCCAAAGGGCCATCATTTTTGGCGAATAATAAATGTATCCTAACATTTGTATCTTACGATTTCGTGTAGGCCATTCTGATCCCGAGCCAACTCCAAGGAGTGATGCCGCCGTGGAAAAGGAGGGGAAAATGGGAGAGCAATTCAGACTGGAGAGACTCTCGGACTCGACGCTCAAGTGATCGAGGCACTCGATGAAGACAAATCTGAAAATCTATCGCCCGTGGAGGAACATGATGAAGTTGAGACTACAGGCGCCTCTGAACACACTTCAAAATCGAGCATGGAGGAGAAAATTATAAAAGAGAAGAAGAAGACAGCTAAGATTAAGGTTGAGCCTCGGGTGGTGGAACTTGATGATCCATTGAACAGGCCCCTGAAGGTTATTCTCCCTGGTGGAACCTCGCCACTGGGAGTTCCTCTTCCTTCCCCAAGAACCACTTCCCTAGTATGCAAGGTGTCGAAGAAAAAACGCTTGGGGGAGGAGTCTTCAGAGAAACCGAGGAAGGAGAAGAAGTCAAAAAAAGTAGCTATCATGCCTCGCTCAACGCGAATAAGCCTGGATTATGTAATTATCTCTATTTATTTTCGTAGTCGTTGTAAATAGATTTATTGTTCCGAGTTTAGGAGAAGTTGTAGTGAAACTGAATCCTCGATTAGTAAATAAAATTTTGTTTTTTTATGATCTTTGCTACTTAGCTTTACCATCCATCTTGTACCTGAAATCCAAGGTTGTGTGGGTCACTTAAGCACTCGTTTGTTTCTGCATGACTCAGAGATTTC
This sequence comes from Allium fistulosum, assembly GCA_030737815.1. Classification (NCBI taxonomy): domain Eukaryota; kingdom Viridiplantae; phylum Streptophyta; class Magnoliopsida; order Asparagales; family Amaryllidaceae; genus Allium; species Allium fistulosum. Next base: position 829,277,159 of record CM060903.1, on the reverse strand, counting down.
TAAATTGCTTATATTTTAGCCTGTGCTCGGGAGGCTGAGAGATTTTTAAATCGTTTATACTCTAGTCCGCACTCTGGGGACTTAGAGTACTCTAGTCCGTACTCTGGGGACTTAGAGATTTTTAAATCATTTATACTCTAGTCCGCACTCTGGGGACTCAGAGTACTGTAGTCCGCACTCTGGGGACTCGGAGATTTTTAAGTCGTTTATACTCTAGTTCGCACTCTAGGGACTCAGAGTACTCTAGTCCGCACTTTGGGGACTTAGAGATTTTTAAGTCGTTTATACTCCAGTCCGCACTCTGGGGACTCGGAGTACTCTAGTCTGCACTTTGGGGACTTAGAGATTTTTAAGTTGTTTATACTCTAGTCCGCATTCTGGGGACTCAGAGTACTCTAGTCCGCACTCTGGGGACTTAGAGATTTTTAAGTCGTTTATACTCTAGTCCGCACTCTAGGGACTTAGCGATTTTTAAGTCATTTATACTCTAGTCCGCACTCTGGGGACTTAGAGATTTTTAAGTCGTTTATACTCTAGTTTGCACTCTGAGGACTCAGAGTACTCTAGTCCGCACTCTGGGGACTTAGAGATTTTTGAGTCGTTTATACTCTAGTACGCACTCTGGGGACTCAGAGTACTAAGTCCGCACTCTGGGGATTCAGAGTACTCTAGTCCGCACTCTGGGGACTTAGAGATTTTTAAGTCGTTTATACTCTAGTCCGCACTCTGGGGACTCAGAGTACTCTAGTCCGCACTCAAGGGACTTAGAGGTTTTTAAGTTTGGGTGCACGTTCATGCGCTGTTGGGTGAATTCTTACCCAGAAGACCTCGAGACCCAGAGACGTGATTCATTCGGCAGCTCTCCCTCGAGTCCATTCGGCATGACTCATTCGGCAGCTCTCCCTCGAGTCCATTCGGCATGACTCATTCGGCAACCCTCCCTCGAGTCCATTCGGCAATCCTCCCTCGAGTCCATTCGGCAATCCTCCCTCGAGTCCATTCGGTAGGCCTCCATCCGGCAACTGCCACCGGTCCAACCTCACCATTCCACACTTCACCGGACGAAGCCCAACCGGACCAACCCCATACTTCACCGAACCAAGAGAATGCCGAACCAGACTGCCAGGCCAGATCACTTCAGCCCAGGCCCACCAGCAGCTGTATACATCCAAGACCCCTGCCCCCAACCTCACTCTATAAATAGAGAGGCAGGGGTACAACAAGGGGGGACAAGTTTGAGAGCTCAAGCACGGAAGGAACTTTCAAACAACTTTCTTTTACTTGTACCAAAGCTTTGTACTTGTAATCACAACAAAAGAAGAGAAATAACATATAAAGTGGACGTAAGCACATTCTGGCTGAACCACTATAAATCTGCGTGTCTTTTTACAGTTTAGCCCCTGTTTTTCATATATTTGCATAAACCTCCAAAATCACTAAGAACAACATAAGATCTACTAAATCATACAACTTTGAGGTGTTTGTCCATTTTTTGTGCAAACATTTTTGGTGCTTTCACTGAGAAATTGAAGCTCGAAGCTTCAGCTTCATCCGCTTAACAAGTTTTCCTAACAGCATCATCCGCCACTTGGAAAACATGCCTCCCAAACAGAGGAAAGATGTTAACAAAGGAAAAAACATCGCATCCAGTAGCCTTCCTGATCCAGCTATCGCAAATCAAGTGAATCCTCCTCCTCCAGCAACGGTAACAAATGGAGGACAGGCTAACCCAACCACTCCTGCCACAGAACAGCCTGCAGCAATTACTAGGGCAGATTTGGATAGAGTTGTTGTTGAAGTAACTAACCGCTTCACGTCCCAGCAGGAAGCCTTGGTGGACCATCTCATGTCACGCTTGAGGGACGCTGAAGAATCCAACCGCAACACTGAATCATGGGGCGAGTCCCAGTCTGGAGGATCTCAGAGACAGCAAAGATCTTCCTTCTTCGAAGGAGCTAACGGCAGAAGTAGCCGTGGTAGGAGCCGAGACCGAGCCCAGCCCGAAGTTAGGCCTGAGGAAACGTTTGGTACTGAACCCAACGGGGAAGGTACCGGGCGAAGGTCAACCGCAGCTGAGCCTGTCATGCTGCCTAACCACAGAAACACCGGTGAACGGGGCCGAGCTAGAGTTCAGCCCGAAGTTGGACCCGAGGAAGTGCTAAGATCAGAACCCAACCGGGGAAGATCAAGGCAAGGGCCAACTGTAGCTGACCCAAGCATGCTTCCAGAAGGTCAAAGGCAGCCACTGGAAAATATGAGGAATGATAGACGATACCATCCCTACAGGTTGTCTGGACGGAATCAACCCCACAGAACAGAGCCAAACTCATTTCTGTCTGCTCCAAATTCTGATGAAAGGATGGCGCGCTTGTTCAGAGAGTGTGTCCAACGGGAGCAAAGAGATCGAGGGATAGGCGCTAGGGTAACCAGCCCTTTCGCCCGCAATATCGAAGTTGCTATCACCCCCCGAGAATGGAAGATGCCAACAATGGAACCTTACAAAGGAACCTCCGATCCCGTTGTACACTTACAGAGGTACACGCAGCACATGCTCATGAGTGGAGCAACAGAGGGGGTGCTGTGCAAATGCTTCCCGCTCTTCTTAGCAGACCTCGCTACCTCCTGGTTCTGTCATCTACCCCAAGGATCCATCAGCTCATGGGAAATGTTGAAAGAAAAATTCATCAGTCAGTTCCGCATTCACGTGGAGCAACCTAAGGACGCGTATTCCTTATCCAACGTCAAACAGAAACCTGGAGAAAAGCTGCAGCAATACCTAACCAGATTCAACGCCGCAGCAGCCGCGGTTCAGGATGCCGATGAGAAGCTTATCCTAATGGCCCTCTGCAGTGGGGTGCATCCGGACACTAAATTTGCTAGGAGATTGACAAAAGAAAAACCAGCTACCCTACCCGATTTCTTCCATGAAGCCGGGAAATACATGAGGCTTGAGGATGCTGCCATTGAGGGGCAGTCAGGACAGCAAAGTAAGACGACCCATGGCAACGCCCCTACTGTGGCAAGGGACGTTCGAAGAAATGATTCCAGAGACAATGATGGGGGCAAGAAAGTAGAGAAACGCCTATATCGGCCAGGACCAAGATTCGACTCTTACACCCCTTTGAATGAGACCGTCGAAAACATCTTCCTTGCCACCCAAAGCGAAGTTAGATACAAACGCCCACCATACAAGAAGGAATCAGATAGCGCACAGAAATCTGGAAAATTCTGCCGCTTCCACGAATCCCACGGACATGATACCAACGAATGCCATCATCTCCGAGATCTTATTGAGGAACACATCAGAAGAAAGAAACTGGAGCGCTATGTAAAAAGTCAAGACAGGACTCCAGCTCCTGCCAATGAAAACCCAAGGCTACCCTCACCAGGGACCGGCAGAGGCGACCGCAACGCTAGCAGCTCTAGTCAAGAGAAGATAGTGGTCCATACCATCTCAGGAGGTCCACACATCGCAGACAGAAGTTGGAAAGAGATGGAAAGATATGGGAAGTCGCTCAAAGACAATAGAAACTGTGTCAATACGGTTATAGAAGAGCGCCACCCAAAGCGGAAAGAAAGTGATGACATCACATTCAGTAAACGCGACCTAGAGGGAAGACAGTACCCTCACATGGATCCCATGGTTATCTCTGCCCGACTCGGTCCCGCCGAAGTTTACCGAATCCTGGTAGACACTGGAAGCTCTGTAAATATCCTGTTCAAACACGCATTCGACAAAATGAGGTTGTCAATGAAGGACGTATCTCCCTGCGATAAACCGCTACACGGTTTCACTGGAGATGCGAAAATGCCCATCGGGCAACTGGACCTCTTCGTTGAAATTGGAAGCCATCCCCGCTCCGTTGTAAGGAAACAGACGTTTGTGCTGATAGAAAATCATTCGGCCTACAACGCCTTCCTAGGAAGGCCAGCCCTGTCTGACTTCCAGATTGTCCTAGCCCCGTGGTGCCTGAAAATGAAATTTCCAACAGACAATGGAGTAGGGGAAGTGGAAGGAGACCAAGATATTGCACGAGACTGCTATGTAACCGAACTTCGCAACAACCACAGGAGAGATAAAGGGAAAGGTGTAGAGATTGCCCTCTGCACAAAAAGCCTTGAAGCATAGCAACTAAAGAGAGCCCCTCCTCTTCGATACACCAGCGACCCTTTCAATGAATTAGACCCTAGGGACAAAGAGGAGGAGGCCACCGCCGAGCCTGCAGAGGCTATGGAGTTTATATCTGTAGACAAGCACGACTCAAGTAGGCTACTGAAAATTGGGTCGCAGCTGAGAACTGAATTGAAGGAACAACTCGTTGATTTTCTCCGCCACAACTTAGATGTATTCGCTTGGTCACACGCTGACATGACCGGAATCTCCCCCCAACATAGCGTGCCACGTATTAAAAATTGATCCTACCAAGGCACCCGTAAAACAAAAAAAGAGAAGTATGGGGGCAGAGCGATCAGCAGCCCTCGATGAAGAAGTAAAGAATCTACTCGCCAATGACTTCATACGAGAAGCTATTTACCCAGAATGGATCGCCAACCCGGTACTAGTAAAGAAGGCTAATGGGAAGTGGCGGACCTGCATTGACTTCTCCAACCTAAATGACGCCTGCCCAAAGGATTGCTTCCCGCTTCCCAGAATCGACCAACTTGTAGATAGCACAGCCGGGCACGAACTCCTGTCTTTTATGGATGCATACTCAGGATATAACCAAATTCCTATGCATGCTCCCGACCAAGATCACACTAGTTTCATCACCGACCGGGGTTTGTACTGCTACAAAGTGATGCCCTTCGGACTTAAAAATGCAGGAGCCACCTACCAGCGCCTCGTCAACAAGATGTTCGCAGGGCTAATAGGACAAACAATGGAAGTATATGTAGACGACATGCTGGTAAAATCACGGAAAGCCAAAGATCACGTAAGCCACCTGGGCGAGATGTTCCAGGTACTTCGACAGTATGGAATGAAGTTGAATCCACTAAAGTGCTCCTTCGGAGTGTCATCAGGAAAATTCTTAGGATTCATCGTCCATGCCCGAGGGATAGAAGCAAACCCTGAACAAGTCCGAGCATTAAGGGACATCAAGATACCTTCCACCCGAAAGGAAATGCAAAGCCTAAATGGAAAAGTGGCTGCCCTAAGCCGATTCATCTCCAAAGCAACGGACAAGTGCGTCCCCTTTTTCGAAGCTCTAAAGAAAGATAAAGGAAAGTTCGAATGGACGGACGAATGCTTGACCGCTTTCCTTAACCTAATCGAACACCTCCAGAAACCACCGGTACTCTCGACCCAAAGCGAAGGCGAAGAATTATACCTATACCTTGCTGTGTCATCTCACGCTCTAAGCGCTGCCTTGGTAAGAGAAGATAACCGTACGCAACGACCAGTTTACTTCGTCAGTAAAAGGTTTACTGGGGCAGAAGTCAGATATCCTAAGCTTGAAAAGTTAGCATACTGTTTACTAATCACTTCACGAAAGCTACGTCATTACTTCCAATCCCATTCCATCAAGGTTCTAACCGATCAACCACTAAGGCAGGTACTCCATCGTCCCGACACTTCCGGGCGACTACTTAAATGGTGTATTGAGCTGAGTCAATATGATATCACCTATCACCCTCGCACCGCCATCAAGGGACAAGCCATGGCTGATTTCATTGCAGAATTCACTACCAACGAGGATAAGGAGCAACTGGAAATAACGGGAGATATCAAGTGGAATCTCTTTGTGGACGGTGCATCTAACGAACAAGGCTCGGGGGCAGGTGTGGTAATCATCACTCCCAGGGGAAATAAACTGCACTATGCTATAAGGTTGGAGTTCACTGCCACCAACAACGATGCAGAATACGAAGCAGTAATAGCCGGATTAGAAATTGCTATCGAGATCGGAGCCAATTCTTTGTGTCTTCACAGCGATTCTCAGCTTATTGTTAATCAAATACTAGGGGAATTCCAAGCTCGAGAAGAACGACTCATAGCATATCTAAAGAAGACCAAGTTACTTCTCAGCCGATTGGACCACTACTTAGTCAAACACATCCCTCGGGAAGAGAACCAAGAGGCCGACGAATTGGCAAAGCAAGCAAGTATGAGAGACGTCGCCATCTTCGGGGCAGTAACTGTCTCAAAGCAAATGATCCCGAGTTTTGAACAAGTGAATCTGATAGCTGCAACCGAAGAAGCAACTTGGATAACTCCTATCCGGGACTACCTACAAAATGGCACACTACCCGACGGGCGTAACGAAGTCAAGAAAATCTTGAGGAAAGCGTCCCGCTACACAATACAAGGAGACATCCTCTATCGGCGCGGGTTCTCTAACCCATTATTAAGGTGTGTCGCCGGAAGGGAAGCCAAGGAAATCTTATCCAACATTCATCAAGGAAGCTGCGGAGATCACACCGGAGGGCAAACATTAGCAAAAAAGATACTCCGATACGGATATTTCTGGCCCACCTTAAGCAAGGACGCCTTAGATTTCGTCAAGAAGTGTGACAGATGCCAAAAATTTGCTAAGATCCCTCGGCTACCAACAACCGAGATTACTCAGATGACCAGCCCTTGGCCCTTTGCAGTATGGGGAATTGACTTAATCGGGGAACTGCCAATGGGTCGAGGCGGCGCCAAATATGCTATAGTAGCAGTCGACTATTTCACCAAATGGGTGGAAGCAGAACCTCTAAGTAAAGTATCTTCAGCGAAAGTTATCAACTTCTTAATCAAAAATGTTCTGTGCAGGTACGGAGTCCCACTAAAAATCATATCAGACAATGGACTTCAGTTTGACAGCGAGGAATTCGCCAACTGGTGCCAAGAACACGGAATTCACAAAAGCTTCTCATCCGTAGCATATCCCCAAGCAAACGGACAAGTCGAAGCAGTCAACAAAATTCTGAAAACTCTGATCAAAAAGAAACTCGAAAAGTCAAAGGGCGCTTGGGTGGATGAACTCCCTACGGCACTATGGGCCTACCGCACATCTTTCAGAACATCAACAGGGCACACTCCTTTCTCTTTGGCATACGGATCGGAGGCTATGCTCCCAGTTGAAACCATTGTGCCTTCCCACCGTAGGATCCACTATAACCCAGAAGAAAACGAAGAACTCCTCAACATGTCTTTGGATCTAGTCGAGGAGAGAAGGAATGATGCAGTCCTAAAAACAGCAGCCCACAAGCAAAAGGTGGCAGCACAATACAACTCCAAAGTCAAGCATCGTACCTTACGAGAAGGGGATCTTGTCCTCAAGCGAATCTTCCCTCGTCCCGGAGCACTAGACCCAATCTGGGATGGACCATATGTAATTCATAAAGATCTCCACAACGGAGCCTATATTTTGTCAACAGTGGACGGAGAGGTGTTCCAGAGGGCATGGAACATCCAACACCTCCGTCGATACTTTTCTTAACTTGTATTGCCCATATGAAGTGAATTAACAAAGAGAATCAGTGGACGTAGGCATTTTTTCGTGCCGAACCACTTTAAAAAAGCCTTGTCTCTTTTTTAACTTGTTCCTTTGTATCTTGGCTGCTTGTTAACTTTATCCTTTTCTGTTGAACAAAATCCTGAGCATATAGCATTTCTATTCGAAGCACTCCACAATGCAACTTCACGTGGACAAGTCACAACAGGTACTATGCGAATCTATGCCCTCGCCAATGAGACACTTTTGCTCCAGCATCCCTCTGCTGCGGGTTAACTCATTGCTCGCGACGGCCCTTAAAGCCAACTGTAATGAGCCGATTATAAGCCACCGAGAAGGCCGACTATAGCCGAGGCAGCTCATTACGGCGTTAGGCTCGCCGGCGACTGTGAACCGATTATAAGCCCCAACATAAGGTGTGGCCAGCCAGGGGCAGTTCACAGTTGACGATCGGCACCCACGCTAGCCGGCCACAGTAAGTCGAATAATACCCATGAGTACGGGCCATAATGGCCCGGGTAGTTACTGTGCGCGATCTCGGCTCCGGTGTGTCTTAAGTGCGGCTGTGGTAAAAAAGAATTAACTCCCCGCGGAGGCGTAAGATGGGTGACAAATGTCTCCAACACCCACAGCTAGGGAAAGTGACTACAAAACCCGTTTGCCACGAACTTAAGCACATCGAAGGCCTTCCATGACTGGAAGTTTTACTATTTCACATATTTCAATTTTACTTGAAAAACTTTCCTCCTATCCTCTATAACAAACCATAAAGTACAGGATGCAGGGTAAGAGATACCCGCCAATGGATGCAGAGATTCACAATCAGATGGCAGGGTAGTCAACTACTTTCCATGCTTGGTCATACAAGATATTCGAAACTGCCATTTGCAAACAGAACATGAAAGGCGGTATTTTCTTCCTTTATGTACAAATGCATGACTATAATTTGATTTTTTTCACACCACACGCTAAAATTGCAAGTCATGAGATTATGATTTAAAACCAGAATCTGACATCCAACACAATTTAATTACAAGAATTATACATAGCTACATTTCTCATACGATATGTCGAAATAGCAACAAATATTCAAGAAATGACAAAATCAACTTGAGCTAAAAAATTACACGTCAAGAATAATGTTATTACAAGTAGCAAGAATTACAACTTAGAAGTTACTCGACTGTCTTAAGACTAACAGATACAACAATGCCAAGCCTACAAAAAGAATTTTTCAGGTTCAGTCATGGAGCTGGTTGCGTCGAAGTCTTGTCCTTGTTCTTTTGCCCGCCTGTCCGGTCGTAAAAAGGATTCATTAGTAATGAGTAACCAAGTTAACAGAAAGACTAGAAAGGAAGACTTACCAGTACTAGCTTCTTGACCATCCTGGTCGTCATCTTCTACCTGCACACCCGCCTCTTCAGCAGCAAGCAGCCGCATACCCTCCTTTACCGCCACTTTCTCCTCCTTGGTGAACTGGGCCGTGACCACATCCATACTGAAGACCGTTCCACCCTCTTTATCTGCATCAGCCTTAGCCTCCTCCAAAGCCCGAAGATATGTCTTGGCCATGACTCTGGGATAATCATCCATCCAAGAGAAGTTACCCTGCTTCCAAGTCCGGAAATACATGTCCTGGAGCATGTCATCCATCATTCCTTCGTTCTCCTCAAACTCCCTCATCCGGGCATCGGAGGCCGACAACCTTTCCACGGCAGCATCTCTCTCCAGTTTGTATCTCGAGCAATCAGCTTGAAGGGACCTCCGCATCACCTCCATCTCTTCCCTCAACTTAGCTTGAGCAAGCTCTGCAGCCCCAAGCTTCTCGGACAATTCCTCCACCTGCTCGAGGTCCGCTCTCCGAACCTCATCCACCGTGGTAATAGCCATGTCAATCCGCTCTTTGCAAGCAGCTTCCATTTTTCGCAATTCGGCCCGACTGGCCTCTTCCATGGTTCTCCTTAATCGCCCAGTAGCAGCCTCATGCTGAGAAATCTGGATAGCCTGATCCGCAAGCTGCTTGGCCTGATCCGAGACCACCAATCGAAGTCGGATATTGGCGCTCCCTATCTCCTCTCCGGCCTTAACCAGCCGAGCGTGATGCCCCATCAGCTTTTTGGCCTCCTCTGCCACCCGATCAATATTAGCTTTGGCCTCATCTCCCATAGTGACTATACGAGTGGTGAGTAGATCGAGGTCTAAGGACTTGGCTTCGTCAAGTACTCGTACCATGGGGTTACGGGGGAGAAGGTGTTCACCAGTAACTTCGTCAAAAGTAATATCCTGAGAACCTGGATCCAGATCAGGGTGACCCGCGAAGGGATTACGGGCCAAGTCGGGACGGTCGATATGAATAACAGAAGGGTTTCCGGACGGGTGTGGAGAGGGTACAAACTCGCTATCCTCCTCAGTAATGTCATGAATAGGCTGAGCCGGAGGCTGAGGACCGAGCGAAGTTTCGGATAAAAGATGACTCCTCTTCCTCTGCTGAATACCCTCTTCGATGACCCCAAGAAGAGGACGGTACCCGACTACATCTCCGGAGCGTTGGGCTGAGGGCTTCGGCTTAGCAGAAATTTTGGAAAGTTTATATTGCTCGAGCCTGTGTCGAAGGTCTGAAGCTTTGGGCGTCTTGCCTGCTCCTGATATAAAGAACAAGTGTCATAATCTTACATTACTATATGATTCAAGAAACGCGGTAGGTTACAAGTTAGAAAAGGAAGGGAAACACAGCTGTGGTTGTACAAACCCTGGGGAGGAGTGGGATACTGCAATAAGCCCCGGATTTCATTCCAGGACGGGAGCGGGTCATAAAATATTCCTAAGTCCCTATCATTAGTGAAGCATGCAGGGGTCAAGAGTTCACCTTGAGTTGTCAGAGCCACCTTGGCCGGAATAGTCGGGGAAGACTCACTTGCACCGGTCCCGGTTTTGTCCGCCTCCCCGGTCTTCTCAACCAAAGCCGGATCATCACCCAACCCCTCAAAAGCTTGACGGAGAGCATCATCCGTCCACTCTTGCATCTCGCCTACTTGCCCAGAAGACAGAGCTCTGGAACCATCACCACCCTGTCCATCGCCACCCTCGTCACCAAGACGCTCAACGTCACTTCCGCCCTCCGCCTCACCTCTTTCCTCCTCCGCGTCTATCTCCCCCTGAGTAAGTGGACAATTGCTGGGAGAAGGACCGTCTGACCTCTTAAGTTTCTTACCTCCAACGGCTGGAGGTTTCGTGAATGGTTTTCTCTTTCCACCCTCTGCCGCGACGCCACCCTTGGCCTGAGCAGCCGCCCTCTCTTCCGCCGTTTCCCTCAACTTAACTACAGACTGCTGCGGAAGGATCAAGTTGTATTCTAGAAGGATCGCATTTCTAATCAAGTAAGCAGATGATCTGTATTTCCCAAGAATGCCTTCTATCTCCGCCGCCGTCTGAACCAGGCGGTCAGTCTCCACAACAGGAAAGCCACCTGTCGCTAGCAAAAATGAGAAAGTATGAGAAGAAGCATCACAATCAGGATAGAAATTATAAGTAAAAGCATCAACTTACATCCAGAGGTAAAGCGCCGGATAGAGACGGAGTCGTCCCTAACAAAGAACCACTCTTTCTTGAACATGCTGAATTTGGAATAAAGGTCCAGGACCGGCTTGAAGGTCACAGCAGATTCCAAGTTAATATATGGGGACCCCTTCTTGTAGCCCCTTAAATTGTACAAGTACCGGATCTCCCGGTTGGAGGGAGCGCGACCATACTTCCTCCGAAAAATAACGAAAAGGCTCACCAGTATGGCGTAAGAGTTGGGCTGAAGCTGAAATGGGGCCACCTTCAGGTACGTGAGGAAGCTGACTATCCAAGCATTGAGAGGCGGGATAGCACCACACATGCAATGGTACCTGCTATAAGCAAAGTATCCTTCGGGAGGACTGTATGGCATAACTCCTGGACCCGGCAGCAGCATGAGAGCTCTATCAATCCCAAAGGAACGAGATATAACATCGAGTTGCTCCTCTTTGAGAAAGCTAGGAAAGCAGTCAGGCGGGGAATCCAGCAACTCCTGAGGACCATATCCATCCACTAATGACCTCGGGGCGGGCCCATGACGCTCCGATCCTGATTGAGCTGGGGGCACAGCCGAGGACTCTCCTTCACCCCCGGATCTCCTCTTATCTGATCGAGTTTCAACTTTTCGAGACATGTATCTGCAATCATGGGAAAAGTGTATCGTTAGAATATACAAGCAGCGTAATCTGGAATTTCGCTTAAAAAATTCAAAGTATGAAACACATGTTCACTCGATACAACAGTTCATTCGACAAACAGATGCAGCACTTCAATAATCTCATTCGGCATTAAAACGTTCATGTGCCATTCGGTATCAGAGGGGTACATTCATTCGGCATGCAAACATACACACGCAAGTTCATTCGGCAAAACTTGGTCCGGCTGAAGATCTCACCTGATTCGGCAAGAATTGATTCGGCGTAGGTTCTATTCGGCAAAGATAGATTCGGCGTTGGTTCTATTCGGCAAGAGTTGTTCGGTAAGGAAAAGCAAAGGGGGTGTAGCCCTTATATATAACCAAGTGAAAGGCAACCGGACCAACCGGTTCGGCATGTCTCGCCGAATGGACCTATTCCAACTACGGGAAGCGCCCAAGCACGAAACAAAGCGCGACACATGCAAACACGTGCCCCGCTTTGGGGGGCAAATGTTGGGTGAATTCTTACCCAGAAGACCTCGAGACCCAGAGACGTGATTCATTCGGCAGCTCTCCCTCGAGTCCATTCGGCATGACTCATTCGGCAGCTCTCCCTCGAGTCCATTCGGCATGACTCATTCGGCAACCCTCCCTCGAGTCCATTCGGCAATCCTCCCTCGAGTCCATTCGGCAATCCTCCCTCGAGTCCATTCGGTAGGCCTCCATCCGGCAATTGCCACCGGTCCAACCTCACCATTCCACACTTCACCGGACGAAGCCCAACCGGACCAACCCCATAATTCACCGAACCAAGAGAATGCCGAACCAGACTGCCAGGCCAGATCACTTCAGCCCAGGCCCACCAGCAGCTGTATACATCCAAGACCCCTGCCCCCAACCTCACTCTATAAATAGAGAGGCAGGGGTACAACAAGGGGGGACAAGTTTGAGAGCTCAAGCACGGAAGGAACTTTCAAACAACTTTCTTTTACTTGTACCAAAGCTTTGTACTTGTAATCACAACAAAAGAAGAGAAATAACATATAAAGTGGACGTAAGCACATTCTGGCTGAACCACTATAAATCTGCGTGTCTTTTTACAGTTTAGCCCCTGTTTTTCATATATTTGCATAAACCTCCAAAATCACTAAGAACAACATAAGATCTACTAAATCATACAACTTTGAGGTGTTTGTCCATTTTTTGTGCAAACATGCGCCAGACAGAATAATGTAATTTAATTTTTGTCATAGAATTGTAACATACGGAAACATCAATAGTTCATGGAAAAGAAGGCTTTAAGCCTTTATTGATCATAACAAATGGAAACAAACTGAATTGTCTTATTACATGCCGAAAACTAAGGACAACAAAATCAACATACATTGGAAATAATTGCAAATAAAATGTTAAAGAAATAGACTAAGTGTAATAACGACGCAAATGCTCGCTACTCCATGCGCGGGGAAGTGTCACGCCATCTACGGTCGCTAGCTTGAAAGTTCCTTCTCCAAGCCTCCGTTCGATGACATACGAACCTTCCCATGTGGGATTCAGATGTGATGGGGTCGGAAAGACTCGTTTCAAAACTAGATCACCCACATCGAAAATTCTTGATCGAACTTTTTCATTATAATGTCGAGCAACCCGATGCCTATATGCAGTCGCTCTAAAATCAGCTTCTTCGCATTTTTCTTCGACAAAGTCCAGCGATTCCAATAAGAGATTCTGATTCGTCTTAGGATCATAATAAGTTACCCGATGAGAAGGAACTTCAAGTTCCATGGGTATCACAGCTTCAGCGCCGTATGCCAAGGTGAACGGAGTGTGGCCAGTCGCGGACTTATGGGTGGTTCTATAAGCCTAAAGTGCTGTTGGAATCTCATCCACCCACTTGCCTCTAGCCTTCTCCAAACGTTTCTTTAATATTGATTTGATTATTTTATTTACGGCTTCAACTTGTCCATTCGCTTTAGGGTGAGTGACCGCCGCATACCTTTTCTCAATGCGATACTTTTGGAAGAATTCTTTGAACTCCTTACTCTCAAATTGAGTTCTGTTGTCCGTGATGATAGTTCGTGGGAGGCCAAAACGGCATATGATGTTTCGTACAACGAAATTAATTACCTTTTTGGTGGTGATCGTAGCTAAAGGCTCTACTTCTACCCACTTGGTAAAGTAATCGACCGCAACAATTTCATATTTTGCACTACCTCTGGAAATTGGTAAGGAACCGATTATATCGATTCCCCAAATTTCAAATGGCCAGGGACTAACCATTTGTGTGGGTTCCGTTGGCGGAGCTCTCAGGATTTTTGCATACTTTTAACATTTGTCACATCTTCTTACGTAGTCCACATCATCCCGATTTACAGTTGGCCAATTGTATCTATAGAGGAGGATCTTTTTTGCTAGGGTATGCCCCCTAGTATGGTCACTACATTCTCCTTCATGAACTTTCCTCAAGACTCGTTTTATCTCATCGTGGACGATGCACCGAAGTAAGGGAACTGAGAATCCCCTCCAATACATTATTCCGTCCTGCATTATATATCGTGAAGCTTTGCGAATGACTTGTCGTCTTTCGTTCTTTCTATCGGGCAAAGTCCCATATAGTAAGTATTGTTTGACTAGGGTTATCCATGACTCCCTTTCAATTTCTGTTCCTAGCACAAAATCTACTTCCATCTCGTTTATACTTGGAAATTGTAAAACTTTGACGGGAACCAAGCCCATTTACTGTGCATCGCCAATACTTGCGTATTTTGCCAATGAGCCAGCTTCCCTTTTTTGTTCACACGGGACATGCGAAATATCGTAATATTCAAGGTCTGCCAACAGTTCTTGAACCCGAGCGAGGTATGGAGCAAGCCTCTGCACCTTTGCTTGATAATCTCCTCGCACTTGGTATACCACCACTTATGAGTCACAAAAGATTTCAACCGATCTTACTCCGAGTTCCCTGATAAGTTTTAATCCTGCAAGCAATGCTTCATACTCAGCTTCGTTATTCGTAGCTGGGAAATTAAGCTTCAAAGAATAACAAATTGATCGGTTTTCAGGGGTTACAAGAATGGCTCCAGTCCTAGAACAACGGTCATTGGATGCCCCATCAGTGTATAGTTTCCATCGAATGGAGGGAATAACATCATCACTGTTTGGTTCGTCTGATATGGTGAATTCTGCGATGAAGTCTGCTAGCGTTTTCCCTTGTATGGCCCTTCATGGCAGGTAGGTGATATCGAACTGACTCAACTCAATATTCCATTTTAACAACCTTCCAGAGGTTTCTGATCGTTGGATTACTTGTCGCAGGGGTTGATCGATATAAACACTGATTGGATGTGCCTGAAAGTACGGACGAAGCTTGCGTGATGTAATCACCAAGCAATAGGCTTGCTTCTCAATTTTAGGATAATTTCTTTCTGCCCACGTTAAACATTTACTGACATAGTACACCGGCTTTTGAACTCGGTCCTTCTCGCGAACCAAAGCCATACTGATAGCATGTTGAGATATGGCCAAGTATACATACAACACTTCATGGTCTATAAGCTTCGACAGCACCGGGGGACTCTCCAAATGTTTTACCAGAGCTCGGAATGCATCCTGACAATTGGACACCCATTCAAAAATTTCTCTTCCCTTTCTTTATTACATCGAAGAAGGGAATACACTTGTCTGTCGCTCTAGATATGAATCGACTCAGCGCGACCACTTTTCCGTTCAGGCTTTGTACTTGCTTTATAGTTCTGGGCACTTGTATGTCTCGAATAGCCTGAATCTTTTCTGGGTTAGCTTCGATTCCCCGTGCATTAACAATGAAACCCAAAAACTTTCCTGACGCAACGCCAAAGGAACACTTCAGAGGATTGATTTCATTCTATATTACCTGAGTAGACCAAACATTTCCGCCAAGTCTCGAATGTGGTCGTTTGACTGCCATGACTTCACGAGCATGTCATCCATATAGACTTCCATCGTCCTACCAAGTCACGTGCATGTCATCCGATTCACCAGACGTTGATAAGTCGCTCCTAAATTTTTCAATCCAAAAGGCATCACTACATAATAGTACAGTCCAACGTCTGTGACAAAACTAGTGTGTTCCTGATCTGGAATGTGCATCGGGATTTGATTATATCCCCAGTATGCATCCATAAATGTTAATAACTCGTGTCCTGCTATTGAGTCGACCAGCTAATTAATTGTGGGTAAAGGGAAACTATCCTTAGGGCATGCTTTGTTCAGATCCGAGTAATCCACGCAGGTCCTTCATTTCCCATTCGTTTTTCTCACTAGTACAGGGTTAGAGACCCATTCTGGGTAGAGGGCGTCGCGGACGAACCCATTAGCTTTGAGTTTTTCCACCTCCTCTTTGAGAGCAGCGAACCTCTCCGGGTCCATGCCTCTCCTTTTTTGCTTCACCGACACGTATTTCGGGTCTATCTTCAACATATAACACGCAATGGCGGGAGAAATCCCGCACATATCGGAATGCGTCCAAGTGAAGACATCCAGATTCGCTCGGAGGAAACCAGTAAGATCCTCGATCATCGAGGGGTTGAGTTGTGATCCAATCTTAAGTACCCGCGATGGGTCATTGCGGCTGACTGGATGTCAATCGTTAGTTCAGCCGGTGCTTCTTTTGCCTCCTTGGGTTCCTCACCATCGTCCCTCGGATCTATGTCTCTATAGATTCGATCATGTCACCCGAGCCAATGCTCGGGCATTACTTGTCAATCTACAGTGACTCGGATGCGGACGGAGTTGTCCACAACCTTTCCTTTCTCTCTTCACCGGGCCTCTCCCAGCTCAGCCACATAACACGCACGACCAGTCGCCTGATCGCCATGCACTACACCAACTCCTTTATCCGTCGGAAATTTCAAGGTTAAACACCACGGGGCCAAAGCTGCCCTAAACTCTGCCAGGGCCGGTCGACCCAGAAACAAATTATACGGAGAATCGACATCCAAAACGATGAACGGTAGGATCTGCACCCTCCTACGTTCACCTTCTCCAAGTTCAACTGGAAATTCAACAAAACCCACTACATCAGTAGCCGCACCATTAAAGCCATGAATACGGGCTTTAGATGGTTTTAGATCCTTTATCTCCACTTCATCTGGTCATATTCTTTTTTGGAAGATGATGTTAACAGAACTTCCACAGTCAATCGGTATTCTTCTCACAAACGCTGGCCCAATAGTGGCCGAGATGACCATCGGGTCAATGGTAGGTGCCTCCACCTGATCGGCATCTCTGCTTCTAAACACTATATCATCCGTCATCATTCGCTGCTGCTTAGCCGGAGTCCCATCTTCCGTGTTTGAACAACATTCAAAACCAGCATGCTTTAAGGAACTAGCATAACGCTCCATTTCTTTCCAATTCTTGTCTGTAGGGTGAGGCCCATCGACTATTGTATTTATGACTAATCTACCTTCAGCCCAAACGGGTTCCTCAGATCGTCGTGGAGCCTGTCCGTGATTGGGGTCGAATGTCCCCTGTCCGCCTTCCTGAGGATTCTTTACAAACTCCTGTAACTTTTTCTGTCGAATCAGCTTTTCAATAGCATCATGGAGGTGCCTACAATCCTCGTTATTGTGCTCGTAAGTCTCATGGAAGCGGCAATACTTCCCAGTCCGCTTTTGCTCCTCGGTGGACTATTTTGGGCGTGGCTTTCGATATTGGAAAAATTTACAAGTCGATAGGTAAATATTTTCCAGAGTTGTGTTTAGAGGAGTGTATTCGTTGTAAGTTGGGATCCTTGGTTTCCACTTTCCGGCTTCCCTTTTCTTTCCGAAATTTCCTCCTCTGGATCCTTTTGACTGCTCAGGCTTGTTTTGAACATCGACCTGGACTTTTCCAGAGTTGTCACCAGATTGTTTTACATCAATGTTGCTCTACATAGTCTCCTTGCTGGGTTCTGGTACATTGTCTCGCCTCGTCCACCTAGCTTCCTCCCTTCTTATAAATTGGTGCGCCTTTGAATAAAAACGTTCATGTGTAGCCGAAGGCTTTCCCGCCAGCCAATCACCAAACTCTGAATCCGGATCTACTCCTCGCATCACGGCCATTAAAATGGCATGGTCATTCGGGTTGCTAACTTCAGTAGCAGCAACGTGAAATCTTTGTAAGTACTCCTTTAACGACTCCCCTGGGGCCTAAATTACATTGGACAAGGACATAACGTCCTTGGGACAAGTGGCATGAATCCTGAACTGCTCCACAAATTTCGTCGCTAACTCATCAAAATTGAAGATAGACCGTGGAGGAAGTCGGGTGAACCACATGGTAGCGATTCCAGATAAAGTTATTGGGAAACACCTACATTTAGTTGCATCATTTTCCCTAGCTGAATCTATCATCCACCCATACCTCATTACAAGCTGTCGGGGATCAGTCTTCCCTTCGTAGGCCAGAATAGTCGGCATATTAAACTTCTTGGGGTACTCAGCCTATAGGATAGCATCTGTGAATGGAGTGTGACTCTTAGATACGCCCCAATCATCATTAGATAAACCTTGATTTTCCATCATCAGCTGTCTGACCATGGTTGATAGGTCTGGGGTTTGTATGGAAGATGGCAAGTTAGAATCCGTCCTGCGGGACCGTTTCGGTTGGTGCCTCCTCTGTTGGCGATCTACCAAACGTGTATCCTGGGGACCTACTTCATCATGACCTTGGTGAGCCAGTCATCCAGCTTCCACTCATGCTCCAGATCCTAAGTTTCCTGTTTCATCTTGAGCGCGATTTCTCTGGTGTAAGTGAGGGGCCATGGCTCCAGGTAGGGAATTTGGACCATCCCTGGTTGATCGTTCAACTGCTCCTGTTTGCGTTGTTTCGGTTCTACGGTGTCTACGCCTGGGAGGTTCATCAAACGAAGCTGAGATGTCGGACAAGGAGTAGGAAGCGGGACTTCCTCCAGCATTCTAATGCTGTTGTTGAGTAAGATGAGTCATGAGGTTGGCGTTAGCTTGAATCTGCTCCTTAAGCTGTCTCCTTCTTTCCACGAGTTCTCTCATCAGCTCGTTGAGCTCTGTTCTGGTGACAACTTCCGTTTGGTTTTGGGCGGTGACGGTCCCTGCGCCCGGATTAGCTTGTTGATTGCTGGGTCCTACTTATTTGATGCTAGCGGTCTCGTTGACATCCGCATTGTAGGAGGCTGATCTAGTACGTGGTCTCCCCATTGTAGAGTTATCGGTTGGAACTCTGAGTAGAATCAATGGATTTCTTGTGAATGAACTTGGATCTTCTTTGGTGGACTTCTTCAATCCAGTAGCGACAAAGTAGATCCTATCGACCTGAGAATGCAGTTCTCAGTGAAAGCACCAAAATGTTAGCACCAGAATTGATCACTAACACCCAAGAGTAGATTTGTGTAGAGAGATTAATGGAGATAGTAAATTTAAACAGAGGAATATATGCAACGGAAACTGCAGAAACAAGAACACCAGAATTATAGTGGTTCGGCGTAACTGCCTACGTCCACTGTTAATGTAATCCTTATTGCTTTTCTTGAAGACTTAAATACAGATTCAATCTGTAAACAAACTACTCGTATACAAGTTTGAATTAAAAGAAATGAGTATGAAAAATGGCAGAGTGTCCCAAAGTTCTTGAAAAAGGGTCCTTTTTCACTGCGCCCCTGCCCCTCTATTTATAGACCAAGATATGCTAGACTTCCTTTCCGAACCTAGGAGCAAAGTACCTGGGCCCATATATGGGAACCTCGAGTCGACCGACCCTGGCATACCGAATGGGGTACACCGAACGGGAAATGCCGATCCAGGATGGCCGAACGGTGAAGTGAACTCTTTAAGGACTCGGAGTAAGCGGTGTAGTGACTCGAAGCAAGGAAATGACAGCCGTATCACCCTGTTGTAGGTTGAAGAGTTAACTAACCTCTACAAGATTTGCTAAACCAGGGCCTTCCGAACCATGCACACTGAAACACAACTGATGGTACTATTTTGGCTATGTTCATTTGACCAAGCGGCATGTGACTTAGTTCTTCTAAAACCGGTCCATGACCAGCCGAACCATTAAGATCAAACCTCACCCATACCGAGCGACTGAGGCCGAATCCTTTTTGGCCGAGCCGCCTTGTCCTTCTTATCTCGGCCGAGCGATGAGTGTGCCTTCCAGGCAGAACGACAAATTAACCTTCCAGGCCGAACGACGAGTTTAGCTTCCAGGCCGAATGACGAGCTTACCTTCCAGGCCGAACGACAAGTTTACCTTCCAGGCCGAACAACTTGTTCTCTGGCCGAACGACATTTTAACATAACTTCTCGAGACCGAACGAGACATGCCGAACCATTATGACCGAACGAGGCATTACTAACAATCCAAACCAAATGACGTTATGTATCCCCTAGTCAAGCGATATTCATTGAGTTCCTAGCAACACCTTCCTTTGGCCGGGCGGCACATGCTATCCTTCCTCGGCCGAACCATACATATTGGACAAATCTCCATATAGGCCGAACCATGAATATAGGCCGGACCATGTATATAGGTTGAACGACGGATCTATGCTGAACTTCTCAATTCGAGTCAATTTTTTTTACATTTTCCGACCACCCGCTGGTTCGAGCTTCATTTTGGTTCAATCGAACCCTCTATAACTAACATCTTGTAGTCGGGCCAAGCAACCGGGTAACACAGTGCTACTCCCTGCAATTGCCTAGAAGCAAGCCTCTTTTTCTGCTCATCATTGAGCCCCAAATCAACAAAAATACTCTCGCAATGAAGTAACCAGTTCTCCACTTCAATTGCGTGCTCAGTCCTGATAAATGGTTTTCCACCCAGCCTTGCATTTTTCAAATCGCCAAAAAAAATTAAACCCAATTTAACCATTTTCTTTACTAGAAAATTCATAATAAATCCACAACAACTTAGAAAATTATGAAACTTGAAACCCATCTCTAATATAATGTTTCTGACCTTGTATCAAAAATGCAAGCTATTTGGATGCCATTTAATAGGTTTTCCAAATTAATTCTTATCATAAAATCTATATGAAACAACAAAAATCATCAACAAGCATATGTAACCATTTAAACAATCAAAACATGGCATTTTTATTGCAAAATAAATTTGGATCTCATCTAGAAAACGAAAGCAATAAAAATGAGATGTAATCTATTATTCTCCTTAGCTTGATTATTAAGAAGGTTGAGATTTGCTCTTGGATTAATTTGGTTATGCTTCCTTCTTGAATTCTAGCTTATCTTCTCCTTATTTTCTTCTAATGGTGGCCGGCCAAGCTCTATATTTAGTTTGTTTGTGAATGCTGTAAATGAAATTGGAATAAGGGTTTAGGGTATAAGAATATAATCTTTCCTACTTTTCCCTTATCTTATTACCTTTACTTACTTTATTTTAATTCTCCTTGGCTTTAGAATAATTAGGCACGGCTACCCTATTATCATACAAATATCAATCCCTTAACCATTTACATTATTTCATTTAATTTATCTAATTAAATGTCCTAATTAATGTTAGTCAAAATTAGGGTCATTACATATACTCATTTAAAACTGGAAATGATTTTTGAATCATTTAAAACGAATGCTTCAAGAAGACCGTGATTTGGTTTTTATATCGGATCGCCATCAAGGTTTGATTTTAGGCGCTCGTGAAGTTTTTCCTTCTTCCTTTCATAGTTACTGCTTTCTTCATATAGAACAGAATCATCTTTCAGCTGTAAAGGAAAAGAATGCCAATTTGTCTATTATTGATTTGTTCAAATGTGTTCGAGAGCTTCTAATTTGTGTGAATTTGAAGAAGCACGTTCTAAATTTTGTGAAATAGATAGTGTTGCAGCTATGAATTTTTTGAAGGATAAGCCTAATGATAAGTGGGTTGACTTGTTTTATCTGGGAAAACGTTACGGTGAATATAGTTCAAATGTTGCTAAATGTTTTAATAGTTGGATTTTGGATGAACGAGCATTGCCTATCACTACATGTTTAGATGGTATCCATGTTAAAGTTATGGAACAAATCGCTAGAAGGAGAGTAGAGTATCTTTTGTGGAATACTACTCTTTATCCTTCTATTGAGTTTCGTTTGAGTGAACTGGTAGAAGAAGGATTTGGATGGGATGTATACAAGCCTTTAGAGTTTGTTTTTGAAGTGAAATCACCAAACTCTCATCGTGTTGATCTTAAAGAACGGGCTTGTAGTTGCAATCAATGGAAAGTTATAGGACTTCCTTGTGCTCATGCTATTAAGTGCATGGACAAGTCAAAATTATCCGTTTATGATTTTGTTGAGTATTATTTCACCGTGGATGCTTATTGTTGTTCTTATGCTAATGTCATTAATAATATTCCTAATTTTGATAAGCCTATTGTTGATGAAAGCGTTGAAGATGTTATTAAGCCACCTAAGGAGAAACGAGGTGTCAGTAGACCTTCTATAAAACGGAAAGGAGGATTTGCATATTTTCAAAATAAGAAAAATAAATATAGTGCATGCAAGTAAGATTGTCACAATAAGCGTAATTGTCAAGCTTATAAGAAGATATGATTTGATTTTCATGTTTTTATGAATTTTTACTTGGTGGTATGCCTTTTTGGCAATTTTATGCAATTAAACTTGGTTATATAAGTATATTGGTTTAGCATATACTAAATTTGACATTGATTTGCCCATTATAGTTGAACTTTGTTATATAGTATCAATTTTTGTTGATTGTTATGTATTTTGGAATATATATGTTGGAACCTGCCTTCTTCGATTTTAATGTGACAACTATATATCTCAAACTATATACTATGATGTCAAATATTCTTGCAGGAATCTACAAAGAAAAGTTATTATCATATCGTCAACAAACTAAGCTCAAGCTCTCTAGTATACTGATTATTATTTCCGGTTAGATATTTTTGTACAATCTCTGATATGATGATAGCAACAAACACACACACACAAATATACTTTTAAAAATCATGTTTTAAAATAAATATCTTTTATTATTTAAAAGGTATAAAAAGGTATTTTCAAAATTATATATTATCTCAAGTTCAAAAGTGCTAAAATAAAGGAAGGAACAAAACAGTACAGAATTAGACGTCTGTATATTAATTCAGACGTCTGACATCGAAAATCAGACGTCTAAAAGTAATATAACAAACGTCTGAACTCTATGTTTTATTGCCTCTATTTCTGTATGAAATAGACGTCTGTCAATTTAATAACAGACGTCTGTCATCCTAGACATACGTCTGAATTAAAAGACAGACGTCTAAATTGACTGTTTTTGTCTTTCTTTTATTTTTTGAATTTCAAAATTTATTCAGACATCTGTCACTTTTATCTCAGACATCTAAACTTGACGAACTGAAGCATCTCTTCATGAAATATCAAAATCTGAAGAGTTGTCTTCTTCACCAAGAGTTGCACTTCTTCAAATAGTTGCAACTATTAAATTAAGACTATTCAATACTATAAATAGAGATGAAAATTCACTATTTGAATTACTAATTCTTTCTATCTATTCTGATCTTATATTGTTATAATATCAAGTGATTTTCAAATCTCTACTTCCTATCTTTGCACATTCAAATCATCATATCAAGAAGATTATAGGAAGGGTGTACTACATTGACTATATTCGTGTTATTCAAAGAACACACAAAGTCGAGAAACAATTTACCAAATTGTATTTGAAGTCCTATTCGGTTGCTTAGGCGGAAAAGTCCTATTTGGTTGCTTAGGCGGAAAAGTCCTGTTCGGTTGCTCAGGCGGTGTAATACCTGTTCCTCCGGGTTAAGTGAGGGTTATTCGAGAAATTCCAGAAGGAGTCTGGGACTGGACGTAGAACGAGAAGTTCGAACCAGTATAAAAATCCCTGGTGTCATTTTTATTACTGCCATTTACTATTATTTATAATTCCGCACTTGCTAGTCGTAGTTTAACTATATTATCGATCCATATACACTTTCATTTGGTATCGGTGCCTGGGATTCTAGAGATCGTAACAACATCCTAGAATAAATGGCTACAAAGAGATCTAGTCAAAGCAATAAAGAAGAATCAAAGGAGCAAACAAACAAATGCTTCATAGCTAAACTCAGATCACAATCGGTATGTTCAGATTCTTTATATAAAGATCTTCTGTTAGCACATGACGAATTATTAAAAGATTGTAAAACTTTGAATAAAGTTAATACAATTGCTTTAGCTAAGTTAAAAGATTGTGAGCAAGAAATTTCAAATTTAAAAGAGGAAAATAAATTTTTGGTAAAACAAACTAAATGTTTTGAAATACCGTCGAAGAACTTGTTTTACAAAAAGATTTCCTACAAAAAGAAAATGAGCAGTTAGAAGATAAAAACAATGATCTTTTGGAGTAAATAAATGTTTTGCAAA
Source organism: Allium fistulosum (assembly GCA_030737815.1). NCBI lineage: Eukaryota > Viridiplantae > Streptophyta > Magnoliopsida > Asparagales > Amaryllidaceae > Allium > Allium fistulosum. Next base: position 829,253,133 of record CM060903.1, on the reverse strand, counting down.
ATAAAAATACTTTTTTGGAAAATTCTTTAAATAATTCTAGTTCTTTAATTTTGTCTCTTGAAAAAGAGAATGAAGCTTTAATTAAAAAGAATTTAGAATTATCTAAAGAATGTGAGATTTTAAAAGTTAATAATAATATTTTTCAAAAAAAAATATGTGATTCTAAAGCAAATTTTGAAAGATTAAATACAAAAATCATAAATTTTAACAAAGGTAAAGATATCTTATCTTCCTTAGTTACAAATTCAAAAGCTCACAATGATAAAAGTGGTTTAGGATATAATAAAATTGATCGTAGAAATAGCACTAGATATGCTTTCATGTATAGTAAAAATGTTAGTGCTAGTACTAAATTTCGAGTAAAGTCTAAATCCAATTTTTATAGAAATTCAAATACTACTATGACCAATAATGTTTATAATTTCTCTAGAAGTACAAAATCATTGACTATAAATATGAATAAAAATTATCTAAGTATTTGGGTTCCTGTTAATTGGAAAAATAGAGAAAAATACATTAATGGTTATTTTGATATGGTAGTTAATAATGAAAATTATATTTATAAAGGTTCAATCACACCCAAATGGGTATGGTTTCCCAAGATCTAACCCCCCGGACCCTAACATAATAAATGGGTACCAAAAATGATTATTATTTTTTGCAGGTACTCAAAGAAACAAAATGAAAAGGATAGATTTTGGAATTTTAAAGAATGTTCCATACGATTAATAGAATTACGTACTTACAATGAAATATGGACTTCAGCAAATATGGTAAAATCTATTTTATTTTTCCTTCATAATTAATAATGAGTTTATCTCGTTATTTACAAGATATTATACTTAGGGGGAGATGTTATACATAGGGGGGCCTTTAAACATATTAATATTATTCAAAAACTAAAAATCAGCCAAACAGACGTCTGATAGTTATTAACAGACGTCTGTATACCTATTTTTTGTTTGAGCCATCTGAACATTTTGTCACAGACGTCTGTCTTCAAATATAGACGTCTGCAACAAAAAATTTAGACGTCTGAATTTAGTTCAAAATGTTTTTTACTCTCTGTTTCAAATTTAGACCTCTGAGCCGTCTAAACATAATACTTCAGACGTCTGTAATCAAATATAGACGTCTGACAACAAAAATTGAGTCGTCTGATTTTAGTCCATAAAGTCTAAAAATCTCCGGTTTCTTATTTAGCCGTTTGATAATATATTTTCAACAATCTAATTTCTGTCCTATATCACTGTTTCTCTTTGTTTAGTATATTAAGATGTGGAACCTGTTCAAACATATGTTCAAATCTGTTTTTATACTCCAAATATTCTGACTCTTCCACAACAAAATTTTAACATTGGTATGTTCTGAACAAAGTTCATATTGCTATTCAACAATGTGTTTTATCATCACATTTCTAACAAAACCTCTTACAAATTCCTTTTTGTTAATGACAAAGGGGGAGAAATATTAATCATTCTGCTATATAATATGGTCATGTTGACAGGGGAAGCAAAAGGTATGGTTTATACTAACCGTTGAATTATATAGTTGTCATCATCAAAAAGGGGGAGAATGTTGAAACCTGCCTTCTTCGATTTTAATGTGACAACTATATATCTCAAACTATATACTATGATGTCAAATATTCTTGCAGGAATCTACAAAGAAAAGTTATTATCATATCGTCAACAAACTAAGCTCAAGCTCTCTAGTATACTGATTATTATTTCCGGTTAGATATTTTTGTACAATCTCTGATATGATGATAACAACAAACACACACACACAAATATACTTTTGAAAATTATGTTTTAAAATAAATATCTTTTATTATTTAAAAGGTATAAAAAGGTATTTTCAAAATTATATATTATCTCAAGTTCAAAAGTGCTAAAATAAAGGAAGGAACAAAACAGGACAGAATTAGACGTCTGTATATTAATTCAGACGTCTGACATCAAAAATCAGACGTCTAAAAGTAATATAACAGACGTCTGAACTCTATGTTTTATTGCCTCTATTTCTATATGAAATAGACGTCTGTCAATTTAATAACAGACGTCTGTCATCCTAGACAGACGTCTGAATTAAAAGACAGACGTCTAAATTGACTGTTTTTGTCTTTCTTTTATTTTTTGAATTTCAAAATTTATTCAGACATCTGTCACTTTTATCTCAGACATCTGAACTTGACGAACTGAAGCATCTCTTCATGAAATATCAAAATCTGAAGAGTTGTCTTCTTCACCAAGAGTTGCACTTCTTCAAATAGTTGCAACTATTAAATTAAGACTATTCAAGACTATAAATAGAGATGAAAATTCACTATTTGAATTACTAATTCTTTCTATCTATTCTGATCTTATATTGTTATAATATCAAGTGATTTTCAAATCTCTACTTCTTAACTTTGCACATTCAAATCATCATATCAAGAAGATTATAGGAAGGGTGTACTACATTGACTATATTCGTGTTATTCAAAGAACACACAAAGTCGAGAAACAATTTACCAAATTGTATTTGAAGTCCTATTCGGTTGCTTAGGCGGAAAAGTCCTATTCGATTACTTAGGCGGAAAAGTCCTGTTCGGTTGCTCAGGCGGTGTAATACCTGTTCCTCCGGGTTAAGTGAGGGTTATTCGAGAAATTCCAGAAGGAGTCTGGGACTGGACGTAGAACGAGAAGTTCGAACCAGTATAAAAATCCCTGGTGTCATTTTTATTACTGCCATTTACTATTATTTATAATTCCGCACTTGGTAGTCGTAGTTTAACTATATTATCGATCCATATACACTTTCATTTGGTATCGAAGCCTGGGATTCTAGAGATCGTAACAACATCCTAGAATAAATGGCTACAAAGAGATCTAGTCAAAGCAATAAAGAAGAATCAAAGGAGCAAACAAACAAATGCTTCATAGCAAAACTCAGATCACAATCGGTATGTTCAGATTCTTTATATAAAGATCTTCTGTTAGCACATGACGAATTATTAAAAGATTGTAAAACTTTGAATAAAGTTAATACAATTGCTTTAGCTAAGTTAAAAGATTGTGAGCAAGAAATTTCAAATTTAAAAGAGGAAAATAAATTTTTGGTAAAACAAACTAAATGTTTTGAAAATACCGTCGAAGAACTTGTTTTACAAAAAGATTTCCTACAAAAAGAAAATGAGCAGTTAGAAGATAAAAACAATGATCTTTTGGAGGAAATAAATGTTTTGCAAAATAAAAATACTTTTTTGGAAAATTCTTTAAATAATTCTAGTTCTTTAATTTTGTCTCTTGAAAAAGAGAATGAAGCTTTAATTAAAAAGAATTTAGAATTATCTAAAGAATGTGAGATTTTAAAAGTTAATAATAATATTTTTCAAAAAAAAATCTGTGATTCTAAAGCAAATTTTGAAAGATTAAATACAAAAATCATAAATTTTAACAAAGGTAAAGATATCTTATCTTCCTTAGTTACAAATTCAAAAGCTCACAATGATAAAAGTGGTTTAGGATATAATAAAATTGATCGTAGAAATAGCACTAGATATGCTTTCATGTATAGTAAAAATGTTAGTGCTAGTACTAAATTTCGAGTAAAGTCTAAATCCAATTTTTATAGAAATTCAAATACTGATATGACCAATAATGTTTATAATTTCTCTAGAAGTACAAAATCATTGACTATAAATATGAATAAAAATTATCTAAGTATTTGGGTTCCTGTTAATTGGAAAAATAGAGAAAAATACATCAATGGTTATTTTGATATGGTAGTTAATAATGAAAATTATATTTATAAAGGTTCAATCATACCCAAATGGGTATGGTTTCCCAAGATCTAACCCCCCGGACCCTAACATTATAAATGGGTACCAAAAATGATTATTATTTTTTGCAGGTACTCAAAGAAACAAAAGGAAAAGGATAGATTTTGGAATTTTAAAGAATGTTCCATACGATTAATAGAATTACGTGCTTACAATGAAATATGGACTTCAGCAAATATGGTAAAATCTATTTTATTTTTCCTTCATAATTAATAATGAGTTTATCTCGTTATTTACAAGATATTATACTTAGGGGGAGATGTTATACATAGGGGGACCTTTAAACATATTAATATTATTCAAAAACTAAAAATCAAACAAACAGACGTCTGATAGTTATTAACAGACGTCTGTATACCTATTTTTTGTTTGAGCCGTCTGAACATTTTGTCACAGACGTCTGTCTTCAAATATAGACGTCTGCAACAAAAAATTTAGACGTCTGAATTTAGTTCAAAATGTTTTTTACTCTCTGTTTCAAATTTAGACCTCTGAGCCGTCTAAACATAATACTTCAGACGTCTGTACTCAAATATAGACGTCTGACAACAAAAATTGAGTCGTCTGATTTTAGTCCATAAAGTCTAAAAATCTCTGGTTCTTATTTAGCCATCTGATAATATATTTTCAACAATCTAATTTATGTCCTATATCACTGTTTCTCTTTGTTTAATATATTAAGATGTGGAACCTGTTCAAACATATGTTCAAATCTGTTTTTATACTCCAAATATTCTGACTCTTCCACAACAAAATTTTAACATTGGTATGTTCTGAACAAAGTTCATATTGCTATTCAACAATGTGTTTTATCATTACATTTCTAACAAAACCTCTTACAAATTCCTTTTTGTTAATGACAAAGGGGGAGAAATATTAATCATTCTGCTATATAATATGGTCATGTTGACAGGGGAGCAAAAGGTATGGTTTATACTAACCGTTGAATTATATAGTTGTCATCATCAAAAAGGGGGAGAATGTTGAAACCTGCCTTCTTCGATTTTAATGTGACAACTATATATCTCAAACTATATACTATGATGTCAAATATTCTTGCAGGAATCTACAAAGAAAAGTTATTATCATATCGTCAACAAACTAAGCTCAAGCTCTCTAGTATACTGATTATTATTTTCGGTTAGATATTTTTGTACAATCTCTGATATGATGATAACAACAAACACACACACACAAATATACTTTTGAAAATCATGTTTTAAAATAAATATCTTTTATTATTTAAAAGGTATAAAAAGGTATTTTCAAAATTATATATTATCTCAAGTTCAAAAGTGCTAAAATAAAGGAAGGAACAAAACAGTATAGAATTAGACGTTTGTATATTAATTCAGATGTCTGACATCAAAAATCAGACGTCTAAAAGTAATATAACAGACGTCTGAACTCTATGTTTTATTGCCTCTATTTCTGTATGAAATAGACGTCTATCAATTTAATAACAGACGTCTGTCATCCTAGACAGACGTCTGAATTAAAAGACAGACGTCTAAATTGACTGTTTTTGTCTTTCTTTTATTTTTTGAATTTCAAAATTTATTCAGATATCTGTCACTTTTATCTCAGACATCTGAACTTGACGAACTGAAGCATCTCTTCATGAAATATCAAAATCTGAAGAGTTGTCTTCTTCACCAAGAGTTGCACTTCTTCAAATAGTTGCAACTATTAAATTAAGACTATTCAATACTATAAATAGAGATGAAAATTCACTATTTGAATTACTAATTCTTTCTATCTATTCCGATCTTATATTGTTATAATATCAAGTGACTTTCAAATCTCTACTTCCTATCTTTGCACATTCAAATCATCATATCAAGAAGATTATAGGAAGGGTGTACTACATTGACTATATTCGTGTTATTCAAAGAACACACAAAGTCGAGAAACAATTTACCAAATTGTATTTGAAGTCCTATTCGGTTGCTTAGGCAGAAAAGTCCTATTCGGTTGCTTAGGCGGAAAAGTCCTGTTCGGTTGCTCAGGCGGTGTAATACCTGTTCCTCCGGGTTAAGTGAGGGTTATTCGAGAAATTCCAGAAGGAGTCTGGGACTGGACGTAGAACGAGAAGTTCGAACCAGTATAAAAATCCCTGGTGTCATTTTTATTACTGCCATTTACTATTATTTATAATTCTGCACTTGCTAGTCGTAGTTTAACTATATTATCGATCCATATACACTTTCAATATAGGTGGCATGGAAAGTGGTGTGTTATTATGTTTTTATGCTGTTTAGTTTATTCAATATTATTTGTTGTTTGGTATCAATTTTTGGTACTATTAGTGCCAGTTTCAAGCGTGTAAAAATGTGGTATTAGTTTTTGTATGCTATAGTATCAGTTTCAGGTATTACAAATTACGGTATTGGTTTTTGTATGATATTAATATCAGTTTCAGGTATAAACAATTATGGTATCATTTTTTGCATGTTATTTGAATCATTTTACATGGTGATTTTTATTTTCTTTCTAGTTTTGAAGTGACTGCAATTATGTTTTTGCTGAGTTGTCAAGTGCGGAACTATGAGAAGAATAATGAGCTTAAATGTCGATATATAGTGTAGATTATGTTATGGTGAATAGTTGGCAACTCAATATATGATGTAGAAGTGTAAAAGTGTTTGGCATGATGTTGTTGTCAAATTATATCAAATAGCTACTGGGTATTAGTTTTGCATATATATAAGTATCGGTTTTGTTATAAATAATAGTCAAAATAATTTATAAAATAGCCAAGCATGAATTCCAATTAAAAACTACTAGGTATGATTTGCACTATTTTGGTATCACTTTTGTCATACATGAAAGTGAACTAAATAATTAAATTTATAGAGCATCGTATTATATTAATCAACTACTGGGTATCAATTTTTCATATATGTAGGTATCAGTTTTGTTGTAGATAACATTTAAATAATTTATAAAATAACCAAGCATGAATTCCAATCAAACAAGTACCAGGTATGAGTTTTGTACTATTTCGATATTCGTTTTGTCATACATAACAGTGAACTAAATGATTAAATTTATAGAGCATCATATTATATCAAACAGCTATTGGGTAACATTTTTGCACATATATATATATATATATATATATATGTATGTATCTATGTATGTATTTATGTATGTATGTATATGTATATGTATATGTATCAGTTTTGTTGTAAATAAAATTTAAAATAATTTATAAAATAACCAAACATGAATTCCAATCATATAGGTACTAAGTAAGAGTTTTGCACTATTTTGATATAACTTTTGTCATACATGGTAATCAACTAGTGGATATACAAACTATTCAAAAAGTTGAAATGTTTTAGCTCAATACAATGAAGATGACATGGACTTGTAGTGTTCAGAAATTCTTTCAAAGGTAGATACGCAATCACAGTTGAATTCCGATATTTTTCTATAGCAAGAAAAAGAAGATACAAGCAGTAGTCAGCGTCTCGGTTCAAGTTATAGGCAATTGCCTAATTTAAATATTAAAAATAATGAAAATCACATAGAACACAACATCTCTACATAACAAGTCTCAACAAGCGTAGAAGAAAACCAACCAGATGATGAACAAAATTTAAAAAAAGTATAGATCTCCAATATTACACGCTATTAGTATTATTTTCAAGTATAGAAGAATATTGTATCAGTTTTTGTATTATATTAGTATCAATAATAATTTCAGGTATGTCAAAATTAGTATCAGTTCATGCATAGTGTTGGTATCAGTTTCAGGTGTCAATAGAAATATATTTAGAGTCATAACATAACATCAATCATATGAAAAGTTCAACAAAGCTAATTTTTACAACAAATTGACAGTTTTTAATCTAGTGTTCATATCTGCATAAAAACATAGCTAAATTCATATAGTTCTAACTCGACATCTCAAATGTATATTATTTGAACTGAACATCACATTAATTTTTACAAAAAATTCACTTCTTAATATTATCTCTTTCTTTAAGTTTCGACATAAAATCAGCCGAATTCCAGTAGTGTTTATTGTCCGTCAATATCGCATGCACAATTCTTGCTCTAGTTCGCAGCATATCCTCAGGCTGTATCTTCATCGGTATTTGACTTTTATTCAATGAGATGATGAATATCATAACATAAATCCCAAAATCAACCCTGTTAAAAGCAAAATATGCTATTAGTATCTGTTAACATCATTTGTAGCATTGTGTGTATAACAAATATATACCATTGTATTTAATAGATGACGGTGCAAATATTAATAGTTTTAGTATCAATGTTAGCATGAGTTTTAGTATCAGTTTTATTGCATGTATGTATCATTTTTAAAATCCATGATGATTTTTCTATTTTAGTTTTAATTTTATACTATTAGTATCAGTCTTTATATATGTAGGTATCAGTTTTGATAGTTGTAGGTGTCATTTTATTTGCTTGTAGGTATCAGTTTTGATCTGAATCAAATGTTTAGTGAACTGATAGAAAATACCTTGTGTGTCAATCAAATTCAAATCAATGAACTGGGCATATAAAGATATATAGTACTATTGAATTTTAGAGGAGAAGAAAGAATATGATGAATACTTAATTTTATTGCAAATTTTTTTTCTGATTCTAGAAGCTCTTTGTACATGATTGTATATAGCTTAATTCTACTAGCCGTTGCTTATTTCCTTAATTATAATTTACTAACCATTGCTTATTTCCCAAATTATAATTCTACTAGCTGTTGCTTATTTCCTAAATTATGATTGCCTAATTACACCATATACAACAAAGTATCATATATAACTAACAGCTGTATAATGGATGATAGCCTTTTATTTATTTCCTGTTTTTAGCCTAGATGAAATACTCTGAGGCTATCATTCCTATTTCTCAACACTACCCCTCAAGTTGGGTTCGAATAAATTTACAGAACCCAACTTGTCAAGTATGTCAGATGGCTAAACTTGTCGAGTGCTTTTGTGAAAATATCTGCCGGTTGCTCTTAGCTTTTGACAAATGAAGTTTCTATTTCCCCCGATTGCACTTTTTCTCTAACAAAGTGACAATTTACCTTTATATGTTTTGTCCTCTCATGGAAGACAGGATTGGATGCAATATGACGTGCAGCATGATTATCACAATATATTTGCATTGTTTTTGTGTGCTCTATCTTTATGTCACTAAGTAATTGCTTAATCTAAACAAGCTCCCTTGTTGTGGATGTCATGGCTCGATGTTCTACTTTTGCACCTGATCTAGCTACAACATTCTGCTTCTTACTTTTCCAAGTTACCACTTACAAACGTACAAAACCCTATGGTTGATTTTCTGTCATAGCTTCCGGTCCAATCGGCATCAGAAAAACAAACAACATCATTAGAATTGTTTTTTTCAATCCAAATTCCTTGATCTGGAGTGCCTTTAGATACCATATCAATTGCACTCAAGTGGCTGGTATGTTGAGCATGCATAAATTAACTTATGACACTAACTGCAAAGGCAATATCAGGTCTAGTTACTGTAAGATAAATTAATTTGCCTACTATCCTCTGATATTGTCCTATGTCAGATAATGGCTCACTATCTTCAACTCCAAATTTTATATTTGTTTCCATAGGAGTATTAGCTGGTTTTTCTCCTAATTTACCAATCTCATTTAACAGATTAAGGACATATTTTCTTTGGGATATAAATAATCCTTTACTTGAGTAGACTATTTCTATTCCAAGAAAATATTAAAGTTTTCCAAGATCTTTGATGTCAAATTCCTTTTTCTAAATGTTGTTTAACTCTTTCAATTTCCTCATTATTATTTTCAGTGATGATAATGTCATCAACATAAACCAGAATAATAGTAGTGGTATTTTGTGTGTGTTTGATGAACATAAAGGAATCAACGGTACTTTTAAAAAAATTAATCTTTAAAAGAGAAAATCTTAGCTTGGCATACCATGCTCTTAGAGATTGCTTTAGACCATAGATCGCCTTAATTTGCACACTAGTATGAGTTCGTCTCACTTTTATAGCCCGGAGAAAGAGTCATGTAGACTTCCTCTTCTAAATCTCCTTGAAGGAATACATTTTTTACGTCCATTTGGAATAAATATCATCCCAAGTTGGTGGCTACTGACAGCAAAATTCTAACGGTATTCATTTTTGCTACCGGTGCAAAGGTCTCTTGGTAGTCAATACCATATGTTTTGTTCAGGTCTATTAATACAAGTAGTTTGGCTTAAATTCCCTTTTGTTTAAAAAATTCTATGAAATCTTTCTTTACGTATTCTGTCTCATTATCAAATCGAATTTTTTTTATTTTTTGTATTATATTGATTTTCTATAAAACTATAAAATTCTTGTAAACATTAAAAAACTTCATTTTTTTCCTTTTAAAAGGTAAACCCCAGTAGTGCGAGAAAAATCATCAATAAGTGTGATAAATTATTTAAAATGATCATAAGGATCAATATGAGCTAGACCCCAAACATTAGAATAAATTAAATCAAAGTCTTTTTTTGACTTATTAGTAGATAAAAAAATGGTAATCTAGTTTTTTTGAAAGCTTACAAACATCACAATTTTTGGAATCTAATTTATAACGGAAAAGTTTATTCAAAATTTGATCAGATGGATAACCAAATCTCCAATGCAGTAATTTATCACGATCTAGTAAATTTAATGGCACATGACATTTATTGGTGCTTTCATCAAGATAATAGAGACCATTTTCTAGACATCCCTCACCAATCTTCTTCTCTAATTTTCAATCTTGAAAGGTCACTTTATGTAACGACCCCAAAATTTATATATATTTAAATTAATAATTAATTTAAATTTTGAATAAAAATTGTAAAATAAATTGATAAAAGTGATGCAAGTTTCCCCGGATTCAAATATATTTTGTATAAATCATTTAAATTTAAAATATTGTATATATATGTATATATGTGAATATATATATATATATATATTTGGGTAAATATGAGTAAATTTGAAAGTATAAAATATATGTATATATATTTGATTTGAATTTAAATCGTAAATAAATGGTTTGAAAATAAAGATACAAATTATATAAGATATAAAGTATAAAATAAATACATTAGATAAAAATCTAATAATAAATTAGAATCTAGAGATTCACTTATATTACCAAATGAATGTAAAAATAATTAGTAATAAATTTAGAAATTAATAATTGAGATTGCAATAAATATAAAATTACATAAGATAAATATATATATATAAACAAATTACCTAAATTTAACAATCTATATTAAATATAGAAATTCATTTTTTATTATAAATCAATATGATAATACAAATAGAGTAGACTACAAAAGTAATAAAGGTAAAATAAAAATAGAAGTAACACTTAGATAAAATCTAATAACAAACTAAAATAGTAATTTATTTATATTGCAAAGCAATATCACAAAAGTAAAGCAAAAAAATATATATGCAAACATATACATTCAAAAGAAATAAGAAAACAAAACATACATGTAGGCTTACAAAATAGAAGCCACCAGATTCTTGCTAATGCAATGTATAACATACAAATAAAGCAAATAAAGAGGTAAGTATGTAAAAACAAATAAATATATATCTATAAGCTTGCAAAAGAAGCCAATGTTTTATATTCAAGTTAAACAAATATATATAGGTAAGTATAGACTTGAGAAAGAAGAACATATAAATATAGTCAAGTTTGAACAAAAGGAAATAGAAATGTCTTTGAACCTGTACAAGTAGACAGTAAAGTATTTTCATGTATAAGCAAAAGAATGTGTATAAAACAAAGCAAGTGAACATATAAAAGATATAAAGTACCTTGGCATTAAATGCTGGCAACATTTTTTTGTCAATTCGAAATGCTATCAGCCTCCAAAATGGAAAAAGAATCCCTGCTAACCATTGTACAAACAAGGAAAAATTTATACAACATGTACAAAATAATATCATCACCAGTACAAACAAATATACCTCCTGTAAACTTCATTTCCACACATCATCTTCATTCCATTTCGATCACTTTTAAACTGAGAAAAAAAAACTAAAGTAAATATCATTTAAATTCAAACAAGCTTCAACATCAAAACAAATCAATTCAACACAATCCAGAGATCAAAAGCTCCAACTTTCAAAACAAAATCTGGTTTCAGCATAGCAGCTCTGTTCTTCTTCCTAAAAATCAATGTGAGTAACTTTTGTTTTAAAACTTAAAAGTATGAATCTGCTGAATACTTATCTGTGATTAAGCATGTATATGACTTCTCTGGGTATATTTAAAGATGGATGTATGGTTGCAGGCTATGTTATATATGTCCTCTGTCTAAAACTCTAAATATAAGATTTGATTCAAAAATCATTTTCCCTTGATCTACTTGCTATTTAAACTTTGTGTTAAAACAAAAATTGTTTGTTATTGTAACATTCCCCCTTTTTGACCGCCTCCAGTCGGTAATTAAACCAACTAAAAACGTTCAAAAAGACGAATTGTTATTTAGTTTATAAGGTTTAAACAGAATCATCCACAGAAACACAGATAATAACAATCAATTAAAACAAATGAGAATTTATTTCATTACTATAAATCTTTTTATATACATCAGAGTTTATACAATTTTAATACTGATACAGCGGAATATTTTAAAATACAATTTTCTTCTGAAACTAAAAATGGTTCTTTACTCTCTCTCTAACTTCGCTGCTCGAAAATCTTCAAGCTGTAGAAATACTCGGTCTGACCCAAGTATTATATTCAAAAGAAAATAATACACAGGTCAGTCTAATTCAAACCAGTTTATTTGTGCATATAGGCAGTAATAATTTAAATAGACGACAGTCACAATAATTCTCGTCTATCAGACTCTTTAAACAAAGAAACCGGATAACGGTCAATATAACACTTAACAGTGTTTAACAATAAATCAGCAGATTTAAATCGTCAACAGAGATAGATAAACAATTTATCAAATCGACTAAATCAATTTAAAACAATCGAAATTGTCACTTTAAAATCACCGAAGATTTGATTGGCTGCCGTACACGCACGCGTGTACGGCCTCGCCAATACGGCATAAAAATCAATGCATCACGACGCAAAGAAATATCCATTCAAAACTGTCGAGTTTAGGTGGCTGCAGTGCACGCACGCGTGCACCGCCTCGCCACCACCGAATGTAAAGTCATCACATAGAAACAAGGGAAAAACTGCAACGAAAATGCAGCCACCACTTGAAGTGTCAAGTGCCATCATATAAGACAGCAACTAAAAGTGATATAGGCATATGTACCCAAACCAAGAAAATCAATATATCTCTTCAAATAAAACATGAAACATTTCCAGAGAAAAATTGCGATTCGAACGTACATATATACATATGAATTAATGTATATACATACGTCACTGCATACATATGTATGAAGACTAGAATGCAACTGGGTGCAAACAGTTTCCAAAACATGAATGTACGAATTGTACATTTATATTTAATACTGTAACTGGACAGTATTAATTTCATAGTCTAGAACAAGGCAAAATGCCAAAGTCGAAACACATAGGCGAAAACAACAAACCAGATAAAAGAATGCCAACATGATGAAGTCAGTGCCAACAATAATGACAGCAACTCGATCATCTCACGAATTATTAATTGCAGGCAGCAATGAAGTGTCATATACAAACCAACCAAAAATCATCATATAAACTAGTCCCCAAAAATCATCATATAAACAGTCTTACAAACTGGACTTTAGCAAATTAAAATAAACCCAATCAGTTCAAGTATGCAGAGAGCAACATAAAGACTATACTGACAGGTGCACAACATGAACAAACTATATGTGAAGACTGCAAGGTGAGGTCAGTACATATAACAGTGAGCTATCTAAATGAAACCATGATCAAGTGAACACTAAGCATGTTAATGACAAAGCAAGGCAAACTGCAGACAGTGCCGAAGCAAACAAAAGGTAAAAGATATTGCTTCATCAAAACCAAATACTGGACAATGCAAACTCAAGTATGCTGCAGTTAAATGAACGATGGACAAATGCTACAACTTCAAGTGAACTAATGTACCGTGATGTATAACATCAAGTCCCTTTCAGATGACAAATGCAATGTATCAGTTTTCAACTATATCCCCAAGTGCACATGTAATATAGACCTGATAGTATGCAGTGATACTGTCTCGAGGTAAATAGCCTCCAACACTAAATAAAGCATGGTAAAAACCAACTAAAATAAACAAATTAGCAAACTGTCCCATGGCTAACAGTTACAGTATAATCCCATGAAAACAGGGACATTGCAATGTTCAAAGAGATGCAATATCCAAATACATGAAGTGCTGATTGACTTAATTAATGCAAGTAAAGCTAACCTACAGAGACTGTCTCGAAGACCAGTGAACAACAGGGGAAAACAAGTTCGACAGATTACGCGTGTGAACAAGTACATATATGAATGCAGTGAAACTCGAGATAACAATATATGCAAAGTACCCTACCGGAATGAACTTCCAAAATCAACACTGATATCACCATTCGAATAGTACGAGTAAAATGTTCAGGAGTAATATCAGTGGTGAACAAAAACAACTGCAGTGAAATGCAACTCAAAGTCATAGACTAAACGTGTTCAAATATCGTGAAATAGATTTCAAACAAACAATTTAAAACAAACGAAAAGTCACAATTTAAAACAAGCCAAAACCATACAGTGGTGACTACGAAAAAACAAGCAGCAAAAATCATCTCTAGCATCTGAAAAAAATCGTATGGCCGAAGCCCAAAAGAACGAAGTCAACCAGTTACTCAAGCAACAAACCCCAAATTGGAACAAACTAGGAGATCAGGATTTCGAATTTAGATGTGAGTAGATAGTACTACTCACCTTAGATCCGAGAGGCAGCCGCGATTGAAGAACGAAAGTTGGAGCCCTAAAATTTCCAGATCGAAGCCGCCGTTAATCTTCTCGAGGAACGAACGATTCTCAGTGACCCCAAGGAGCGTGCAAGGCCGAAACTCTAGCAAGCATCAAAGGAACGAACGCAATTTAATTTATCAGAGGAAGTCGCCATTTTTATTTTTATTTTTTTCTTCGATTGTTTTCGTGAACGAATGAGGGAGAGAGGGAAGGGTTTCGTGATTTATGAGAGATAAGGATGGGGGAAAATCGTGGGGGGTTATGGGCTGAAGTATGGGCTGGTGGCATAAGGTATGGTATTATTTTATATTTATTTTTTTATCCTTTATTTTTTGTTTTCATTTAAAAACTGATTTATTTTGTAAAGATATTTTCTTTAATTTGTTTTGTTTAAATCTTGTTGCTAAAATTCTAAACTATGTGTATTTATTCATTTATTTTGTATTAATAAAATTTAATAAAAGAATTCTAATTGATTTAAAAATTCTAACTAAAATTTAACAGCCATTTTTACATTGCCAATTGACGAAGATTTTATCGTTATAAAAATTCCAACAACAACAGAAATTTAACTGTCCACTTAAATCATTTACTGATGATTATAATTTTGGGCAAAACCCCGGTTGTTACAGAAATTCAATTTGAATTCGATTTAATTTTATACGCGTTTATACGCCGTGTTCACAAAACAATTTTGATAAATACGAAAATTGAAATCCAGTAATAATTCAATATTACGGACCCAATGAAACTGGTTTCGTCAAATTCCGAGACTGTGCCTCGAAAGACTATTTTTTAAATTCAATTCCAAACGATATAATCTCAAAACTGAACAGATTGCTTTCAAATTCAATTCTGAAGCTTCTATTATCTTCAGTATTATCAATATGAATTTTCCAAGCCTTTAAATTATTTTTAACCGGCCTAAAACTGAAGATTCAAATTTTATTCAACTTTCAATAGATTAAATTCAAAAATCAAATCGCCAATTCATTCTGATAATTTGAAATTCAAGTCAAATCATCGTTCAAATATTTAAAATTAATTAAATATTTTCAATTTAAATTGTTCAAAATTCAGGGTCGTTACAAACTCCCCTCCTTAAAAAACTTTTCGTCCACGAAAAGGAAAGGTTGTTAAAATTTCATCGATATTTATACTCTAGTCAATTTTTCTAAGCTTGAAACTCAATACAAATAAATGAATATAAGATTCATTCCATTTGTTTAATCTCATTAGTTTTGCTTATTTTCTCTTTTGTTCATTGATTTTCTAAACTCAAAACCCAAAAGTCTTTTGCTATATTTTTCGATTTATAACCTCAGATTCAAACTTAAAATCTGTCACGTTAGAGATTTATATAATATATTTCTTCCAAAGCTGTGGACTTTCAAAACATTACAAAGATCCTCTTCCTTAGTTCATTAAGTTGGAATTTCGTAATTTTACTTTCAAATCATTGATTCACTATTTACAGTTTGAAAATACTTGCTAACTCGAAATTTAACAAGTCCATCTTCGTTCTCACAGATATTAGACATACGCTGGCCAGGCGCAGGTCTAAAAATCTCCAAGTACTAAATATACTTGCTTCAATTCCCAGTGAAAATACTTTTTAAAATTCTTTAAAAAAATGGATATGGAAAGCACGTTCCCCCATGGATTATAGTTCCACCCGGCGGTTACGCTACTATCCCAGTAGAGTCGCTTGTGGCTGTAGATTTCTCATCTCTTAAATTTCGCCATGGTTGTCGCCATAGATTGCAGTACACACGGCGGTTACGCTACTATCCCAGTAGAATCGCTCGTGTCTGTAGGCATCGCGCCCCTCAAATTTCGCCTGGCATTAGATTGCAGTTTACTCGGCGGTTGCGCCACTATCCCAGTGGAATCGCTTGTAACTGTGGGCATCTCGCCCCTCAAATTACGCTAATCATCAATCAAATCTAATCTCATCGCGATGAACTATCGCGAAGGATTTCCGATTCAAATAGTCACTCTGACTAAAATTCTACGTAGCTACGAATTTCAAATGGATACTCTTCACGAGTTCCAATACCTTCTCCAATAATAAATGGAAGGTACTTTTCCACATCCTCAGTTTAGAAAACATAATATCATATATGTAGTACTTTCATTTCACATTTCGTACATATAACATCTATGTAAACATACATAAGATTTCCATAACAATGTCTTTCTAAACTAACGGTTTTCAATTCACCGCATTCATATATATAAGTTCTAAAAACTTACATATCCATATTCATAACAAAATAGAGGATTTCAAAATTTTCCTCTAAGTCGATTTGGAAATTTAAGGTTATCTCAAACCTAATTCATATTCATAATTCCATTTATTATCGACTTTCACATTCAATTTGGATTTCACGCTTACATCGTCAATTCTCAACACAGAATTGATGTCTATCGATATATAACCTCTGAGCTCATACGTCTCAGAGAAGGGTGTTAAGCTAAGAGAATAAATTCTCCGCCACCAACAGATATATATTTAATAGAGATCAATTGCTATGTCATCAATTCACAATGTTAGACATACAATCCAAATCATCATCTGAAATTCAAAGCTCAACTTATATTGTCTTTGATGTCGAAGTTAAACTCAATTTTAACTTAACGATTCAATCTTTTTGAAAAATTTCAAATTGAACTTATTGTTCAAATTCTCATTTAACTCTTCAACTTCGACTTCAAAAATGAATTTCAAATCATTTATTCCTTACGGAATATATTCATAACATTTCACATTTGGAAAAACATTTCCATACTTATTTAAAAATAAGTAATTCACAAATCCATTTTTATTTTCAACATTTGAAAATATTCGATATACTTAAATCAAAATCAAGTATATATTTCATCTTTAAGGAAATCATTCTCTTTCACATATTCATTTGAGTTAAAACGAATGTTACGTATAACATCGTTACGACAACTCAAAATCACTAGTATAGGAATTCGAAATTTAGATAGATGTATAAATCCCAATACTATACAAAACATTTCCTTTCGGAAATCATTTACTATAACAACAGGGTTATAGTCCATCATTTCCTTATATTCGAAAACGTCTATTTCAACAATGAATGTTGAAATCTATGGTTTCGATATTCAATGCCTTTAAAAACATCTTTAAAACAATTAACTTCGTTTTAAAATATCACTTTCCCAAAACATGTCCATTTTATTCAATAATATATTCACGGTCCAAAATTGTGAATATACATCTTTTAACAAGCTATACAGAATTTTACTTATCAAAATAAGTCAGTTTCGAATTTATAAACAATGTTTATAAATTCTATTCCTATTCATAAAGACTTCAATTTATAAAAATTGCTTTATTAACCCTTCCTTTATAACTTAATTTTATATCAGAATTTTAATTTACAAGTAAATTACTTATAAATTCTTTTATTTCGCCACTTCGATTCATTTTATAACTTCACATTATAAAACTTTTAATTCTGAAACTTTTCATCCACTTATGAAATCCATTAATATTTCATTTTTTACACTTATACAATCATTTAAAAATTCCAATATAATATCAATCTTTTCAAATCTTCAATTTAAGCCGTTTATAATAATTCAAAAATTCCAATTTAAACTATTATATAAATTTATCAGTTTTCCATTTCCAAGATAATCACTAGTTCTTTAGTAAATCATTCATCGACTTGGTTTTCAATTTAAATCACATTTGATTCATTCACGTTGGATTTTTACTAACATTCATGCATATCCAATTAGTTCACATTCACTAATTTACATTAAGTTAGTTTGCTTCAATTCAAATCAAATTTGGTTCTTTTTAGATTTCTTACCTTTCAATTTGAATTCAATTTACATAGCTTTCAATTCCATAAATTCAATTTCATTAATACTTAATGAATTTCTATACGATCAACTGGCAACCAATGCACATTTAACCAAATTTATTTACTTTGCTTACATTCAGTTTGGTTCAACGTACTTAATTTCAATTAGTTTATATTCCAACTCTGATTGAATTTTTATATTCACTATATTCACTAATTCACTTTTACAAAATAAAGTTGAATTTCCTTATATAACTCAAATTCATATTCATTACATCACTTTATCAATTCATTTTGATATCAAATTCAATTTGATTCAACATTACTTAAGCTATGTTTCATTTTATTTAACTTTACTAAAGTCAAATTCATATCACTATTCAAAATTCAGATTTTGTTTTACTTAACAAAACCGTTTAACCATTTTAACACTGGTTTACTTCATACAGGTAAAGCACAAGTAAATTTTTCTCCCCAAAACACAATTTCATTAAGATATTTCTTCCAAATCTTACCATAAACATTCACGTACAAACTATACATAGCTTAAAGTTTTCATAATACATACTTAGAAGTTTTTAGATTACAAAAGATAGTATTACAAAATATATTGATCGCTTCAAATATATTGACTGGTTTAAGATTCAGACTCATAGAGGACTATCGTCTTCCCGTCTGGTAGTACTCATCTGTTCCGAACTTTCATCTTCGGTTTGCACTATTTCAGGTTGGATTAAAGGAGGATTGACGCATTCAAAGTCAACGTGCCCCCAGCTCCTACAGTTCCCGCAAAAATACGTGACGTTCCCATCCTTATCTATCAGTTTTACACTTTTCGCTCTAGCGGGACGGGCTATAGCTTGCTTTCCACGCTGCCTTTCGGTGCAGTTTCTGGCTATATGTCCATTCTGGCGACAATGATAGCAGACTGTCAATCTATCGACAGGTAAATCTAGTGCACTCTTCTTCCTTTTCACTTTAGGGCAATGACTAAGAAAATGTCCTTTTTCTTGACATTTAAAACATACTATCTCAGGACGAGCGAAACGGTCATTCACATTCCTTTTCTTTCTCTTCTCTCGACACGTAACGGCGAAATGTCCTTTTTTATGACATCGATAACAAGTAACATCATCATAGGGACCAGGTCCTTGCCTTTCATTAAATCTCCTTTCGATTTCCGCACGTGTCAATTGTGCTTCTCTACGGGCAATTGCTCTTTGTTCACGACGTGCTGCTTTTTGTGCTTCGGTTTTTGCCATTTTAATTAACAAGATGTTTCGAAGTTTCCTATTAAAATTGACAATTCCATTAGAAAAGGTTGGATTATTCAATCATTTTCCTAAGACAAATTTGTAAATTTACATTATCCTGATATATACGATTATCATTCATATTAGGTAATCACTTACCCTTTTAGTTTAATTTTCCATCACACTAATTTATCTAATCAATTTCAATTTATTTAACTTCCTTTAGTTAAATTTCAAATCCATATATTTATTAATACTAATTCAATTCGATTTAACTTTTCTTAAGTTAAAAATCTTTATTTCATATTCAATATCCACTTTACTTATATAAGATCTATTCCAAATTCATTCATCTTATATTTTCTAAAACAATTTTATACTTCTCTAGATTTGAAAAACATTCTCTTTTTAAAGTGTTTCTAGTAACTATTCATATTAAACATCATAAACTAAGCTTTGTGTAAACCAAAGCTCTGATACCACGCTAACATACATCATAATCAACCTTATAAACTCTGTAACATTCCCCCTTTTTGACCGCCTCCAGTCGGTAATTAAACCAACTAAAAACGTTCAAAAAGACGAATTGTTATTTAGTTTATAAGGTTTAAACAGAATCAGCCACAGAAACACAGATAATAACAATCAATTAAAACAAATGAGAGTTTATTTCATTACTATAAATCTTTTTATATACATCAGAGTTTATAAAATTTTAATACTGATACAGCGGAATATTTTAAAATACAATTTTCTTCTGAAACTAAAAATGGTTCTTTACTCTCTCTCTAACTTCGCTGCTCGAAAATCTTCAAGCTGTAGAAATACTCGGTCTGACCCGAGTATTATATTCAAAAGAAAATAATACACAGGTCAGTCTAATTCAAACCAGTTTATTTGTGCATATAGGTAGTAATAATTTAAATAGACGACAGTCACAATAATTCTCGTCTATCAGACTCTTTAAACAAAGAAACCGGATAACGGTCAATATAACACTTAACAGTGTTTAACAATAAATCAGCAGATTTAAATCGTCAACAGAGATAGATAAACAATTTATCAAATCGACTAAATCAATTTAAAACAATCGAAATTGTCACTTTAAAATCACCGAAGATTTGATTGGCTGCCGTACACGCACGCGTGTACGGCCTCGCCAATACGGCATAAAAATCAATGCATCACGACGCAAAGAAATATCCATTCAAAACTGTCGAGTTTAGGTGGCTGCAGTGCACGCACGCGTGCACCGCCTCGCCACCACCGAATGTAAAGTCATCACATAGAAACAAGGGAAAAACTGCAACGAAAATGCAGCCACCACTTGAAGTGTCAAGTGCCATCATATAAGACAGCAACTAAAAGTGATATAGGCATATGTACCCAAACCAAGAAAATCAATATATCTCTTCAAATAAAACATGAAACATTTCCAGAGAAAAATTGCGATTCGAACGTACATATATACATATGAATTAATGTATATACATACGTCACTGCATACATATGTATGAAGACTAGAATGCAACTGGGTGCAAACAGTTTCCAAAACATGAATGTACGAATTGTACATTTATATTTAATACTGTAACTGGACAGTATTAATTTCATAGTCTAGAACAAGGCAAAATGCCAAAGTCGAAACACATAGGCGAAAACAACAAACCAGATAAAAGAATGCCAACATGATGAAGTCAGTGCCAACAATAATGACAGCAACTCGATCATCTCACGAATTATTAATTGCAGGCAGCAATGAAGTGTCATATACAAACCAACCAAAAATCATCATATAAACTAGTCCCCAAAAATCATCATATAAACAGTCTTACAAACTGGACTTTAGCAAATTAAAATAAACCCAATCAGTTCAAGTATGCAGAGAGCAACATAAAGACTATACTGACAGGTGCACAACATGAACAAACTATATGTGAAGACTGCAAGGTGAGGTCAGTACATATAACAGTGAGCTATCTAAATGAAACCATGATCAAGTGAACACTAAGCATGTTAATGACAAAGCAAGGCAAACTGCAGACAGTGCCGAAGCAAACAAAAGGTAAAAGATATTGCTTCATCAAAACCAAATACTGGACAATGCAAACTCGAGTATGCTGCAGTTAAATGAACGATGGACAAATGCTACAACTTCAAGTGAACTAATGTACCGTGATGTATAACATCAAGTCCCTTTCAGATGACAAATGCAATGTATCAGTTTTCAACTATATCCCCAAGTGCACATGTAATATAGACCTGATAGTATGCAGTGATACTGTCTCGAGGTAAATAGCCTCCAACACTAAATAAAGCATGGTAAAAACCAACTAAAATAAACAAATTAGCAAACTGTCCCATGGCTAACAGTTACAGTATAATCCCATGAAAACAGGGACATTGCAATGTTCAAAGAGATGCAATATCCAAATACATGAAGTGCTGATTGACTTAATTAATGCAAGTAAAGCTAACCTACAGAGACTGTCTCGAAGACCAGTGAACAACAGGGGAAAACAAGTTCGACAGATTACGCGTGTGAACAAGTACATATATGAATGCAGTGAAACTCGAGATAACAATATATGCAAAGTACCCTACCGGAATGAACTTCCAAAATCAACACTGATATCACCATTCGAATAGTACGAGTAAAATGTTCAGGAGTAATATCAGTGGTGAACAAAAACAACTGCAGTGAAATGCAACTCAAAGTCATAGACTAAACGTGTTCAAATATCGTGAAATAGATTTCAAACAAACAATTTAAAACAAACGAAAAGTCACAATTTAAAACAAGCCAAAACCATACAGTGGTGACTACGAAAAAACAAGCAGCAAAAATCATCTCTAGCATCTGGAAAAAATCGTATGGCCGAAGCC
This sequence comes from Allium fistulosum, assembly GCA_030737815.1. Lineage (NCBI taxonomy): Eukaryota > Viridiplantae > Streptophyta > Magnoliopsida > Asparagales > Amaryllidaceae > Allium > Allium fistulosum. The sequence continues at coordinate 829,230,396 of CM060903.1, read as the reverse complement.
CAAAAGAACGAAGTCAACCAGTTACTCAAGCAACAAACCCCAAATTGGAACAAACTAGGAGATCAGGGTCTCGAATTTAGATGTGAGTAGATAGTACTACTCACCTTAGATCGGAGAGGCAGCCGCGATTGAAGAACGAAAGTTGGAGCCCTAAAATTTCCAGATCGAAGCCGTCGTTAATCTTCTCGAGGAACGAACGATTCTCAGTGACCCCAAGGAGCGTGCAAGGCCGAAACTCTAGCAAGCATCAAAGGAACGAACGCAATTTAATTTATCAGAGGAAGTCGCCATTTTTATTTTTATTTTTTTCTTCGATTGTTTTCGTGAACGAATGAGGGAGAGAGGGAAGGGTTTCGTGATTTATGAGAGATAAGGATGGGGGAAAATCGTGGGGGGTTATGGGCTGAAGTATGGGCTGGTGGCATAAGGTATGGTATTATTTTATATTTATTTTTTTATCCTTTATTTTTTGTTTTCATTTAAAAACTGATTTATTTTGTAAAGATATTTTCTTTAATTTGTTTTGTTTAAATCTTGTTGCTAAAATTCTAAACTATGTGTATTTATTCATTTATTTTGTATTAATAAAATTTAATAAAAGAATTCTAATTGATTTAAAAATTCTAACTAAAATTTAAAAGCCATTTTTACATTGCCAATTGACGAAGATTTTATCGTTATAAAAATTCCAACAACAACAGAAATTTAACTGTCCACTTAAATCATTTACTGATGATTATAATTTTGGGCAAAACCCCGGTTGTTACAGAAATTCAATTTGAATTCGATTTAATTTTATACGCGTTTATACGCCATGTTCACAAAACAATTTTGATAAATACGAAAATTGAAATCCAGTAATAATTCAATATTACGGACCCAATGAAACTGGTTTCGTCAAATTTCGAGACTGTGCCTCGAAAGACTATTTTTTAAATTCAATTCCAAACGATATAATCTCAAAACTGAACAGATTGCTTTCAAATTCAATTCTGAAGCTTCTATTATCTTCAGTATTATCAATATGAATTTTCCAAGCCTTTAAATTATTTTTAACCGGCCTAAAACTTAAGATTCAAATTTTATTCAACTTTCAATAGATTAAATTCAAAAATCAAATCGCCAATTCATTCTGATAATTTGAAATTCAAGTCAAATCATCGTTCAAATATTTAAAATTAATTAAATATTTTCAATTTAAATTGTTCAAAATTCAGGGTCGTTACAGTTATAGCCTATATTTCAGATTAAATTTTTTTGGAGTCGAAACAATTTGTTAATAGCTTAGGAAATCAAGAAAACTGACATATCTTTCCATATGTCAAAAATTCGAACTTTACAATTCACAAATTCAAATATGTAAATGAAATCTTTATACTTTAACATGATTTTAAGGTAAAAATCGTAATTTTTAGATCAAAGAACGGAGAGCAGTTCGAGTTGGTTTAAATCTCGTTCTATCGTCGATCTCTGATGACCTACTGGTTCGTGGGGCTAGGGGTTTTGTCTCGAGGTGGTGGAGTCCTTGGCGTTGCTAGGAAAAATACTCGGAGTGGTCACCGATGACCGTGGAAGCGGCGGTGGCAAGTTTCAGTTCCTAAACCTAGTTTTGCTGTGGCTTTGTTTTTGGTTTCGTTCGTCGGCTAGGATTGATCGAGTGCTTTGTGGTTTTGGGAAATGATATAGGAAGAGTTGACGAGGGGATGGCCGGAATTTCAGGTGTTCTGGTGGTCGAGGTTGCGAGGATGAGGCATTGACAGGGACAGGTGGTGGCGATTCCAGTTTGTGTTCCAGGTTCGAGTTCGAGCTCGATTTCAAATCTGAGATGGAGGCTGGGTTCTGGTGGTCGGGGAGAGGAGCATGGAAGGTTGTCGACTTGCTCGACATCGAGGCGACGCCTGGAACCGGCCAACGTCGATGTGCACGTGCACAAGCATGGGAGTGGTTAGCCTAGGATTTATTGCCTGGGAAGAATTGGTTTTCTAGCGTGTTTTACTCAAGTGCTACCCAAGGTGCTCCTGCGTTTGACTCGAAGCAAGATGGTCATGGGCTCGGGTCAGAATTATTGGTTCCAGTTTTTCAACCTGGAACCTGTTTTCCTGTTTTGAAATTTTAAACTAAATTTAAATTTTAAACTAAGGGTTTTTAAAAACTGAGTTTAAATCAAAATGTAAATATAATTCAAGTTGAATTGAAATTTAGTCTGAAGATAGATAAAAAGTTTTAAATTCCATTTGTTTTAATAATTTAAAGTAATTAAAGGTAGTGTGGAAATTGGAATTTAAAATAGAATTGAATTTGAAAATAAAATTTAAACAAGTTAAATTTTAAACCTGGAACTAATTTTAAATCAGATTTTAAAATTTTGAGATTTAATTAAGTTGTATCACTTAAGTGTGGCAATAAATTAAATACGTTAAAGTTAAGGAAAAAGAATTGATTTTTAAACTCTTTAAAATTTCTTTTGAAATCAATGGTTATTTTACTATGTAAATTTAAAATGTTAAGGAAATTTGTTTTAAACTTTATTAAAAGTAAATGAGGATTTATTTTAAATTTTAAATCTAAATTGGAGATAAAAAGGAAATTTGAAACAATGTTTCAATATATGGTAATAATCATTAAATCATAAATATAAATGATTTTACTTTAATTAATGAAGATTTATGATTTAGAATTCATTAATGAATGAATTCTTAATGGTTAATTAATTTATAATCAAAAAAATGATTAATATAAGAAATTTTCTTTAAAAAGTGATTAAAGAAATTTAATACTTAATAAAATCATTAACTAAGATTATTTGAACAATTAATTAATGTTATAAATTTTAACAATAAATTTAGATTGATTAAATTAATAATAATCAATTGTGGAATTATTAAGTATAATTACTTAACGACAGTAATTATGGAATTAATCATTCAGTATAATCAATTGAGTAAATTGAATTGATTCAAGTTAAAATTTCTTAAGTATAATTCATAATAAACTTGATAATTTTGGAAATATAATTACTCAGAGAAGTAATTAATAGATGATTACTGAATGTAATTAATTGAATGATGATTTGAAATCTGAGTATAATTATTTGTGAATAATTAAAGGATTAATTAATAATGGCGATTAATTAAGATTAATTTAATAATTAAAGATTAATTGATTCATTAATTAAAATTGATTAGTTAATAATTAAGGGTTAACTAATAAATTTGAAGGAAGATTTATTTCAAATAATTTGAAATTAACTTTTGATAATTAACCCGGATTAATAGTTGAAACATCTGATTTAAATTAATCAGTTGATTAATAAATTTATTTGTGAATGTTGGATTTGACTGGATGATTGAATTGTTGATATCTCTTATCTGTAATGCTTTGTGATATATTCTGATTTGTGTGTAGTCTATACTGTAGTTCATTTATCGGGGATGAATGTAAATTATTATCTGTAATTTATATATCTGTGATATATGATCTGTGATCTGTAAATGAACGATAAGCGTTATAGTATACCGCTTATCAACTATATTCCGTATTCTGATATGTGATGATTGAATGATGTTGCACTACTGTGTGAAACCCTTGGACTACACCATACACACACAAAAATGGATTTCACGTGGAAATCGGTTAAGTCACAGATTTTTGATAATTTTAAAGATTGAATTCTTGAATTCACATAGTTTTGGGAATTTGAATTGAGAGCTTTGAAAATGAGTTTCAAATGTAAAAGTTATTTTAAATAACTTAATAAAACTTGATATTTAATAATTTGATTTAAATTTGAATTCAATACTTGAATTGAATTCAATGATTTGGGAAAACTAGTTGTTTCCAACTGATAAAAGCTCTTATATAAGAAATAGATTTCCAATTTGAATTAAAGGAATTTCAAGTTTGAATTGAAGATGGTTTTTCAAATTACGAATAAATCTTTGGAAACGTGTTTTGAAAACTATCAGTTAAATCTTTGTTTTCAAGATTTAATGAGTTAATCCAATTGAAATGGAAATTAATTTGGAAAATCTGTGAATAAATCTTTTGTTTAAAAGATTAAAGTGTGGAAATTGTTTAAACCGTTGAAGGTTGTTAAAAAGAATCTTTTTGTTTTAAAAGATTAAAATGGTAATATGTTTAAACCATTTGAAAGAAAGTTTTGGATAATCAGTTGTGACTTAATTGAAATCCATTATCCATATGTTTTTAAATATCGCACTCATTATTCGGATTAGCCAGGAGAGGACCTTTGTGTCACATAACCCATTTCGAATAATGATACGTCGTATATGGATTGCATTTGAAGACCGGTGGTGAAGACCGGGTATTTGCGAGAACGGTAGGATAACCTATCGATTGTCTCTGCACTGAGTCGCGTCGGTATAGAGATTTCCTAAGTGATGGGAAATCCGATCGGGATTGTGAATACCCGGATTGCAAGGGCTTCTTCGGAAGTGCCTTCGGTTCTGTACGAACCCGGAACAGACTTGTATGGTTACATGTCAGACATTACACTTTGAGATATAAAGCAGATTTCTTTCAAATACATTTCTGTTTGGTGGCGCAGAATTTATTCTCTTAGCTTAACACCCTTCTCTGAGACGTACGAGCTCAGAGGTTATGTAGTTGAAGGCTATCAGTGATATACTCCCAATTTGGTAGTGTGGCATGCTGAGTGTTGCTATGTGTTGATCATTTATTGATCATTTGTGATCAAAGCATGGCTTTGTGAAAAAGCGTAGCTTTGTGGACGAGACCTCATCGGACCTCACAGACCGGAAATGGTCGAAACAAGAATGATGCGGCAAGGTTATGAGGGTTGTGCCCTTTAGGGTATGTCATTTCCTTCTGGAAAAGGGTGGTATCAGGTATGGAGCCCTGGTATTTAACCTATGTGGATACTCCGATCTCATTTATTGTGTGATTGTGTGTTTATCGAGGCGCCTCGGATAAAGGTCCCAAAGGATCGGGGAATGGCATATTCGTGAGTTACCTAGTTACAGGGGTAACCCGGCCTTGTGTTGGTAGAGAGCTAGTTAGTTCTCGGGACGTCCAACCATAGGCGATCCCATGTGGCGGTAGGAAGTTCCTTAGCCTGACCATTTGTTGGAAATCCAATTTCCAATACGAACCCTGTATGGTTTTAGTTGTAGAACCTGCCATTTACTTATGGTGGTCACCACTGTTTAGATGGTAGCTATAGTAGGCATACGATACTGGTCGTATGTTGGCTAAGATTGATATTATACTTTCGAAATGTTTTCTACACTATGCACTAATAATAATAATCCAATGATTTTGCATAGTAAGCATGTTTGACTATCATAAGAAGAAATCTCCTCCAATTCTGCGTTTGCATTGTGTGTGTGGCGGGAGGTCTTATGGTAGTTTCATTTTCCAAAAGCATTGCGGGTTTCAATGTTTAAAATTCTTTTGTTGTTGTTTTAAAGATAAACTGTTTTTGTTGCTCACACCAGTCCCATGACTGATCCGGAGTTTATTGTTCCCTTCCTAAACTCTGGGTGCCCACAATTTTCCAAACGGGCAGTCTAGAGTTGGGTTTCTTTTTCAGATAGTCAGGTTTAGTGGATTATCTGGAGCTAGTTCAGTTTTGGAGATCCTGGCTGACGTTGCTTATCTTGGTGCAACGTGAGGGTGGTTCGAGCTTGATGTTGGAGTCTTCGGAGTCATTCTCTTATGTAGATCATTTGGTGTGATCTCTTCCATTATTGTTATTTCCGTTGTATCATTATTTATCTCTGATATTGTTGTATATCATACTGGATATTTTATTCATTGGAGTTGTATATGATATCATATATTTCTTTATTTCCGCTGTGTTGTTATACTTAATGGTGTTATAAGCTCCGGCATGCCAGATTTGGCGTTTGAATCTACGACATTTCGAGTACAAGTAAAGTACGGGTGTCGATTTTCGAAGGCCGAGTCAGGATCGTTATACTTTATACGGTGAGAATATAACATTGCAATTCAAGTCATGGGTTATTTACTAATTGATAATAAATTCGAATTAAAATCTGGTAAATATAAAATAATTTTCACATCTTTTGTAAGAAACTTTGTTGTACCAAAGCCATGAATTTGGACTTTATCTCCATTAGCAATCTTTAAATGTAGAGGGTCTTTAGTTTGTGCAATATTTGTTAATTTATTTTTGTCCCATGTCATGTGATCAGTAGCACCTGAGTCAATTTCCTATCTATTTGTATTTTGACGCATTTTTGCAATTTCAAAATTGTTGTTAACTTTCGCTGAATTGAAAATAGCATTAGAATGTACAAAACTTAAAGTTTGCTGCTGCAACAAACTGTTCAATTGAGTTAGCAGTTGATTTAGCTGCACTGTTTGAGTCACAGAAGATCCCATTGAATTGGAGGTGTTATTAGTCCATTGAGCTGATTCAGACCAGCCCCTTTTACCTCCATTCCTTTGCTAATACCATCGAATATTTTCTCCTTTTTTGTGCCGCCCTAATTACCTTCTCTATAGCCCTTCTCTCTGATGGGTCGAAGGTAGGGATGAAGGAAACAACAGCTATCGCGGTTATGCCCTACTTTCTTGTAGTGGTCACACTGCTCGGTTCTCGAGGCTCCCTTCCTTCTTGTGGTATCCTTGAAACTAGGCTTTGAGTGTTTTACCTGAAATGCCTTGTTCTCTGAATTTTCCAACCGTCATGGGTTCATGAGGGCCAGCCGAGATTGCTCTTGCTCAATTCTTTCCAATACATCATCAAAACTTGGCATCTTAGTTGATGCTAAGACTAGAGACCCGATCGACTCATAGCTTGGATCAAGCGCCCCTAGGTAGGTGAAGATTAATTCTTGTTCAGATCTTTTTTGGATTTCAACTGGGTCTACTGTTGGTGGGAGATAGACATTGAGCTCTTTCAATTTTTACATAATTTCGGACACTATTTCGTTATTACTTTGGGTACTCTACTTAATTTGGGGAAGCTCTGGTTTAAGGCTAAAGATATGAGAAAATTTTTCTTTTTGGTCATACCTTCTTTTGGCTTTGTCCCAAAACTCCTGTGATGCACCGAAGTATATGAGCACGTTTGAAATTTGGGGTTCCATTGTGCTAAGAAGCCGTAACATGATTAATTTGTCGGTTGTCTCATATTCTGCTACTTTTGCTTTCTCTTCGGAAGTTGGCTTATTTGGCTCTGCTGCTTTAGGTTTCTCCTTTTCGCCAGTGACAAAGCTTAATTTTCCTTTTCCACCGAGACCAATTGATACTGATCTTGACCAAGGAATGTAATTTTCGTTGCCATTGAGTATGATATTTGTGAGTTTAATGTTGTTGGATTGAGACATGTTGAACTTAATGCAGTTATTTGATTTCTGCAGCAATTGATGTTGTTGCAGAACTTTTGGGTCGGGATTTGACCTGCTCTGATACCATATTAAATTTCAGAGGAGAAGAGAGAATATGATGAATAATTAATTTTATTGCAAATTTTCTCTCTGATTCTACAAGCTCTTTGTACATGATTATATATAGCTTAATTCTAATAGTTGTTACTTATTTCCTTAATTATAATTCTACTAGCCATTGCTTATTTTCCAAATTATAACTATATTAGCCGTTGCTTATTTCCTAAATTATAATTTCCTAATTTCACCATAATTACAACAAAGTACCAAGTATAGCTAACAACTGTATAATGGATGCTAGCCTTTTATTTGTTTTTTGTTTTCAGCCTAGATGGAATATTTTAAGGCTATCATTCCTATTTCTCAACAAGTACTTTATGTAAAAGATCATAATGCAAGCAGATACTAAAAAATATTTATAACACTGTATCTTTTCATCGGGTATCATTCTTAACAAAAATAATCTTAAGTGTCTGATCCTTACTGTGCACATTTGATTTGATGTATTTCATATGACTTCACTTCCATGTCTTGTACATTGTTTTTTTCCATAATTCTTGTAGGATTTCTCCTACTTCTTTTTTCTATTAAAGACAGAACAATAGAAAGTTAGTTAATGTTAACTTTGTATTGATTATATTATTTAATTATTTTGAAAAAATATCATACCAGTGTCATTGCTGCTTTCGACTTTGGTTATTTCTTTCATTTGATCTTCTAGGACGTAAAGAATCTAAGTGAGAACATTGCATTGTTGGATATGTCAACGTTACCAATTTCCAATGCTCTTTGCAGTGTAAAGGAAAATAAATAGCATATCCCATACAACTTAATCAAGAAAAGGGACGACTAAATGTTTTCTAATACTTTCTAGCTTAGTGACTAGCCCTTTCTATTGAATACAAAAACTAGTTATGATTCAGTGTTTGTAAAAATTATTATATACTTTCGTATTAAAATTTTATTTACCGTCATTGTCGTCGTCATTCCGTAGTTATGTTAAACAAGCCCACATTTTGACACGTACCAATTGATTATCTATATTATCAATAAGAAATTGTAAATTTTTGTTATAGGTGAACTAGTATAAATAATAAACAGTATAAGTAATTTTAACAGCTTTTGTATATATTGAAAAGTATTAAAATGACTAAGCATTATTTCCAGTCATACAACTACTAGGTAGCAATTTTGAAATGATTTGGTATCAGGTTTGTTGTAAATAACATTTAAAATAATATATAAAATCACTAATCATGGATTTCAATCAAACAGCTACTGGGTATAATTTTTGCATACATACATACATACATACATATACATATACATATACATATACATATATACATATATATGTATGTATGTATATATGTATATGTATATATATATATATATGTATGTATGTAGCGGTTTTGTTGTAAATGACATTTAAAATAATTTATAAAATTATCAAGTAATTATTCCAATCAAATAGCTACCAGGTATCATTTTTGCATATATTTATATATATACACGTATCAGTTTTATTGTAAATAACATTTAAATTAATTTATAAAATTACCAAGCATGAATTCCAATCAAACGGCTACTGGGTATCATTTTTGCATATATATAGGTATCAGTTTTGTTGTAGATAACATTTAAATCAATTTATAAAATTACCAAGCATGAATTTCAATCAAACAACTATTGGATACCATTTTTACATATGTATAGGTATTAATTTTGTTGTAAATAACATTTAAAATAATTTATAAAATTACAAAGCATGAATTCCAATCAAACAGTTACTGGGTATCATTCTTGCATATATATATAGGTATCGGTTTTGTTGTAAATAACAATTAAATTAATTAAATTTATAAAATAATGAAGCATGAATTTCAATCAAATAGCTATTAGGTAAATGATTTTGTCATTATTTTGATTGGTAGCAATATTGTTATATAAAAAATTAAATTTATGTACCTGTCCATCTATGAGGTTTCCTTCAAGAACATGTTTGAGCATTTCTTTTGTAATTACACATCCTCCTCTGATAGTGTTCTCATCTCATGCCACTTAACTGTTTTGACAAAAAAGTTTGAATTAAGTACTTAAAGTTATTTTAATATGTAGCAGTATCAATATCTATAAACTTACTTTTGTGTTCCCGTTAGAACAAAAAAAATTTTGATCAGATTTTGTTGTTCTCTATTCAAGTATGATAAGCATTTGTAGTGTGATAGTCGTAAATCTGCAAATGTTGGTCTAGAACCGCTTTTGTTGCTTCTTCCTCAATGTTTGTGTCTTTTCAGATGTTGGCTTCTTTCCTGTTTTTTTATTCGTTGGTCGTACTCAAAGGTATCACTTTCTTTTCTTTTTCTTTTTCGTTCTTTTAATCTTTTCACGTTAGGAGTTTTTCATTTTGTTGCTTCATTTTTTCTTCTCTGGCAAGTGAGTTTTATTGGTTTCTTTTCTTGATCTTGTTCGGTTTTTTGCTTTTCAAACTCTTGTGAGTCATAGAGTTTGAAAGATGGAGGCGTGAAGTTAAGTACTGAAGCATATACATGTATGATATGGCTACTGACAGTGGTGTCTTCTTCCATGTTTTAAGCCTATTATGTTTGTTTTTCTTCCATTTTTCTTGATTTGTTGGAGAAATTGTGTCAATTGTTGGAGAAATTTTTTCATACATTTCGATTGTTGTTTGTGTCTCTATACATGTATTGTCCTTTTTAGCTGCTTGTTGGAGTTGTCCTATATAAGGCTTGCAATTGTTTCTTTATTTTGTTCATCATTTTATTGAGGTGTTATTTTCTTTTCTTGATTTTCCATTCCAGTCTCTACAGATGTATTTTCATCCAATACAAAGTCTGCTTCATGGATAGTGTGTAGTTCTTCAACTTCAGCCTCGAAGTTTCTTTCTTCATTTCTCTCAGTTCTTGTTTCAATTTCAAAATTTTCTTCTCAAATTCTACCATCGTCTTCTTTTCATTTTGTAATTGCTTTCTTTTATTATCTTCATCTTCCAAATCTTAAATGTGCAGTTACAAGACTGTAATGGTTACATCTTATTCAGGTGATCCAAAAGTTTGTTCAGCTTCTTCAGGATTTCTTTTTTTGCTTAGCTTTTCTTTTCCTTTTTTGCTTAATTATCTTGTTGTTGATGGGGTTTGATGAAGCCTTGCTTCATACGGAAGAATATCATTTATTTCTTTTGGCTGTTAAATTTGTAAAAGAATTTTGTGTTAGTTTTTAATTGAAACTAAGTGTAATATTTTGTTATTATTAATTTTTTTAATAGAAGCAAAAATAATAACAATGAAGTTGATACTATGCACATGCGTAAAGTGATACTATGTAATGTTGAAATCGATACCAAGTATCATAGTGTTTTATAATTGATACCATGCAGAGAGAAAGTAGATACTATATAAAGGCAAAACTAATACCGTGTAAAGACTAAATGATACCGAGTATTGAAACTGATATTGTGTACAGACAAAAATGATACCAAGTATTGAAACTGATACTACATGTTGGTAGAAACTGATATCATGTAGAAGCAAAAAAAATGACATTAAAAGAAATGTAGTGTTAAAACAAATTCTAGGTAGAAAATAAATTGTTATTGATTGATGTAGGTAAGATGGAGATTTAACATACCTGACCCTCTTTTACATCATCTAAAAATTGGCTAACCACTATGATTTCAGCTTGCGCAAATCCCATCTTATAAATTTAGGTAATGTTTCATTATGTTGTCACCTTGGTCTAATGAGCAGTGTAATGACCCAAAAACTCGGCCTTCGAAAATCGGCACCCGTACTTCACTTGTACTCAAAATGCCGTAGATTCCAATGCCGAATCTGGTTCACCGGAGCTTATAACACCATTAAGTATAACAACACAGCGGAAAAAGAATATATCAATTACATAACATTGATACAATGACAGATACAAAATCTGATACAACAGAGTGATACAATGAATATCAATATACATCAGAGATATGATACAAGAAATAGCAGCGGAAAAGAAAACGATAACACCAGCAGCGGATAATCTCCATCTTCAAAGCGCTAATCCAGAAATAGCTTGAACTCCCAATAACGATGCACAAAGATAAGCAAGTGCAGTCCATATCTAAAGACTGAACTAGCTCCAGAAAATATACTAATCTGATTATCTGAAAAACCCAACTCTAGACTGCCCGTGTAGAAAAAATTTGAGCATCCAGAGTTTAGGAAAGAAACAATAAACTCTAAATCAGTCATGGGACTGGTGTGAGCAACAAAAACAGTTTATCTTCAAAACAAATAGCAGAGAATTTTAAAGTCAATTCACAATGCTTTTGGAAAATGAAACTACCATAAGGCCTTCCGCACACACACACAATGCAAACGCAGAATCGGAAGAGATTTCTCCTTATGATAGTTAAAGATGCTTACTACGCAAAACAAATCATTGAATATTACTACTAGTGCATAGTGCAGAAACATTTCGAAAGTATAATATTAATCTTAGCGAACATAGACATTTCGAACTATGCCTACTATATCTACCATCTAAACAGTGGGGAGCCACCATAAGTAAATGGCAGGTTCTACAACTAAAACCGTACAGGGTTCGTATTGGAAGATGGATTTCCAACAAATGGTCAGGCTAAGGAACTTCCTTTCCTACTGCCGAATGGGATCGCCTCTGGCTGGACGTCCCGAGAGACAACTGCTCTCTGCCAACACAAGGCCGGGTTACCCTTGTAACTAGGTAACTCACGACTATGCCATCCCCCGGTCCTTTGGGACCTTTATCCGAGCGCTCGGTAACAACATCACACATAATAAATAAAGTGTGTCCACATGAGTAAGTATCTAGGCTCCATACCATGACACCAGCCCTTTCCAGAAGGAAATGACATACCCTAAAGGGCGCGACCCTCATAACCTTGCCGCAACATTCCTGTTTCGACCATTTCCGGGTTGTGAGGCCTTGACGAAGTCTCGTCCACAAAGCTACGCTTTGGCACAAAGCCATGCTTTGGGTCAACAGATGATCAAAGTAATGATCACAAAGATAAATGATCAAACAAATGATCATATCACAAATGATCAAACGATGATCATCACACAGCAACACTCAGCATGCCACATTACCAAATTGTGAATATATCGCTGATAACCTTCAACTACATAACCTCTGAGCTCGTATGTCTTAGAGAAGGGTGTTAAGCTAAAAGAATAAATTCTCTGCCACCAACAGAAATGTATTTGAAAGAAATCGACTTTATATCTCAAAGTGTAATGTCAGACATGTAACCATATAAGTCTGTTCCGGGTTCGAACAGAACCGAAGGCACTTCTTACGAAGCCCTTGCAATTTCGGGTATTCACAATCCCGAACGGATTTCCCATCAATTAGGGGATCTCTATACCAGGAGCTACCTAGTGCAGAGACAATCGATAGGTTATCCTATCGTTTTCGCAAACACTCGGTCTTCAACACCAGTCTTCAAATGCTATCCATATACGACGTATCACTTATTCGGAATGGGTTATGTGACACAAAGGTCCTCTCCCGGCTAAACCGAATAATGAGCGCAATATTTTAAAATATATGGATACTGGGATTTCAATTAAGTCATAACTTAAACCCAAACTTTCTTTTCAAATGGTTCAACAAATTACCATTTCAAATCTTTAAACAAAAAGATTCATTTTAACAACCTTCAATGGTTTAAAACAATTCCCACATTTTTAATCTTTTAAATAAAAGATTTAATTCACAGATTTTCCAAATCAATTTCCATTTCAATTTGATTAACTCGTTAAATCTTTAAATCAAAGATTTAACTTACGACTTTCAAAACAATTTCATTTCAAATAGTTTAAACAAATCATCATTTTAAATCTGTTAAAAATAAATAGATTTAATTCATAGCTTTCTAAAAGAATTCATTCATAACTTAGAAAACCATTTTTCAATTCAAACTTGGAATTCCTTTAACTTAAATTGGAATTTCATTTCTTATCTAAAAGCTTTTATTCTTTTAAAACAAACAATTTTCATTTTGGAAATCTGATTCATTCATATGAGTTAAAGTCTTTGGGTTAAATTCAAATTCTCAAAATTTTACTTTTAAAATAGTTTAACCGATATAAACTCATTTATAAGTTGAATAGCCTTTCTAAACCCTGGTTTCCAAATCATATAATTCAATTTCAAATCTTGAATTTAAGTTTAAATCAAATTTATTTAAATTCCAAAACTCAATCAAATTATTCAAAATAAATCTCATCTTTGAAACTCCATTTTAAAAGTTTTTCACTTTTAAACCCAATTCATTTCTGAAACATTTGAATTAAATTTGTCTATTTAAAAATCACTTCAAAAATCTGTGACTTAATCGATTTCCTCATGAAATCCATATTTGTGTGTGTATAAGTGTGGTCCAGGGGTTCACCACAATAGTGCAACATCATTCAATTTATCACGGATTAAATACCGAAATATAGCTGATAAGCGATATAAACTATAATGCTTATCACTCATTCAAAGATCACAGATATATACAGATGTATCATAAGTAAATGAATAAATTACACACAACTAAATCCACAGAACAAAATATCATAGATCAGATAGGACAATCAATTCAAGGCATCTCATACAATACAATCATTCATAAGTAAGGTCAAGCATTTAATAATCATTTATAAGCAGGGTTAATTAATTGTTCAATCCATAAGTATACCAATTAAATTTCTAATTAATTACTTATGAATTCATTACCCAATCCTGATTAATCACAAATCATTTGATATTAATTAATGAAATTAATTAATAAATTCTTAATTATCCATCTTAATTAATTACCCTTAATTTATTAATTAATTGTCCTTTAATTAATCACATAATTAAATTAACCTTAAGTTAATTTCATAATTAACTAACTCTTAATTTCATTAAGTAATTATATTTTCATCATAGATTTATTCACCTTAAATCATTAATTTATTCACCTTTAATTTATTAAATAAACTTTTAATTAATCATGAGTAATTTATTCAATCACATAAATTAAATCTTTAATTGATTAATCCTTTTTAATTACTTCCATTAAGTAATTATTCTTTTTAATCATTTTCATTTGGTGATTAATTAATTCACAATTTAACCTTAATTTAATCACAGTAATTAATCATTCTTTAATTTATCAAAATCTTAATTAATTTTAAAGATAAACCCTTTTATCTAAATTAACTTCTTAATTACAACATTAAATCTTACTTTAATGAACCTTTGAAATAAATTTATTTATTAAAGGTATAAATTAGATTTTAAAACGTTGTTAAGTATTTGTTAAATTAATTAAACTTGAAATAAGTTCTTAACTAAAACATTTTGACTTAGAAATTTTATTTGGGCTTAACCCATTCTTTTGAAGCAGGCCGAGCAACCTCGTTCCCCCTTAACAACTCCCCCGAGCCAAAAGCAATTATCCCCGCGTTCGACTTCGGGTTTCACCACCAGTTTCTTCGAGTAAACCCAAAGCCTACATCGATTCGAACCCGAGAAAACTACGTCTTCCCCAACTCACACTCTCGTTGATACGAAGGTCGATGCGTGCACGTGCACATCATCGCGGTGCCACTCCGGTGGCCATCGCGATCGCCAGCAAGTCGAGAGATCCATCTAAACACGAAATCGAAACTCAATTCGAAGCCATCGTTCCCAAATCAAGGTTTGGCATTTTAATCGAAAAACTGCAGTTAACATCCCCCACCAAAACGTCTCGCCGCCGCACCCCAGACCATCAGCGACGTCGTTACTTCGGCCACGTCACGTCAACGCTTAGCTCATCCCTTCCCCTGAATCTCAAAAAGCTCGATCAACCAAAGAGGACGAAGTCCTCTTTTCACTAAACACGTTCAAAACTGGAGCTAAAACCCTAATGTGACCTCGTATCCAAATCTCACGTAATAGATAATTTTTCTGATAATTTTCGTGACATCCCTAATGTTTATACTTGCTTCAATTTAAATCTCAACCTTTTAAATAGATTAAATTTCCTGGAATTTGTGGAAATGCAGTTTTCATTCAAAAACGAACTGCTGATACAATACCAATCTAAAAATATTCATTTTTGTGTTAAAAATCATAAATTTCAGTAGACGTTCAGATTATCAACTTACATTAGCTTTCTATAAAAATTGGATTTATCAATATATTTCTTGATTGCCAGTAAAATAGCATTACAGTAGTATGCTTTCCAAAGATGTTTAAAACAGCTTCTGAAAATCTTGTATCTAGGTTAAATCTCTGTTTTGATTAAAAACTGAAAGCTTAACAATGATTCAGTTGGATAAAAATTCAAATTTGAATGATAATCAATCCCTGTAATTCATAACAGAGAAGGACCATATGTAGAGTGACAGATATATACACACAGATACATAACAAAATACAAAGCATATGCAACCTATCTCTTTAAAGCATCATGAACTATTTAATTTAAACTTAAAACTTTTTAAATAATATGTTTACTCACCTAGAAATATAATTCAAACAGAGAACAAAAGATCGCATGGGAATGTATTCTGGAAGCTTTAAAACTGTGATGATTGATTGCTTTTGATTTCCAGGCCATAAATTCTTGTTTGAGTTGAAGCTTTTGTTTATGTTTTGAGTTGATATTCATTTCAGTTTTTCTTAGCTTTGAAGATGAACGAACTGATGATGAGGAGTTGGATATATAAAATGAAGCATACAAGTGATATAAATTTGGTTTGTACAAAAGAGATCAGGGATATTTTCTTTTGTTTGTACAATAGGCCGATGCTTTTTCTTTGCTTTGGTTTTGCTGGGAGGCTGCATTAATTGATGTTGTACAATATATTTATAAAATCTTTTCATTTCGGCTGAGATGATAATATGTTGGTGGCTGGTACATATCTCTTGTGTACTAGAGATGATTATATGTACAAACTTACCTTTGTTTGCTTTATTTTATTTTGTACGTTGCTTTGTCTTCCTTTGCAAGCCATTTCATATGTATATTATTTTTCTCAAGTGTTCATACTTAATATATATGTTTGTTTTCTTTTCTCAGCCTTATACTTTGTAATATGAAAATTTTCTATTTTAACTTGTTGTTAAAATTTTAGCAATTGTATTTACCTTATACTTCATATACATACATATATACTTTGGCTTTGTCTCATACTTGAATACGTTTTCTTCTTTTGTTTGAAGGTATATGTTTATTTTACACTTATGTTTTGTAATATTACTTTACAATATAGATAAACTTCTATTATAAATTTTACTTTAATACTTATATTTCTATATATATATTTATTTTATAAATTCAAATTATTATTAACCATAAATTCTAAATTTTAAAATTACTTATTTATTTATTTTATACTTATGTCAATGTATATATACTTTTATATCATATATATATTTTCATTTTTAAACCATTTATTTACGATTTAAATTCAAATCAAAAATATTTATATACACATAAATTTCAAATTCATTCATATATGCTCAAATACATATATATTCACACATATACAATATTTTTAAATTTAAATGATTTATACCAAATTTATTTGAGTTCGGGGAAACTCGCATCACTTCATCATTTAATTTAACAATTTTAATTCAAAAATCCAATTAATTATCAAATTAAATTTATATAAAATTCGGGGTCGTTACAGACTTTCCCCCTTAAAAGAATTTTGTCCTCGAAATTTGCCAGGGAGACACAAAGACAGATGAAGAATATTTCATCGAATCAACTGAATATTTATTCTGCATTTGGCTTACCAAATCAGAATATCAATGATAGATACAAAAACGAATCTGTTTAACAATCAACAAAATACTCGAGTTATCAAGATCTAAGAAATATGCAGTGGCATTGGTTAGTTCGAAGGGATAACTAACCATTCGTAGAATATATTGGAACCCAAAGAATAGATAAATATATGGATACAATTTCAAAACTTTTAGTTTAGAGACCAAATTATACCTATCAACCATACAACCAAAACAAACAATTCATCCATACAAACAATTTTGGTCCATTCGGAGTTTATGTCTCATATTACTATATCGAATCTCCTTCCTAGATCTACCAAGAATTATCGAAGAATTGAGAAAAGATGACCAACAAAAGAGATTGATAGAGAAAAGATTGTTTCCTCGTTGTTACATGATATTGACCATTTATAGTCGTATTTTCCTGTCCCCTATCTCATCATCTTCTTGCACTCATACTTACTATCAGTGGATAGTAAGAGAATTTACTGAGGCATATGGACAGATATAGAATTACTCATTCTAGGGTATACTTCACCCTATCCCTAATGAGCTACTTAATGTGTTATACTCCTGAGCTAAAGTTCAACCTTTGCTCTGATACCACGTTGTAATGACCCAAAAACTCGGCCTTCGAAAATCGGCACCCGTACTTCACTTGTACTCAAAATGCCGTAGATTCAAATGCCGAATTTGGTTCACCGGAACTTATAACACCATTAAGTATAACAACACAACGGAAAAAGAATATATCAATTACATAACATTGATACAATGACAGATACAAAATCTGATACAACAGAGTGATACAATGAATATCAATATACATCATATGATACAAGAAATAGTAGCGGAAAAGAAAATGATAACACCAGCAGCGGATAATCTCCATCTTCAAAGCGCTAATTCAGAAATAGCTTGAACTCCCAATAATGATGCACAAAGATAAGCAAGTGCAGTCCATATCCAAAGACTGAACTAGCTCCAGAAAATCTACTAATCTGACTATCTGAAAAACCCAACTCTAGACAGCCCGTGTAGAAAAAATTTGAGCATCCAGAGTTTAGGAAAGAAACAATAAACTCCGAATCAGTCATGGGACTGGTGTGAGCAACAAAAACAGTTTATCTTTAAAGAAAATAGCAGAGAATTTTAAAGTCAATTCGCAACGCTTTTGGAAAATGAAACTACCATAAGGCCTCCCGTACACACACACAATGCAAACGCTGAATCGGAGGAGATTTCTCCTTATGATAGTCAAAGATGCTTACTACGCAAAACAAATCATTGAATATTACTACTAGTGCATAGTGCAGAAACATTTCGAAAGTATAATATTAATCTTAGCGAACATAGACATTTCGAACTATGCCTACTATAGCTACCATCTAAACAGTGGGGCGCCACCATAAGTAAATGGCAGGTCTACAACGAAAACCGTACAAGGTTCGTATTGGAAGATAGATTTCCAACAAATGGTCAGGCTAAGAAACTTCCTTTCCTACTGCCGAATGGGATCGCCTCTGGCTGGACGCCCCGAGAGACAACTGCTCTCTGCCAACACAAGGCCGGGTTACCCCTGTAACTAGGTAACTCACGACTATGCCATCCCCCAGTCCTTTGGGACCTTTTTCTGAGCGCTCGGTAACAACATCACACATAATAAATAAAGTGTGTCCACATGAGTAAGTATCTGGGCTCCATACCATGACACCACCCCTTTCCAAAAGGAAATGACATACCCTAAAGGGCGTGACCCTCATAACCTTGCCGCAACATTCCTGTTTCGATCATTTCCGGGTTGTGAGGCCCTGACGAAGTCTCGTCCACAAAGCTACGCTTTGGCACAAAGCCATGCTTTGGGTCAACAGATGATCAAAGTAATGATCACAAAGATAAATGATCAAACAAATGATCGTATCACAAATGATCAAACGATGATCATCACACAGCAACACTCAGCATGCCACATTACCAAATTGTGAATATATCGCTGATAACCTTCAACTACATAACCTCTGAGCTCGTACGTCTCAGAGAAGGGTGTTAAGCTAAAAGAATAAATTCTCCGCCACCAACAGAAATGTATTTGAAAGAAATCGGCTTTATATCTCAAAGTGTAATGTCAAACATGTAACCATACAAGTCTGTTCCGTGTTCGAACAGAACCGAAGGCACTTCTTACGAAGCCCTTGCAATTCCGGGTATTCACAATCCCGATCGGATTTCCCATCACTTAGGGGATCTCTATACCAGGAGCTACCCAGTGCAGAGACAATCGATAGGTTATCCTATCGTTTTCGCAAACACCCGGTCTTCAACACCGGTCTTCAAATGCTATCCATATACGACGTATCACTTATTCGGAATGGGTTATGTGACACAAAGGTCCTCTCCCGGCTAAACCGAATAATGAGCGCAATATTTTAAAACATATGGATACTGGGATTTCAATTAAGTCACAACTTAAACCCAAACTTTATTTTCAAATGGTTCAACAAATTACCATTTCAAATCTTTAAACAAAAAGATTCATTTTAACAACCTTCAATGGTTTAAAACAATTCCCACATTTTTAATCTTTTAAATAAAAGATTTAATTCACAGATTTTCCAAATCAATTTCCATTTCAATTTGATTAACTCGTTAAATCTTTAAATCAAAGATTTAACTTACGACTTTCAAAACAATTTCATTTCAAATAGTTTAAACAAATCATCATTTTAAATCTGTTAAAAATAAACAGATTTAATTCATAGCTTTCTAAAAGAATTCATTCATAACTTAGAAAACCATTTTTCAATTCAAACTTGGAATTCCTTTAACTTAAATTGGAATTTCATTTCTTATCTGAAAGCTTTTATTCTTTTAAAACAAACAGTTTTCATTTTGGAAATCTGATTCATTCATACGAGTTAAAGTCTTTGGGTTAAATTCAAAATCTCAAAATTGTACTTTTAAAATAGTTTAACCCATATAAACTCATTTACAAGTTGAATAGCCTTTCTAAACCCTGGTTTCCAAATCATAGAATTCAATTTCAAATCTTGAATTTAAGTTTAAATCAAATTTATTTAAATTCCAAAACTCAATCAAATTATTCAAAATAAATCTCATCTTTGAAACTCCATTTTAAAAGCTTTTCACTTTTAAACCCAATTCATTTCCGAAACATTTGAATTCAATTTGTCTATTTAAAAATCACTTCAAAAATCTGTGACTTAATCGATTTCCTCGTGAAATCCATATTTGTGTGTGTATAAGTGTGGTCCAGGGGTTCAACACAATAGTGCAACATCATTCAATTTATCACAGATTAAATACCGAAATATAGCTAATAAGCGATATAAACTATAACGCTTATCACTCATTCACAGATCATAGATAGATACAGATGTATCATAAGTAAATGAATAAATTACACACAACTAAATCCACAGAACAAAATATCATAGATCAGATAGGACAATCAATTCAAGGCATCTCATACAATACAATCATTCATACGTAAGGTCAAGCATTTAATAATCATTTATAAGCAGGGTTAATAAATTGTTCAATCCCTAATTAAACCAATTAAATTTCTAATTAATTACTTATGAATTCATTACCCAATCCTGATTAATCACAAATCATTTGATACTAATTAATGAAATTAATTAATAAATTCTTGATTATCCATCTTAATTAATTACCCTTAATTTATTAATTAATTGTCCTTTAATTAATCACATAATTAAATTAACCTTAAGTTAATTTCATAATTAACTAACTCTTAATTTCATTAAGTAATTATATTTTCATCATAGATTTATTCACCTTAAATCATTAATTTATTCACCTTTAATTTATTAAATAAACTTTTAATTAATCATGAGTAATTTATTCAATCACATAAATTAAATCTTTAATTGATTAATCCTTTTTAATTACTTCCATTAGGTAATTATTATTTTTAATCATTTTCATTTAGTGATTAATTAATTCACAATTTAACCTTAATTTAATCACAGTAATTAATCATTCTTTAATTTATCAAAATCTTAATTAATTTTAAAGATAAACCCTTTTATCTAAATTAACTTCTTAATTACAACATTAAATCTTACTTTAATGAACCTTTGAAATAAATTTATTTATTAAAGGTATAAATTAGATTTTAAAACGTTGTTAAGTATTTGTTAAATTAATTAACTTGAAATAAGTTCTTAACTCTAACATTATGACTTAGAAATTTTATTTGGGCTTAACCCATTCTTTTGAAGCAGGCCGAGAAACCCCGTTCCCCCTTAACAACTCCCCCGAGCCAAAAGCAATTATCCCCGCGTTCGACTACGGGTTTCACCACCAGTTTCTTCGAGTAAACCCAAAGCCTACATCGATTCGAACCCGAGAAAACTATGTCTTCCCAAACTCACACTCTCGCTGATACGAAGGTCGATGCGTGCACGTGCACATCATCGCGGCGCCACTCCGGTGGCCATCGCGATCGCCAGCAAGTCGAGAGATCCATCTAAACACGAAATCGAAACTCAATTCGAAGCCATCGTTCCCAAATCAAGGTTTGGCATTTTAATCGAAAAACTACAGTTAACATCCCCCACCAAAACGTCTCGCCGCCGCACCCCAGACCATCAGCGACGTCGTAACTTCGGCCACGTCACGTCAACGCTTAGCTCATCCCTTCCCCTGAATCTCAAAAAGCTCGATCAACCAAAGAGGACGAAGTCCTCTTTTCACTAAACACGTTCAAAACTAGAGCTAAAACCCTAATGTGACCTCGTATCCAAATCTCACGTAATAGATAATTTTTCTGATAATTTTCGTGACATCCCTAATGTTTATACTTGCTTCAATTTAAATCTCAAACTTTTAAATAGATTAAATTTCCTGGAATTTGTGGAAATGCAGTTTTCATTCAAAAACGAACTGCTGATACAATACCAATCTAAAAATATTCATTTTTGTGTTAAAAATTATAAATTTCAGTAGACGTTCAGATTATCAACTTACATTAGCTTTCTATAAAAATTGGATTTATCAATATATTTCTTAATTGCCAGTAAAATAGCATTACAGTAGTATGCTTTCCAAAGATGTTTAAAACAGCTTCTGAAAATCTTGTATCTAGGTTAAATCTCTGTTTTGATTAAAAACTGAAAGCTTAACAATGATTCAGTTGGATAAAAATTCAAATTTGAATGATAATCAATCCCTGTAATTCATAACAGAGAAGGACCATATGCAGAGTGACAGATATATACACACAGATACATAACAAAATACAAAGCATATGCAACCTATCTCTTTAAAGCATCATGAACTGTTTAATTTAAACTTAAAACTTTTTAAATAATATGTTTACTCACCTGGAAATATAATTCAAACAGAGAACAAAAGATCGCCTGGGAATGTATTCTGGAAGCTTTAAAACAGTGATGATTGATTGCTTTTGATTTCCAGGCCTTAAATTCTTGTTTGAGTTGAAGCTTTTGTTTATGTTTTGAGTTGATATTCATTTCAGTTTTTCTTAGCTTTGAAGGTGAACGAACTGATGATGAGGAGTTGGATATATAAAATGAAGCATACAGGTGATATAAATTTGGTTTGTACAAAAGAGATCAAGGATATTTTCTTTTGTTTGTACAATAGGCCGATGCTTTTTCTTTGCTTTGGTTTTGCTGGGAGGCTACATTAATTGATGTTGTACAATATATTTATAAAATCTTTTCATTTCGGCTGAGATGATAATATGTTGGTGGCTGGTACATATCTCTTGTGTACTAGAGATGATTATATGTACAAACTTACCTTTGTTTGCTTTATTTTATTTTGTACCTTGCTTTGTCTTCCTTTGCAAGCCATTTCATATGTATATTATTTTTCTCAAGTGTTCATACTTAATATATATGTTTGTTTTCTTTTCTCAGCCTTATACTTTGTAATATGAAAATTTTCTATTTTAACTTGTTGTTAAAATTTTAGCAATTGTATTTACCTTACACTTCATATACATACATATATACTTTGGCTTTGTCTCATACTTGAATACGTTTTCTTCTTTTGTTTGAAGGTATATGTTTATTTTACACTTATGTTTTGTAATATTACTTTACAATATAGATAAACTTCTATTATAAATTTTACTTTAATACTTATATTTCTATATATATATTTATTTTATAAATTCAAATTATTATTAACCATAAATTCTAAATTTTAAATTACTTATTTATTTATTTTATACTTATGTCAATGTATATATACTTTTATATCATATATATATTTTCATTTTTAAACCATTTATTTACGATTTAATTTCAAATCAAAAATATATATATACACATAAATTTCAAATTCATTCATATATGCTCAAATACATATATATTCACACATATACAATATTTACAATATTTTTAAATTTAAATGATTTGTACCAAATTTATTTGAGTTTGGGGAAACTCGCATCACTTCATCATTTAATTTAACAATTTTAATTCAAAAATCCAATTAATTATCAAATTAAATTTATATAAAATTCGGGGTCGTTACAGACTTCCCCCCTTAAAAGAATTTCGTCCTCGAAATTTGCCAGGGAGACACAAAGACAGATGAAGAATATTTCATCGAATCAACTGAATATTTATTCTGCATTTGGCTTACCAAATCATAATATCAATGATAGATACAAAAACGAATCTGTTTAACAATCAACAAAATACTCGAGTTATCAAGATCTATGAAATATGCAGTGGCATTGGTTAGTTCGAAGGGATAACTAACCATTCGTAGAATATATTGGAACCCAAAGAATAGATAGATATATGGATACAATTTCAAAACTTTTAGTTTAGAGACCAAATTATACCTATCAACCATACAACCAAAACAAACAATTCATCCATACAAACAATTTTGGTCCATTCGGAGTTTATGTCTCATATTACTATATCGAATCTCCTTCCTGGATCTACAAAAGAGATTGATAGAGAAAAGATTGTTTCCTCGTTGTTACATGATATTGACCATTTATAGTCGTATTTTCCTGTCCCCTATCTCATCATCTTCTTGCACTCATACTTACTATCAGTGGATAGTAAGAGAATTTACTGAGGCATATGGACAGATATCTGAGAATTACTCATTCTCGGGTATACTTCACCCTATCTCTAATGAGCTACTTAATGTGTTATACTCCTGAGCTAAAGTTCAATCTTAGCTCTAATACCACGTTGTAATGACCCAAAAACTCGGCCTTCGAAAATTGGCACCCGTACTTCACTTGGACTCAAAATGCCGTAGATTCAAATGCCGAATCTGGTTCATCGGAGCTTATAACACCATTAAGTATAACAACACAACGGAAAAAGAATATATCAATTACATAACATTGATATAATGATAGATACAAAATCTGATACAACAGAGTGATACAATGAATATCAATATACATCTGAGATATGATACAAGAAATAGCAGCGGAAAAGAAAATGATAACACCAGCAGCGGATAATCTCCATCTTCAAAGCGCTAATCCAGAAATAGCTTGAACTCCCAATAACGATGCACAAAGATAAGCAAGTGCAGTCCATATCCAAAGACTGAACTAGCTCCAGAAAATCTACTAATCTGACTATCTGAAAAACCCAACTCTAGACTGCCCGTGTAGAAAAAATTTGAGCATCCAGAGTTTAGGAAAAAAACAATAAACTCTGAATCAGTCATGGGACTGGTGTGAGCAACAAAAATAGTTTATCTTTAAAACAAATAGCAGAGAATTTTAAAGTCAATTCGCAACGCTTTTGGAAAATGAAACTACCATAAGGCCTCCCGTACACACACACAATGCAAACGCTGAATCGGAGGAGATTTCTCCTTATGATAGTCAAAGATGCTTACTACGCAAAACAAACCATTGAATATTACTACTAGTGCATAGTGCAGAAACATTTCGAAAGTATAATATTAATCTTAGCGAACATAGACATTTCGAACTATGCCTACTATAGCTACCATCTAAACAGTGAGGCGCCACCATAAGTAAATGGCAGGTTCACAACTAAAACCATACATGGTTCGTATTGGAAGATGGATTTCCAACAAATGGTCAGGCTAAGGAACTTCCTTTCCTACTGCCGAATGGGATCGCCTCTAGCTGGACGTCCCGAGAGACAACTGCTCTCTGCCAACACAAGGCCGGGTTACCCCTGTAACTAGGTAACTCACGACTATGCCATCCCCTGGTCCTTTGGGACCTTTATCCGAGCGCTCGGTAACAACATCACACATAATAAATAAAGTGTGTCCACATGAGTAAGTATTTAGGCTCCATACCATGACACCACCCCTTTCCAAAAGGAAATGACATACCCTAAAGGGCGCGACCCTCATAACCTTGCCGCAACATTCCTGTTTCGACCATTTTCGGGTTGTGAGGCCCAGACGAAGTCTCGTCCACAAAGCTACGCTTTGGCACAAAGCCATGCTTTGGGTCAACAGATGATCAAAGTAATGATCACAAAGATAAATGATCAAACAAATGATCATATCACAAATGATCAAACGATGATCATCACACAGCAACACTCAGCATGCCACATTACCAAATTGTGAATATATCGCTAATAACCTTCTACTACATAACCTCTGAGCTCGTAGGTCTCAGAGAAGGGTGTTAAGCTAAAAGAATAAATTCTCTGCCACCAACAGAAATGTATTTGAAAGAAATCGGCTTTATATCTCAAAGTGTAATGTCAGACATGTAACCATACAAGTCTGTTCCGGGTTCGAACAGAACCGAAGGCACTTCTTACGAAGCCCTTGCAATTCCGGGTATTCACAATCCCGATCGGATTTCCCATCACTTAGGGGATCTCTATACCATGAGCTACCCAGTGCAGAGACAATCGATAGGTTATCCTATCGTTTTCGCAAACACCCGGTCTTCAACACCGGTCTTCAAATGCTATCCATATACGACGTATCACTTATTCGGAATGGGTTATGTGACACAAAGGTCCTCTCCCGGCTAAACCGAATAATGAGCACAATATTTTAAAACATATGGATACTGGGATTTCAATTAAGTCACAACTTAAACCCAAACTTTCTTTTCAAATGGTTCAACAAATTACCATTTCAAATCTTTAAACAAAAAGATTCATTTTAACAACCTTCAATGGTTTAAAACAATTCCCACATTTTTAGTCTTTTAAATAAAAGATTTAATTCACAGATTTTCCAAATCAATTTCCATTTCAATTTGATTAACTCGTTAAATCTTTAAATCATAGATTTAACTTACGACTTTCAAAACAATTTCATTTCAAATAGTTTAAACAAATCATCATTTTAAATCTGTTAAAAATAAACAGATTTAATTCATAGCTTTCTAAAAGAATTCATTCATAACTTAGAAAACCTTTTTTCAATTCAAACTTGGAATTCCTTTAACTTAAATTGGAATTTCATTTCTTATCTGAAAGCTTTTATTCTTTTAAAACAAACAGTTTTCATTTTGGAAATCTGATTCAGTCATACGAGTTAAAGTCTTTGGGTTAAATTCAAATTCTCAAAATTGTACTTTTAAAATAGTTTAACCCATATAAACTCATTTATAAGTTGAATAGCCTTTCTAAACCCTGGTTTCCAAATCATAGAATTCAATTTCAAATATTGAATTTAAGTTTAAATCAAATTTATTTAAATTCCAAAACTCAATCAAATTATTCAAAATAAATCTCACCTTTGAAACTCCATTTTAAAAGCTTTTCACTTTTAAACCCAATTCATTTCCAAAACATTTGAATTCAATTTGTCTATTTAAAAATCACTTCAAAAATCTATGACTTAATCGATTTCCTAGTGAAATCCATATTTGTGTGTGTATAAGTGTGGTCCAGGGGTTCAACACAATAGTGCAACATCATTCAATTTATCATAGATTAAATACCGAAATATAGCAGATAAGCGATATAAACTATAACGCTTATCACTCATTCACAGATCACAGATATATACAGATGTATCATAAGTAAATGAATAAATTACACACAACTAAATCCATAGAACAAAATATCATAGATCAGATAGGACAATCAATTCAAGGCATCTCATACAATACAATCATTCATAAGTAAGGTCAAGCATTTAATAATCATTTATAAGCATGGTTAATTAATTGTTCAATCCCTAATTAAACTAATTAAATTTCTAATTAATTACTTATGAATTCATTACCCAATCCTGATTAATCACAAATCATTTGATATTAATTAATGAAATTAATTGATAAATTCTTAATTATCCATCTGAATTAATTACCCTTAATTTATTAATTAATTGTCCTTTAATTAATCACATAATTAAATTAACCTTAAGTTAATTTCATAATTAACTAACTCTTAATTTCATTAAGTAATTATATTTTCATCATAGATTTATTCACCTTAAATCATTAATTTATTCACCTTTAATTTATTAAATAAACTTTTAATTAATCATGAGTAATTTATTCAATCACATAAATTAAATCTTTAATTGATTAATCCTTTTTAATTACTTCCATTAAGTAATTATTCTTTTTAATCATTTTCATTTAGTGATTAATTAATTCACAATTTAACCTTAATTTAATCACAGTAATTAATCATTCTTTAATTTATCAAAATCTTAATTAATTTTAAAGATAAACCCTTTTATCTAAATTAACTTCTTAATTACAACATTAAATCTTACTTTAATGAACCTTTGAAATAAATTTATTATTAAAGGTATAAATTAGATTTTAAAACGTTGTTAAGTATTTGTTAAATTAATTAAACTTGAAATAAGTTCTTAACTCAAACATTATGACTTAGAAATTTTATTTGGGCTTAACCCATTCTTTTGAAGCAGGCCGAGCAACCCCGTTCCCCTTTAACAACTCCCCCGAGCCAAAAGCAATTATCCCCGCGTTCGACTTCGGGTTTCACCACCAGTTTCTTCGAGTAAACCCAAAGCCTACATCGATTCGAACCCGAGAAAACTACGTCTTCCCCAATTCACACTCTCGCTGATACGAAGGAAGATGCGTGCACGTGCACATCATCGCGGCGCCACTCCGGTGGCCATCGCGATCGCCAG
This sequence comes from Allium fistulosum, assembly GCA_030737815.1. Taxonomy (NCBI): domain Eukaryota; kingdom Viridiplantae; phylum Streptophyta; class Magnoliopsida; order Asparagales; family Amaryllidaceae; genus Allium; species Allium fistulosum. The sequence continues at coordinate 829,202,062 of CM060903.1, read as the reverse complement.
CAAGTCGAGAGATCCATCTAAACATGAAATCGAAACTCAATTCAAAGCCATCGTTCCCAAATCAAGGTTTGGCATTTTAATCGAAAAACTGCAGTTAACATCCCCCACCAAAACGTCTCGCCGCCGCACCCCAGACCATCAGCGACGCCGTAACCTCGGCCACGTCACGTCAACGCTCAGCTCATCCCTTCCCCTGAATCTCAAAAAGCTCGATCAACCCAAGAGGACGAAGTCCTCTTTTCACTAAACACGTTCAAAACTGGAGCTAAAACCCTAATGTGACCTCGTATCCAAATCTCACGTAATAGATAATTTTTCTGATAATTTTCGTGACATCCCTAATGTTTATACTTGCTTCAATTTAAATCTCAACCTTTTAAATAGATTAAATTTCCTGGAATTTGTGGAAATGCAGTTTTCATTCAAAAACGAACTGCTGATACAATACCAATCTAAAAATATTCATTTTTGTGTTAAAAATCATAAATTTCAGTAGACGTTCAGTTTATCAACTTACATTAGATTTCTATAAAAATTGGATTTATCAATATATTTCTTGATTGCCAGTAAAATAGCATTACAGTAGTATGCTTTCCATAGATGTTTAAAACAGCTTCTGAAAATCTTGTATCTAGGTTAAATCTCTGTTTTGATTAAAAACTGAAAGCTTAACAATGATTCAGTTGGATAAAAATTCAAATTTGAATGATAATCAATCCCTGTAATTCATAACAGAGAAGGACCATATGCAGAGTGACAGATATATACACACAGATACATAACAAAATACAAAGCATATGCAACCTATCTCTTTAAAGCATCATGAACTGTTTAATTTAAACTTAAAACTTTTTAAATAATATGTTTACTCACCTGGAAATATAATTCAAACAGAGAACAAAAGATCGCTTGGGAATGTATTCTGGAAGCTTTAAAACTGTGATGATTGATTGCTTTTGATTTCCAGGCCTTAAATTCTTGTTTGAGTTGAAGCTTTTGTTTATGTTTTGAGTTGATATTCATTTCAGTTTTTCTTAGCTTTGAAGGTGAACGAACTAATGATGAGGAGTTGGATATATAAAATGAAGCATACAGTTGATATAAATTTGGTTTGTACAAAAGAGATCGGGGATATTTTCTTTTGTTTGTACAATTGGCCGATGCTTTTTCTTTGCTTTGGTTTTGCTGGGAGGCTACATTAATTGATGTTGTACAATATATTTATAAAATCTTTTCATTTCGGCTGAGATGATAATATGTTGGTGGCTGGTACATATCTCTTGTGTACTAGAGATGATTATATGTACAAACTTACCTTTGTTTGCTTTATTTTATTTTGTACCTTGCTTTGTCTTCCTTTGCAAGCCATTTCATATGTATATTATTTTTCTCAAGTGTTCATACTTAATATATATGTTTGTTTTCTTTTCTCAGCCTTATACTTTGTAATATGAAAATTTTCTATTTTAACTTGTTGTTAAAATTTTAGCAATTGTATTTACCTTATACTTCATATACATACATATATACTTTGGCTTTGTCTCATACTTGAATACGTTTTCTTCTTTTGTTTGAAGGTATATGTTTATTTTACACTTATGTTTTGTAATATTACTTTACAATATAGATAAACTTCTATTATAAATTTTACGTTAATACTTATATTTCTATATATATATTTATTTTATAAATTCAAATTATTATTAACCATAAATTCTAAATTTTAAAATTACTTATTTATTTATTTTATACTTATGTCAATGTATATATACTTTTATATCATATATATATATTTTCATTTTTAAACCATTTATTTACGATTTAAATTCAAATCAAATATATATATACACACATAAATTTCAAATTCATTCATATATGCTCAAATACATATATATTCACACATATAGAATATTTACAATATTTTTAAATTTAAATGATTTATACCAAATTTATTTGAGTTCGGGGAAACTCACATCACTTCATCATTTAATTTAACAATTTTAATTCAAAAATCCAATTAATTATCAAATTAAATTTATATAAAATTCAGGGTCGTTACAGACTTCCCCCCTTAAAAGAATTTCATCCTCGAAATTTGCCAGGGAGACACAAAGACAGATGAAGAATATTTCATCGAATCAACTGAATATTTATTCTGCATTTGGCTTACCAAATCAGAATATCAATGATAGATACAAAAACGAACCTATTTAACAATCAACAAAATACTCGAGTTATCAAGATCTACGAAATATGCAGTGGCATTGGTTAGTTCGAAGGGATAACTAACCATTCGTAGAATATATTGGAACCCAAAGAATAGATAGATATATGGATACAATTTCAAAACTTTTAGTTTAGAGACCAAATTATACCTATCAACCATACAACCAAAACAAACAATTCATCCATACAAACAATTTTGGTCCATTCGGAGTTTATGTCTCATATTACTATATCGAATCTCCTTCCTGGATCTACCAGGAATTATCGAAGAATTGAGAAAAGATGACCAACAAAAGAGATTGATAGAGAAAAGATTGTTTCCTCGTTGTTACATGATATTGACCATTTATAGTCGTATTTTCATGTCCCCTATCTCATCATCTTCTTGCACTCATACTTACTATTAGTGGATAGTAAGAGAATTTACTGAGGCATATGGACAGATATCTGAGAATTACTCATTCTAGGGTATACTTCACCCTATCTCTAATGAGCTACTTAATGTGTTATACTCCTGAGCTAAAGTTCAATCTTAGCTCTAATACCACGTGGTAATGACCCAAAAACTCGGCCTTCGAAAATCGGCACCCGTACTTCACTTGTACTCAAAATGTCATAGATTCAAATGCCGAATCTGGTTCACCGGAGCTTATAACACCATTAAGTATAACAACACAACGGAAAAAGAATATATCAATTACATAACATTGACATAATGACAGATACAAAATCTAATACAACAGAGTGATATAATGAATATCAATATACATCAGAGATATGATACAAGAAATAGCAGCAGAAAAGAAAATGATAACACCAGCAGCGGATAATCTCCATCTTCAAAGCGCTAATCCAGAAATAGCTTGAACTCCCAATAACGATGCATAAAGATAAGCAAGTGCAGTCCATATCCAAAGACTGAACTAGCTCCAGAAAATCTACTAATCTGACTATCTGAAAAACCCAACTCTAGACTGCCCATGTAGAAAAAATTTGAGCATCCAGAGTTTAGGAAAAAAACAATAAACTCCGTGTGACGCCCCACCTCTATACTCACAATAACAAAGAGTACTAAAAGAAATACTGTCTGTTATTATGAAGAATAAGGCTGGATAGGAGCGGCCATCCGTAGTTGGCCTTACACTAGTATTGGTTACCTCGATAGGAGTGGTGTATATTTTAAATTTTTCATCTCTTATTTATTCACTCCCATCGACATACCCAATTCCAGTATAAAACGAGCTACGATGGTTCATAATGGTTTAGGACAATATATATAAAAACAACACAGATACACAAAGAATGCGGAACACAGATAAAAACAAAAGTCTCATATATATAACTGATGTCAGTTACAATACAGTTGACACAATACATATGATACAACTACAATTGTCGACTCTGGAAGTTATATATACACGTACATTATCAACTAATATACATGAATACATATCAACCTATACTATGACACGATTACTCCAAAAGATGTGAAAAGTCTTCATAGCTCAAACAGCAACTCAAACAGGAAATCTACAACCTGAAATAACTCGGGTCTGACCCGAGTATTACATTCAAAAGAAAATAATACATGGGTCAGTCTAATTCAAACTCAGTTATTAGTGCATAGAAGCAATAATAATTAATACCAAATAGATGACAGTCACGGAAATCTCGTATATCCAACTCTCGATACGGGAATTGGATAACGGCATATATATAACACTAAACAGTGTTAAACGACGAATCAACAATCCAAATTAGAATACAACTCCAAAGCATTGAATTTAACCAACGAAACTATTCAGCAAATCGAAACATCAATTTAAAACTGTCAAATCTGATAGGGCTGCAGTACACGCACGCGTGTACTGCCTCGCTACTATTGCAGGAGATACACAAAAGCTCAATGAAAGTCACAAATGATCACAAGGTCAAACCCCGAAGTACCGGATTCAACTCAAGTGAATTCGGAAACAAATCCCAATAGGAGGAAAACTGTAAAACACAGGCAACTGCAGACATAAACGAATACAAAGCAACCACCACGATGAAACTGCAGTGGCAAACAGTTGCAAAGACAAGGGAAGAATGCATCTACAAAGAAGACAGTGGCAACAGTTCGAATGACAGTGAACTAAAGTAAAGATCACAAAATACTATCAAGGGCAAAAGCTCGGCAATGTCAAAGCCAAGAAGAATTACATGACAACTAAATACAATTGTCAAGGCAAGTTACAGAGCAAGCCCAAGTGACTACAAGAATGCACAAATGAAATCATAAACATCAAAGCATCAAGGCTTTAGTGATGAAACAATGCTGCAGATGCAAACAATTATGACAAAGCAACTCATCAAGCTCATAGGTTCGAGACGTACACAGGGCAAATTGAAACAGACTCAACAGATATCACAAGAGATACAAGAGAAGCTACAGCATGAAGTACTGCAATTCAAATAGCAGTACAACTGGAAGTGATCTAGAGAACAATATCACAACAGATCAACATGGAAGGACTCAGAGATGGACAAGTATATCAATGCAAAGCTTGAACATACGAAACATCAACATGGATGCAGAGACTGTCACAACAAATATGGACAGTGACACAGTGAAATGCCAACATCACAAACAAACTTATCAAGTTCAAGCCAACCTAGATGAACATATGAAAGGTGCAACAGGGCTCCAATTCACAAACAAACATGGAACACTGCACTAAAAGAATGTATCAAGACTAGGATACAAAAGCAACAAAGTGATTACTGATATGTCAATGAAACTAACATTTGAATGCAACTACTACAAGGTGAAGACAACCTGGTATTCGAGGTAAATATAACTATCAAATGAAGACTCAACTGTCAATGGCACTACCTCAACAGCCAGAAAACAAACGAAACAACATTGCCACCAGATCACACTTGTGTACATATACCCCGACAGTTCTCCTAAAGCAATAAGTCATAGCAGTTTCGAACAAAGACAGGGAGATTTCAACTAGCAGTGACAATGCCGAAGTCAACTAGAGCAGGTTCGAACAGTTTAAAGTCCACATTATACCAAAATGCAAATCAAAGCCGTAGGTATTTGAACAGACTCGATGTCGAGTTGCTGTTCTAAAACACAGTAGCAATTTCTAGTTGAAACAGAAGTCAAGGACGAACACAACTGGCCAGAGACGAACTCAAGTAAAATAATTGCAGTTCACAATCAAAATCGAAGCCGAATATCAAATGAAGTACAGTTCAATATCTAAACCAATGTCGAAGATAACCAGAACCAAGTTCGAACTATACCAAGTAAGCAGGGAGTCACGAAATCTAATCAAGTCAGAACTCAAGTTTATATGCAGATAAACAGTGTAGTGATGGAATTACAGTGATATGCAAGTGCAACTGGTAAGGGATGATTCAAAAGCTACACAATATCAAAGTGCTACTAGAGGCAGTGGATAACATGGCAAAAGTCGAACCAGGCCAACATCACAAAATCGAGTGTGCAGCCGAAGACAACTACAGGTACAGATACAACAAAAATGTAGATCCAACTCCTCAAATGACCGAGCAAAGTTCAAAGACAGCGAGCTACACCAACTACAAGCCCAATGTGACAACAAACACGAAGGAAATGCAACCACAAGGCATGGAACCATAGTGGAACAGGTCAAGCAACAACATGAAGCAGTGCAAACTACCCTAAATGAAGACTACCCGAGCTCATCACAACAATATGGTAATCCAGGACAGGTTGTACAAAGAATGGCCAGGGACATAATATGTAAATCTAGACTCAATCAAAAATGAACAATGCTCAGATAAGGTCAACAGTGGTGATGCAATGCTAACAACGCCCAGATGAACACATGGCCAAGGTCAAGTAACAGATCAAAGTCAAAACCGATAGCCAAGGATTCAACCTAGTAACATAAAAATACATGAGTGTGACAAAGTCAAACGTCACAAATTAAAGCCAGATTCAAGCCGTGGTCATCACGAAATGAGTCAACGCCGTGAATGTCAAGCAACCAAAATATATACTAATTGAAGAAGTGAGAATCAATATCAAACATCTCAACGAAAACGAATGGCTGAGAGAAAGATTTAACTATTTCCAAAAATCATCAACAAAATCCCAATGAAACTCACGAATTAAAACAAGACAGAAACCATCTAAATTTAAATTAGATGTGAGTGAATATAACATCACTCACCTATTTCAACGATCGAATCTGAGGTCGTGGTAGACGAGGGAAACGAGCGAAGTTACCCTAGCCGCCATTATCTTTGATTGCTAAAACGAAGCCGTGACATCACTGGGTTGATCGAATTGAATTTGACGGAAGCCCTAATTTTTGGGAACGAACAAGGAATAACGAGACCGCCATTATTTTTCGTTAGTTTACTTTAGGGTTTTCAAAATTGAATGAATGGAGAAAGTGGAACGGCTGTTGGATTTTATCACGGCACCAACAAGAAGAACATAGGCCAAGATTCAAAGCCCACGAACAATTAACTAATTTGTAATTTGTAAAAGAATTTAAACAGGATAAAAATTCCAAACAACGATTAACAATAATTTTTATCGTCATTGGAAGAAAATAAATCGTTATAAAACTCCGGGTTGTCACAGACTCCCCTCCTTATAGAAATTGCGTCCCCGCAATTTTCATAATTAAGGTTGCCAATAACAATTATTTTTCTAACATAAACTGGTTAAGCTAGAAAAATAAAGATCGAGAACACCAACCCCGAAGAAAACTTTTAATTCCATAAAAGAAGTTCAAAAATTCTCACAAAATCTAATCATCTAATAGATAATCAGAAAACAACAAAACTGAATAAATGCAATTATCAGCAATATTCAATGACCAGTTAGATAATTAGAATACAGAAATCACAAAACAGCAATATCTAATTATCAACAAAGATAATTAGAAAACAAAATTCGCAAATCGCAAAACTGCAAATATCTAGTTATCCAACAGATAAATAGAAAACACGAACTTCATAATCAGCAAACTATAACTATCAACAGAGATAGATAGAAAATAGCAGTTTAATATAATCAACATAATCTAGAATCAGTTAGAGACTAGAAAATCTTACAATCAGCAAAATTAGCAATTGCCTAATTATCAAAACGATAATCAGAAATCCCAAATCAACAATTATTCAATTATCAAAAACGATAATTAAATATCAAATCAACAAATATTCGATTATCAAAAACGATAATCGGATCTCAAATCAACAAATATTCAATTATCAAAAACGATAATCAAATCTCAAATCAACAAATATTCAATTATCAAAAACGATAATCGAATCTCAAATCAACAAATATTCAATTATCAAAAACGATAATCGAATCTCAAATCAACAAATATTCAATTATCAAAAACGATAATCGAATCACAAATCAACAATTATTCAATACAGTATACATGTACACATACTCTCATGGAATTAACTCATTTTAATTCCATAGTTCATCTCTAAATCTCGATTTATCAATTTAATTTGGTCATATCTCTTTGCCATTGAACACCATGTGTGCATTGCAAGGGACTCAATTCTGTTAACCCTTGCACAAAGGCCTATAGGACTTAAACAAGTCATGCACATACCCATCATACTCCTTATGATGAATAGATCAAGGCTTCTCTCCTAGATTAGTTTTATAATCTAGTGACCAGTCTCATTTCTTATTTCAGAAAATCTCAACTGTCCATACTTTCATTCATGAAAATAATGCTTTATTTCGTTTCTCCAGTTGTCTCATTCAAAATTTGTTTTATCACTTGCATATCTCCTATATTCAAGAATGTCATGATCTCTTAAACAAATCCAGTAGAATTCTATAAAAATTCTTATACTCAATTCTATTGTGAACATAGGGTAAGGTTTTAGAGAAAAACCTATAAAACATTTTAGCTTTAGATCTGAACAAATCAGCACATAAATAATTTATTGCATTGTTCATCTCCAATTTAAAACAATCAGACATAAGCATGAACCTCCTTTGTTCACACTGCCTAGCTTATTTTCTAGTTCCATCTTACATTTTTATATGGTCCAAACTCTTGCCTTTGAACACAAAGTGTGCATTGCAAAGGACTCAATTATGTTAACCTTTGCACAGAGGCCTCCAGGACTTGAACAAGTCATGCACATACCCATCATCCACCTGATGATGAGTAGATCAAGGCACCTCTCCTAAATTACTTGGTAATTTAGAGACCATACATATTTATTCATTTAAGGAATTTTCCTTTTTAACTCCAGAAATACTCTTGTAATCCTTTCTTCATTTCATAAGTAGGGAATTTAATTTCCTTAAAAATCATATCTAAACATACCAACTTTCATGCCAAATTTTACAACCCATTTCAAAGTCATTTCTGCTTGATCGCACTTTTTTTTATTGCTTTGTTCATATCAATTTTTAAATGAACTAGACATGAGCATAAACCTCTTTGTTCATACTACCTAATCCATTATTATTATTCAATACCATATTTGTCAGTAAATTTATCAAATTATTTTCTTATAAAAACTGAGTCATAAACTCATTTCTGTAATCAGGTTATATGATTGATTAAATAATTTTCAAAACAAAATTAGCCAATGCCAAAAACAAATCAAAACAGCAACCAAAAATTCAACCAAAATGCCATTCATGATCATCATATATTTATTTAGAGAAATAAAGATTAACAGAAATCATAATATGATTTTCATATAAAATAATTGGCTGCCCTTACTTGGGTCTTAATGCCATAAATCTCATAAGTGATTATCACTCACCTTCCTCTTCTTTTGAAAGTGCAAACTGTTAAAAAAAAAATTATAAAACAATTTTCATTTTAAAACGATTTTTCAATTACGTGATTAAAGCAGCAATATTAGTAACAATTTTGATAAGGAAATTGTACTTCTCAAAATACCGTAAAAACGGGTCACAAATCAGCATTGCGGTATAACCGCTTGAAAATCCACTTTTAAAATTTGATGGTTACTGAAGCCAAAGCGACAATAATATTTTAAAAAAAAAACGTCAAAATCTCATCAAAATAATTTACACCACAATGTAACACCAGTGAATTTTCATTCATTAAAATTTTCAACTAAACTCCGTGCTTCAAAACATAGCACTAGTGTAAAAATCCCGTTATAAAGGTAACGGCAACAAAATACGTTTCATAACCAAGCATCGGTTTAACGTAAAATTAATGCAGTAACGTGCAACTCAAATTTGCACGTACTACAAAATGAACAAAGAAATCTTTCGATTATATCTTCAATGAAGACAATTCAAAACAGCAAAATCTAATCAATAGATGATTAGTACAAAAGAAAGCCAACGGAAATTTCAACAAAAATCACATAACTGTAATTTCTTCGAATCCTCAATTTGGATTCGAAATTCTCAAAGAAACAAAATAATTACAGCTATGTAAACAACCAATGAAATTTTAAATTTCATATTTCAATTTTTAAATCAAATAGATTATCAGTTGTACTCAACGAAGACAGCTTCACTGTTTCCGCTGCGCACTCTAATAAACAGTACTCAAATCAATCAAATCATCAGAACACAAATTCACTTTTTATTTTTAAATAAAGATATTAAAAAAAAATTCATCATAATTTCAAAACTTTAGTTTTGACTCAAAACACAAAGAAAACATCGACAAATAGTTGTAACACATGTTCCATCCAAGTTATGTTTTATATTATGTCCATAAACCCCAAGCTCTGATACCAACTGTGACGCCCCATCTCTATACTCACAATAACAAAAAGTATTAAAGAAATACTGTCTGTTATTATGAAGAATAAGGCTGGATAGGAGCGGCCATCCGTAGTTGGCCTTACACTAGTATTGGTTACCTCGATAGGAGTGGTGTATATTTTAAATTTTTCATCTCTTATTTATTCACTCCCATCGACATACCCAATTCCAGTATAAAACGAGCTACGATGGTTCATAATGGTTTAGGACAATATATATAAAAACAACACAGATACACAAAGAATGCGGAACACAGATAAAAACAAAAGTCTCATATATATAACTGATGTCAGTTACAATACAGTTGACACAATACATATGATACAACTACAATTGTCGACTCTGGAAGTTATATATACACGTACATTATCAACTAATATACATGAATACATATCAACCTGTACTATGACACGATTACTCCAAAAGATGTGAAAAGTCTTCATAGCTCAAACAGCAACTCAAAGCAGGAAATCTACAACCTGAAATAACTCGGGTCTGACCCGAGTATTACATTCAAAAGAAAATAATACACGGGTCAGTCTAATTCAAACTCAATTATTAGTGCATAGAAGCAATAATAATTAATACCAAATAGATGACAGTCACGGAAATCTCGTATATCCAACTCTCGATACGAGAATTGGATAACGGCATATATATAACACTAAACAGTGTTAAACGACGAATCAACAATCCAAATTAGAATACAACTCCAAAGCATTGAATTTAACCAACGAAACTATCAGCAAATCGAAACATCAATTTAAAACTGTCAAATCTGATAGGGCTGCAGTACACGCACGCGTGTACTGCCTCGCCACTATCGCAGGAGATACACAAAAGCTCAGTGAAAGTCACAAATGATCACAAGGTCAAACCCCGAAGTACCGGATTCAACTCAAGTGAATTCGGAAACAAATCCCAACAGGAGGAAAACTGCAAAACACGGGCAACTGCAGACATAAACGAATACAAAGCAACCACCACGATGAAACTGCAGTGGCAAATAGTTGCAAAGACAAGGGCAGAATGCATCTACAAAGAAGACAGTGGCAACAGTTCGGATGACAGTGAACTAAAGTGAAGACCACAAAATACTATCAAGGGAAAAAGCTCGGCAATGTCAAAGCCAAGAAGAATTACATGACAACTAAATACAATTGTCAAGGCAAGCTACAGAGCAAGCCCAAGTGACTACAAGAATGCACAAACGAAATCATAAACATCAAAGCATCAAGGCTTTAGTGATGAAACAATGCTGCAGATGCAAACAATTATGACAAAGCAACTCATCAAGCTCACAGGTTCGAGACGTACATAGGGCAAATTGAAACAGACTCAACAGATATCACAAGAGATACAAGAGAAGCTACAACATGAAGTACTGCAATTCAAATAGCAGTACAACTGGAAGTGATCTAGAGAACAATATCACAACAGATCAACATGGAAGGACTCAGAGATGGACAAGTATATCAATGCAAAGCTTGAACATACGAAACATCAACATGGATGCAGAGACTGTCACAACAAATATGGACAGTGACACAGTGAAATGCCAACATCACAAACAAACTTATCAAGTTCAAGCCAACCTAGATGAACATATGAAAGGTGCAACAGGGCTCCAATTCACAAACAAACATGGAACACTACACTAAAAGAATGTATCAAGACTAGGATACAAAAGCAACAAAGTGATTACTGATATGTCAATGAAACTAACATTTGAATGCAACTACTACAAGGTGAAGACAACCTGGTATTCGAGGTAAATATAACTATCAAATGAAGACTCAACTGTCAATGGCACTACCTCAACAGCCAGAAAACAAACGAAACAACATTGCCACCAGATCACACTTGTGTACATATACCCCGACAGTTCTCCTAAAGCAATAAGTCATAGCAGTTTCGAACAAAGACAGGGGGATTTCAACTAGCAGTGACAATGCCGAAGTCAACTAGAGCAGGTTCGAACAGTTTAAAGTCCACATTATACCAAAATGCAAATCGAAGCCGTAGGTATTTGAACAGACTCGATGTCGAGTTGCTGTTCTAAAACACAGTAGCAATTTCTAGTTGAAACAGAAGTCAAGGACGAACACAACTGGCCAGAGACGAACTCAAGTAAAATAATTGCAGTTCACAATCAAAATCGAAGCCGAATATCAAATGAAGTACAGTTCAATATCTAAACCAATGTCGAAGATAACCAGAACCAAGTTCGAACTATACCAAGTAAGCAGGGAGTCACGAAATCTAATCAAGTCAGAACTCAAGTTTATATGCAGATAAACAGTGTAGTGATGTAATTACAGTGATATGCAAATGCAACAGGTAAGGGATGATTCAAAAGCTACACAATATCAAAGTGCTACTAGAGGCAGTGGATAACATGGCAAAAGTCGAACCAGGCCAACATCACAAAATCGAGTGTGCAGCCGAAGACAACTACAGGTACAGATACAACAAAAATGCAGATCCAACTCCTCAAATGACCGAGCAAAGTTCAAAGACAGCGAGCTACACCAACTACAAGCCCAATGTGACAACAAACACGAAGGAAATGCAACCACAAGGCATGGAACCATAGTGGAACAGGTCAAGCAACAACATGAAGCAGTGCAAACTACCCTAAATGAAGACTACCCGAGCTCATCACAACAATATGGTAATCCAGGACAGGTTGTACAAAGAATGGCCAGGGACATAATATGTAAATCCAGACTCAATCAAAAATGAACAATGCTCAGATAAGGTCAACAGTGGTGATGCAATGCTAACAACGCCCAGATGAACACATGGCCAAGGTCAAGTAACAGATCAAAGTCAAAACCGATAGCCAAGGATTCAACCTAGTAACATAAAAATACATGAGTGTGACAAAGTCAAACGTCACAAATTAAAGCCAGATTCAAGCCGTGGTCATCACGAAATGAGTCAACGCCGTGAATGTCAAGCAACCAAAATATATACTAATTGAAGAAGTGAGAATCAATATCAAACATCTCAACGAAAACGAATGGCTGAGAGAAAGATTTAACTATTTCCAAAAATCATCAACAAAATCCCAATGAAACTCACGAATTAAAACAAGACAGAAACCATCTAAATTTAAATTAGATGTGAGTGAATATAACATCACTCACTTATTTCAACGATCGAATCTGAGGTAGTGGTAGACGAGGGAAACGAGCGAAGTTACCCTAGCCGCCATTATCTTTGATTGCTACGACGAAGCCGTTACATCACTGGGTTGATCGAATTGAATTTGACGGAAGCCCTAATTTTTGGGAACGAACAAGGAATAACGAGACCGCCATTATTTTTCGTTAGTTTACTTTAGGGTTTTCAAAATTGAATGAATGGAGAAAGTGGAACGGGTGTTGGATTTTATCACGGCACCAACAAGAAGAACATAGGCCAAGATTCAAAGCCCACGAACCATTAACTAATTTGTAATTTGTAAAAGAATTTAAACAGGATAAAAATTCCAAACAGCGATTAACAATAATTTTTATCGTCATTGGAAGAAAATAAATCATTATAAAACTCCGGGTTGTCACACTCCGAATCAGTCATGGGACTGGTGTGAGCAGTGTTTTAAATCTCGGATTTTGGCCAATATCTCGGGAAAATATCTCGGCTATCTCGGGCGATATTTAAAACACTTATAACTAAATAGGCTGCCAAATCTCGGATTTTGGCTGATATCTCGGATTTTTCATCTCGGCCATCTCGGGGAGATTTAAAAGCCTGGGTGTGAGCAACAAAAACAGTTTATCTTTAAAACAAATAGCAAAGAATTTTAAAGTCAATTCGCAACGCTTTTGGAAAATGAAACTACCATAAGGCCTTCCGTACACACACACAATGCAAACGCTGAATCGGAGGAGATTTCTCCTTATGATAGTCAAAGATGCTTACTACGCAAAACAAATCATTGAATATTACTACTAGTGCATAGTGCAGAAACATTTCGAAAGTATAATATTAATCTTAGCGAACATAGACATTTCGAACTATGCCTACTATAGCTACCATCTAAACAGTGGGGCGCCACCATAAGTAAATGGCAGGTTGAAATGACCCTCCTATTTCTACCCTAATTTCATAAGGATTTTTTTTTCCATCAAAGGGAATTTAAATCATGTAGAAATCAAAATGCCATACAAGCTATTGACATAGCCACTTATTTCTTTTCTAAATAGGCAAATTAGGCAGAATCAGCAGTTCAGACGTCTAAATTCTTATGACAGGCGTCTAAACTCAATTACAGACGTCTATCTAATTATGACAGATGGCTCAGAGATCAAAAATTGAAATAGAGAGAAAAAGACATTTTGAACTGGTTTCAGACATCTAATTATTTTGTGACAGACGTCTATATTTAACCTTAGACGTCTAAATTATTTAGACTGTCGTCTAAGTTTAATCTCAGACGTCTAAATTATTAAGACTGACGTCTAAATTCGATTTCTATGCACATGCATATGCACATTCAATTTATATGTGTCTGGATGTCCATCTACATTCATTTACACTTTTAAGTTCGATTTAAACTTCCTTAGAACTATCAGAGATGATATATAGATTGATCATTTATTACAATTATATTTTCCAGGGTCATTTTCTTTTTCCAATAAACCAAAATATATCCAGGATCAAAACAATTAACCAATATAGATATATCAGTACTTTCACAAAAATAAGCACATACATGTGAGGATGTATATGCCTCTCTTGTTTAAATCAGAGTTCTGGAAAACAAGAGGAGATTGGATTGATTGGATTTAATCAATCCACACATAGTATAGTGTTATATGCAATAAAAATTCCATTCATGTTTGATTTTCTTCTTATAAAATCTGTCTGGAATTTAAAATGCATTTGGTTAAAATCTGAATGAAAATTCAGATTCCTATTACAGATACAAAGAAAAAGGTGTGTTAATATTTGCACAAAACATGTTTATGTGCATATATAACTGCAACTATTTGGATCTGGCTTTCAATTCCCTTATTACAGATCCTTCCTTTATTTAAAAATAAGACATGAAACATTTGTATGAAACAAGTTTGATTAGGGGAACCTTGCAGTCATATAAAAACATTCAACCTATGCCTATTATCTTTTGTATACACTTACCATGTTTGAAAGATAAAACCATTTAATTTTTCTGAAAATCAACTATCCAGATTTCCCAAAACTTAAATCCTTTCTAAAGACTCAAAATTGACTAATACATTTATAAAATGTAATCATTCAGTTTTCAACATGGTGTTCTTACTAAATCCACTTACAATATTTTGATTAACTTCTTTAATATCAGATATTTACTAGATTCATAAATTCCAAATACAAGTCAATCTCTTAATAAAATACTTAACAAAATATCCATCCCATATCCAACACTTAATACAAGTAACAATTTAAATCATTAATACATGCGGATTTTATCATTTAGGCTCTTATCTAACTAAGTTTAGCATGCTATAATCTTCTTCTCAAAGCCTTGCTCCTACTCCTACTTAGTTGCTGCAATCCCTGAAAAAGCATTTGAAGCTGCCTCATTTTAAATGAGACACCCCAGATGCCATTAGCACACTAGGGTCAGACACATGTCTGGTATGAGAAAATTCACCAAAGCAATTAGTTAATCAGGTTAAAATCAAATTAAATACATATACATAAAGTTCTACCCTTTGGAATCAGGTTATACTTATGTGCATGCTCTGTGTCATTGTGCAGGTGCACACTTTAATTTTTCTTTCCAAAGACTACATATATAAATATGGCACATACATTCAAGCATACAATTCAGTCATAATCAAACAATCATTCATACCAAACAGGAAAATAACCAATATGAGTTAAATCATTTATTCAATCCTCATATTTCAATTCTGGGAAAAACTCTAGTTTTCTCATCATCTCAAATATTATTCCCTTGGTATATTTATCTATCCTGGTCTCACCTGCAATATTTATGAATCAATGGACACACTGTAATGAACTAATTCACTCCATTACACAAAGATCTCAGGACTTAAACAAGCCATGTGTCAACTTGTGCTACTCAAGAACACAAGTCATTCCTGCAGTGTTCTTGACCCCAATTTCCTAATCAGGTTTTAAGTTAATAATAACTCTTTTGATTTTTCATGACTAAACCATTCAGTGATCCATTTCACTAACTAAAACATCCATATCATGGCATCTCATATTATTCAAAACCATACAGAGACAAGCAAGCAAACAACCATTGGTGACTAAATAACTAAGGTTCTGTATATATATATGTATACATTCTGGTATTTAAAAGGGTATAGGCAACTAACATTGGCTTATGGCTTTTGAGAGAGTTTTTCCTTTTTGCAAACATTTGTGCTTGAGTGAAACTCAGAATGACCTGGTTTCACTGAATCACAAAATTTTGTTTGCTATGCATATGAATATATATATTTTCATTGAATCAGGAGCATCAGCACATAGGCAACCCTATTGCACCCCTAATTCCTTTTTGTCTCAAGCCTCAGCACTTATACATGAGTATATTGCAGCTCAACATTATTTACATCTTTCTGGGTTGAGCCAAAACCAATACAACTTGCCTATTTTCAACATTTTATTTTCTGGGTATTTGTTTATGTTCCTAAACATTAACATATCATAGATCTGGATTTATAAAACATATATGTATACTAACAACACATAAAGCTTTCTTATAATAAAACAAGTGATCAACCAAAGAGAATCAAAACCTTTTCAGTTTTAAAATCACAGATAAATATTCTCATATGAAAATACATTTTTAAGAAAATTTCTTATAACTGGCTGCCTACATTAGGACTTATTGCCTTAGATTTTGAGTGAGTTTTCTCACCTAGCTCTCTTCTTTGCTTCCTTAATTAATTGATGAACTTCTGCCTTTAGCCTCAAGCTCTCTTCCTTCCCTTGTCTTATGATTTCTATGGTGTTCTTTTCTTTTTTTTTCAAAGTTCTTTTCTGAGAAGGAGAGGAGGCTGCTGCATATACATGTATATATACAGGGTCTTCCTTAGGGTTTTGGGTATTGGCTAAAGCCATTTTTGCCCACCAGAAAAATCATGTTATCTGCATTTTATTTAAACCCAAAGTTCTACCCTTCCCGGCTTAATTTAGGTGAAGAGAAAAGTGGTTACATTCTTTTTGGCTAATTTCAGAATTTTGCTTTTCAGAAAATACCTTTTTTCCTTTGTCTACAATCATGCTAAAAATGTGACTTGATTTTGTTATTTACCCAATACTCTTCCTAATTCTGCCTATACCAAGCATTTCCTTGTTTTGTCTTATTTTTCCTATTTTTAGCTTTCATGTAAATGGTATGTACCTTCTTTATTTATTTATAAGAGGAATACTCCTTTTTATATCTTCAGTCTTTTTATTTCTGCCTACATATATAAAATATATTGGTATGTTTTATTTTGCTGAATTGAACTCTAGTACCTTATTAACATATCTATATATTTATATAAGTCTTACTGAAATAATTAGTACACCTATATATATATATATTTATACATCATACTGTATTGACACACACATGCACATGTACACTCAAAAATATTCAGTAGCATCCATATATGTATATTTACTTATGCATTCAGCTTTTAAGGATTTAATCTATATATATATATATATATATTTCCATACATATCAATATGTATTTATTCTTAGAGTTCAGGGATTTTAGCTTTTGTTCATGTGCATTTCCTGTGCACACATGTACACACATACTGATACACTATCAAGCTATATCACTCCCCTTTCAAAATTTATTCAAAAATTATTTTGAATTCATTTATATTTTTCCAGAATAGATTGCCAAAAATCTTGGGTCATTACATACACCCCTCCTTTTAGAAATTGTGTCCCACAATTTTCCTAAGCTTAAAATAAATTTTAAACTTAATTCAGAGAACAAATACATTCTCAACCAAATAAATTTTTAGTTCTATGATAACTAAAAACATATGCATCTAACAAAAGAAAACAATCAAAAATCAGAATTACCTTTAATCTGAAAATAGCTTAGGATAATTCATCCTAACTTTGTCCTCTAATTCCCATGTGCAATCACTAGGATCAAGACTCCACTGTACCTTCACAAGTTTCAGAGATTTATTTCTCAACTTCTTCACATCTTTTGCCAAAATTCCCACTGGATCCTTTTCATAAATCAAATTAGGATTTATCTGCACTTGGGTTGGGGTCTCAAGAATTTCTGCCTTGTCATGGACCCACCTTCTCAATTGTGATACATGAAAAACATCATGTATACCTTGCATGTTTTCTGGTAATTCCAACTTATAGGCCAAGGGACCAATTCTTTCCAAAATTTTGTATGGTCCAATATATCTTGGGGTTAACTTGCCTTGTTTTCCAAACCTCAGCACATTTTTCATAGGTGAGATTTTGATGAAAACAAAATTTCCCACTTCATATTCTACCTGCCTTCTTCTCATGTCTGCAAATTTCTTTTGCCTATCTTGAGCTGCTGCCATTTTTCTTCTTATCAACTCAATTTTCTCCTTAGTTTCTTGTATGTACTCAGGTCCTAAAATAGACCTTTCTCCTGCTTCTACCCAACAAACAGGTGACAAACAGGGTTTACCATATAAGGCTTCAAATGGAGCCATTCCTATGGTGCTTTGGTAGCTGTTGTTGTATGTAAATTCAACTAGATGAAGATAATCTTCCCAGTTGCCTCAAAAATCCAGTATACATGCCCTCAACATGTCCTCCAAAACTTTGTTTACTACCTCAGTCTACCCATCTGATTGAGGATGGTAGGCAGTACTTAAACATAGTTCACTTCCCATTGCTTCTTGAAAGCTTCTCCAGAATTTTGAAGTGAAGATGGTATCCCTATCACTCACAATGGTTTTGGGAATGCCATGTAACTTTACCACTTCCTTTATAAAAATTTGAGCTAATTTTGGTGCTGTTCTTTCTGACTTGACTGGGATGAAGTGTGCTACCTTGGTCAGCCTATCAACTATCACCCATATACTTGTATTACCTCTCTTAGATCTAGGCAGTCCATCTATGAAGTCCATAGATATGTCTTCCCACTTCCACTGTGGTACACTAAGAGACTGCATCAACCCTGATGGCCTTTGGGTTTCAGCCTTGACTTGTTGGCAAGTCATACATTTGGCAATGTATTTAGCTATATCAGATTTCATCCCCATCCACCAGAAGTCTCTTTTCAAATTTTGGTACATTTTTGTGTTGCCTGGGTGTATGGAGTATTTACTTCTGTGATATTCATTCAATATCTCTTTCTTCAATTCTGTGTCCTCTGGTACACACATCCTATTCTGGTATCTCATATAACCATTTTTATCAATATGGTGATTCATCACTTCCTCCCCTCTTGAGAGGAGCACTTTCTTCTCTAATAAGTTGGCATCCTGTTCTTGCATTTTTCCTACCTTCAGAATTAAATCTGGTTGAAGTGTCATTAAGCTTAACTTCCCTTTATCTTCTTGTGCACCATGCATCTGCTCATCCATGTGCACACAACCATTCTCCCCAATTTCTAACTCAGTTTGCAAAGACAAGCCCTTAAATTCTTCTATCATAATCATAGCCAATTTAGCATGCTGTCTACTTAGAGCATCTGCAACTTTGTTTGCTTTGCCTGGTGTATAGAGTATGTCAAAGTCATAGGCAGCTAAGAACTCCACCCATCTATGTTGCCTCATGTTCAAATCTTTTTGTGAAAATAAATATTTCAAAGACTTGTGGTCAGTGTACAGTTCAAACTTTGTGCCTAACAAATAATGTCTCCAAAGTTTTAAAGCATAGATCACAGCTGCTAATTCGAGATCATGTGTGGCATACCTTACTTCATGGGGTTTAAGTTGTCTGGATGCATATGCAATGACTTGGCCTTGTTGCATCAACACTGCACCGAAGCCAAATCCACTAGCATCAGTGTATACCACTAGTTCTTCATTTCCATATGGTACCTTTAAAATTGGAGCATTCACCAATGCCTCCTTCAACTGTTCAAAAGACTTCTCACATTTTTCTGACCAAACAAAAGCTTGGTTCTTCCTGGTTAGGTTAGTGAGTGGTGTAGAGATTTTTGAAAAATCTTTTATAAACCTCCTATAATACCCTTCCATCCCCATAAATGACCTCACTTCACTCACAGTGCTTGGCCTCTTCCATGCTTGAATAGCCACTACTTTATTGGGGTTCACAGAAATTCCTTGAGCAGATATAACATGGCCAAGGAAATGTACTTCCTCTTTCCAAAATACACATTTTGAAAATTTTGCCTTTAAATCTTTTTCCCTTAACCTAGACAAAACCAGGTGCAAATGATGCTTATGTTCTTCCACTGTTTTGGAATAAATCAAAATGTCATCAATAAAAATAAGCACAAACTTGTTTAAATAATCTCTAAAGGTTCTGTTCATTAGATCTACAAAGTATGATGGTGCATTGGTCAAACCAAATGGCATAACCAAAAATTCATACAACCCATACCTAGTGTTAAAGGCAGTGTACTTGATGCTTGATTCTTCCACCTTCATTTGATGAAAACCAGATGCTAAGTCTAGTCTAGAAAACACTTTTGCCCCTGCTAATTGATCAAAAAGATCATCTATTCTTGGCAATGGGTATTTATTTTTAATAGTTACCTTGTTTAATTCTCTATAATCTATACAGAGTCTTAAGGAGCCATCTTGTTTCTTAACAAATACCACTGGTGCTCCCCAGCAAGAATTACTTGGTCTTATAAAACCCTTTTCTTCCAGTTCTTCTAACTGTTTCTTTAATTCCTTTAGTTCATTTGGCCCATTCTAGTTGGCTTTTTAATCACTGGGCTTGCTCCTGGAACTAGATTGATCTGGAACTCTACTGATCTATGGTGTGGAACACCCTTGACCTCACCAAACACATCCAAATACTCATTGACTATGGGAATTTCTTCAATGGTTAGTTCACTAGAATCTTTTTCTGAGTCAACTAAATGATATAGTTTTCCTTCCTTAGCTACTTCACATAAAACTGTGATTCTCTGACCTCTAGAATTTTGCAATGATATGGTGGATGAGTCTAAATTAATTATGGCTTTAAATTGCCTTAACCAGTCTACCCCCAATATAACACCTATATTTGGGTAATTCAAAACATATAAATTGGAAATAAAAATATTTCCTCCTATGTTTAATTCCACATCCACACAAATCATATTTAAAACACTAGAACTCCCCAGTGGACTTTGTATATGCAATGGGGTTTCAACCAATATGCAATTCAGTTTTAGCATTTTAACTAGTTCATAAGAATTAAAGAGTGAGTTGCCCCAGTATCATATACTACTGCTATGGGTATGGTACAAATAAGTAATGTACCTTCCACTTGGCTATGGTTTTCAGTGTTAATCTCTACTGTGGCTTTGCCTTTTCCTTCCAAATTTGCCAATTTTCCTTGCTGTTTGTACTCAGGACAATTCCTCTTCATATGCCCCTCTTTCCCACATAGATAACACTTGAAGGCTCCTCCCTTCAATTCTGGACACCTAGGCTTGATATGTCCTTCTTTTCCACACTGATGGCACACAATTTTCTTCTTGGTTTCCTTAGCTTTGACATCTCCAGTGCCTTTGTTACTGGCCTCTTCCTTCTTCTTATCATAAGGGTGATACCTCCCCTTACCCTTCTTGGTATTATTGTTCTTAAAATTTCTTAACTTCTCCCTTTCCTTGTCATGCTGTTCCAACCTCAAAGCTAAGTCTATCACATGGTCAAAAGTCCTGTCTGCATAGGGTAACATGGCTCTGCTAAGTCCTGGGTTCAACCCTTTTATCTACCTATCATTTTTGGATGCCTCATCTGCCACAAGCATTGCTCCATATGTGGAAAGCCCCTCAAACCTTTGAGTGTATTCTGTGACAGTCATGGTTCCTTGTCTAAGTCTAATAAATTCTTCTAGCAAGGTAGTCTTTGCTGATGCTGGTACAAACCTTGCTTCCAACATCTCTTTGAATTGATTCCAAGTGATTTCATTCTCATTTCTTCCTGCAATGATAACTTCCCACCAGCCTAAAGCTACTCCTTTTAGCTGTCTTGAAGCCACTTGCCTCTTTCTTTGATCATCAAGTTGCATGTCATTGAAAATTCTTTCCAATGTTCTCAACCATGTTTGAATTTCCATGATACTCTCTGTCCCTTCAAAGCTTTTGCCTCCTAAATGAGTATATGTCTTAAGTAATTTTGAGAGTTCTTCATAGGGATTTTCTTGCCTTTGTCCTGCCCCATCCCTAAATGCTCTTACCAAGTCTTGCAGATTGACCATTGGTGGTGCATGGGAAGATCCTGCTCCCTGATTTGGTGGTCTCCCTACCATAGTTTGCTAATAATAATTTACATAGCTGGTTAGTTTGATTGGTAATTTTATTATTTCAGTGGTTTTTTTTTCACACTGAAATCATTGATATATATATTTAGTTCCTTTAAATTTTATTTCTATCTAAGAACTTGATCATTACTTCTACTATGTTGAATAACATAGCTCTGGTACCAACTGAAATGACCCTCCTATTTCTACCCTAATTTCATAAGGATTTTTTTTCCATCAAAGGGAATTTAAATCATGTAGAAATCAAAATGCCATACAAGCTATTGACATAGCCACTTATTTCTTTTCTAAATAGGAAAATTAGGCAGAATCAGCAGTTCAGACGTCTAAATTCTTATGACAGGCGTCTAAACTCAATTACAGACGTCTATCTAATTATGACAGACGGCTCAGAGATCAAAAATTGAAACAGAGAGAAAAAGACATTTTGAACTGGTTTCAGACATCTAATTATTTTGTGACAGACGTCTATATTTAACCTTAGACGTCTAAATTATTTAGACTGTCGTCTAAGTTTACTCTCAGACGTCTAAATTATTAAGACTGATGTCTAAATTCGATTTCTATGCACATGCATATGCACATTCAATTTATATGTGTCTGGATGTCCACCTACATTCATTTACACTTTTAAGTTCGATTTAAACTTCCTTAGAACTATCAGAGATGATATATAGATTGATCATTTATTACAATTATATTTTCCAGGGTCATTTTCTTTTTCCAATAAACAAAAATATATCCAGGATCAAAACAATTAACCAATATAGATATATCAGTACTTTCACAAAAATAAGCACATACATGTGAGGATGTATATGCCTCTCTTGTTTAAATCAGAGTTCTGGAAAACAAGAGGAGATTAAATTGATTGGATTTAATCAATCCACACATAGTACAGTGTTATATGCAATAAAAATTCCATTCATGTTTGATTTTCTTCTTATAAAATCTGTCTGGAATTTAAAATGCATTTGGTTAAAATCTGAATGAAAATTCAGATTCCTATTACAGATACAAAGAAAAAGGTGTGTTAATATTTGCACAAAACGTGTTTATGTGCATATATAACTGCAACTATTTGGATCTGGCTTTCAATTCCCTTATTACAGATCCTTCCTTTATTTAAAAATAAGACATGAAACATTTGTATGAAACAAGTTAGATTAGGGGAACCTTGCAGTCATATAAAAACATTCAACCTATGCCTATTATCTATTGTATACACTTACCATGTTTGAAAGATAAAACCATTTAATTTTTCTGAAAATCAACTATCCAGATTTCTCAAAACTTAAATCCTTTCTAAAGACTCAAAATTGACTAATACATTTATAAAATGTAATCATTTAGTTTTCAACATGGTGTTCTTACTAAATCCACTTACAATATTTTGATTAACTTCTTTAATATCAGATATTTACTAGATTCATAAATTCCAGATACAAGTCAATCTCTTAATAAAATACTTAACAAAATATCCATCCCATATCCAACACTTAATACAAGTAACAATTTAAATCATTAATACATGCGGATTTTATCATTTAGGCTCTTATCTAACTAAGTTTAGCATGCTATAATCTTCTTCTCAAAGCCTTGCTCCTACTCCTACTTAGTTGCTGCAATCCCTGAAAAAGCATTTGAAGCTGCCTCATTTTAAATGAGACACCCCAGATGCCATTAGCACACTAGGGTCAGACACATGTCTGGTATGAGAAAATTCACCAAATCAATTAGTTAATCAGGTTAAAATCAAATTAAATACATATACATAAAGTTCTACCCTTTGGAATCAGGTTATACTTGTGTGCATGCTCTGTGTCATTGTGCAGGTGCACACTTTAATTTTTCTTTCCAGAGACTACATATATAAATATGGCACATACATTCAAGCATACAATTCAGTCATAATCAAACAATCATTCATACCAAACAGGAAAATAACCAATATGAGTTAAATCATTTATTCAATCCTCATATTTCAATTCTAGGAAAAACTCTAGTTTTCTCATCATCTCAAATATTATTCCCTTGGTATATTTATCTATCCTGGTCTCACCTGCAATATTTATGAATCAATGGACACACTGTAATGAACTAATTCACTCCATTACACAAAGATCTCAGGACTTAAACAAGCCATGTGTCAACTTGTGCTACTCAAGAACACAAGTCATTCCTGCAGTGTTCTTGACCCCAATTTCCTAATCAGGTTTTAAGTTAATAATAACTCTTTTGATTTTTCATGACTAAACCATTCAGTGATCCATTTCACTAACTAAAACATCCATATCATGGCATCTCATATTATTCAAAACCATACAGAGACAAGCAAGCAAACAACCATTGGTGACTAAATAACTAAGGTTCTGTATATATATATGTATACATTCTGGTATTTAAAAGGGTATAGGCAACTAACATTGGCTTATGGCTTTTGAGAGAGTTTTTCCTTTTTGCAAACATTTGTGCTTGAGTGAAACTCAGAATGACCTGGTTTCACTGAATCACAAAATTTTGTTTGCTATGCATATGAATATATATATTTTCATTGAATCAGGAGCATCAGCACATAGGCAACCCTATTGCACCCCTAATTCCTTTTTGTCTCAAGCCTCAGCACTTATACATGAGTATATTGCAGCTCAACATTATTTACATCTTTCTGGGTTGAGCCAAAACCAATACAACTTGCCTATTTTCAACATTTTATTTTCTGGGTATTTGTTTATGTTCCTAAACATTAACATATCATAGATCTGGATTTATAAAACATATATGTATACTAACAACACATAAAGCTTTCTTATAATAAAACAAGTGATCAACCAAAGAGAATCAAAACCTTTTCGGTTTTAAAATCACAGATAAATATTCTCATATGAAAATACATTTTTAAGAAAATTTCTTATAACTGGCTGCCTACATTAGGACTTATTGCCTTAGATTTTGAGTGAGTTTTCTCACCTAGCTCTCTTCTTTGCTTCCTTAATTAATTGATGAACTTCTGCCTTTAGCCTCAAGCTCTCTTCCTTCCCTTGTCTTATGATTTCTATGGTGTTGTTTTTTTTTTCAAAGTTCTTTTCTGAGAAGGAGAGGAGGCTGCTGCATATACATGTATATATACAGGGTCTTCCTTAGGGTTTTGGGTATTGGCTAAAGCCATTTTTGCCCACCAGAAAAATCATGTTATCTGCATTTTATTTAAACCCAAAGTTCTACCCTTCCCGGCTTAATTTAGGTGAAGAGAAAAGTGGTTACATTCTTTTTGGCTAATTTCAGAATTTTGCTTTTCAGAAAATACCTTTTTTCCTTTGTCTACAATCATGCTAAAAATGTGACTTGATTTTGTTATTTACCCAATACTCTTCCTAATTCTTCCTATACCAAGCATTTCCTTGTTTTGTCTTATTTTTCCTATTTTTAGCTTTCATGTAAATGGTATGTACCTTCTTTATTTATTTATAAGAGGAATACTCCTTTTTATATCTTCAGTCTTTTTATTTCTGCCTACATATATAAAATATATTGGTATGTTTTATTTTCCTGAATTGAACTCTAGTACCTTATTAACATATCTATATATTTATATAAGTCTTACTGAAATAATTAGTACACCTATATATATATATATATATTTATACATCATACTGTATTGACACACACATGCACATGTACACTCAAAAATATTCAGTAGCATCCATATATGTATATTTACTTATGCATTCAGCTTTTAAGGATTTAATCTATATATATATATATATATATATTTCCATACATATCAATATGTATTTATTCTAAGAGTTCAGGGATTTTAGCTTTTGTTCATGTGCATTTCCTGTGCACACATGTACACACATACTGATACACTATCAAGCTATATCACTCCCCTTTCAAAATTTATTCAAAAATTATTTTGAATTCATTTATATTTTTCCAGAATAGATTGCCAAAAATCTTGGGTCATTAAGGGTTCGTATTGGAAGATGGATTTCCAACAAATGGTCAGGCTAAGGAACTTCCTTTCCTACTGCCGAATGGGATCGCCTCTGGCTGGACGTCCCGAGAGACAACTGCTCTCTGCCAACACAAGGCCGGGTTACCCCTGTAACTAGGTAACTCACGACTATGCCATCCCCCGGTCCTTTGGGACCTTTATCCGAGCGCTCCGTAACAACATCACACATAATAAATAAAGTGTGTCCACATGAGTAAGTATCTAGGCTCCATACCATGACACCACCCCTTTCCAAAAGTAAATGACATACCCTAAAGGGCGCGACCCTCATAACCTTACCGCAACATTCCTGTTTCGACCATTTTTGGGTTGTGAGGCCCTGACGAAGTCTCGTCCACAAAGCTACGCTTTGGCACAAAGTCATGCTTTGGGTCAACAGATGATCAAAGTAATGATCACAAAGATAAATGATCAAACAAATGATCATATCACAAATGATCAAACGATGATCATCACACAGCAACACTCAGCATGCCACATTACCAAATTGTGAATATATCGCTGATAACCTTCAACTACATAACCTCTGAGCTCGTACGTCTCAGAGAAGGGTGTTAAGCTAAAAGAATAAATTCTCCGCCACCAACAGAAATGTATTTGAAAGAAATCGGCTTTATATCCCAAAGTGTAATGTCAGACATGTAAACATACAAGTCTGTTCCGGGTTCAAACAGAACCGAAGGCACTTCTTACGAAGCCCTTGCAATTCCGGGTATTCACAATCCCGATCGGATTTCCCATCACTTAGGGGATCTCTATACCAGGAGCTACCCAGTGCAGAGACAATCGATAGGTTATCCTATCGTTTTCGCAAACATCCGGTCTTCAACACCGGTCTTCAAATGCTATCCATATACGACGTATCACTTATTCGGAATGGGTTATGTGACACAAAGGTCCTCTCCCGGCTAAACCGAATAATGAGCGCAATATTTTAAAACATATGGATATTGGGATTTCAATTAAGTCACAACTTAAACCCAAACTTTCTTTTCAAATGGTTCAACAAATTACCATTTCAAATCTTTAAACAAAAAGATTCATTTTAACAACCTTCAATGGTTTAAAACAATTCCCACATTTTTAATCTTTTAAATAAAAGATTTAATTCACAGATTTTCCAAATCAATTTCCATTTCAATTTGATTAACTCGTTAAATCTTTAAATCAAATATTTAACTTACGACTTTCAAAACAATTTCATTTCAAATAGTTTAAACAAATCATCATTTTAAATCTGTTAAAAATAAACAGATTTAATTCATAGCTTTCTAAAAGAATTCATTCATAACTTAGAAAACCATTTTTCAATTCAAACTTGGAATTCCTTTAACTTAAATTGGAATTTCATTTCTTATCTAAAAGCTTTTATTCTTTTAAAACAAACAGTTTTCATTTTGGAAATCTGATTCAGTCATACGAGTTAAAGTCTTTGGGTTAAATTCAAATTCTCAAAATTGTACTTTTAAAATAGTTTAACCCATATAAACTCATTTATAAGTTGAATAGCCTTTCGAAACCCTGGTTTCCAAATCATAGAATTCAATTTCAAATCTTGAATTTAAGTTTAAATCAAATTTATTTAAATTCCAAAACTCAATCAAATTATTCAAAATAAATCTCATCTTTGAAACTCCATTTTAAAAGCTTTTCACTTTTAAACCCAATTCATTTCCAAAACATTTGAATTCAATTTGTCTATTTAAAAATCACTTCAAAAATCTGTGACTTAATCGATTTCCTCGTGAAATCCATATTTGTGTGTGTATAAGTGTGGTCCAGGGGTTCAACACAATAGTGCAACATCATTCAATTTATCACAGATTAAATACCGAAATATAGCTGATAAGGGATATAAACTATAACGCTTATCACTCATTCACAGATCACAGATATATACAGATGTATCATAAGTAAATGAATAAATTACACACAACTAAATCCACAGAACAAAATATCATAGATCAGATAGGACAATCAATTCAAGGCATCTCATACAATACAATCATTCATAAGTAAGGTCAAGCATTTAATAATCATTTATAAGCAGGGTTAATTAATTGTTCAATCCCTAATTAAACCAATTAAATTTCTAATTAATTACTTATGAATTCATTACCCAATCCTGATTAATCACAAATCATTTGATATTAATTAATGGAATTAATTAATAAATTCTTAATTATCCATCTTAATTAATTACCCTTAATTTATTAATTAATTGTTCTTTAATTAATCACATAATTAAATTAACCTTAAGTTAATTTCATAATTAACTAACTCTTAATTTCATTAAGTAATTATATTTTCATCATAGATTTATTCACCTTAAATCATTAATTTATTCACCTTTAATTTATTAAATAAACTTTTAATTAATCATGAGTATTTTATTCAATCACGTAAATTAAATCTTTAATTGATTAATCCTTTTTAATTACTTCCATTAAGTAATTATTCTTTTTAATCATTTTCATTTAGTGATTAATTAATTCACAATTTAACCTTAATTTAATCACAGTAATTAATCATTCTTTAATTTATCAAAATCTTAATTAATTTTAAAGATAAACCCTTTTATCTAAATTAACTTCTTAATTACAACATTAAATCTTACTTTAATGAACCTTTGAAATAAATTTATTTATTAAAGGTATAAATTAGATTTTAAAACGTTGTTAAGTATTTGTTAAATTAATTAAACTTGAAATAAGTTCTTAACTCAAACATTATGACTTAGAAATTTTATTTGGGCTTAACCCATTCTTTTGAAGCAGGCCGAGCAACCCCGTTTCCCCTTAACAACTCCCCCGAGCCAAAAGCAATTATCCCCGCGTTCGACTTCGGGTTTCACCACCAGTTTCTTCGAGTAAACCCAAAGCCTACATCGATTCGAACCCGAGAAAACTACGTCTTCCCCAACTCACACTCTCGCTGATACGAAGGTCGATGCGTGCACGTGCACATCATCGCGGTGCCACTCTGGTGGCCATCGCGATCGCCAGCAAGTCGAGAGATCCATCTAAACACGAAATCGAAACTCAATTCGAAGCCATCGTTCCCAAATCAAGGTTTGGCATTTTAATCAAAAAACTGCAGTTAACATCCCCCACCAAAACGTCTCGCCGCCGCACCCCAGACCATCAGCGACGCCGTAACCTCGGCCACGTCACGTCAACGCTCAACTCATCCCTTCCCCTGAATCTCAAAAAGCTCGATCAACCCAAGTGGACGAAGTCCTCTTTTCACTAAACACGTTCAAAACTGGAGCTAAACCCTAATGTGACCTTGTATCCAAATCTCACGTAATAGATAATTTTTCTGATAATTTTCGTGACATCCCTAATGTTTATACTTGCTTCAATTTAAATCTCAACCTTTTAAATAGATTAAATTTCCTGGAATTTGTGGAAATGCAGTTTTCATTCAAAAACGAACTGCTGATACAATACCAATCTAAAAATATTCATTTTTGTGTTAAAAATCATAAATTTCAGTAGACGTTCAAATTATCAACTTACATTAGCTTTCTATAAAAATTGGATTTATCAATATATTTCTTGATTGCCAGTAAAATAGCATTACAGTAGTATGCTTTCCAAAGATGTTTAAAACAGCTTCTGAAAATCTTGTATCTAGGTTAAATCTCTGTTTTGATTAAAAACTGAAAGCTTAACAATGATTCAGTTGGATAAAAATTCAAATTTGAATGATAATCAATCCCTGTAATTCATAACAGAGAAGGACCATATGCAGAGTGACAGATATATACACACAGATTCATAACAAAATACAAAGCATATGCAACCTATCTCTTTAAAGCATCATGAACTGTTTAATTTAAACTTAAAACTTTTTAAATAATATGTTTACTCACCTGGAAATATAATTCAAACAGAGAACAAAAGATCGCCTGGGAATATATTCTGGAAGCTTTAAAACCGTGATGATTGATTGCTTTTGATTTCCAGGCCTTAAATTCTTGTTTGAGTTGAAGCTTTTGTTTATGTTTTGAGTTGATATTCATTTTAGTTTTTCTTAGCTTTGAAGGTGAACGAACTGATGATGAGGAGTTGGATATATAAAATGAAGCATACAGGTGATATAAATTTGGTTTGTACAAAAGAGATCAGGGATATTTTCTTTTGTTTGTACAATAGGCCGATGCTTTTTCTTTGCTTTGGTTTTGCTGGGAGGCTACATTAATTGATGTTGTACAATATATTTATAAAATCTTTTCATTTCGGCTGAGATGATAATATGTTGGTGGCTGGTACATATCTCTTGTGTACTAGAGATGATTATATGTACAAACTTACCTTTGTTTGCTTTATTTTATTTTGTACCTTGCTTTGTCTTCCTTTGCAAGCCATTTTATATGTATATTATTTTTCTCAAGTGTTCATACTTAATATATATGTTTGTTTTCTTTTCTCAGCCTTATACTTTGTAATATGAAAATTTTCTATTTTAACTTGTTGTTAAAATTTTAGCAATTGTATTTACCTTATACTTCATATACATACATATATACTTTGGCTTTGTCTCATACTTGAATACGTTTTCTTCTTTTGTTTGAAGGTATATGTTTATTTTACACTTATGTTTTGTAATATTACTTTACAATATAGATAAACTTCTATTATAAATTTTAATTTAATACTTATATTTCTATATATATATTTATTTTATAAATTCAAATTATTATTAACCATAAATTCTAAATTTTAAAATTACTTATTTATTTATTTTATACTTATGTCAATGTATATATACTTTTATATCATATATATATTTTCATTTTTAAACCATTTATTTACGATTTAAATTCAAATCAAAAATATATATATACACATAAATTTCAAATTCATTCATATATGCTCAAATACATATATATTCACACATATACAATATTTACAATATTTTTAAATTTAAATGATTTATACCAAATTTATTTGAGTTCGGGGAAACTCACATCACTTCATCATTTAATTTAACAATTGTAATTCAAAAATCCAATTAATTATCAAATTAAATTTATATAAAATTCGGGGTCGTTACAAGCAACATCTTTCCACAAATGCAATACAGCAAACATTCGGAAAAAAAAATTAGACATGATTATGGAAAATAATATTTATTTCATATATTAATATTTTGAATAACATATCTTACCAATAGAAGTTTGGTGCATCCAGCCATGTTTCTTGGCTTATGGATACATTTTTTGACAAATTTACTGAATTTTTTTCCATTGTCTATGGCCAAGAAATTATGTGCAATGTTTGATAAGGAAGGGTAGAATTCCCCATCTTAATTTTTTTGGTTGTTGAGGAAGAAAAATGTTAATAAAATTTCCATTACTATAAACAATGGGAAGACTTCTTCATTTTTTTTTCTTCTTTCCTATCTTCTGTTTTATTCTCCTTTCGACCACATTTCTCGTAATGAAAGCACAATTTTCAAAATTTCTTCTCACAAATTCTTTGCACCGGTGAAATAGTTTTGCTTGTCATTTTTGTTGTCGGCTCTATGTTTCTTCCTTCCAATGGTAGAGCAAAAAGCAAGTTATATCAGTGGCAATTAGTTTCATTTTGCCTTGTCCAAATATGGAAGTATCATTTTCAGTTGAGTAACAGCTGTACAATGCATCCAAGTTGTGTTGATGCTTTTTTGCATTCTTTCATTGTTAATTTTTATTCATAGAAGACGTTGTAAATTCGAGTCCTTTTTATGATGTCTATTTGTTTTTTGGTCAGCCCATTGTTTTCTTTAACCGACTTAATGATCTTGAAAATTGCTTGCAACTCACATCTATATGCAGTGTCAGGCTTTATATCTTCACCTTTTGTTATTTCCTCACACGTTTTTTGCTCTAATCCTTCGGATATCATTAGCATGCATGTAGGACATAGGTTTACAAAATCATTGTCATCCTATTGTATGAAAAAGTGACATTAAGTTGATGGTAAAACAAATGACAGTGAAACATAGCAATATAAGGGGTATCAACTGCAATGAAACAACGTCATTCAGATGTATATGGGGTATCATTTTTGCAGTATGATGGTATCGGTTTTTATACAAAATGCGGTGAAAACAATTTATAAAATTACAAAGTACAAACTTCAAACAAACATTTCACTGCTATTATTTTTGTAGTATCATTTTTACTACAAATTAAATAGAAAATCATTTATAAAATTAAAAAGGCATCAACTCTAGTCAAAACAGCCAGTGGGTATCATTTTTGTTAAATATAAGTATCAGTTTACATAAAAATGACATTGGAAATAATTTTTAAAATTCCAAACTAATAACTTCGAGCATAAAAATTGTCGGTGTCATTGTTGATTTATACCGATATCACTTTTTAAAGAAAACATAACGAAAACAAATTATAAAAGTAGAAACTACAGGCTTTAGACAAACATATTAATGGTATCATTTTTGCAAGGTACTGGTATCATTTTTGCCACAAATTACATTTAAAATCATTTATAAAATTGGAAAGACATCAGCTCTACTCAAAATAGTTAGTGGATTTCATTTTTATTGAATATTGATATCAGTTTTCATAAAAATGATAGTATAGAAAAAATTTAAAATTCCAAATCATTAACCTCAAACATACAGACTTCAAGTATCATTTTTAATTTACAATGATATCAGTCTTCAAACAAAATACAGTGAAAACAATTTATAAAAGTACAAAGTACAAGCTTTAACCAAAATATTACTAGTATATTTTTGCAAACTATTGGTATCATATTTGCTACAAGTTACATGAAAAATCATTTATAAAATACAAAAAGTCGTCAACTTTACTCAAAACAGCTAGTGGGTATCATTTTCGTGGAATAATGGTATCATTTTTTCATAAAAATGACAGTGGAAATAAATTTAAAACTCCAAATCATTAACCTCAAACATACATAATTTAGGATCGTTTTTTATTTATAATGATATCGGTTTTTAAACAAAATATAGTGAAAACAATTTATAAAAGTACAAAGTACAAGCTTTAAACAAAAATATTACTAGTATATTTTTGCAAGCTATTGGTATCATTTTTGCTACAAGTTACATGGAAAATTATTTATAAAATAAAAAAGTCATTAACTCCATCCAAAACAGCTTGTGTGTAACATTTTTGTGGAATAATGGTATCATTTTTTCATAAAATTGACAGTGGAAATAAATTTAAAACTCCAAATCATTAACCTCAAACATACAGAATTTAGGATCATTTCTAATTTATAATGATATCGGTTTTTAAATAAAATATAGTGAAAACAATTTATAAAAGTATAAATTACAAACTTCAAACAAACATATTACTGGTATCATTTTTGTAAGGTACTGGTATCATTTTTGCTACAAATTACATTTAAATCATTAGTAATTTTACTAAATTTATTTCTTTCTCTTCAAATTCTTCAACATCAATTTTTTCCCCTTTTGTTTTCTTGCTTTTCCTGTTTAAAAAATGTGGTACCATAAGCATATATGTTTAATAATAGTATGATATTATCACTTCTATAAATTTAAAGTGTCATTTACCCGTTGAACTGTCTATTTACTTTTATCTTGATTTTCCTTTTGAATTTTTTTTTCGTTTTTTTCTTTGTTCTTCTTTATTTATTTTTCAGCTGTTCTTCGTTTTCTTTCTCAAAAGTTGTTTGTCGTTACATATTTTCTTCAATGTTTTGTTAGAAATATTCAATGATATAACAATACGAGTATATTAATATTGTTGTACTTTGTAGTATCAGTTAATTCTCCTGTGTGTTTTCTTTCTTTTTTTACTGAATTTCATCTTCTGTTTGTTTCTCATATATTTTCTTTGTTCTTTTTTGTAGTAACTGTAGTTTTAGCTTACTAGATTTTAGTGTCGTTGCTTGTGATTTTGAGTCATTCTGATGTTGAAGAATTCAAAGTCTTGTTGAGGAAGTTTGCATGATTCTGGAAGTATTTTACTATTTCTGTCAATAAGTCATATTCAATAGGATTGTTTAATTTGTTTGCTTTAGTCTTTTAAGTAGTAGCCACGATTGTAGGCGTAGTATTTTATTTCCAACTTTAGTATTCTTGTAAGGCTATTTAAGCCTATGTTTACATTGAATTAAATAAGGAGTTTTCTTAGAAAATTGTGTGAAGTGTGATATTCTTATAGTTTCAGTCTTATCAACTTGGTATCAGAGCCACCACTCAAGGGCCTGATTTTGTTACGAGAAAGGAGTGTGAGAAGAAAAGGAAGTCGACTTCATCTCAGGACAGATTCCTTCAAGCTAGCATTACTAGATTTGATGGTCACTATGACCATTGGTCTATGATGATGGCAAACTTCTTAAGGCCGAAAGAGTACTGGACTCTTGTGGAGGAAGGACTTCCGGCATTTCCAAGTGAAGGAGCAGTTGTTGCAACTGAGGAACAACGCAAGATAGTAGAAGATGCAAAACTCAAGGATTTGAAGATCAAGAACTTTCTCTTTCAGGCAATCGATCGAGAAATTATGGAGACAATTCTGGACAGAAGCACAGAGCAATCTGGGATTCAATGAAGCAAAAATACCAAGTGTCAAATGTAAGAAGGGCTCAATTGCAGGCTTTGCGAAGGGAGTATGAGGTTTTGCAGATGAAGGAAGGAGAAGGGGTCGATGCTTATTTTGCGCGCACCCTGGGAATAGCTAACAAGATGAAGATGCATGGTGGGACTCTGACCCAAGTAGTAATTAAAGATATTGTGATCATTGACCTCTAAGTAGGATTATGTGGCGTGTTCTTTGGAGGAGTCGAAAGACTTGGATCGACTCACTATTGATGAGTTGCAAGGGAGTCTTCTTGTACATGAACAAAGGATGAGAGGGAACGATCGTGGCAGTGAGGAACAAGCATTGAAAGTGTCTTTTGAAGAAAGGGTTGGTGGTAGAGGAAGAGGACGTGCATCCTTCAGGGGAAGAGGACGAGGTAGAGGAAGGCAACCTTTTAACAAAGCAATAGTAGAGTGCTACAAGTGTCACAATCTAGAGCACTTTCAATATGACTGTCCTAGTTAGGATAAGAACGCCAATTATGCTGAATTGGACATTGAAGAAGAGTTGGTATTGATAACACATGTTGAGTCACACAATTCAAGGAGGGAGGACGTGTGGTTTCTGGATTCGAGGTGCTCTAATCATATGTGCGGAAACAAAAAATGGTTTTCACATCTAGATGAGAGTTTTCAACAACTAGTTAAGCTGGGAGACAATACAAAGTTATTGGTCACTGGCAAAGGCAATATAAGGCTGGAGATTGGAGGGCTTACACAAGTGATAACAGAAGTGTATTATATTCCAAAGCTCAATAACAATCTTTTTAGTATTGGCCAACTCCAGGAAAAAGGGCTCGCTATTTTGATTCAGGGAGGAGAATGAAGATTGTATCACCCGAGAAGGGGATTGATTATGCAAACACTAATGACTTTAAATCGGATGTTTGTATTACTAGCTTCAGTAGTGCCTGAAAAATCTTCGTAGCTTTATACCACTTCTTTCTTTCAAGCTATTACTTAAGATGCATCACACATTTGGCACTGTAGGTTTGGACATTTAAATTTCAAAAGTTTGAAAACTCTGCAATATAGGAAGATGGTGAAAGGGATGCCTGCTCTTAAGTCCCCAAGCAAGTTGTGCACACATTGTCTAATCGGAAAGCAGCACCGAGAAAGTATCCCAAAGAAAAGCTCATGGCAGGCGTCACATAGGCTTCAGTTGTGTGATATCCCGGAAATTTTGGGCAATAATCAATTTAATAATCTGTTTAAATAATTAAATTGATAATTTTTGATCAATAAGATTTAAATTGGTTTAACAATCTTCTTTTATAAATATTTAATTGGTAAATATTTATCTTTTAAAAGCTAATTAAATTGTTTTCTATTTATAATGTATATATAATTGTATATATTGTAAATAGAAAAGCTTTGGATGGAATTTAACAAATAAAACATAGTTTTCAAATTCTAATATATTTTGGTAATTTGGGAATTATGATTAAATTTAAAATAAAAATTTTCAAAGATTAATCAAATAGTTAACTATATAGTTTAAAATACCTAAGGTAAATGTATAGTAGTTTAAAATTATATTATAACTTAAGTTTTAAATTTAAATAAGATTTACAAAAAGGTTTGTTTTATTTCTTTTTAAATATTGCTTGATAATGTGATAATGTCTTTTATAAATTATTTAAAATTGATAAATTTGATATTTTCAAATAATAATTATAATACTTTGTTTTTATAAACATAAATAGATTTTAGGAAAATAAAATTGTTATTTTAAATTTAAACGATAGTTATATATATATAAGTTGATTTTAAATTGATTTTTCTTTGATTTGAATTGGAATTTGGATTTATTTTTCAAAAGATAAATATTTAAAATATTTTGGATTTAAAATATATTTGTTTAAAGCTTTTACTTATATATAATTGGTTTTATAATATTTTCTTTTAAGGAAATATATATATATATACATTTAGATAAGAATGTATAAATTAAGTATAAAAGTTATTATTAACATTTAAAATATATACTTATTAATTAAAAAGACACATGTTATTTTCCTAAGGCATCATTTTTACATGTGTTAGATAATTAATATGATATAGGACAAGTGTCATGTTTTACTATCATTTTCTTTGATTTTTAACAAACCATAAATTAATTAATAAAGCTTATTTTTCATTTCTCCCATTTCCTTTCAGCTGTAACAAAAAGAAGATTTCAAAACTAAAATCTTGTAAAAATTTCTCAAACCAAAACTCCCAAAACAAAATCTGTAAATTCACTTCCACAAATCTAAAATCAATTCACTCTTCAAATACAAAATCAAACCCCTCATTATCAAAAAAAGGCCTGCATCATATTTATAAAATCTGGAAATGATTTCTGCATGCACCTGGAAATGAAGCAAATCTGCATCATTTTTTCTCTGCAACCTGGAAGCATGCAGCAGTGTTAAATCAAGCATAAGCAAACCTGCATGTATTCTTCAAATCTGAGATAAATCAAGACAAGCAAATCAAGATTTTAAAACAACATGCATTCCAGTTTTTAAAATCAAAGAAGCTAAGGAATTCAAGTTTTTCAAAACAAATCTGGAGGCTCTGTTCTTCATATTAAATCAAGTGAGTAAACTTTCCTTTTAAAAACAGTTTATTTTGGATTTAACTCTAATGCATGAGATAATATTGGTTTGGTATGAAAGTTCTTCAGTTTGAATTTATTTAAATTGATATATATGTTGTGTGAGCATGTCTCTTTATATATATATAAAGATCTTGTTCTCTGTTTTATAATCTTGTGAGTAAATCTTCTAGTTAAAAACAGCTTTTATAATCTGATATTATGCTGATATATATGATAATTGTTGAAGTAGTAAAATGAATGATGTTCATATGCATGGATTCATATTTGTATGTATGAATACGAGATGATTAGTTGTGTATGTCTGTGTAAATGGTTGAACATGTTCTGTTATTTTACAGGCTCCACTTTCAAATAATAAAGAAAAATTGTATCTTCCTCTGCAATCAATTTTAGGCTAAGATATATAAATGAAAACTGTTCATAACTATATAATATAAATTTTAGAAATAATTTCAAGTATTTCAAATTTGGTAATTGATTCAAATATAAGGTATAACAGTAGAAATCATATTTAAGTCAAAAATAAATATTCACGATTTCATGTTTGGATTTCGTAAATTGATTTATATTGGAAAACTATGATTTTTGATAAACATTTCGAGATTTTTTAAACTCGTATATGTTGAGATATCTTTAGTTGTTCAGATTTGGGGTTGTTGGCAAATTCCGATGATTGGTATGGTGGATGGGATCGAGATCTTTGTCGAAGTTAGCTGGAGTGTTACCGATAGCTGGAAAAATAGATTTGTAATTTATTAATGGCCGTAGTGACTGGGGTAGGGCGAAGTAGGGTTTTCTCTCTGATGATTCGATAACCGATTTAATCTTGACGAATGTGGCAACGATGGTGCTCCTGTCTCGATCGCGATAGGGGAAATAGGTGTGGGAAGTCGTAGTGAAGCTTCGGGTTGGTCGGCGTGAGTTCTGGTGGTGGA
Source organism: Allium fistulosum (assembly GCA_030737815.1). Taxonomy (NCBI): domain Eukaryota; kingdom Viridiplantae; phylum Streptophyta; class Magnoliopsida; order Asparagales; family Amaryllidaceae; genus Allium; species Allium fistulosum. The sequence goes on along the minus strand of CM060903.1, from coordinate 829,163,462 downwards.
GATCGTCGACGGCGATGAGATTTAGTCGATAGGTTGGGTTCCAGTTTGTAATCGAGATACTCGATTTTGATTCTCTGGTGTATTCGTCGATCTGGGTGTTTGAGTTGCTCGGCAAGGTCGTCGTCGATGCGTCGAGGGTGGCGAGGTTGGTCGGAGATGGCCAGTTCAGGCGTACACGTACACGCGTGTATGTTTGTATCCATTGTTGTTTGAAGGTTGGGGAAGACGAGAGTTTCTGGGGACGAACTTGAAGTAAAACATGGTTTGCCTTGGGGAAACGAAGAGCGAGATGAGTGCTCGGAGATTTTGTTAGTTGGCTCAAGGAATTGTAGTCTTGGGCTCGGGTTTCTTTGTATAATAACAAAGTTTAAAATAAATAAATAAATGAAATATGAACCAAGTTTTTAAAAGAAAACATGATTAAGTTTTGAAGTAATTTGGTTAACAAGTTTTCGAAGTAAAAGCATTTATCAAGTTTTCAAAAACAAGTTTCAATATAAATTGTAAAGTCAAATGAATTTGAAATTTAATTCGTTTTGATTTAATATAATTGTTTTTCAAATGCATTTATCCTAATTGTTTTTCAAATGGGATTAATGATGTAATTAGAAGTGATTAAGATAAGTGTATTCTCAAATGATTCTATATAAGTTGATTTCAAGCTTTTTAATAAAGTTTAAATGATAATAAAGTAGTTAATTAAGATAAATTGGTTATCTTTAACTAATAAAGTTTTAAGTAATTAACGAATAGTTAATGAATGTAATTAATTTAAAGATCATTAACTAGTGATTAAGAAATAATTAATTAATAAAATTAATTTAAGATAATTAATTAATTTGATTAATTAAGGATAATTACTTTGAAATGGATTAAGTATAATTACTTAATATAATTAATAAAGTATAATTACTTTGTATAAGTAATTAGAGTTAATTAATGGAAGTAATAAAAGGTTAATTTCTTAAAAAGGAAGTAATTAATTAATGGAGTAATTAAGGGAAGTTAATTACTAAATGAGATTAATCAAAGGTGATTAATAAATGTGGTTTAATTAAAGATTAATTATTAAAAATAATTAATTTTAAATAGGATAATTAATTAAGAAGTAATTAAGGATCATTAATTTATTAATATAAATTAATAATGTAATTAAAGGTTGATTAATTAAAACTAATTAATCAATTATAAGTAATTTAAAAAGTAATTAATTAATGTAATTAATTATGGATTAATGTAATTAATTATAGTTAATTAGTTTATGAAGTAATTAAAGATTAATTACTGTAATGGTTTAAGTTAATTAATTTGTGAAATTAATTAAGAATTAATTACTTAAAGTAATTAAAGGATTATTAATCAGGAATGATTAATTATGATGGATACTTAGAGTAATGATTAATTAATTGGTTTAATTAATAATTAAGTAAGTAGGATTTATAGAATGAAGTAATTAGTTTAATTCACTTTAAATTAATTAGATGATATAAATCATTGCTTAAGGATGGATGAATGAGATTGAATGTATTTCATTGTTTGATATCTCTGATGAGATATGATTGATATATGATATGGATGTTTGGTTGAATTATAATGATAATGTGAATTATCTGTTTGGGATGATAATGTAGATTATCTATTGAATTATCTATCTTTGTGTATATAGATAAGAATTGAATTGTTTTAACCTTAAAACAACTTGGCCTTAAAAGATACGCTTTGGATTTCGATGAGACCGGGATCGGGTTTCCGTATACCGGATTTCCAGGTCTGGAGACCCGAATACCACATCGATCCAAATTAACGATAGGTCGTGAATAAAGTGAAGATGAAGATTCAGAGTGCAAGGGTTATTGTCGTTAACTCTGAGGGTGATTCCAAAACGAGTGTAACGAGATAATGCCTTCGGTTTCGTTCGAACCCGGAACGAACTTGTATGGATTGAATGCTTTCAGCACATCGTCAGGTGGATGATGAGCATTCTAAGATAGATGTGTTCTATTTAAAGGTAATCGTGACCTCAAGCCTCATCAACCGGGAATGGCTAAAACAGGGGAGGTGCAGCAAGGTTAGTGGGTAGCACCCAAGTAGGACAAGGTTACCTCTGTCTAGATGTCCCTTTCTATTTTCGACTTAGTGGTGCGGTTGCTGATCCCAACCGTGAGGTATCTTGTGCGGTAATTATCCAGTAAGGGATGTTCCGGCCTTGTGTTGCAGGGGATTGGGAGTGATCCTCGGTACGGTGATCTAGGCCACGTACTGTGACGGGCGGTACCCCGGTAGCCCTGCCATTGTATGGAATCCAATCTCCAATAAGTGATAACGGATTTGATTGTATAACCCACTTTGTTGGCTAGTATGCTGGAATTTAATAATGTAACAATTTCAGCTATTTCTTATTTACTTGAAAACCCTAGACCTATTATAATATAACCGGATTTCCTATCAATGTTTTGGTTAGCGTAAGGTAAAAACTTTTCCATGTTTATGTGTGGGAAGTCTTACGTGATACCTTTGTTTTCAAAAGGTTTTGAAGTTAAGCAACTTTAACCCGTTTACTCACACCAGACCCATGTCTGACCCAAGTGTTTATTTTATGTTTTATTAAACTCTTGGGTACTCAAATTTTTACGAGTAGCCAAGGGATTCAGGTTAGCTTTGACGAATCTATGGAGAAGATATGGAGCAGGAGACTTCAGCATTCGTAGATAGATAGTATTCCGCTGTGTTGGTTGATCTGAGTCTTTTGTTTGAATTGTATCTTGAGTTGTATAATAGATAGAAATTATAACTGTCTATTTTGTTGTATAAGTTGTGTAACTCTGATTATGTAAAGACTATGTAATAGTTATGTGATATATTATATTTTGTTTCGTTCCGCTGTGAGATTCTGATATTGTTTAGTTCTTTCTTTCTCTTCTTTTCTCTTTTCTATCCCTTTCTTTCTTATTAGCGATACGACTTTCTATGGAGAGAAAGTCGTGGTCGTTACAGTGGTATCAGAGCATAGGTTGAGCGAATACCTAAGCTATTGGTTAAGTGAATATCAGAGCACTAGGTTGAGTGAATACCTAGGTTCGGAAGGGTTGTTCATTAGAGATAGGATCTGTAGCAACCTGTTTGAGTCTGAGTATATATATATATATACGAGAGCGCGTATTTGTTAGTTATATAAAATGGTTTTATATTGTGTTAATTGATCGGTTGGGTGGTATATGGATTCTGGTCAATACGAGTAGCTAACGTTATTGATAGGGATCTCTAAACACTTGGACCAGGCCAACGGACACAATATTGTTTTAAAAAGGTAGATGAAATAATTTTACCCAGATATAATTTCTATATAAAAAAGTATCATTTTAAATGTATATGGTATTTGTAATGATTGGTTGAGATGATAATAATTTATCATCTAGGATTAGGAGTCTGAGTGTTGAGGTTGGAAGAGTATCTGTCGAGACTGTAAACCTAATACCGTCTCGAGTGAACTTTACAGTTGTGTAAGGATTTCACAATCTCTGAAGGAAACCTGTTAAGGTTCGGAGTCTATCTTTGAAGTTGGGTGAGTAGAATTTGGATCTGTCGGTTGAGCAGAAGCGAGTGATGGTATCTTGATACCTCAGGTAATAGTAGCTGTGTGATGAGACGTAGTGACTATGGATGTCTCCGAAGATGTTTTCTTTTGGAGAAAGTTTAAGGAAGAATGTCCGCTTCAGTATTGTGGCTGAGTTCAGCATGGTTATTCTGTTTGGTTTGAGGATCGAGTTTCTCGAAGGGCTTTGGTTAGGAAATCTTTGGCATCTGTGGCAGCAGTGCAGCTCAGAGTGTTCTGTGTGTTGGCAGGAAGTTTTATGGGTGAGCAGTTTTCTTGAGGAGGAGTTCAGAAGCAGCAGAGTGGATTCATTTCTTCGATGGATTGGATAGATATGTGTAAGCTGTTCTGATTGGTAAAGGGAAAACAGTTTGTTTGGAATTAGGCTGGGTTGATCGCAAAAGTGACTTGCGATTGCTGAGTGCTCTCTTGGGTTATCAGAGTTTTTCTGGATATCTTCAGGGAAGTCAGAAGTTTTGTCCGCATCTGGAGATTGAGTTCTCTTATCGACTTGGATTCCAGGAGTGATACCGTTGGTTCAGCTTAGTAAGGATGGTTCCTAGAGATAGAGTTTGGTGAAGCAGCTCAGATTTTGATGGAGTGTCTAGGTTTCTTTATGGATTTATGGAACCATATTTCTGGGATGTGTTGTCCAGTTTCTGATCGTGTTCTTCATCAGCATTTTCTTCTGCTCCAGATCAGAGTTGTGCAGCGAAAGCAGTTTGGCGAGTGCTCCTGTTTGTCTTTTCCGGATAGGAGGAGTTTGAAGTCTACTGATGATAGTAGAATTGGTGTCTTTGGTTTTCGTTGATCTTGAGGAGATCGTTGTGTTGGGTTGTTTTGGTCTAGTTAGTTTTAGAGGCATCAGCAAGGGATGAGCTGATCAAGAGGGTTGTAGGCAGCCCAGGATCGTCAGAAGAGTTTGTGGATAAGAGACGAAGAAATTTGGATTTTGTAGACGGAGATTTGATTTTGGATAAGTTTTCTTCGATCAAAGGAGCTATAAGATTGGGTAAGACTGGGAAGTCAACTCAGATGTATTTTGGATCTCTTCTGTGTTTTGATTTGAATAAGAGCTTGGTCTACATGATTGAATTGTCAGTTTGGATAACTGGGATTCGATGTGTTTCATGTATCTGAGGGAGTACGTGTAAGATCTATCTCTGGTTTTGGAACCAGCAGTTCAGAGAGATTTGGTTGTTGAGTCAGACTCGTCTGTGGTCTGATATCTTGTTCAGTTGTAGAGCTAGATGAGTAGGAGCTCTGTAACTTAGTAGTATTGATTGTTTGGATTCTATAGAACGAGTGTCCCTGTATTTATACCTGGGAAACTCTAGGAAATTCTATCTAGAATTTTGTCTGGATAGTTAGAATTGTTTGTTTGGATGATTGGTTGCTATGGTTGTTAGCATATGGTTGATAATATATGATTGTGTTTTAAAATTAAAATTTTAATGAGATTATTAAATTACCTTTGCTTTTAAATTTCGGGGACGAAATTATTTTTAGGGGGGAGGAATGTGATATCCCGGAAATTTTGGGCAATAATCAATTTAATAATCTGTTTAAATAATTAAATTGATAATTTTTGATCAATGAGATTTAAATTGGTTTAACAATCTTCTTTTATAAATATTTAATTGGTAAATATTTATCTTTTAAAAGCTAATTAAATTGTTTTCTATTTATAATGTATATATAATTGTATATATTGTAAATAGAAAAGCTTTGGATGGAATTTAACAAATAAAACATAGTTTTCAAATTCTAATATATTTTGGTAATTTGGGAATTATGATTAAATTTAAAATAAAAATTTTCAAAGATTAATCAAATAGTTAACTATATAGTTTAAAATACCTAAGGTAAATGTATAGTAGTTTAAAATTATATTATAACTTAAGTTTTAAATTTAAATAAGATTTACAAAAAGGTTTGTTTTATTTCTTTTTAAATATTGCTTGATAATGTGATAATGTCTTTTATAAATTATTTAAAATTGATAAATTTGATATTTTCAAATAATAATTATAATACTTTGTTTTTATAAACATAAATAGATTTTAGGAAAATAAAATTGTTATTTTAAATTTAAACGATAGTTATATATATATAAGTTGATTTTAAATTGATTTTTCTTTGATTTGAATTGGAATTTGGATTTATTTTTCAAAAGATAAATATTTAAAATATTTTGGATTTAAAATATATTTGTTTAAAGCTTTTACTTATATATAATTGGTTTTATAATATTTTCTTTTAAGGAAATATATATATATATACATTTAGAAGAGAATGTATAAATTAAGTATAAAAGTTATTATTAACATTTAAAATATATACTCATTAATTAAAAAGACACATGTTATTTTCCTAAGGCATCATTTTTACATGTGTTAGATAATTAATATGATATAGGACAAGTGTCATGTTTTACTATCATTTTCTTTGATTTTTAACAAACCATAAATTAATTAATAAAGCTTATTTTTCATTTCTCCCATTTCCTTTCAGCTGTAACAAAAAGAAGATTTCAAAACTAAAATCTTGTAAAAATTTCTCAAACCAAAATTCCCAAAACAAAATCTGTAAATTCACTTCCACAAATCTAAAATCAATTCACTCTTCAAATACAAAATCAAACCCCTCATTATCAAAAAAAGGCCTGCATCATATTTATAAAATCTGGAAATGATTTCTGCATGCACCTGGAAATGAAGCAAATCTGCATCATTTTTTCTCTGCAACCTGGAAGCATGCAGCAGTGTTAAATCAAGCATAAGCAAACCTGCATGTATTCTTCAAATCTGAGATAAATCAAGACAAGCAAATCAAGATTTTAAAACAACATGCATTCCAGTTTTTAAAATCAAAGAAGCTAAGGAATTCAAGTTTTTCAAAACAAATCTGGAGGCTCTGTTCTTCATATTAAATCAAGTGAGTAAACTTTCCTTTTAAAAACAGTTTATTTTGGATTTAACTCTAATGCATGAGATAATATTGGTTTGGTATGAAAGTTCTTCAGTTTGAATTTATTTAAATTGATATATATGTTGTGTGAGCATGTCTCTTTATATATATATAAAGATCTTGTTCTCTGTTTTATAATCTTGTGAGTAAATCTTCTAGTTAAAAACAGCTTTTATAATCTGATATTATGCTGATATATATGATAATTGTTGAAGTAGTAAAATGAATGATGTTCATATGCATGGATTCATATTTGTATGTATGAATACGAGATGATTAGTTGTGTATGTCTGTGTAAATGGTTGAACATGTTCTGTTATTTTACAGGCTCCACTTTCAAATAATAAAGAAAAATTGTATCTTCCTCTGCAATCAATTTTAGGCTAAGATATATAAATGAAAACTGTTCATAACTATATAATATAAATTTTAGAAATAATTTCAAGTATTTCAAATTTGGTAATTGATTCAAATATAAGGTATAACAGTAGAAATCATATTTAAGTCAAAAATAAATATTCACGATTTCATGTTTGGATTTCGTAAATTGATTTATATTGGAAAACTATGATTTTTGATAAACATTTCGAGATTTTTTAAACTCGTATATGTTGAGATATCTTTAGTTGTTCAGATTTGGGGTTGTTGGCAAATTCCGATGATTGGTATGGTGGATGGGATCGAGATCTTTGTCGAAGTTAGCTGGAGTGTTACCGATAGCTGGAAAAATAGATTTGTAATTTATTAATGGCCGTAGTGACTGGGGTAGGGCGAAGTAGGGTTTTCTCTTTGACGATTCGATAACCGATTTAATCTTGACGAATGTGGCAACGATGGTGCTCCTGTCTCGATCGCGATAGGGGAAATAGGTGTGGGAAGTCGTAGTGAAGCTTCGGGTTGGTCGGCGTGAGTTCTGGTGGTGGAGATCGTCGACGGCGATGAGATTTAGTCGATAGGTTGGGTTCCAGTTTGTAATCGAGATACTCGATTTTGATTCTCTGGTGTATTCGTCGATCTGGGTGTTTGAGTTGCTCGGCAAGGTCGTCGTCGATGCGTCGAGGGTGGCGAGGTTGGTCGGAGATGGCCAGTTCAGGCGTACACGTACACGCGTGTATGTTTGTATCCATTGTTGTTTGAAGGTTGGGGAAGACGAGAGTTTCTGGGGACGAACTTGAAGTAAAACATGGTTTGCCTTGGGGAAACGAAGAGCGAGATGAGTGCTCGGAGATTTTGTTAGTTGGCTCGAGGAATTGTAGTCTTGGGCTCGGGTTTCTTTGTATAATAACAAAGTTTAAAATAAATAAATAAATGAAATATGAACCAAGTTTTTAAAAGAAAACATGATTAAGTTTTGAAGTAATTTGGTTAACAAGTTTTCGAAGTAAAAGCATTTATCAAGTTTTCAAAAACAAGTTTCAATATAAATTGTAAAGTCAAATGAATTTGAAATTTAATTTGTTTTGATTTAATATAATTGTTTTTCAAATGCATTTATCCTAATTGTTTTTCAAATGGGATTAATGATGTAATTAGAAGTGATTAAGATAAGTGTATTCTCAAATGATTCTATATAAGTTGATTTCAAGCTTTTTAATAAAGTTTAAATGATAATAAAGTAGTTAATTAAGATAAATTGATTATCTTTAACTAATAAAGTTTTAAGTAATTAATGAATAGTTAATGAATGTAATTAATTTAAAGATCATTAACTAGTGATTAAGAAATAATTAATTAATAAAATTAATTTAAGATAATTAATTAATTTGATTAATTAAGGATAATTACTTTGAAATGGATTAAGTATAATTACTTAATATAATTAATAAAGTATAATTACTTTGTATAAGTAATTAGAGTTAATTAATGGAAGTAATAAAAGGTTAATTTCTTAAAAAGGAAGTAATTAATTAATGGAGTAATTAAGGGAAGTTAATTACTAAATGAGATTAATCAAAGGTGATTAATAAATGTGGTTTAATTAAAGATTAATTATTAAAAATAATTAATTTTAAATAGGATAATTAATTAAGAAGTAATTAAGGATCATTAATTTATTAATATAAATTAATAATGTAATTAAAGGTTGATTAATTAAAACTAATTAATCAATAATAAGTAATTTAAAAAGTAATTAATTAATGTAATTAATTATGGATTAATGTAATTAATTATAGTTAATTAGTTTATGAAGTAATTAAAGATTAATTACTGTAATGGTTTAAGTTAATTAATTTGTGAAATTAATTAAGAATTAATTACTTAAAGTAATTTAAGGATTATTAATCAGGAATGATTAATTAAGATGGATACTTAGAGTAATGATTAATTAATTGGTTTAATTAATAATTAAGTAAGCAGGATTTATAGAATGAAGTAATTAGTTTAATTCACTTTAAATTAATTAGATGATATAAATCATTGCTTAAGGATGGATGAATGAGATTGAATGTATTTCATTGTTTGATATCTCTGATGAGATATGATTGATATATGATATGGATGTTTGGTTGAATTATAATGATAATGTGAATTATCTGTTTGGGATGATAATGTAGATTATCTATTGAATTATCTATCTTTGTGTATATAGATAAGAATTGAATTGTTTTAACCTTAAAACAACTTGGCCTTAAAAGATACGCTTTGGATTTCGATGAGACCGGGATCGGGTTTCCGTATACCGGATTTCCAGGTCTGGAGACCCGAATACCACATCGATCCAAATTAACGATAGGTCGTGAATAAAGTGAAGATGAAGATTCAGAGTGCAAGGGTTATTGTCGTTAACTCTGAGGGTGATTCCAAAACGAGTGTAACGAGATAATGCCTTCGGTTTCGTTCGAACCCGGAACGAACTTGTATGGATTGAATGCTTTCAGCACATCGTCAGGTGGACGATGAGCATTCTAAGATAGATGTGTTCTATTTAAAGGTAATCGTGACCTCAAGCCTCATCAACCGGGAATGGCTAAAACAGGGGAGGTGCAGCAAGGTTAGTGGGTAGCACCCAAGTAGGACAAGGTTACCTCTGTCTAGATGTCCCTTTCTATTTTCGACTTAGTGGTGCGGTTGCTGATCCCAACCGTGAGGTATCTTGTGCGGGAATTATCCAGTAAGGGATGTTCCGGCCTTGTGTTGCAGGGGATTGGGAGTGATCCTCGGTACGGTGATCTAGGCCACGTACTGTGACGGGCGGTACCCCGGTAGCCCTGCCATTGTATGGAATCCAATCTCCAATAAGTGATAACGGATTTGATTGTATAACCTACTTTGTTGGCTAGTATGCTGGAATTTAATAATGTAACAATTTCAGCTATTTCTTATTTACTTGAAAACCCTAGACCTATTATAATATAACCGGATTTCCTATCAATGTTTTGGTTAGCGTAAAGTAAAAACTTTTCCATGTTTATGTGTGGGAAGTCTTACGTGATACCTTTGTTTTCAAAAGGTTTTGAAGTTAAGCAACTTTAACCCGTTTACTCACACCAGACCCATGTCTGACCCAAGTGTTTATTTTATGTTTTATTAAACTCTTGGGTACTCAAATTTTTACGAGTAGCCAAGGGATTCAGGTTAGCTTTGACGAATCTATGGAGAAGATATGGAGCAGGAGGCTTCAGCATTCGTAGATAGATAGTATTCCGCTGTGTTGGTTGATCTGAGTCTTTTGTTTGAATTGTATCTTGAGTTGTATAATAGATAGAAATTATAACTGTCTATTTTGTTGTATAAGTTGTGTAACTCTGATTATGTAAAGACTATGTAATAGTTATGTGATATATTATATTTTGTTTCGTTCCGCTGTGAGATTCTGATATTGTTTAGTTCTTTCTTTCTCTTCTTTTCTCTTTTCTATCCCTTTCTTTCTTATTAGCGATACGACTTTCTATGGAGAGAAAGTCGTGGTCGTTACAAGTTGGTTCATATCAATATATGTGGTCCGACTACACCAATATCAAGCAGTGGTAAAAAGTACTTACTTAGCTTCATTGATGACTTTAACCGAAAAATCTAGATTTATTTTTTATGTGAAAAACCAGAAGCATTGGGAGTATTCAAAAATTTTAAACAACTTGTTGAGAAAGAAAGTGGTGATCTTATAGCATGCTTGCGTATAGATATAGGAGGGGAATTTACCTCTTCCGAGTTTAACAATTTCTGTAAGAATAATGGTATTAAAAGGCAGTTGACCGTGGCTTATACACCTCAACAAAATGGTGTAGCTTAACGTAGGAACAGGACCATTATGAAATCAGTTCGAAGTATGTTGTCAGAGAAGAAAGTTCCCAAGTTGTTCTGGCCATAGGTAGTTAATTGGTATGCACATGTGATGAATAGAAGTCCAACTGCAGCTGTAAAAGACAAAACACAGAAGAGTCTTGGAGTGGTAACAAACCAGTAGTGAACTACTTCCGTGGAGCGGTAACAAACCAGTAATCGCTCTTGCAACATACAAGGGCTGGAGCATTTTCCAGTTAGATGTTAAGAGTGCTTTTTTTCATAGAGAGTTACTTGAACAAGTGTTCGTCGATCGGCCACTGGGATTTGAGAAGAAAGGAGAGGAGCACAAAGTGTATCGATTGAAGAAGGCCTTATATGGACTCAAGCAAGCACCAAGGGGGTGGTACAGTCGCATTGAATCCTACTTGGTGAGGGAAGGTTTTGAAAGGTGCTCTTCTGAACATACTTTATTTATTAAATCTAATTCTAGTGGTAGCATTCTTGTGGTTAGTCTATATGTAGATGACCTTATATTTACTGGGAATAATATAGAGATGTTTGAGAGTTTTAAAAGGTCTATGATGCAAGAATTCGAAATGACGGGTCTTGGGAAGATGAAATATTTTCTTGGAGTTGAAGTGTTACAGAATGAAGAGGGAATTTATATCAATCGGAACAACTATGCAATTGATGTACTTGAGAGATTTGGAATGTCGAAAAGTAACTTGGTTAAGAATCCTATTGTTCCAAGGTTGAAGTTGACGAAAGATGAGATGGGAGTGAGAGTTAATGCCGCAGCTTTCAAGTAGATAGTTGGCATCCTTAGATATTTGACGGTGACAAAGCCCGATTTAATGTTTATTGTTGGGTTAGTTGGCAGGCCTATGGAAAATCCTACAGAGCTTCATCTTCAAGCTGCTAAGAGGGTGCTTCCATATGTGAAAGGGACACTAGAGTTTGGGATATTTTACAGAAGAGCTGGAGCTGTAAATTTGATTGGATACACAAACAGTGATTACGCAGGTGATCTCGATGATCGGAAGAGTACTTCAGGTTACGTATTTTTACTTGGTGATGGAGCTGTAGCTTGGTCGTCAAAGAAACAACCAATTGTTATTTTGTCTTCTACAGAGGCCGAGTTCGTGGCAGCAGCTTCATGCACATGCCAAGGAGTTTGGATGAGAAGAATTCTTAACGTACTTGGTCATCCTCAAAGCGAAAGCACAGTAGTGTACTGCGACAAAATTTCTACCATCAAACTTTCAAAGAATGTTGTGCTACATGGGAGGAGCAAACATATAAATGTGAGGTACCACTTACTTCGTGATCTAACTAGAGATGGAGTTATTAAGCTTGTTCATTGCACAACTGAAAATCAGACAGCTGACATTATGACTAAACCTTTGAAGCTTGACACGTTTGAGAAACTTAGAAGGTAGCTTGGAGTATGTGAAGTACCAAATATAAACTGCTTGCAAGGTGCAAATCAGTTTAAGGGAGGAAATTGTTGAAGAATTCAAAGTCTTGCTGAGGAAGTTTGCATGATTCTGAAAGTATTTTTCTATTTCTATCAATAAGTCCTATTCAATAGGATTGTTTAATTTGTTTGATTTAGTCTTTTAAGTAGTAGCCACGTTTGTAGGTGTGGTATTTGATTTCCAACTTTAGTATTCTTGTAAAGCTATTCAAGCCTATGTTTGCATTGAATTAAATAAGGAGTTTTTTAGAGAATTGTGTGAAGTGTGATATTTTTATAGTTTCATTCTTATCATCTGAGCTAGAGTTTATGTTCCTTGAGTTGGTAATTGTTGTTGAATTTCCGCTTGAGCTAGATTTTCGTTTTCTACAGTTGGGCATTGTTGTTGAAATTTAGGCGGAGGTAAGCTTTCGATTACGCGAATTGACGTCTGTTGTTGAATTTCTTGTTGTTGTTTATCGTTTGTTGATGTTTGCGGTTATGTTGATGATGATTTGTTTCTGGGGTCAGGTGTCATGGCTAGGATGATTTTAAGTTTTGAGATCGAATAGAAAGAAGAGTTTGAGAAGATGATCGAGTGGAATCTATTAAATAATAGTAAAGCAGAAGAATTTAAAGTCCTCTCATTAATTCTAGGAGTTATCTATGTTCTCCTTAATTCTCTCCAAGTGGATATTTTATGTTCAAAATCCTATAATTTAATATTTTACAATTATTCTATAAACTTTTCACACTATTTTACATTTGAATACCTACTATTAAAAAATTTTACAATTATTTACAAATATTTCACGGTTCTTTCTCAAATTTTACATTACAGCCCACACATTTAAATTAATTACATAATCTAAAATTTAAACTAATTGATAAACTTAATTAACTAATATATATTAATAAATTTCAAAAGATGAAAATTTCAACATGTATATTATAGGCGCATAACAAATTGGTAAAAAAAACATTTAGATGCGAATATATATAAATTACATAATATAAATTATATACATTAATGATAATAACAAATTTATTTTATAATTTATTTACTAAATGAATTTATCAAACATTGCACTGTAAAATTCTATTAACTTCAAATACATAAAAATTTGATTTTTTTTTACAATTACTTAGAAACCTTTCTTAATTATCTTTTAATATTTTACATTCAAGTCTATATATTTAACTAATTGTGTAACCTAAAATTTAAACCATTGAAATAAATACGATTAACTAATATTTATTAATCCATCTAATAAATCCTAAAAATAAGAAGATTTCAATATATACCATATTCATGTATATGAAAAAAAAAATTCTTAATTCAGATATATTAAGATATGTAAATCACATAACATAACATGTATGCATAAATAATAATAACTTTTTTATTCTAAGTCATTTATCTCAAAAATATATCATACATTACATAATATAATTTCATTTTTAACAACATTTAAAAGATAAATTTATATTTTACAACATTATGGTGTGAACGCATAGATTAAACCGATAAAAATTAGATTGTTAACATTCTCACTCTCAATATGTTATCAAACCATACCCAACTCATAACTCAACTAAATGCTACATAACATTATTTTGCAACCATCAAAGTTATAAGCATGACCCTTCTACAAGAACATGAAATCTATGGTTAATTCAAGGACAAAATTGTTTAAAATGAATAAAAGTTCACGTCTGATTCAAAAAAAAATTCACATGCAGATAAGCTAACCATAAGATCTATGCTCCTCTCAATTACAAATTTGTAAAAAGCTCTTCTTAATTTTAACTTTTTTACATTTAACTCCTTATATTTAATTAGTTATATCGATCATTAATTCAAATTATTCAAATAAATTCAATTATTTAATGTTCATTAATCCATTTATTAAACCTTCAAGAAAGATGATAATTCAATATATATACAACAATCATAATAAAATAGTGAAGTTACGTATTCACTTATATACATATAGTATATTACATAACATAAATTATTTACATATACAGTATTAACAATTTTAATTTATAATTTTTTTGAGTTAGGACATTAATTTTTACAGAGATATGTAGTTAACGAGTATTAGACCCTTAACCTTATATCTAAGCATCACAAATCATTTTAGTTTATAATTAATATATCACAATAAATTTATCATATATTGCATAATAAAAATATATATTTAGCAATAATAATTAAAATATAAGAAATATTTTTTAACAATATTACCGTGTGCAACGCACGAGTTACACACTAGTTAAACAGAAAGGCAGAGGGAAGGTTTAAGTTACGAATGAGTTTTAGGCCTATCTTAAAAAGAAAAAAATAAAGCACGTGTACTTCTGCCTAATTTAATTTGTCCTTAACAAATTTTTGCGCAACATAAATGACCTCTTTACCATGTACTGCATGGTTCTCTTTGCATACATATAGACGCGTCTCATGTTCATGTTTTTTATTTCAGTCCTTTGCTTCGCCTTTCTGTGGTAAAGACGTGGCTTAAAATATGAGAGGAATTTCTCAGTTTCATGACCTGGAACTTCTTGATATTGAACAGCACACCCTTCAAGCGTAACATCTAGTTCAATTTTCTTAACTGCAGTAGTTCCATCTTCAGCCTAATAACATGTTAACACGCTAAAATGTAAATTAATCAAAACCGTAGATACTATGTACATCAAAAAGAAGGAACTAAGGGCAAACCTGACTAGTATCTTTATCAAGCCAGTAAGGGATATTGTGACGTAAAGCCCCATTTTCAGTTTAATTGTCTACGCAAAGAACAAAAGTTAACTAGTGTAAACAATACGGATCTGTTACGATCATTTTCGGACAAGAATATCTTACCTTAAGAATCACATACGATTTTACGGTAAAGAATTTCTCATTTGAAGAATTGAGAATTGGAACTAGAAGCAAATTTTATGTCATGTCTTCATCCCGCTAGGTAATGTCAAGGAATAAAACTAGTTGTACATGCATCCCATTACCTGCAGTAAACTAACATAATACTGCATCATAGTAATTGCCGCTGTATCAATACAAAATATATTCGCCAGTTATCAATATTGCTATTGTAGTATCAAATGCAAACCACATTTGGTCAATTGGTTTGTGTGATCTATATATGACACATCACCCGTAGAAACTGCCATGTTATTCTCTAACTTGACAAAAGAAACATCCGCTATCCTCGGTCTCGAGAAGGATCTAACGAGTTTTGAATTCAGTGAAAAGAAAGTGTTTAGTATTAGTAATAAATAACATTAATTGGAGCCATTGTTTGTACTCTTGTAAAGTATGGACAAAAGTGGAGGGAATGAAGCCAGTGTTTTCATGACCCTACCTTGTTTCGGTCCGATCTCGAATAACCCTAAACCTTGGATCATCACGATCTGGAAGTCAATCAGACCTCAGTCATCTATGAACCCTGGTCGGACCTTCAAACCAGCAGTTCAACCGTCAATTTTATCTGGTTGAACCACGCTTCTTTTGTTTTTTCCTACTTTCTCATCGTGTAATTCTCTTTCATTTTCATCTCTTGCATTGCTTTGAAAAAAACAAGTAAATATATATTCCAAAAATCATAATCGTACCACAATCTAAACCACAAACTCTACAACTTCGTTCTTCACTGCTGCAAACTCCTCTAATACCACTACAAAATTCGTCAAGTTTGTTGTCATTAAACTTCTATTGTTGTGCACTACTCTACTGTATACACAACTATAGTTGTGCACTGCAACAAATCACAATTTCGGTTGCAGACCTTGAAGATCATCTACAGTTTGTATACATAGTATTATTATTTCAATATTTTTGCATATAGTTTGTAGTTAAATGTGCAAACTTTTCAAAAAAAGAAATCATGATTTGACGGTTCGACCGGTTGAACCATCAAAACCTTTAACCTTCAGTTATAACGGTTCGAGGCACGACACGGTCATGAAAACTATGACTGAAACAACTTGAAGTTATTATTGTCGAGTTTGCCAAGAAAACTCCATGAGATACATGAATTGTACATCTACAATAATTTACCAATAATGCACAATTTTTGATGTTTATGTACTAAAAAACTATTTTGATTTTACTTATGAACTTTGTATTAAATAGAAAGTGCATGTCTCCATGTTGTATTGCTAATCTATGTTTTATCGTGCTCTTGAAATGTGCATATTATATACTAGGTTAAACATATGTTATTATAAAAAAAACCAAATACTCGAAAGTGATTAGTTTCCAAATTAGGTTTACTTTTTTAGCAATTCATATACTTTTAAAAATCAAATACTTTCAGAAGAAAGTCATTAGTTTTCAAGAAAGGTTTGATTTATTTAGAAATTCAAATATATACAAAAATCAAAAGTTTTTGCATGTTTTTCTCGAAGTAAATTTCAAACTTTGTTAAATCACTATTTGATTGATAAAATTTCAATTTACCAAAAAAATTACAAAAGGAAAGTTCAAAACTTTACCAGAATATTTGAAAATTAAAATCAAAATGTATGAAAATTTTAAGGATACTTAAAAGAATTATAGTTTTTCCAATTAATTTAAAATTTGGAAATTATAAAAGATTTTTTTCTTTAGAAATTAAGTTGTTGGTATATCTGTTTAGAAATTAAACCCATGTTATTCCTATGGTTGTACATGAACATCTACGGAAAAATTGATGATTACATCGAGTGTAAACTAATTTTAAAAAGGGATAATCGTGAATTACTAATATACCACCCTTCGCTTATGGATGATGATACAAACATGGCGCAACCACTAGCCAACCTAAGGGCCAAGTGAACTACTAGAATTCTAAGAAACTTCAGGATTAAATATGCATGTATAGAAAAGGAATATACTACTTTTTTCTTATTTGCAAATCAATAAACAAATTCCACAAAAGTAAACAATGGGATGTCATTTGGAGAGTGGGTTAGTTATACAAATTTATATATAACCACTCTTGAAAATTAATAGACTATGAAATTTGCATGAAATCTCTCTTCTTCTTTCTATTTCCTACTCCTCTTCCTCAAAATAAATTAGTTTTTCCTTGTACGTTTGCATTTTACTATTCTATACTTAGCATCATTTTAGTGCTTTCACCTCCTTGAACATCATGTAGAAACCTCCACCAACATAACAGGGATATAGATGATACACTCCACCAACACCAAACCACCATTGAAGCCATCACTGTCTCCCTTACTAACCAAGCTTGCTTCCCAACAATCTAATATCGCCGACATCAAAACCACCCTCCAACACCTAACCCAATCTATAGCCGACTTTAACTCTAAGTTCTCCACCATCCCTACTTCTCCTCAACCCGCCACATTTGCACGCCCTCCACCACTCCTAACAACTCCTCTCCACAACAATTAAAACCATAACCCAATACAAATTCGCTCCCCTAAATGTGAACTCACCCACTGCGATGACTCTTACCAACTAGATTGGATATTTAAAGCCGAGCGATTCTTCACTTATCATGCAACATTGGATGAGCAACGGATAGATCTCTTGAGCTTCTACATGAAGGGACAAGTACTCACTTGGTTTCAATGGATGCATAGAAATCATTAACTCACATCATGGAATGCTCTCATCAAAGCTATTGAACAAAGGTTTGGCCCTTCCTCTTTTCTTAATCCTCAAGCCACCTTATTTAAATTAAGCCAAGCTTCTTCCGTTGAGGAATACCAATCTACATTCGAAACCATTTCCAATCACATCACATCCCTACGTCCTGATGCCCTTCTTCATTGCTCTATTTTCGGCCTCAAAAACCCTATAAAAATGAACTCAATATCCTCAAACCAACCACTATTTCCGATGCAATCAACTTGGCTAAATTAACTGAAAATAAACTAGCTGACTCACACCCCCTATTCTACAAACCACCTCCATGTCGATCTACGCCTTCACAAGCAATAACACCAAACACCATCAAACCCACTCAATTCCACACCAAATTACCCAATAAAAAAACTTACTGCTGTCAAAATGCAACAAAAGAGAGCACGAGGACTTTGCTTTCACTACGACGAAAAATACCACCCCGGACACCACTGCCAAAACCCCAAAATCCTCCTACTACTTCCAGCCGACTACTCCAACATCCCTGACACGCCAGCACAACCAGCAGAACATTCACAACCCCCGAGGATGAACTACTTCCAGTAGTAGATCTAAATAATGCCCTGGTCGGGGCTCCAACCCCTCAAGCTCTGCGATTTCCAGCCTCCATCAACCAATATCAGCTAACAACCCTAATCGATACTAGAAGTACCCACATCTACCTCCACTCCCGCAACGCCAAATTCATCCACTTCCCAGTCGACCAGTCACATCAATTTCTAGTCACCATTGGCAACAATGATCAACTTCGAAGCACTGGAGTTTGCGTAAATGTGAAATTAGAGCTACAAGGATGTGTCTTTCATGTGGATTTACACCTCTTACAATTCATGGGCTCTGATTTGGTTTTGGGTATATAATGGTTGGAAAACTTGGGCCCAATTACAGCAAATCACAAAACCGTTACCATGGCTTTCACCCACAACCAAAGGCCCATAACCCTTTCATTATCTCCTCCACAGTCTATCCCAACAAAATTACACTCCATCAATTAAAAAGGCTCAACTCTATATACTCTATAGCCTATTATTTCCACTTACAATTCAACCATTTAAACCAAATTCCAAATATCCCTTTGACAACCATACCCCTATCAATCCAACAAATCCTCGACCAACACAATTCACTTTTCAAAAAACCAACTACTCTTCCACCACATCGCTAACTAGGCCACCACATCAACATTCCCTCAAACCACCCTCCCATTAACATCAAACCCTAACGCTACCCTCATTACTAAAAATCTGAAATCGAAAAACAAATGCAAGAAATGCTTCACACCAAAATCGTCCGTCCATCCACAAGCCATTTTTCCTCACTCGTACTCCTCGTTAAAAAGAAAGATGGAATATGGCGATTTTGTGTTGACTATCATGCACTAAACGCTATAGCGATAAAAGATCAATTTCTAATACCCACAGTCGATGAGCTCCTGGATGAGCTACACGATGCTACTCATTTCACCAAACTTGATTTGCGAAGTGGCTACTTCCAAATCCGATTCCAACCACCCGATGTTCTCAACACCGCCTTTCGAACCCATGAAGACCATTATGAATTTATAATAATGCCCCCTCACCAACGCCACATCCACCTTTCAAGCCACTATGAACCAAATATTCCAACCATTCTTTCGTTAATTCATATTAGTCTTTTTCGATGATATCCTTATCTATAGCCCCTCCCTCACTTCCCACATCAACCATCTAAAATCCACCCTTGAAATCCTACATTTACATAAATTTTTTGACCTCAACAAATGTGACTTTGCCCTCACCAAAATAATCTACTTGGGCCACATTATCTTCGACCAAGGAGTCAAAGTGGATCCTTCAAAAATTCAAGCTATGATTGATTGGCCAACACCTACCAACTTAACGGAGCTCCGTAGTTTCTTAGGACTAACGGGATACTATAGAAAATTCATCCATCTCTATGTAAAAATCACCAACCCCCTCATCGACCTACTTAAAAAAGATGCTTTCAAATGGAGCACCTCCACGACCACCACCTTTAACCAACTCAAAAAGCCGTAACAAAAACCCCAACCTTACCCAAATTTTCTCTACCATTTACTATCCATACTGATGCATCCATCTAGGCCATTAGAGTGGTATTATCCCAAAATAAACACCCAATCACTTTTTTAGCAAAACACTTTCTAAACTCATCCAACGGGCCTTTACTTATAGTCGCAAAACGTATGTTATCACTTCTACCGTCGAACTTTGGCGCTACTACCTCCTAAGCCGCCTTTCACCATAATCACCGACCACCAAAGCCTCCGCCAATTAATGACACAAACAATCCAAACCCTCGTAAAACAACGTTGGCTCATCAAATTATTAGGATTTGATTTTTACTATTCAATACCGGCCCGACCTAAAGAAAACCGTTGATGATGCCTTATCCCGCTAGACAACAATTTCCCCCAACCTAAATCTATTCGTTACTTCATTCTCACTAATCGCCATCTCTAGCCCCCTTTTCACCATTCTCAACACAACAACCAACCCCAGCCTCCAATCCATCCGAACGCAACTCGACAGCAACTCCACTTCGTATCACCTGACCTTGCACGATGGCCTGGTCCTCTAGAAACACCGAATTTGGGTTCCCAATGGACTAGATCTCCCTCAGCAAGTAATAGCAGTAGTACATAATTTGAAGACAAGAGGTCATTCAGGTATTCACTCAACTATTGATCGAATTACCCCTAATTTCTATTAGCCAAAATTATTCTAGTCAGTTCGAGAATTTGTCAATAAATTTGATGTTTGTTTGCAAACCAAATCTAAAAACACACCCTCTAAAAGGTCTCCTCCGACCTCTACCTATTCCGGCTCGTATTTGAGAAGACATCTCTATGGACTTCATCACTCATTTCCCACCCTCTTTTGGCAAAATAACCATTTGGATCATTATTGACCAACTATCAAAATACACTAATTTCATCGCCGTACCTACCTCCTACTTCGTCGCATAACTTGCCCCATACTTTATCTAAGAATTTGTTCGCCTCCACGGTTTTTCCCATTCAATTGTGTCCGACAGAGACTGCTTATTTAATAGCCACTTTTGGAAAGAATTCTTTTGCCTACACAACATCGAACTGAAAATGAGTAGTGGTTATTTCACTCAAATCGACGGTCAAACTGAAGTTGTAAACCGTTGCCTAAAAAACTAATTTAGAACCAGTATGGGGGATATACCAATTCAATGGACGAAATGTTTGCCATGGCTGAATGGTAGTACAACACTTGTCATCACTCGTCACTTGGCATGTC
Organism: Allium fistulosum; assembly: GCA_030737815.1. Classification (NCBI taxonomy): domain Eukaryota; kingdom Viridiplantae; phylum Streptophyta; class Magnoliopsida; order Asparagales; family Amaryllidaceae; genus Allium; species Allium fistulosum. Next base: position 829,142,271 of record CM060903.1, on the reverse strand, counting down.
TCTTTTCAAGCTGTCTACAGCTATCCTCCTCCTACCATCCTTGACTACAACCTTGGAAACACTATCATCCATGAATTACACACTTGGCTTACCAATAAAAACCACCTCTTTCAAACCATCAAGCACAACCTACATAGAGCTCAAACAAGAATGAGAAACCATGCAAACCAACACTACACGGATAAGGTGTTCACCATAGGAACTTGGGTCTTCGTTCACCTACAAACATACCCCCAACTCATATTGGACAAAGTACATCACAAGCTCGCTAAGAAATTTTTTGGACCATTCCAAATTATTGACAGAATTGGAACCATGGCCTACAAACTCTAACTTCAACAAGACTCAAAAATACACCCCATTTTCAACATATCCATGCTCAAATATTGCCTGACCTATACACTATAACACCAATACCCTTACTACCTAATATTCAAGATGGCTAACCCACATGCAATCTAGCTAAAATACAGGCCTTCCATCAACTAAATCCCACCACACATCAAGTTCTTATCCAATGGGAAGGGTATATACCTCAAGAAGCCACTTGGGAGAATCGTGAGCAAATTTCTACAAGTTTACCACGCTTTGACCTTAAGGACAAGGCTAATCTTGAAGGGGGTATTGATACAAACATGGTGCAACCGCCAGTCCGACAAGGGCTAAGAGAACCCCTAGAATTCCTAAGAAGCTCTAAGATTAAATATGCATGCATAGAAAAGGAGTCTACTACTTTTTTTATTTGCAAATAAATAAACAAATTCCACAAAAGTAAACAATAAGGTGTCATTTTGAGAGTGGGTTAGTTATACAAATTTATATTTACTTTATTTGTCCTTTGTACAGTGAAAATATATATGTAACCACTTATTGAATAGACTATGGAATTTGCATGAAATCTCTCTTCTTCTCTCTGTTTCCTCCTCTTTCTCAAAATAAATTAGTTTTCCTTGTATGTTTGTTGTCCATATTTTACTATTCAATACTTAGCATCATATAACATGCCTTACCATCTTCGGCAGTAAAACCTAATTGACCAACAACGTTGTCCTTGTCTTCATCAGATTAACAAACTATGTGGATAAAAAATAAAAATTAACAAAAATGATCAATATCAAAGAAATCAAGAAATTGTACAGTATTTGGCTTTCTTGTTCAACATAAAAACTAGTTGATTCTAGAACAACGTCAACATTAGAACCTGATACAATAATATCTATAAAACATGAGACATTATAAATTGCTTCAACATAACTTTATGATCCCAATGGAAAGTAAGAAACATAAATAACTTATAAGAAATACTATACTGGGTTTCCAATAGTAAGTTTGAAGATAAGTAGATCAAATATAAGTTAGTTACAGATATATATATATATACTACTAGCTTAAATTCCTCTACCCCTATTTTCATTGTCCCTCTCTGCCGACTTCATCTCAACAATCAATTTTTGTATCACCTCGTTACTTTAATAGCAGGGTGGAATGCACTCTGCAATTAAATCATATGATGTATGACTAAGATTCAATTGAACACATGGAGACAGTGAAAATAAGGACAAACGAATTGAGCTGATACTACTATACTAGTATGTATAAAATAAACAATGATTGAAGGTATAAAAAAGTTATGCAAGAGTCATAAATACTAGTTAATAGGTAGTGGTCATGGTATAACATCATTTGCCTCTAGTGAATTCATATTGAGCTAGTTTAAACATGAGTTGGAATAAAAAGTACACCTTATAAAAAGATAGTTCTCATTTTTCAACGAATGAATAAATTTATGGGCAAATTTTGTGCAAACTTCAAATTTGAAGTTAAAATATTATTTCTTTACAAAATATGGTTGTTTATATTTACCATTTAACCAAGCAACATTACAGTCAAAAGCCCTTTCTCTAGTATTTTGTAGGTAGACCATTGGATTTTCCAACTTATGCAAGTCAAGATCTTATATTCACAATCAAAATGTTTAGTTCAAAATCATTGGATTTCTCCTGTATTTTGTAGGTAAACCATTGGATTTCTCCACTATTTATTGTTTTTTTAATTATGTTTAGTTTAAGATCTTATATTCACAGTGAAAATGTTGAAAATGGTTTCAACTATTTATTAGTTATTTTCTAAAAAATATCCTTAGTTATATTAAACCAAAACTTTTTTATGTGATTTGCAGGTTTATTTTTGGATTATTTTTTCCTCTTAATATGTACAATCTAATTGCTAGTGATTAGCAATGAAAATAAAGAAGGCTGAAAGTTAAAATTTTAATACCAAAACTCTTGAAAAACCATGGATGGTGTCCAAGTTGTGTTTAGATGTTGAAAGAATTAAGAGAAATCAAATTAAAATTTTGGTAGTTTAGTAATTTTAGCTCTAATATTTCTTACATGATTAATTTTGATAAATCCAAGTGTAACAACTGTTTCTTTGTCTTCCCACTTTAATTAGTTTTGTTTATTTTATACTCATATTATTCCATTCTACTACATGTATCAATGTTTCTCAATCCTTAAGGAAAAATATTTTTTCCCCATCGAAAATGAATTCTCTAGTTGTTTTCTTCCTTTCACACACACACACATATATAATTATTATTATTTTCATAATTTTAGAATTAAATTCTTTATTTCACCATGATTCATGCGTTTTCATATTTACCTCTCTAAAACATCTCATTTAACAAGCTTTAAAATATTCAGTTGTACTAACGTATCTCTTTGACGTCCCTTTTTATTAGCTTTACTCATTCTATTCATTTTTATTTTATTTCTCTATTAAATTCAAACCCTAAGTATAAGTTTATATATTCTGATCCAAAATTAAATTATTATTCTGTTTGTTTCCTTCTTTCATTGTAATTTCCCATCAATCTCGACCTATATAAGAGCTCAAAATGATATGGAAATTTCAATTGCATAATTCAATCAATTGAAGGGTCACATAATATGATGGTAAGATTTAAATATTGATGATATTCAACTTTCGTTACCACTTAATTCACTTTTTCTCCCTTCTCTATGCACAATTCATTTTTTTATGTTTCATATCTTCAAATAATTTTTTCGTGAATCATCACAAGTCTTCATTTTTCATTGAAATTGCATTTATTATCTTGGTAAGTAAGTCTATATTTTAGAATGGAAAGGTATATCATTCTTGTAATTTATTTTACACTCGCTTTCTATGCACCTAAGTAAAAATTAGTTTGTATAATATATATCTTCATTTATAATTTATAAAGACAATTTAGATCACGATATTAGATGTATAATTAAAATAGTGAAAGTGATTTCAATTATTTATTAGTTAATTGTAATAATAACATCGACTTTATTAAACCAATTTACTTTCTTGTATGATTTTTAGGTTTAATTTTGGATTTTTTATTTAATCTAATTGTTGATAATCTGCAATGAAAAAAAATTGAGAGTTAAATTCTTTGTATTAAACCTCTTAAAAAACTACAGATGGTAACTAAGTTGTGTGTATATAATAAAAGAAACCTAAAGAAATAAGATTGAAATTTTGGCACTTTAATATATTTTTTAGCTCTCAAATTTCTCATTTAATTAATTTTAATAAATCCATGTGTAACAGTTATTTCTTTGAATTCCCACTTTAACTAGTTTCGCCCATTTTATATCCATTCTATTCCATTCAATATTTTAATTGCTCATCTAAAATCGTTATCTACATTTAATTTTTAAAAACCATAAACAAAAATACACTCAAACAAATTCTTACATTTTTATTGACAAACAGAGAGAAGAAAAAAAGTACTTATTAAAGTAGGATCGAACCTTTAACGATATGCCATTCTTACACCTAAAAACGACACTTAATACATCCTCGGTATTCGTATGTCGATTATTTAAGTTTCTAAAAGACAGATCATTTGGGGTGAAGAAAGAAAAGATAGAATAGAATCTCACATCATGACGAAAAATATATAATATACAGAAGGTCTTTATAAAAAGAAAACATCTTTATTGTACACAACATCAGAGAATACTAACCTATTATTAGCCTGAACAGTTATAACAATCTGTCCTTACAATAGGCGATTTATACAGACATGAACAAAACAAACAAAACAAAACGGAAGACTTAAGATACATAAATATGCCTTGGAGAATCTAGCTCTTCTCCAGAAAGCTCCAAAGAATCCAACTAAATTTGGAAAATATGCTCAGGCTGACTCGAGCATTATATGAAAATAACACCCGGATCAGTTTGGTAAAACCAGCGTGAGAAACTCAAATCATAAGGAATTTTGTTTATTTAAGTTGTAAAACCTTTTAAAATCAAAGGTATCTCGTAAGACCATGCCGTACGTAAACACGGACGGGTTTTTACCTTACGATAACCAAAACATTTTCTACCGAAAATCCAGTCGTTATTTTTGGAAAGATCGGTAATGGATATACCGCTCGTTATTTTTGGCCTCTGATTGGTGTGCGATCATTTTTGGGGGGTCCTACATGCCTCTAGACCTTGCTTCTGAAATATGGTGTCATTCTGAGTTATAGTTTATGAGATATTCGTCAATCTCTATTGTATTTGAATTGCTTGTTGAGGTACACCGATCATTAAGAATGATCGGTAATTTCATGAAATTGAGGGTTTTGACCTGTGATTGTTTCTAAGGGCTCCACTCTTCAATATATTGATGCTTTGAATGTTTCAAGTGAATTGGCTTTGGAGATTTTGAGATAACGATCGATCGTTAATTTTCGCCGTTTTATGGATTTTTCCCGATCGATCCATATGAATCCTTGTTTTGCCCGTAACTTTAGCATTCAAACTCCGATTGACTTGAAATTTGAAATGTAGCCTCATGGAGCTTTCTTTATCACTTCATACTGATTACACCTTGATTGGGATCCGGTCCAAATCTACTCAACCATTGTCCATAGCACTATATATATTTAATTCTCAGGGCTGATAACCATCTATTTTTTTAGCTAAGTCGATGCTATCACGGTCTTGTCAAAAGGCGGGATACTATTTACACCCCAAAGTACGTCTTGTTTAAATATGATGTGCTTTGAAAAGTCGTAAGCTTCAACCGTTAGCAGGGATTCTATCCAGTTTGTCGAATAGTCGTTATCCTTCAATTGAGTTGTTTATTTGCTGATAGTCGCGTCTCTTTCTGTTTTTCGTAACCATTGGTCGATTTCCAACAGTCATGGCTTGTCGATGATCATCCTGTTTTATTTCTAGTTATTATCAAGCTCCAGCAACTTGGTTTTTTCCTGTCTCCGACTGGTTTCAAGTAAGTATTCAATTTTTTTCGATTTCAAAAATTGAAGTTTGGAATGCAATCTAGTACATATACGTGTTGTACCTGACTCCTAATCATGGTTCCACGTTCACGGGTCATTGACAAGTTTTGAAATTTTCATAAACGATCGTTACCGATCGTTATTATAAGGGTTCATTACCGATCGCTATCATTTCATCATTCCTTTTTTTATACATAAATTTTTGTTACCAATCATTGCTTCTTTTTCTTCCCTTCTCTCTATTTTATTACCGATTGTATAAAATCGTTACCATAAAACAATCGGTATAATTTTGGGGCTATGAACGATCGGTATACGGCCTACCTATATAACCATTTGAACTTATCCATTCTTTCCTTCATCCTTCATTTCATGTCGTATCATTCCAACTCGAGGTAGAAAAAGAAAAACAAGTCTCCCTCCTTTTTCCCCTACCAATCCAAACTACGATTCAAACTCCAAAAATCAATCTCCTTTATTCATGAATCATTGTCGTACTACTCCAGATCTCACTTTGATCAAATTTGAATCTATATTCTTTTCTCAGATCTCAAATTTAGGTAGGATGATTTTAATTTTCTTTATGATTCGAGGACGAGACTTTGAGCTTCGTCTATATCGTGGTGTCTATCTTGAATGGTGAAATCGGTCAGTAGAACGATTAAAGGGTTGATGGAGATGAAGATTAGAGGAGATGGAGGTCTTAACCGATCGTTATGGAGTTGGTGGATTTTGAGGTGGATAGGTCCATTTTGCAGAACGATCGGTTGGAGTTAAGGAATAACCAGTTGGTGAAAATGTGACGTGAACGATCGATGAACAAGACCAATTGTGAATGATCGGTAGATGTGGTCTAGGGGAACGATCAGTGATGAGGCATGAAGTGAACAATCGGTGTTCAACACATAGGCTCTAAAAATGGAACTTAAATAAATGGACTCGGACTCAATGATGAGCTTCGGCCTTGCATATTCGAATGAAAACATATGACTTGTACAGGACTTGAACTGCATATTCGGTAACATGTGACATTTAAACCTTGATACGAATCAATGCCTTTGACTATTTTGTTGAAGCTCGTCGGTGACTTGAACATAAAAATCAAACTTTTACTTGTTGATAATCGATAGTGAAACTCAAACTACATCGTTCCCTAATGATATAGAGAAATGGTTGAGACGGTCAGGAATGACAGTCACTCCGGCCGAACCTCGATGTCTTGTCGTCTTTTCTATCTTTAATTCCTTACAACTTATTACTGTATTGTATAGTACTTCACCACAACACATTAGCACTTACTACGCACTGGGGGGTATAGGTTACTTTATCTAATCATGATTCTTAACTAAGTTGAATAGCAATAGGTTCTATAAGTTATGAGCGTCTTGTAGCTATTTCTACTGGACCATCTTCTCAGTAGGATAATCCTAGCGTGGAATCAAGTTCTACAACCGAGTTTGATAGTCCGTCCTCTAGTCATCATTTACAACAGCCGAAGTGCTCAGGCCTATAGTTCAATTTTTCTCTGCAGTTCCCATTCTTCCACCAGAAGTTGTTGATCCTGCTCCCAACACTCTAGAGGATGTAGTTATTCTGGAGGACCCTGCTAATTCTATAGCCTCTAAAATTAAGGAAGATGCTCTTCGCCGAATCTGCGTAAGGCATGGAATTCCTTTTGATGATGTACTAGTTCCATCGCAAAACGATAGAGCTCATATTCCTCCAGAAGGATATACAGTGTGCAATAAATTCATGTGATGGGTCGGGTGCGTTCTGCCATTTAATTCATATATTTGGGGAATTCTCCATTAATTGAGGATAGCTCCAGCGCAGCTTCATCCAAATGGCTATGCTCTTCTCAATTGTACTTATATGGTATTTATGGAGTTCCTGCATCATCCCTGGACCATCGATGACATTCGATTCATAATCTCTTTCAAGCAACGGATAGGGAGTCTTTCGTTTACATTTCTTGAGTCAGTGAAAAAGTGTCCGATTCTAACTAGTACATGGAGTAAATTAAGCGCTTTCAAAAGCGAGTGGTTTTTTACTCGATGGCGTCCTGGTTTTGCTTGACAATGGTTGAAAAGACGTAAGTGTTATCCATCATTCTTGTATTAGCGGGGAACACCGATATCCAGGCCAAACTCCGAACTAAGCAATTCTTTTTACAAGCACCGTCGCACGGCCCAGTGGTAATCTTTATGAGGAGGCAGTCATGACTTTTAAAAATGCGCCACTTGAAGATAGGGACATCGATTATCTTCTCAAGGATGAATGCGTTGTTACTTTTTTTTTGATGGAAGAGGGCCTAAGCGTAGAGTAAACAAAAGTTGCTCGAGCTATAAGGGTAAGACCATTGGCTGCAGTTGGTTGAAGGGGCAATCGAATCGATCCCGTCGTGCTCCCAACTATGGGTGCTCAGGAATTCACCAACATTGATGTCGAAGGAGATAAAGGCGATGTGCTCGGTCGTAATGTTGACAGATCTAGTCTTAGAGTCGATGTCGGATCCTCACAGACCTCACAGCCTTCGGCTCTCGATAGAGGAAAAGAGAGAACACTTGTTTATAAATTTCCCAAAAGTTGTCTTTCCGATCAACTCAAGTTATCGATCACTCCTAAGGTTGTCCAAGATGAATCTTCTTCTCAATTGTTGGAGCGTTCAAGTCCGCCGCTCGATTCTTTGTCTGGTCAGCCAATATCGCATGACTTTGACACTTTCCACTTCATTGACGTGAGTGTTGATGGGTCAGAATCCCCCACCAGAACTGGCACTAAAATTCCATCTTCTAAAGTGGACATTACACCAATAAGCAAAGCTCCTACATCTGGTACGTCATGGGGAAACACAAGGACACTTGAACACACTTGCAACCCTCAACATTGCATTATACTCAATTTGTGTCCTTTAATGCTTAAAGTTAATTAACTTTTGTTTTCCTTTGTAGGAATGATGGTGAAGAAAAGGAATATGTTCGATTCCCTTTGGGATATACACCACAAATCCTTCGGTTCACGCTTTAGCTCGTACCGTCAAGGTGGCGGTCAAGAGTATTATGATTCTAGTTATCACTCCGATCGGGACCGGGGTCATCACGATAGGGGTGATAGGGATAAACCATCTCAAGATAAGCATCAATCAAGATCTAGATCCCCTTCTCCAAAGGGTTTTGATAAGCCAACTGATCGTCGGGGCCCACTTGTCAATTCCTCTTGTGGTCCCCCTCCCATTTCAGTTCCTCCACAGCCTTTAGTTCCTTCTCATTCTCAGCGGCCTAGTGATCGTCGTCGCCATAGCAAACATGTTGTTGCTCACAGGCCTGACAAGGAAAGCACTGAAGTCGAAATCGCTGCCGGAGATCTTGTGATCGATCAAGTTACTCGCATGGCACAACTTCGAGAAGAGTTTCCAAACCTATGCTTTGAAGGATTCTTTTTCCTGCCTAATTTGAAGAGGGTCTCAGACCATGCCCAAAAAATGACTAACGATTGTGTCATTGATATTCGTACCGTGAATGGATAAAAGCAGAGGAGAAGATGTCGAAAGTATCTTTCGAGCGTCAACGGAAATTGAAAAGTTAAAACTCCAGGAGGCTCAGAATAAAAGAATTATCGACACTTTGACAAATGAGTTAGAGGCTTCTAGGACCTCTCAAGCGGAGGCCGAGGGTAAAGCCGATGTTGTCGTCAAATCTATGGAGGAGATGAAGTCCAGTCATCTAGATATGGTCCAGGAGTTACATCATCGAAGTCAAGAATCGCACTCGAGAGAGATATAGTTCAAAGTAATGAATCTGCAGCCTTGAAGGAGATAATGGAACTCAAGGCTAAGCTCGAGTATGCTAACAAGGAGAAATATGATGCTCAAAAAATTGCTCAAGATGCTTGTGATGAGCTGGTGAATTTAGAGAGATACGGCCGTTGAAAGGGCCAAAGATGTTGATGCACTCGTTCAGCGCGAAGTAAAAGATGCCAAGGATAAGGCTAGGGAAGAAATGACAAACGAGCTCGACCCGCTTCTTAATATTTACACCGTTAACTTTCTCAAGCACAAAAATCTAACATGGCTTGGCAATGACTATCCTTACCAGCTCTGGCGCATGTGGGAATTTCTTGTTGCGGAGGAAAAGGGACTCCTTAATACTAAGGAAGTCGACTTGCTAGGCTTGAAGGCGAAATGCTATTGGGCAATGAATCCAAAACATTGCATGATATCCAGCTTACACTTCAGAAAGAATATGTTGCTGCCTCTTTATCTGAAGTGGGTGAAGGATCCGGTTCGGCACAACCCAATGTTACAACTGAATTGCCCCCAGCATCCCAGGTTATCCCTAGCTCCATGGCAGATTCTTCAACCATCCTTCAGTATGATCCGGACAAGCCTCAGCTTTCTCCAATTCCTGAATGTAGTTCTGAGGGTATTTTAGCTCAACTTGGGAGCCACACTGAGGAAAGTATTTCGTTGACATCTTCCACCTTTCAAAAGGTTGAGGTGTCACTAGTTGATATTTCTAATCATTTCACCTATTTTTCCTCAACTTTAGATCTGTTAGGTGTCGTTCCTCCTCCCTCACAAGAGCCTTAATTGGGATCACAAGCGGCCATGATAGAATCTATTACAGTTACAACATCAGCCGCTACTCAGGGTGCTCAAGAAAAAACCTTCGTTATCGATGAGCAATTCATGGAGGCACTATTCAAGGAAGGAGGCGACCCACACCATAAAATTCCTTTTGATGAGGATGTCGTAATCGCGGGCTCTTTCGACCCTACTAAAGAGCTCAGCTTGAAAGATTATGGTGAGAAAGAAGAGTTGTTGAAAAAGAAGGCAAAAGCTGAGCCTGTTGATGTGGATTCCAATGAGCAATTCCTATCCCGCTTCAGATAATCCTCCTAGCAGGACAATTCCACGAGATGAGCTCCCCCCGGCTTCCGGTGTTGAGAGTGCCTCGATCCCTCCTACTTTTAAAGATGATGTTGCTATGATCCCCATAACTAAAGATTTCTTCAAAGAAAAGCCGAGGCGGAAAAGGATTGAAGAGAGGATCGAGTGGCAGTTCGGATGGAACCACTCACAAGAAACAAAAGAAAGAGAGGTAATCTAAGAAGTAACATTGGGTTGATGTGATGTGTAAATATCTTGGATGGCTACATTTTCTTTTTGTTGGTTTTGTTTGTATGGGTACGGTCCCCACTTTTAGTTCTCATTTTGGATAAACTTGTATTGTGAACACCAGGTTTAGTGTGAATAAGAATTCTTTTATTCTTGTGTAGAATTCTCATACATGCTTGTTTAAATGATCGAGCAATTGCTTTTTCCATTTAATGTGTTTATGATTCATTGCTCGTTGGGTCAAATATCAATCTGATTTATCCATCCCAAGGCCTCACTGAGGTCGTGGCCTCGAGTCAAATCCAAACATTAGGCTTTAGCCCTAACGTTACGCTATCAAATTCAGTGATCAAGTCATCGTGGCTTTACCCCCAAACTTGGGTTGGCAGGGTTGATTAGCGAATGGTCGAGTTCTATCTCCACTAACTTTGTTCTCATCCCATCACAGTCAAGTCTGATTTATAATAAGTGGTTGGATCACACTTTTTTATTCGTTTATGCTCATATCCGCACTCTGCAGACGAGAGTCATTTCATAGGTGGTCAATCACACCCATTTAGCGTTTATACTCATATCTGCACTCTGGGGACGTGAGTTATTTCATAGGTGGTCAGTCGCACCCATTTAGCATTTATACTCATATCCGCACTCTGGGGACATGAGTTATTTGGAAAACTGTCGAGTTCAGTTCTCTTTGGTTAGTCGTTCTACCCTCAAGTATGGAGTTTGATTCAATAAATGACCGGTCGAATCTCAATCGCTCCCGAGTTATGTCGGTCCCATCGAATAGTGGGATTTTGTCGGTTGTATATCGCAACTAACATGTACTTCAATGGCAGGTCACAGATATGATGGAAAATTCAAAGCTTTATTACTGAATGGAAAGAAATGACATTATTTTCTTCTTACATATTTGAAAAACAAAATGCTAATGCAAATCCTGAAATTAAATACAGTTGAATGAAAAAGAAGAAGAAAAACTAAGTGAAATAGCACCGTAAATTCTCGCTACTCCACGCACTTGGGAGTGCGATGCCATCAACAGTCGCTAGCTTGAAAGTTCCCTCTCTAAGCCTGCTCAATGACATATGGTCCTTCCTAGGTTGGATTCATATGCGACGGGGTAGGAAAACCCCAATTTAAGACAAGATCGTTGATTTCAAAAGTTCTAGGTCGGACTTTAGTGTTGTAGTATCGGGTGACTCGGTGTTAGTGTGCAGCTGCCCTCAAATCGGCTTCCTTATGTTTCTCATCTATAAAGTCTAGACATTCCAAGAGGTGATCTTTATTCGTTCTGGGATTGTAGTAAGTCACTTGATGAGAAGGAACTTCGAGCTCAACAAAAACAACATCCTCGGAAGCGAGAGCGAATGGAGTATGGCCAATCGTAGACTTGTGGGTGGTCCTATAAGCCCATAGTGTTGTCGGGAGTTCATCCACCCACTTACCTCTAGCCCTTTCCAAATGCTTCTTCGGAATGGATTTTATGATTTTGTTCACAACTTCAACTTTCCCTTTCGCTCAAGGGTGAGCGACTGCCGTAAATTTCTTTTAAATACGATGTCGATGGCAGAAGTCTTTGAATTCAACGCTATCGAATTTAGTCCCATTGTTTGTTACAATAGTTCGTAAAACACTAAAATGAAATATGATGTTCTGAACAATGAAGTTGATTACTTTCTTGGTTGTTATCGTGACTAAAGGTTTTGCTTCGACCCACTTGGTGAAGTAATCAACTACGACAATAACATACTTCGCACTACCTTTAGAGATCGGTAAGGAACCGATAATATCTATACTCTACATGACAAACGGCCACGGGTTGATCTTTGTGTAATTTCTGTCGATGGATTGGAACTTTTGTATATATCTGGCACTTGTCGCATCGCCTTACATAATCAACAGCATCTCGATTAACGGTCGGCCAATAATACCCGTAACATATTATTTTCTTTGCTAGAGTTTGCCCTCCAGTGTGATCGCCACATTCCTCTTCATGAATTTCCTTTAGGACTCGTTTTATTTCAACATGAGCGATACATCGGAATAGGGGAATGGACAAACCCTTTCTGTACATAACTCCTTCCAGTATGATATACCGTGAAGCTTTACGAAGGACTTATCGCTTTTCATTCTTTCGTTCGGGAAGAACTCTAATCGGAGTCATCCATGATTCCTTCTCAGGCTCCGTCTCTAGTACCCGGTGGATTTCCATCAGGCTTATGCTTGGAGCATTTGATACCTCGACTGGAACCAAGCCCATCAGTTGTGCATCCTCTTTGCTAGCATACTTTGCCAATGAATTAACCTATCTATTTTGATCTCGAGGAATGTGTGTAATGTTGTACTACTCAAAGTCGGTCAACAACTATTGGACTTGGGTAAGGTATGGAGCAATCCATTGTCCTTTAGCTTGGTAATATCTCCTGACTTGGTATATTAACAATGGTGAGTAACAAAAGATTTCAAGAGACTTTATCCCAGTTCTCTGGCAAGTTTAAGTCCAGCAATCAGAGCCTCATACTCAACTTCATTGTTTGTTTTAGGGAAATCGAGCTTTAAAGCAAAGAAAATTGATCGATCTTCAGGAGTTACAAGCGCAATTCCAGCTCCAGAACAACGATCATTGGATTCTCCATCCGTATATAACTTCCACCGTATGGCAGGGGTTTCGCTGATCTCTGGGAAATCATCCCGCCCGGTAAATTATGCTATAAAATCTGCTAATGCTCGGCCTTGGATAGCCCTCCGAGGAAGATAAGTGATATTGAATTGGCTAAGCTTGATATTCCACTTGAGTAACATTCTAGATATCTCAGGTTTCTGCAGGACCCCGTAACGGCTGGTTGGTGTAAACATTGATAAGGTGTGCCTGGAAATAAGGGTGGAGCTTTCGTGATGCAATCAGCAAATAGTATGCCAGTTTCTCTATCTTCGGATAGTTCCTTTCAACTCCTGTCAATCGCTTGCTAAGATAATAGACCGGTCTCTGGATTCGATTCTCTTCGCATAGCAATGAGGCACTTATAGCGTGTACCGACATGGCTAAGTCAATATATAAATATGCATGATCCAGTGGATTTGATAAGATGGTAGATCTCTCTAAGTGGTTTGCCAAAGCTTGGAATGCGTCTTTATAATCCCTTGTCCATGATTCATTTTTCTTCTCCTAATCAATTCAAAGAAAGGAATGCATTTATCGGTAGCTCTAGAAATGAATCAGCTTATGGCAATGACCTTCCCATTCTGGCTCTGTACTTGTTTGATAGTCTTTGGCACTTGGATATTGCGAATAGCTTGAATTTTCTCAGGATTAGCTTTGATTCCATGGGCATCCAAAACAACAAAAGATATAATTTGCATAATCCTACGGTCACCTTCTCCCAACTTTACAAGTAATTCAACATAACCAACAGCTTCAGTTGCAGCACCATTATAGCCATGAATGCGGGCTTTAGATGGTTTCAAGTCCTTGGCTTCCATCCTCATCTACTCATAAACTTTTTTGAAAATTATATTTACAGAACTTTCATAATCAATCAATATCCTTCTCGCTAAAGCGGGGCCGATCATGGCCAAAATGACCATTAGGTCGATCATCGTAGCGTCCACCTTGGTTGCATCTCTGTTTCTAAACACAATATTTTTGCCATTGTATGTTGCTATTTTGTCGGAGCTCCATCTTCCGTATTCGAACAATATTCAAAATCCACATGCTTAAGCGTACTAGCATATGCTCCATCTCATGCCAAGTTTTATCAATCTTTCATCGATCTGTGCAGGCACCTTAGCCCTGTGCGGTGCTTGTCCTCTGTTGGGGTTAGATGTTCCCTACCTGCCATCCTATGGGGTTTTTACAAACTTCTATAACTTCTTTTCTCGAATTAGCTTTTCGATAATATCCTGGAGATGTCTGCATTCATTTGTGTTATGCCCATAACATTCATGAAACCGACAATATTTTTCGATTTTTTTCTGCTTCTCTGTTGATTCTTTTGGAGGCAGCTTCCTGTACTGCATGGTATTACAGGTAGACAAATAGATATTCTCCAGGGATGTATTCAGTGGCGTGTAAGTATTGTACATCAAAATCCTAGGCTTTCCTCTTCTAGAATCCCTCTTTTATTCTCGGTTCCTATCTCCACCTTTCTTTTGTTGATTCGGTTTGTTTTGGACATTCACTTGAACTTTTCCAGAGCTATCATCAGACTACTTTACAATATTATTACTCTGTACTCTCTCTCCATTTGGTCCTGCAACATTCTTCTTCCTGGAGGATCTGGCTTCTTCCTTCCTCAAGTACTGAGCCACCTTTGTATAGAAGCATTCCAACATTGCGGGTGGTTTATCAACTAACCAATCGCCGAAATCAGATTTTGGATCAATCCCTCCTATTACGACCATCAATATTGCATGGTTATTTTGATTACCGATTTATGTAACATATGTATGGAATCTCTCCAAATAATCTTTTAACGATTCTCCCAAAGCTTGGATCACGCTGGACAGGGACATTACATCTTCGGGGCGAGTTGCGTGCATTCGAAACTGCTCCAAAAACCTTGTTTCCAAATCATCAAATCTAGAGATCAACCATGGGGGTAACCTTGTTTCGTGCATTCGAAACAATCCCTCCTATTACGACCATCAATATTGCATGGTTATTTTGATTATCGATTTCTGTAACATATGTATGGAATCTCTCCAAATAATCTTTTAACGATTCTCCCAAAGCTTGGATCATGCTGGACAGGGACATTACATCTTCGGGGCGAGTTGCGTGCATTCGAAACTGCTCCAAAAACCTTGTTTCCAAATCATCAAATCTAGAGATCAACCATGGGTGTAACCATGGGGATCACGCTGGACAGGGACATTACATCTTCGGGGCGAGTTGCGTGCATTCGAAACTGCTCCAAAAACCTTGTTTCCAAATCATCAAATCTAGAGATCAACCATGGGGACATTACATCTTTGGGGCGAGTTGCGTGCATTCGAAACTGCTCCAAAAACCTTGTTTCCAAATCATCAAATCTAGAGATCAACCATGGGGGTAACCTTGTAAACCACATCGTTGCTATTCCAGAGAGAGTTATGGGAAAATATCTACACTTGGTTGCATCATCTGCTTGTGCGGAATTCATCAGCCATTCATATCTTATGATGTGCTGCCTGGGGTCGGTTTTTCCCTCATAGGCAGGCATCGACGGCATGTTGAACCTTCTTGGATACTCTGCATATAAGACATTATCAGTGAACGGGGTATGGCTTCTTGAGATTCCCCAGTCATCATTGGTCTAGCCTTGGCTCTCTCTCACTAACTGTCTAACCATAGCCAACAAGTTCGACGTTTGGATAGTTGGTGCCAAGCAGTGGTCGTGTTCCACCTCACGTGAATGGTCTAGTCGATGTCTACAAGTTGTTCCACGTCTTCTTGGTTCAACATCTTCCCGATGTACATCTCGTAAATTCACTTTACCATCATTCCGGGGAAGCATTTGGTCAACATTTAACTGAACTACATCATCCAAATCGGTCACAGCAGCTCTAGCTTGAATCCCAGTGTGCATAGGTAAGTTCCTTCCTCTGGAGGAGGGATCGGCACCGATCGGTCCTAACATACCACGATGGTCTGCCTGTTGACGCCCTGAAGTTTCTGCACAATATCCGTCTATTCTATGATGCCTATGCCTATGATATTCATCTGATGAACTAGAACTCTTCGATGTCGAGTAAGGGGTAGGGCCCCTCCTAGCTTTTCCTCGCTGTTGCTTACTGAGTTGGTTCATTAAGTTGATATTGGTCTGAATCTACTGATTCAATTATCGACGGCTATCCATTAGCTCCCTCATTAGATTCTGGAACTCAACTCTTGTAATAGAATCAGTTGCATTCTGGACTTCAACTGGTTCAGCATTCACATCCACTGGTTGACTACTCGGGCCTCCATGTTAAATACTAGCGTTCTCGTTTCCTTTCGCATTCTAAAAAGTAGATCTAGTGTTCCTTACCATTGTTGATAGCTATGCTTAGATTTTTGCAAATCTGAGTAGTATGAGCAACTCGTTGAAGATAATTGCGGATCTCCTTCGGGGGATTTATGCCATCCAGTTGCAACAAAGGGATCCTAGTAAGTTGAGAATCAAGGTTCCCAGTGAAAGCACCAAATTGTTTGCACCAAAAATGGTCATAAACACCCAGGAATAGTTTTTGTAGAGAAGTCAATGAAGAGAAGTAAAATTAAACCGAGTAAATGAATAAGTAAGCAACAGCGAACAAGCAGTAATAAAAAAAGAGGTTTATAGTGGTTCGGCGTTGTATGCCTACGTCCACTCTGAAGATTATGCTTTATTACTCTCTTGTTAATCGATTTACAATGGTAGAATAGAGCTAGCACTTGATTACAATGGAGTCTAAGGTAACAAGTAGCATAAAGATCTTGAAAATGAACCAATAGGTCTATATTTATAGGATGAGATGACGAGATATTTCGCTAAGATCTCAGTTGAGGGCAATCCAAGTCCATAGGGGGCCACCATAACGATTGATAGTCATAATTCATCATTTTAGAACTATACCGATTGTGTTTTGGCCTCTGATTGATGTGCGATCATTTTTTGGGGGGTCCCACATGCCTTTAGACTTTGCTCCTAAAATATGGTGTCATTCTAAGTTGTAGTTGTGAGATATTCATCATTCTCTATTTTATTTGGATTGCTTGCTGAGATACACCGATCGTTATGAATGATCGGTATGGAATGATCGGTAATTTCATGAAATTAAGAGTTTTGACATGTGATTGTTCATGAAGGCTCTACTCTTACTACCTAATATTCAAGATGGCTAACCCACATAACAACTAGCTAAAATACAGGCCTTCCATCAACAAAATCCCACCACACATCAAGTTCTTATCTAATGGGAAGGATATATACCTTAAGAAGCCACTTGGGAGGATCATGAGCAAATTTCTACAAGTTTCCCACGCTTTGACCTTAAGGACAAGGCTAATCTTGAAGGGGGGAGTATTGATACAAACATGGTGTAAACACTAGCCCACACAAGGGCTAAGAGAACCACTAGAATTCCTAAGAAGCTCTAGAATTAAATATGCATGCATAGAAAAGGAGTCTACTACTTTTTTTATTTGCAAATAAATAAACAAATTCCACAAAAGTAAACAATAAGGTGTCATTTTGAGAGTGGATTAGTTATACAAATTTATCTTTACTTTATTTGTCCTTTGTACAGTGAAAATCTATATGTAACCACTTATTGAATAGACTATGGAATTTGCATGAAATCTCTCTTCTTCTCTCTGTTTCCTCCTCTTTCTCAAAATAAATTAGTTTTCCTTGTATGTTTGTTGTCCATATTTTACTATTCAATAGTTAGCATCATATAACATGCCTTACCATATTCGGTAGTAAAACCTAATTGATCAACAATGTTGTCCTTGTCTTCATCAGATTAATAAACTATGTGGATACAAAATAAAAATTAACAGAAAATGATCAATATCAAAGAAATCAAGAAACTGTACAGTATTTGGCTTTCTTGTTCAACATAATAACTAGTTGATTCTAGAACAATGTCAACATTAGAACCTGATACAATAATATCTATAAAACATGAGCCATTATAAATTGCTTCAACATAACTTTATGATCCCAAAGGAAAGTAAGAAACATAAATAACTTATAAGAAATATTATATTGGTTTCCAATAGTAAGTTTGAAGATTAGTAGATCATATATACTTAGTTACACTATACACACACACACTACTAGGTTAAATTTCTCTACCCCTATTTTCATTGTCCTTCTCCACCAACTTCATCTCAACCATCAATTTTTGTATCATCTCATTAATTTAATAACAGGGTGGAATGCACTCAGCAATTAAATCATATGATGTGTAACTAAGATTCAATTGAGCACATGGAGACAGTGAAAATGAGGACAAACGAATTGAGCTGATACTACTATACTAGTATGTATAAAATAAACAATGAATGAAGGTACAAAAAAGTAATAACATATATAGTGAATAGGTAGTGGTCGCGGTATAACATCATTTTCCTCTAGTGAATTCATATTGAGCTAGTTTAAACATGAGTTGGAATAAAAAGTACACCTTATAAAAAAATAGTTCTCAATTTGCAAGGAATTGATAAATTTATGGGCAAATTTTCTTCAAACTTCAAATTTGAAGTTAAAATATCATTTCTTTACGAAATATCGTTGTTTATATTTACCATTTAACCAAGCAAGATTACACTCAAAGGCCCTTTCTCTAATATTTTGTAGGTAGACCATTAGATTTTCCAACTTGTGCAAGTCAAGATCTTATATTCACAATCAAAATGTTTAGTTCAAGATCATTAGATTTCTCCAGTTTTTGTAGGTAGACCATTAGATTTCTCCATTATTATTATTTTTTAATTATGTTTAGTTCAAGGTCTTATATTCACAATGAAAATGTTGAAAATGGTTTCAACTAGTTATTAGTTATTTTCTAAAAATATCCTTAGTTATATTAAAACAAAACTTTTCTATGTGATTTGCAGGTTTATTTTTGGATTCTTTTTTTCTCTTAATATGCACAATCTAATTGCTGGTAATTAGCAATGATAATAAAGAAGGCTGAAAGTTAAAATTTTAATACCAAACCTCTTGAAAAACCGTGGATGGTGTCCAAGTTGTGTTTAGATGTTGAAATAATTAAGAGAAATCAAATTAAAATTTTGGAAGTTTAGTATTTTCTAGCTTTAATATTTCTTACATAATTAATTTTGATAAATCCAAGTGTAACAGTTGTTTCTTTGTCTTCCCACTTTAATTAGTTTTGTTTATTTTATACTTATATTATTCCATTCTACTACACGTATCAATGTTTCTCAATCCTTGAGGAAAAATATTCTTTTTTCCTATCTAAAATAAATTCTCTAGTTGTTTCCTTCCCTTCACACACACACACACACATATAATCATTATTTTTATCATAATTTTAGAATTAATTCTTTATTTCACCATGATTCATGCGTTTTCATGTTTACCTCTCTAAAACATCTCATTTAACAAGCTTTAACATATTTAATTGTACTAACGTATCTCTTTGACGTCCCTTTTTATTAGCTTTACTCATTATATTCCATTCTATTTTATTTCTCTATTAAATTCAAACACTAAGTATAAATTTATTTATTCTGATCCAAAATTAAATAATTATTCTGTTTGTTACCTTCTTTCATTGTAATTTCCCATCAACCTCGACCTATATAAGAGCTCAAAATGATATGAAAATTTCAATTGCATAATTTAATCAATGGAAGGGTCACATAATATGATGGTAAGATTTAATTATTGATGATATTCAACTTTCGTTCCCACTCAACTCACTTTTTTTACATTCTCTATGCACAATTCATTTTTTTATGTTTCATATCTTCAAATAATTTTTTCTTGAATCATCACATGTCTTCATTTTTCATTGAAATTTCATTTATTATCTTGGCAAGTAAGTCTATATTTTCGAATGGAGAGGTATATCATTCTTGTAATTTATTTTAATCTCGCTTTCTGTATACATAAGTAACAATTAGTTTATAATATATATATATATATATATCTTTATTTATTATTTATAAAGTCGGTTTAGATCATGATTTTAGATGTATAATTAAAATATTGAAAGTGATTTCAATTATTTATTAGTTATTTGTAATAATAACATCGACTTTATTAAAAAAATCACCTTCTTGTGTAATTTTTAGGTTTAATTGTGGATTTTTTATTTAATCTAATTGTTGATAATATGCAATGAAAATAAAAAATGTTAAGAGTTGAATTCTTTGTATTGAACCTCTTAAAAAACTATAGATGGTAACTAAGTTATGTGTATATAATAAAAGAAACCTAAAGAAATAAGATTGAAATTTTGGCACTTTAATATATTTTTTAGCTCTCAAATTTCTCGTTTAATTAATTTTAATAAATCCATGTGTAACGGTTATTTCTTTGAATTCCCATTTTAACTAGTTTCGCCCAATTTATATCCATTCTATTCCATTCAGTATTATAATTGCTCATCTAAAATCGTGGTCTACATTTAATTTATAAAAACCATAAATGAAATTACACTCAAACTAATTCTTTCATTTTTATTGACAAACAGAGAGAAGAAAAAAATCCTTATTAAAGTAGGATCGAACCTGTAACGATCTGCCATTCTTACACCTAAAGACAACACTTAATACATCCTCGGTTTTCGCATGCCGATTATTTAAGTGTCTAAATGACAGGTCATTTGGGGTGAAGAAAGAAAAGACAGAATAGAATCTCACATCATGACGAAAAATATATAATATACACAACGTCTTTATAAAAAGAAAAAATCTTTATTATACATAACATCAGAGAACACAAACCTATTACCAGCCTGAATAGTTGTAACAATCTGTCCTTACAATTGGCGATTTATGTAGACATTAACAAAACAAACAAAACACAATGGAAGACATAAGATACGTGAATATGTCTTGGAGAATCTAGCTCTTCTCCAGAAAGCTCCAAAGAATCCAGCTAAATCTTGAAAATATGTTCGGGCTGAATTGAGCATTATAAGAAATTAACGCCCAGATCAGTTTGGTAAAACCAGCGTGAAAAACTCAAATCATAAGGAATACTATTTATTTAAGTTGTAAAACCTTTTAAAATCAAAGGTATCTCATAAGACCATGCCACATATAAACACAGGCGGGTCTTTACCTTATGATAACCAAAACATTTTCTATAGAAAATCCAATGATATTATAACAATGTTATT
The DNA here is from genome assembly GCA_030737815.1 of Allium fistulosum. Lineage (NCBI taxonomy): Eukaryota > Viridiplantae > Streptophyta > Magnoliopsida > Asparagales > Amaryllidaceae > Allium > Allium fistulosum. The sequence continues at coordinate 829,121,037 of CM060903.1, read as the reverse complement.
TGCACCAAAATGGTCACAAACACCTAAGAATAGTTTATGAAGAGAAGTCAATGAAGAGAAGTAAAATTAAACTGAGTAAATGAATAAGTAAGAAATGGCGAAAAAGCAGTAATAAAAAACATAGGTTTATAGTGGTTTGGCGTTGTATGCCTACGCCACTTTGAAGATTATGCTTTATTACTCTCTTGTTAATCGAATTACAATGGTAGAATAATTCTCGCACTTGATTACAATGGAGTCTAGGGTAACAAGTAGCATAAAGATCCTGAAAATGAACAAATAGGTATGTATTTATAGGGTGAGATGATGAGATATTTCGCTAAGATTTCAGCCAAGGGCTCTCCAGGTCCATAGGGGCCCACCATAATGATCGGTAGTCATAATTCATAATTTTGGAACGATCGGTAATGGCTATACTGATAGATATTTGGCCTTTGATAGATGTGCGATCATTTTTAGGTGGTCCTACATGCCTCTAGACCTTGCTTCTAAAATATGGTGTCATTCTGAGTTGTAGTTTGTGAGATATTCGTCGATCTCTATTGTATTTGGATTGCTTGCGGAGATACACCGATCGTTATGAACGATCGATATAGAACGATAGGTAATTTCATCAACTTGAGAGTTTTGACCTGCGATCGTTCCTGAGGGCTCCACTCTTCAATATATTGATGTTATGAAAGTTTCAAGTGAATTGGCTTTGTAGATTTTGAGATATCGATCGGTCATCGTTGTTTTGCGCCGTTTTATGGATCGTTCCCGATCAATCCATACAAATCCTTGTTTTTTCCGTAAATTGAGCATTCGAACTCCGATTAACTTAAAATTTGAAATGTAGCCTCATGGAGCTTTGCTTATCACTTCATACTAATTACACCTTGACTGGGATTCGGTCCAAATCTACTCGACCATCGTCCATGGCACTGTATATAGTTGATTCTCAGGGCTGATAACCATCTGTTTTTAGCCAAGTCGATTATATCACGGCCTTTCCAAAAGGCAAGATGACAAATGTTTAGGATACAAATACATATTAATCATAGCCGAAATTGTTGCTTTATTAAATTCGAGCATAATAGGTATACAATCAAGTCTGAAGGCTCGTATTGGAAAATCGATTCCAACTATGAAAGGGTAGGGGTCTATCCACCAAATCTGTACACCTTTAGATAAAATGTACGGGAGGCTACAACACATTGCACCTCTACTACTTAGGACCAGCCCTACCCCTTACTGGGTAGCGCCGAATATGATCACACCTTGGTTGATAAACAACCATAATGGGCCCCGAAGCATATATAAATATCGACTCTAGATATAGGATGATCGTACCATAATGGAGCGACCCACTAAGCCTTGTCGCATGTCCCTGCTTTAGTCATTTCCCAATCGATGAGGCTTGAGGCTACGATTACCTTTTTATATAACAATTTCACTTGGAATGTTAACACTGTCCTCCAAGAAAAAATGCACTGCCAGCATTCATCCATACAAGTTCGCTCCGGGACTGAATGAAACCGAAGGCACTACCTCTACTACATCCATTTTGGAAACACCCTTAGGATTAGTTACAAGTAGCCCTTGCACTTCAAAAGCTCCGTCTTCAATCATCTTCAAGATGTCTTCAGTTCAAAACGCTTGAGTTGGATCGAAGTGGTTTTAGGATAATTTATACTTATCTGATCCCGGTCTCTTCAAACAACTTTCGATAGTTTCGGTAAACTCAACCTCAGTTCTTTTGGAAATAATCAGACAATACATAGGACAAGGGATCACCCCCTGACCGTTTAAGTGGATGGATCTTTCTACCATTTGACCTAGGAGAATAAAATGAGATTTATACACAGTACAGCGTCATCAAAGATGACTGTGCCATATAACTCACATGTTTCTCCTAGATATTTTTAGAGTTATATTTTGTTCCAAATTTGCAATCAGTTGTTTAACTATCAAATAAATAAACAAGCAATAATCAAATATTTAATTACCCATAGCAACCACTAAGTCTCAAATAAATCTTTCATTTATCTAAATCTCTTTCTAAAATATTTATCAAAATATTCATATACTTATCTCACTGGCATAAGTATATCCACAAAACATTATGAACGATTTTTTTATTTCATAATCATATCAAAGGGATTAAACAAAATGTTGTTTAAATTAGAGACAGAAATAACCCCAAGCACTATTCCTTCAGTGTCAAGCATGGAACGGATGTTCCACACCACCATAATTAAGAAGATCGGTTAAGGGAAATCGAAATCTCAAATTATTTTATAAATTTCTGATATAAATCCTTTTAATAAATCTCTTTCATTTATGAAATCTTATTTACCAGAACTCCAAATCTATTTATAAAATTTCTTTATAAATCTCCAAGTTTTTTTATAACACTTTTTTATAAATATCTAAAATCATTTATAAAACTTTATTTATGAACTTTCTTTATCTAAACAAAACTTCCTTAATAAACTTTAATCAATAAAGTTCCTTTGATAAACAATCAATTAGTTAACCCACTTTTAAATAAACAAGTTATTATTTAAACATTCTTTACTTAATTATCTTTAAATCAAATTAGCAAAATAAATATTTTACACAATCATTCAAAAAGTATCAAATTCTCCAAACACCTTTAATAAAATAATTGCTTAATTATCCTTTAAATATCTTACTTAAAGTGGTAATAAACTTTAAACCATTTCTAAAAGGATAAAATTTAAATATTTGACTTCACAAGTTCAGAAGGAGGCTTAGTGACCACAATGGTTCTTATTTAATTGAGTTTATATTTCTAAGTTATGACATGGATATTTATGTAATAAGAATATATGTAAAGGGAATCAGCAATAACAATCAATCAATATATAGGTAAATGTCCAAGTTACCCTAAAACCAGATGGGGATTTGTTCTGCTAAACACATGTCCAAGTTAATATAATAGCAGAATGGGTTTTTATTCTACTTAATAGATGTCAATATAATCTATTTGATGAATTATAGCAGAACAGTGATTTATTTTGCTAAACGGATGTTAATATACTTTAATTAGCTGAACGGTAATTTATTCTGCTAAACAGATGTCAATGAGTTTCATGTTCAATTGGGGTTACTTAAGGATAGTCCATAACGAAATCCCTTGGATTAAAAATATCCGTTTAAAAGAGAGTTGCTTTAAAAACAAAATTGATCTTTAGAAATAAAGTAGCTAAAACTTTTAAACCTTTATTTGAAAATTAACTAACATTTTAAACTCATATTTTAATAATTATTAAACAATAATTTAATAATTAAATATTAATTAACTATTAGATAAATAATTAAATAATAATTATCTTAAATAAATAATCTAATAATAGTCAACCTTTGAATAAATAATTAAACCATAATTAATCTTTAATAATTATTAAATAAAAAATTTAAACTTTTAAATAATAATTAAATATTATTTAATATCAATTAATTAATTAAATAATCCTTAATTAAAACTTAAACCTTTATTAACTAATAGATTTAAAATTTAATTAAATCTTCACTTGATTAATACTTAATTTAATAATTAAACCCTTCTTAATTATTAATATAATAATTAAATTTTAATATAATAACTAATCCTTTTAAAATAATAATTAAATAAAAACTAATCCTTTATTAAATTATTAAGTAATATTAATCTTAAATTGACTAACTGATTGTAATTAACTTACTTAATTTGTAATTAAGTACAAATTTCCTTTATTAACTTATGATTAAATACTAATTACCCGACTTAATAAATAAATCAAATAATCATTAAATATATATATATATTTAAATACTTAATATAAGATTTTGAAAACACTTTTTCAAAAGGATTCTTAAGTTAAAACACTCTTATATTTGAAAAATTAGTTCGTTTTACGAACTACACCTACAATGACTATCGTTATAAGACCCGAAATTTTAAAACTTTGTTTTACATTTCAAATCACTTTCAAAAAACTTACTTTTTGTATTAACTACTCTATAACTTAATAAAAGAGTTTTGGAACAAAAGTAAGATTTTTAAAAACTAAATCAAAGTTTAACCTTGAAAAACCTTTTCAAAAACACAATCTTAAGTGAAAACAAGTTTTAACCAAGGAACTCGATGTTGCATTAACAAATCAAAATACTAACTTCCTTAGCCTACAACATTGTAAACATGATTTCAAAACAAATTTACATGCCATAACATAACAATATAAACCAAGGTCCTAGCCTAGAAAATTTACTAACTTATACATCACTTTCCAAGTTTATACAACAACATAACTAAGCATGGATATATACATACATACAACATAAATTTCACCCAAGAAGTAGCATACCTAAGCAACCGAGTAAGCAATAATTATTTCTACATTTGAGTTAAAACTTTTAGTAAGAAAAGGTTGGCCTTTCTCACCATAAAGCTATCCAAAGCCACACGACTTTTACTTGAACTAGCATGCGACCTAGAGCTTTTTTTTTACTTAGACAAAAATGAATTTTTGGTGGCCTTGGAGGTGGGAAATAGGTTCAGCCATGGGGAAGTAGGCTCGTTCCTAGGTTGCTTGAGGGTGGATGTGGTCATCTCTTGGCAAGAAGGAGTGTAGAAATAGAAGAAAGGTGTTTAAATAAGCTTTTAGGAATTTAAAAGTGATAAATCTAAGGTTTTTTTAAACTTTAAACATTCTTTAGAAGCCATTAAAACTCTTCTAGGAAGCTTGAGAAAGAAAGTGAAGTTTTGGAATTGAAAATGAAATGAAATGAAATAAGAACGAGAGAAATGTTAGAAATTTACTTTTATATGGAATGGAACTAACAAATTACTATACTACCCTTTTACTTTTATTCTCCACTACCTTGTGCCACCTCACCATGTCTCCTCCACCTCATGATATCAATGCCTCCAACATGTCCTCCCTTTTACCTAGAGCCAACATGCATTTAACACTTGTACTTAATGTTTACAAATGTTTCCTAAGGCATTTTTATATTTTATTTCAATTTTAACATCACATCTTACTTTACAAATTTAAGTGTGTATATACATATACAAATACACACACACAGATATATATATATATATATATATATCCTAAATAATTTGTAGTTGTATGTGTATATTTATACAAAAGAGTTTACAACCTTCCCGACAAATTTTAGCCGACGAGAAGTCGAAAATTAGGAAAACAAATTTCAGTCACATTTTCGATTTTTCTTCGAACTGCATATTTTTGTAAAATAATTTGAAAAGGTATTTCTCCATCATTATTTATTATTTAAAAGATTTTTAGTTTAGTTATAAAATTTATTATTTTAATATTTAAAATTAATTAAATATTCCAAATCAAAGTAGTGAAATTCCATGTCGTTACACTCTCTCGTCTTTAAAGAATTTCGACCTCAAAATTTTACCTCAACCCTAACCCAAACACACTCAATACTATTCATCAGTCCGTATGATGTACATAGATCATTCCTATGCAAAACTCTGATTTGATCACTTGTTGGAATATATAACTTTACTTCTGAACTAGTATCTAGTGTGGACTCTGATTAATCTTCTTAATTAGAAACCTCTATCTTCCTTGCATAACCAAAAACTAAGAAAGAAAACTTTTGGTTCCACATTAAGACCCTTCACCAAGTGTTCGCCGTCAAAAATTGAGTGATGACTCCTTTTCCGGAATGGTGTAAAACACCTCAAGTCATGTACTCGAATCTTGGATCGAGAACTATATGAGGAAGAGAAATGATCTGCGTATAATCTACATACTTATCTTATTGGTTCTTACTACCTAACTACTTTCTACTCTTTATGAAAATATTTCACAAAATTTCAGCTTAGGTTCAAACATTTTAAATAGTACAACTTATTTATGAAACCTTTTCATAAAATCATTTTAAATTACTAACTTGTATAATACCCTTCTACATCCTAAGAGTATATAAAAAAACATTTGATTTTAAATCCTATACACCTTTTAACATTTCAGATGTAGATCCCAAAATAATTTGGGTCTCAAAACTAAGTTGACCAATTCAACCTCTTTACCTATTTGGTCTGGCAGGTAGCCAAGAAGAGTAGGATGCTGGTATCCAAACTCAGTTTTAGAGTCTACTTTTTTCTTAGACACTTCTAAGGTAAAGATGTTCATTAGTCGGCCCAATAATATCAAATAATTTTTACTTATTAGATGATAAAATCAAAGACATGGCTTAATAAAATAAAGTTTATTAAACCTTCTTAATAAATTAATTAAATTTTAAAACCCCATTTATTAACCTATTCTTAATCAAGATACCTTATTATTTTGAAAACTTAGGAGCCAAATACCCAAGTTTTATTTCAAAAATCTTTTTGAAATGATAATTTATTTTCAACCTTTAGGAAACATACATATAGTCCGAGTAACTCCAAAATTATGTCAAGTAACTGGGTACTACAAAATAGTATCATATATCCCTTTACTAAGATGGGAAATACTCAAGAGAAGCGTTTACCCTGCCTTTTCCATTTTTTGTCACTTCTAATCACTCAAACTAGTTAATCATAAAAAATACATCTTTTCAAACCCCTTTTTGAAACAATATTATATATACATTTCCAACTAAATAGTTTTTAACAAAATATTTATCATCCACATGCTTTGTATTCATTCACATTCGAACTCGTTTCGATCGTACAATGACAAAGAGAATAATTTACTAACTGTCCCATCACATCTGCCTAAGCAAACATCCGATTGTCACTTAGAAGATTATTAAGATCATCACAAAATAGATCGAGACTAATTCCCCAAATTGTCCAAAGAAAAATCTTACTCTCAAATTTCTTTTCAAAATATTTATACCTTGAAGTATTTTACGTAAAATTATTACTACTTTTCCAAGAATCGTTTGAAAACTTTATCAAAGCCGTCGAGATTTAAGTCCTCTGAAAATCCATCTTATTTTCAAAATTTATTTTATAATCCTAATTTATAAAATCATCTGAAATATTTCTTTTAATGAACGCATTTTATTAAAATCAAATTTTAACCCTACATTATCATCGAACGCTTTATAGTCAAACTGTGAAACTTAGTTCCTAAGGTGTTCGATTCAAGGTTCCCATAAATTCTATCTATCTAGCCTATACTTAAAAGGAAAAACTACTAATAGATTAGAAAATAGTCGATGCTCAAAAATTGATGAGCATAACTAATTAAATCCTATATGATAATAATTAAATATTATCAACTCCTAACAACAACCAAAACATAAATAATTATATTTTATTTTTGAAAATTTTCCTTTATAAATATAAAATATAGTCCTAGGTAAAATTATTTTATTTACCAATTTTAAAACAATATTGTGTTGATTGGACTTATTCAAGTGTTTAGGAAATCTCTATCGATAACGTTGGCCAAACGCATTGATCAGAATTCTTAAGCCACCCAACAGATCAAACAACACAATATAAAATATTTTTATATCATTAATAAGTACGCATTCTCATATATAATACTCAAACTCATAATAAGTCATTCCATTACCTTATCTCTTAATAAATATACCTTACCAGGGCCAAGGTTCTCACTTAACCTTGTGCCCTGATACCAAATGTAATAATCTGTCTTTCTTACACCAAAAGACGACACTTAATACATCCTCGGTATTCATGTGCCCATCATTTAAGTGTCCAAAAGACAGATCATTTGGGGTAAAGAACGAAAAGATAGAACAGAATCTCACATTTTGATGAGAAATATATAATATACACAAGGTCTTAACAAAAAAAATCTTTATTATACACAACATCAGAGAACACTAACCTATTATCAACCTAGACAGTTATAATAGTATGTCCTTACAATTGCTGATTTATACAGACATAAACAAAACAAAAAAACACAACGAAAGACTCTAAGATATGTGAATATGTCTTGGAGAATACATCTCGTCTCTTAAAAGCACCAAAGTATTCAGTAAAACTGGAAAATATGCTCAGGCTAACCCGAGCATTATAAGAAAACGCCCGCATCAGTCTAGTAAAACCAGCATGAGAAACTCAAATCAATTTATAAAACTTGTAAAACCTTTTAAAATTTAAGGTATCTCGTAAGACCACGCCACACATAAACACGGACAGGTTTTTACCTTACGATAACCAAAACATTTTCTATAGAAAATCCAGTGATATTATAATAATGTCTAGGTTACAAATACATATTAATTATTGCCGAAATTGTTACATTATTAAATTCTAGCATAATTAGTATACAATCAAGTCTGAAGGCTCGTATTGGAAAATGAATTCCAAATATGAAAGGGTTAGGGTCTACCCACCGAATACGTACGCCTCTAGATAAAATGTGCGGGAGCCAACAACACGTTGGATATCTGTTACTCAGGATCGGCCCTACCCCATACTGGATAGCATCAAATATGATCACCCCTTGGTTGATAAACAACCATAATGGGCCTTGAAGCATACATAAATATCAACTCCGGATATGGGTTGATCATACCCTAATGGGAGCGACCCACTTAGCCCTGCCGCATGTCGCTGCTTTAGTCATTTCCAAGTTGATGAGGCTTGAGGCTACGTGTAATAACCCACTTTTCCATACAGTTTAAGCAGACAATCAACAACACATGACCCACTCAAATTAAACGGAAAGGCGGATAGTTAGGGAAAAGAAAGAAGACAAGAAGAAAATAAAAATACAGAATCTCATAGTGGAACGAATAATCTAGAATATACAACAAATCTTTACACAAAGAAAAAATGTAATATACATACACCAACCAGAGTACACTAACCTGTTTTAGTCCGGACAGTTATAACAGCCCGTCCTTACAATTGCTGATAAATACAACCAACAGACAACACAGCGGAGCACCAAGAAATATGTAGATATGTCTTGGATCTCCAGCTCGTTTCCTGAGCTCCAATGCATCCAAAGCAATCTGTAAATATGCTCGGTTTGACCTAATCATTATAATAAAATAACACCAGAGACAGTCTATTAAACCAACATGATAAAACACACCCAGTTGGATTTTCTAAAAGATATAAAACCTTTCAAAATAAAGGTATCTCGTAAAACCACGCCGCACATAAACACAGATGGGTTTTTACATTATGATTAACAAAACATTTTCTATAGAAAATTCAATGATATTATAATAATGACTAGGGATCAAAGTAAAATATGAATATAGCTGAAATGCTTGCATCTCACATTTCAACATGGTTGGGCACAACTAAATCCGTACGACGCTTATTGGAGAATGGATTCCATACAACGACTGGACTACTAGGGTACTGCCCATCATGGTGCATCTCTAGCTAAAATAACACTGAGGATATAGTCAGGATCCCCTGCCAACACAGGATCGGCCTACCACTTGACTATTAGTACCGAATATGATCAAACTATGGTAAATGGGCCCCGAATCATACAAATGGGAGCGACACACTTAGCTTGCTGCATATCCCCTGTTTTAGTCATTCCCGGTTGATGAGGCTTGAGGCTACGTTTTACCTTTCATGTAGCACCTCCTACTTGGAATGCTAACACTACCCTCCAGGCAACAATGCCATGCCAGCATTCATCCATACAAGTTGTTCAGGATATGAACAAACCTAAGGCACTACTTCTACTACATCTATTTTGGAATCACCCTCAATATTAGTAGCAAGCAATCCTTGCACTTCAAAGCGCACCATCTTCAATTCCATCATCTTCAAGATGTCTTCACTTCGAAACGCTTAAGTTGGATCAAAGTGGATTTCGGATAACATATCTGATCCCAGTCTCTTCGAAACAACATTCGATAGTTTTCGGTAAACTCAACCCCGATTCTTTAGGAAATAATAGTCAAAGATAAGAGCGGAGATCACCTCCTAGCCTTTAGTGGATGGATTTCTTAATCGTTTGTCCTAGCAGAACGAAACAAGATTTATACATAGTACAACATCATCGAAGATGAATGTGCCATATAACTCACATGTTTCTCCTAGAGATTTCCAAAGTTACATTTTAGGTCCATATTAGATAGTCGGTTTTTTTAACTATCCACAAACACACATCCAAATCAAGGATTTATTTCCAAAGGGAAAACCAATATTGGTTAAGCACATAAGTAACCACTAGCCTCCTTAATTAATCTTTCTTAATTAAAACCACTTTGTAATATTTGGATCAAAATACTTTTACAATGATTCATTCAAAAACCCTTATATTTTGAATACTTGGAAAATATCTATATACTTATCTTAACGGTATAAGTATATTCACAAAACCAAGAAAGATTTTCCCTTTTTATACAATTCTAAACTCGTTTATAAACTCCTTTATAAATCTCTAAAATCATTTATAAACTATTTATAAATTATTTCTCAAGTCATTTATAAACCCTTATGCAACTATTTAAAAAAATCTTTTTATAAATCTATAAACCATTTATAAAATTTCTTTATAAATATCTAAAACCATTTGCAAAACTTTCTTTATACATTGTAAAAATTTCTCTTTAGGTCTCCAAAACATTTTGTAAAACTCCTCTTATAAAACCTAAGTCGTTTTATAGAACTTTATTTATAAATCTCATAAACATTTATAAATAAATAATAATCATTATTCAAAACATTATTATGTAATAATAATTATTAATAATACATAATATAGATAAATAAAAATCATTAACTTCAAACATCTTTAAAATAATAATTAAAATTTTCAAAACATCATTAATTCAAATATAATTGTTTCAATATTATTATAATAAATAATGACTAACTTTCAAAACATTATTAATAGATAATTTCAACAATATTAATCTTTTAAATAAATAACTTTTCAAAATATTAAAATATTGATAAATAACTTTAAAACAATATTAAGTATAAATAAATAATCTTTAAAACAATATTAAATATATATAAATAATATTCGAAAACATTTTTAAATGACTTAGAAAAGACAGATAATAAGGTTGGAGTAAAAATAGAAATTTAATCCTTTAAAACAAAATATTTCCATGACTCAATTTTAGATTTAAAATCATTTCCTATCTTAAAAACCAATTCCAACTCAAATGACAATTTATAGTATTTTTAAAATACTAATTTGAGGCCAATAACTACCCAATGTTTAACCAATATCGATATTGATTTTCTATCACTGTAGGGTTAAAGTTTTGAACATATAACAATGTCATAACCAATAGTGTCAAATAATCAGGTTTGATATCTAATGATTCATATAACAGGAATATTATTGAAAACAATTCAACAATGGCGATGAATCCAATTGGATCCCTCTAACCTGTCCCCCTACATCACAACTCATATATATCAGCACATATATATAAAAATCAACAGTGGCGAGGAATCCTGTTGGATCCCTCCAACCTGTTCCCATACATCACAAACGGTATATAATCATATAATATGGGTCATCCGCTACTAGGTAGGTATATATAAAAGGTCCTCGACTCCAAGGGCGGGAACAAATCCAAACCAACTGAAACAATAAATCATCAAAAAATCCAATCAACAAATTTAACCAACTATATAACATACTACTTAACTAAAAGAGTGGGTTTAACTCATTGAAATCCCATTTGTTGCTTTCGCGTTCTGGTTCCATCTAAATTCGAACAGCATTTGAATTTAGCTTAAAATTATACAAGCTCAAATCTTATCCAAACCAATTCCATCACGTAGTATTCATCCATACGAACTTAACGCGACCGACCACATTTGATTTGGACCTAGAATGACAAGATATTCAATTTACAACATTACAGAATTAATTAAACAATTAATTAATAGATTAATCCCTAATTACTATCACCATCCCCTAATCCAGTATCATTCTACTCAGGCCTGCTTTCTTCTCATTCGTGAATATGCCCAGGCTCACGTTCGACTCTTTCATCCTCCTCGCGCTGCCTCATCCATCCACCAGGCACCACCGTCCACCCCATCTCCGACTCACTAGACCCCAATGCAACCTTCGAAGCCACCACACCTTACCAATGCCACGTCACCACTACAAAAAACGAGAAAACCCTGCACCGTTCAACATCATTTTCCTATCGACACAGTTGATCATTGGCCACGATCCTTCGCCGGCACCTCGCCCTCACCTTCCGCGACATTTACCCTTCAGACCCTATCACATAAAAGTGCCTAGAATCGCCGAAAATGCCCAAAACCTGAACTCAAACTGTCCACGATCGGAGGAAATTTCTGACCACCTCACCTGGCCAAATTCGATCACCACCTTTTAACTCGCTTGCCTTGACGTCGCGGATATTTTTATAGGTAGGACCCTAGCCTAGATCGGCCTTAATTGGCTCAGATGATTGTGGAGCGTTGGATCGTGGAGAAATGGGTTTAAAGTAGTGAACGAATTTGCTCGTTCGGGTTCAAGACGCGATGATATAAGGGAAAAAGGGTATGATGCAAACGTAGGCTGAGTTATGGCCATGAACAGTGCAAGACGTAGGGGAGTATGGTGAAGTATGAGCTGATTTGATAGGCAACATATTATATTATTCCAAAATATTGGGTAAACTAAATGAAACTAGTCTCAAGACCTAATACGATCATATGTAGAAGTTGGCTTTCTGAAATCAAATTATATTAATTTAATTCATGTAATAAATTTCTACGCCTTTCGAGCTCGCACGACCAAACGATACATTCAACCGTGACGAAATTCGACGACATACAATAATTTATTATTACGGTTCCAATGGCACTAGTTTCGTCAAAATCCGATACAATGCCCTAGAATGATAATTTCATAAGTTCTTTAAAACGAATTATTATTATAACCAAATAAATCACTTTTAAATTTAAATTTAAAAGTTTATTATTCCATTCTTATTTATATTGAATTTAAATAAGATTTCAGAACCATTTTTATTAACATTAAATCCAAGATTAAATTATTTAAATATTCCAAAATCAGACGTTTAAATTTTTGGGTCATTACATTCTTTCCCCCTTAAGAGGATTTCGTCCCCGAAATTTCCAAGATAAGAAAATCTCCCAAACCCATTTACTTTTCAAAACCAATTTGTTGAAACAAATTATAAAATTTTCTAAGTCTTTTAAATTCATCAACCTATAGCAACTAATTTCCATCCATATAATCATTCCAGGTTAAAATTAATTTTTAGTTATCAAAATTTCTCAAAATTCTCAAAAAAATTCGAATGCCTTAAATTTATGACAAATTTCGTCAGCATCTCCTTTGCGCAGTTCAAACGGAAAAATTACAATATATATATAATCACAAATATACATCTCATCTTCAAGGATGAAGCATCCTATAGGGAAAAATAGAAAAATACGATATGTAATCCGAGATGCGTACCTTTTATTAGTATTTGCGAGCATATACAATCAATATATAATGCGAAAGTGAGCTCCAAATGCGAAGCATACGCCATCCGCACCTACTAATCACTCAACAACTAATGAGAACAAGTATAGGGAAAGTAATATCAATATATAACATGTACTAATACAATAACTATATGTAAATGTAACAAATGTAACCAGAGAAAGCATCAACAAATAGTATCCATCCATTTAATTCATAACCATATCAATTTGCATTTTCCAATGTCAACATTTAATTTATTAAAGCTCGTACGATGTACATATACCATCCGTACGCAATATCAAATCTGATCGCTCGCTTGATCACACAATTTCACTTCCGAACTAGTATCGTTCACACGACCATTCTAGTGTGGACTTAAATCTGGTTCCTTGATTAGAAACCACTATCCTCCTTGCAAGCCATATACTATGATAGAGAATCCTAGACAATCAAAAATCTGTATCCAGTGTTCGCCATCGAGAATCGAGTGAAAAATCGTAACTCGAATCGATGTAAATCACCTCGAAATCGTATATTCGAATCTGGATCAAACAGTTATGCGAATAAAATAATATACATACAACTTATGTATTTATTTTAAATGGTTTCTTATTATATCCCATTCATTTTCTATTCAGATTCTTTTATTTACATCCATTTATTACTTAGTATATTTTTTTCAATAATAATATCACTTAAGAACCATTCCTTCAAATTTTACCTAAGTTTATTATAATTTTTTTATAAAACCCAACTAATTTTTATTATCACTTCACAACTTAAGTTCATATCCATTTCTAATTAAATTTAGTTTCATTTAACTCATTTCATCAATTCACTTCATTCGCCTTTATTGAGTCAAATTTCCTTTTCAAAATTCATTGTATTTAACTTAACTTAAGTTAAATTTTATTTCATAGTTCAATTTCAAATTTACTTTACTTAACATTTATATTCAATAATTTAAAATTTCGTTTTAGCTTACTAATTCTCAAAATTCATAAGTTATAAAACTTATTTTCTCATATTTATCAAATTATATTTTCGATTTTAAAATTAAAACTTGTTTTACCAAAACACAACTTCAATGGTAGCAATTTAACCCTTAGAAACTCGAAAATAAACGTCGATGATGCTGCAATCATCATCGAAATTTTTTTCCAGCAACAGAAGTGAGTTCAGTGCTTCTTATCTCCTTTTAACACTTATTTGAAATATTTCTATTTAAAAATACTTCATAATAATAATATTTTATTTTATTTTATTTTATTTTTTTCCAAAACCTTTGAAACACAATTTTCAAACTTTGAAGATCCATTTCCAAAAACATCGAGAGTTTTAGTTCTCAAATCCTCAACTTAAACCACTTTTATTTATAAATTACATCTATAATCATATTTATATAAATTTTACATTCCTTATATAAAATCATTTCACAAATGTATACCTTTATTTAGATTTTAATAACAAGTTTTATTTAAAATTAAATTCTAACCCAACATTACCTTCGAACGCCTTATAGTCAAATTGTGAAACTAAATTCACAAGGTGTTCGTTTTAACTATTTCCACAATCACTAATCTACCCAACCCATGTAGAGAAAAGGATAAAACTGCACCTAACCTAGCACAATAGTCAATGCCCATAAACTAGTCAGGCACGACTAGTCAAATAATAATGATAATAATTAAATATTATCATTTTCCTAACAACCAAGCATACATTATATAACTATAATAATTTCTAAAACATTATTCTTTAACATATAAAATATAATCTTGGTAAATTTATTTCATTTACCTAATTTCAAAACAATACCATGTCGAATTGCTTTATTCAAGAGTTTAGAGATCCCTATCAATAACATTAATTACTCGTATCGACCAGAATCCATAAGCCACTCAACGGATTAATCAACACAATATAAAACGTTTTTATATCACTAACAAATATGCACACATAGCTATAATACACTCAAACTCATTCTAGGGTGCTACTGACCCTATCTCTAATGGGTAATCCCCACCAAAGACAAGGTTCTCGCTTAACCTTGTGCTCTGATACCATGTTGTAACAACCGACTTTTCCGTACAGTTTAAGTGGACAATCAACTACATAGACCCACCCAAATTGAACAGAAAGGCAGATAGTTAGGGCAAAGAAAGAAGAAACTAAACAACATAGAATCTCACAACGGAACGAATAATCTATAATATACAACAAATCTTTAACAAAGAAAAAAAAATATAATATACATACTCCAATCAGAGTACACTAACATATTTCAACCCGAATAGTTATAACATCATGTCCTTACAATTGCTGATAAATACAACCAACAGACAACACAGTGGAACACAAAGAAATATGTAGATACGGCTTAGACCTCTAGCTCGTCTCCTAAGCTCCAATGCATCCAAAGCAATTTGTAAATATGCTCAGTCTGACCCGTGCATTATAATACAATAACACCGGATTCAGTCTAGTAAACCAATGAAAGAAAACACACCCAGTTGGATTTTTTATAAAAGATATAAAAACTTTCAAAATAAAGGTATCTCGTAAGACCACGTCGCACATAAACACGGACAAGTTTTTACCTTAGGATAACCATAACATTTTCTATAGAAAATCCAGTGATATTATAATAATGCCTATGGATCAAAGTAAAATATGAATATAGCCGAAATGCTTGCAAATCACATTTCAACATAGTTGGACACAACTAAGTTCATACGGCGCTTATCGGAGAATGAATTCCATACAATGACTGGGCTACTGGGGTACCGCCCGTCACGGTGCATCTCTAGATAAAATAACACCGAGGACCTCGCCAGGATCCCCTTCCAACACAGAATCGGCCTACCACTTGACTAGTAATACCGAATATGATCACCCCTTGGTTAATGGGTCCCAAAGCATATAAATCTTTACTACTAATAAAAAGAATTCCACCAATAGGAAATCGGCCGTGTCTTTCTGAACTACTGATTATACCCTTCGCGCCTTTCCCACTCCGTTTACTACTTCACGAAACAGAAAACCTTAGCTCTCATTCCTTCATCACTGTAGAATTACGTAAATCGATTTCATCTCCTTCGTTCATACAAAATAGGTTACTTCACTCCGAGACCCGAACGTCCAAAACTACGGTTATCCAGCGATTCCTGATCTAGAGAATCCAGATCTAACATCTCAATCTTCGACCGTCTCCATCAACAATATCTTTTTAGGCGCTGTTGCTTCCATGCACAACTTCGACCGCGATTTAGGTATTTTACATACACTATGACTTGATTTCTTAATGTGCTCTGCATTTTTTTCCTTCTCCTCAATGCTTGCTCCTAATATCGGACAAAATTTCAGATAATATTTCACTTTTATTTTAGTATTTGTTATTTTAATTTACATGTTGATTCTCGATTTTAATTTTGGTGTTGCATTCCATGGATTTTTGGTGGCAATTGCATTACATGTTATCTTTGAAAGATCCATTAATTATTAGTTTAATGTGTTAAAATACTAGCTTGGATGGATGGCTGTAGTTCTCTTAGTTTAGTTTACAAATTAAACAGTATTTATTATACATTATACATTACCTAATCTTTCATCCAAACATATTGACTAATAAGAGGCTTGAACAGAGTAAACACATAAGAAAAACATTTGACAGTATACTATTTGCAATGGATATATGTAGTAGTTCTAATGCATGCATAAGTGTATAAAATATAA
Organism: Allium fistulosum; assembly: GCA_030737815.1. Taxonomy (NCBI): domain Eukaryota; kingdom Viridiplantae; phylum Streptophyta; class Magnoliopsida; order Asparagales; family Amaryllidaceae; genus Allium; species Allium fistulosum. The sequence goes on along the minus strand of CM060903.1, from coordinate 829,103,896 downwards.
ACAATAATGTCATGATAAGGTGGACATAAAATTTTAGACATAACTTCGACTTAGGTTCATATTAAACTAAGCATCCGTTGCTTCATGCTGCTCTTTTTTCTTTAAAGGATTTTGTTTTTAAAAAATCCTGTAAACATATTTATTTTGGTTAACAGGCAATCTTTTGAAATCATGAAGGGTACAAATTATTTATCTAAAAATGCATTTAGTGAAAGCATGCATATGATAAAACAAATTTCATAACATTTAAATTTAAACATAGAAGAATTTTCGTACATGTTAAATAAGCGCATCTAAATCTAAATGCAGAGAAAAATATTTAAATGTACAAGTAACTATTTTGATTTTAATTTTTAGCATACGATTTCGGTTTTTAGTATGATTTTTCTATGGAACTTTCGACGATTGTTGTGATTTTAGTTTTCAGCTATGAGTAACATATATTAATGATGACTAGCATACTATAATTTGTATGACTAATATGTGGTAGGCATGCATAAACTACACACGTGGGCAAGTCGCATGCAAATGTACATGCCAACATGTTGGAATTTAATGAATTCAACGCATTGAAATGTATATATATATAAGCACACAGAATAAAATTTATTGCTCATGGAGGTACCCAACATTTGTTAAATGAAAATATGTATCAGGAATACAAGCGAAGACAGTTATTTTTATAATAAACAGCGGTCATTTTAAATGTGTAACGACCCTAAATTTTCGACCAAATTTAAATTTTTAAATTCACCGTTTCAATAAAAAATTTGAAATTATAAACGATCTCAATTTACGTCCAAACTTTCTTTATGACATACGTCTAGTTAGATATGGACATAGAAAAAGTTTCATTGCAAATTATTACAGAAAAATCCGTTTGCGTTTTACTGTATATCGGTCCATATAAAGCTGCGTAAAATTTATTTTCCAAATCCAAATATTTTTACACAGTTATGTTGTAAAAATTATTCTGATCAAGATTATGTAATTCATTTCGCCTAAAACTGTCATCGCCTGCTCCGTTTAAATTGTTTTGAAAATCGTACAATTTAAGCGGCGTAAATGCAAATTTTATAAAATCATCGTATCGCAATAATCTGTGTACCGTTGGAAGCGCGTCGTCGCACTGATCAAAACGGTATATTTATTTGCGTCAATCGGAGTTCGACGTAAAAGAATTGCATTGATTTAACCGTTCTGAACGGACCGATTAAAAACGTATTCAGCCTAAAATAAACCGCCGTATCCATTCAAAGAAATTGGAAAATATAATCTGAACTAGTGTATTTAATTGGGTAGTTGGAAGCTAAGGGGTTACCTTGGAAATTGAGTGACGCTTGGGAAAATATGAAGAGGTTTTGTAACTCACAGATATAATTTACTGACAACGTTGCCTCTGCCAAATATGAAATATAATAAAAGAACCAACGTATCATTCCATTTCATTCACTCCTATTCTCTACAGGTAACCTCTCCTCTTCTCTCACCTTATTCTTTCTCTCTTCTTTTCAATGTTTCTTCACTGATTAAAATAATAATAAAAAGAAAAAAAGAAAAAAAGAAAAAAAAACAATGGTTGTGTGCGTGAGTGTTTGGTGTAGTGGTGAGCTGTGTTGTGGCGTGCGTTACAGTAAATGGCAAGTAACAAAAATTTTGTTGTGAAAAGCAAAGTAGGAGTGAAGTATACTGTTGCTTCATGCAATAGTGGTTGGGCACTGTAACTTTCAAATTGTTGCTGAAAGAATATATTAGCAGCGTAGAATTTTGTTACTCAGATAGTGATCATTTTTCTTTGCTTGCTGTGTGCAGAAGCAACCGACTGAGCTTTTCGCAGCAGCACAAATTTTCAGCTTCGTTTCTTTTCTTCGTTCGGTAAGCATATTTATATAAATTTAAAATTATGTATGAACGTTCATTGTATTAATATCGTTTTCTTCTATCAATATTACAGTGTCCGTTGTTCGTGCTGTACCGACTCTTTCTCGCTTCTTCGTGCTTCTTTTTGTTCGCCGTCAATTTCTTTATCCACGAAAGGTGAATTAATTTTCACGACTATATTCTTATACTAGTTTGTTTTGTTGAATGATTGCTATGTGATTAAATTGAATGTTGATTGCTAGTATAAAGTGACAAATAATTTGCAAGTAAATTTGATATAAAATAGTTAACGTATTTAATTTGGATTATATATGTTGAAATTTTGATTTGCTAAACCTGACCCCTTCATATGTTAAATTCGATTAGTTAAATTGACCCCTTTAAATTTGTAAGTTAATTGACACGTAGAATTTGATAAATTTCACTTTGGACTCTTAAATGTATATTGAATTAACTGTTGTAGTTGAAATTGAACGACAAGTGAAACCGTAATGTTATAATCTTTAATCTACTTGAAATGATAGGGTAGATTCTAGAAATAGTTATATTAATTTGCGTAAATAACAAACGCAAATTAATACGATTATTTCGGGATTATTTGAAATTTGTTGAATTGTTGTGAATGGATGTTATTGCTTGTTTATTTACTTTGACACCATCCCAGCTATCACACTGCAAGTTCCCTTTGTATGTTTTGATGTTCAAATTGAAATGGAATCGGGTTGAAATGATAAATACCCAAATAACTTTGACTTAGGATAGAAAATTTAAATAAAACTCGATTGGTCAATGTTTTGATTTAAATAAAATAAAGTTTATTTGACTAATAACAATGTTTTGAATAAATTGGAATTCAAATTCGAATGAATGTAAATGTGAGTATTTGAATTTGAAAACAAATATTAAACGTAGTAATTGACAAAAGAATATTGTTTAAAATTTAATTATTTAATAATTAAATTTGGAATTATTTGATAATTAATTTTTGAAGTTATAAATATTTAAGTTTTGGAATTATTAATAATTAACTTTTGGGATTATTAATAGTTAAGTAGTGAAATTATAAATAACGAGGTTTGAAATAATTAATAATTAAGTTTTGAATTTAGTAATAATTAAGTTTGGAATTATTAATGAATGAGTTTGGAATAATTAATAATTAAGATTTGAAATTATTGAAATTTGATGAGATCGAATTCTAAATTAAATTGAATTGAATATCTTTATTAAGGGAAATTGAATTATTGAACAAGTGAAACTAAGTTTTTTTTAACTAAGTTTTGAAATTTGAAAGGAATTTCTTTGATAAGAAATAGAATGCGCTTTATCGAAACAAATGAAAGACTTGTAATTTAAAGAATTGGATTTGACAAATGTAATTGTAAATAAGTTGTAAACTCTGATAATGAAATCGAACTTAAGACGTAACGTAATGAATTGGAAATTGAATTGAAATTGATTAATGATAAATTAATTTAATGAATATCGAATGAAAGCGATAAATTGATTTAAATCGATTTGAACGTTAAATTTAGTTAAATGATTTTGGAATGAACTTATATACGAAATGCAATGAATATTTGAATTGTTTTAATTTAAACTTTGAAATTGAATTATAGAAATGTTGAAATTGAAATTGGGAAGTTTGAAACGTAAATTTTGGAAATTGGTTTAGAAAGACTAACGAATTGTCGATTTACGAATTCCAATTGAAATTGAAATTGATTTGGTTTGAAATATATTAACGACCAATCGGTGTTATAATCACGAAGGTTATTAAAGGAACCGGAATCGATTTGGGACATACTCACTGTCTAAACCGGAAACCACTTTAATAACTATACGCGAAGTGATGATCCAGAATGAAGTGGTTGGATTGACGAACGTGATGACTAAAGAATGTGAACGATAATGGATAGCCTTGACACTTGTGTCAAATTGGAAATGACTAAAACAGGAGCCGTGCTGGGCCAATGGAGGATTAGCTACCTCAAGTGGACACACTTCTTCGTAAACTATTCATTTACTTTGTGATTGATTGGTGCGCACCCTTGATTTGGGAGTGTTGTTTTCACGGTGTTGCGGGCGTTGCGGCGTTGCGTTCTCACCAGTCCGGATCAGGCGAACGGTAGTGTCACTACCTTGGATATTGCCTCATGTGCCTTGTCATACTTTTATCCCTTTATACGCGACCACTACGATTTTGGTTTGTACCTTTAGTATATGGATTGCCCTCTGGTGACTTCCGGTTTTGGGAAAACTACGGTCTTGTATATGCTTTTGGGAATAAAAATGTGTTAAGGGTGGAATGGGCCATGACTTAACACTATTTTGATATCTTTATATTACTGTTAGACATTATCTATTTATCGTACTCTACTATGTATAGATAGTTTATCGGATCCTGAAAGATGTTTATTCTAATCATCTTTGAGTTATTGTTATTTCAAATTTTGAACCGTATTATCTGTATAAGAATATATGTCCTGATTCGAGTGTTTGTTTGTGCATATGCTCGGATCAGACTGAGGATTTCTGTTGCTGTGCTATTGGAAGCTGAAGACTTGAAGACTATCATTTATCTTTATCAGTACTGCTCCATTCTATGTTGTTATTGTATTAGACATCTATGTATTTCTTTTCACTATCTACTTGTGACATTGTTGTATTTACTTAGTAGCTTCATGAACTACTATTATGACATTGTTGTAATTCCGCTGCACTATTCTGTTATGTTATATTTTCTGTGATTCTGTGATGATTCTCATTTATATACTTATACTCCATTAATGATTCATGTTTTGTACTATTTAAGTTGACTTGTGTGGATTATTGTCAATTTAAATGGTCCAAATATACGGGTTGTTACAGTTGGTATCAGAGCTTTGGTTCCCGATAACCTTAGCCTGTGGAGTTTAAAGCTCATTAGAGATAGGGTAAACATACCCTAGAATGAGGAGAATCATTTAAGAATCCACATCCTTTGATTCATCTTTCTTATTGAAATCGTTGAATAGAATTTCCTTAAGTTCTATAAATTCCTATCTTGATTCTAAATCACTTTTGGTATTCCAGGATGGCTACCAGAAGAAATGTTAGGGGCAGGGGTGGAAATGCTCCTGGTCCACATGCTCCAGCTCCCGCAGTCCGATTCTCCACTCTTAGCAAGGAGTATACTCAGCTTGGAGGAGTCAAATTCACTGGCTCTGAGAGTATTATCGAAGCACAACAATGGCTAAAGAGTTTGGAAAGGATCTTTTCTGGCTTGGAGATCGCGGATGCTCAGAAACGCAAGTTGGCCGCTTGGCAGCTTCAGGATGCTGCACAAGATTGGTGGGAATCAGTCACTTCTCGAACTGATGAGGAAACCATCACTTGGGCCCAGTTTAGGTAGTAATCTATCTAAATTCCAACTAAATAAATTTCTCTCTTATCTCGTCATAATTTTGATTCGTTTCATATCACTTGTAATAGGGATTCCTTTATGGCTTAGTGGATGCCAGCTGCTGGGAAGGCCCAACTCTATCGGTCTTTTATGGATCTCAAGCAAGGCAACATGACCTTCACTAAGTACGAAAGGAAGTTTAACGAACTCTCCAAGTTCGGACCTGGCTTGATTGACACACCTCTGCTTAAGAACGGGAAGTTCATACATGGCGCACGCCCAGAGTATTACGAGCTCCTCACCGCTCATGTACATGGAACTTTCACTGAGTTGATGGATTTTGCTCTTCGATACGAGGGAAAGCCTAAGGGAACATCTGTCCCCAAAGCTCCAGTTACTCAGACACCGGCTAATCAGTCGGGAAAGAGGAAGCAAAATTTTGAGCAACAGAAGAAGAATTGGCAGCAGAAATCCGGGCTTGGCTATTCTCAGAAGAAGCCTATTGACTTATCCTCCATCACTTGTTTCAAGTGCGACCAGAGGGGTCACTACGCCAGCAGCTGTCCAACTTCTGCCAGTGCCGATGTTCCGCCCCCTCAGAATACCAGGAACAACCTCTGTCACGTATGTCTGCAGCCGGGCCATTTCAAGAGGGACTGTCCTATGCATAAAAAGGGAAAGACGGCTGGAGTATTTGCTATGACTTCTTCCGCCCATGATCCACCTACCCCACCTGCTCCTACTGATAACCAAGGTACATTACAGAGTACTTTTATGTTGCATGCTTTACCCGTTAAAGTTCTATTTGATACCGGAGCAACACATAGTTTCATATCTATTGATTTGTGCAATAAGCTTGGTTTGGAACCCGTCCTTTCATCTACTTTCTTATGTGTATCAAACCCTATTGGAGGGCCCGCTAACCTTAAAAGGGTTTGTAAATATGTCACTCTTATGCATGGCATTCACCACTTCACTTGGGATTTCTATGTCCTTGGATTCGAGGCATTCGATATACTATTAGGCATTGATTGGCTACGGAAGCTCGAAGCCAATATCTCATGCAAAGCTCGAACAGTCTCTCTCATCGATGACAACAGCATGCCTTTGGTTATAAAAGGAAAATCACCTCAAGAATATGCTGGGAGTTTTATATTTTCACTTGACTCCCATCCAAATGAACTAAGCTCTACTCCAGTGGTCCAATCCTTTTCTGATGTGTTTGGAGAAGTCAATTGTAACGACCCGATATTTTCAACCATTCGCATCCATTATAAGTGTATAGGTAGACACTCATGCCGGAGTTGAATTGCTCAAAATACCGCGTTGTAATTAAAATTTGGCAAATCTCAGAATATACAGTAAATAAATATAATCACAGATCACAGACACAGAGTAAAATAATGCAGCGGAAGTAAAAGAAATAGTAGTTCATGAAGCTACTATGAAAATATATCAGAGTTACATAAGATACAACATAAGAAATAAAGTACAGCAGAAGTCTCAATACAATAACCAAGTACAGGCTGAATAGAACAACGGAACCGAAGTTGATAGAACAAGACTAGCAAATAATCTCCAGCGATTCAAATCTCCAGAAGGTGGAAATCCAAATCTGTGAATACTCAGGCTGACCCGAGCGTAAAGCAAAACACAAAACACTCGAGTCAGGACAATATATACTTATATAATGTAAACCAACTCAAGTGAACTGTAATAAAGGTACAAGTAACTTAGAAGATGCTTGGGACCGCCCATCCTCTAAGGATCCGTTAAAATATCTACTATGTAGTAATATTCGCTATTATAATAGTGTCTAAAAAAGTAAAGTATAATCATATCGGAAAATAGCATTAAGGGGATGGAGAACCTTAACGCGGTCGGATCTTAAAATCATAATCGTAGTAAAGCTCGATATGGTAGGTGACACGGCACAACTAGGCAATGCCAGGGTAGATATACCAATTACGCACACGGACTGATGGATACGCATAGCAGCCACTACCGTTCCACCTCGAACAACACTCCCAAATCGGAGGATGGCCATCTAATCAATCACAAGTAAGAGTATAATATCGAAGAAATGTGTCCGAGAAGAGGTGCTACCTCACTGGTCCGAGATCGCTCCTGTTTTAGCCACCTTATGCCAACTCACGGGAGTTGGGTCCACGTAACATACCTTAAGAACGTCGCCACCATCCTACTTCATTCTGGAATCTCCACCGCGTACACGGTTGTCAAAGTGGTTTTCGGTATCGACAGAGAGTATGTCCATATCCGATCCCGGTCTCTTTGCCAACCAATCGTTATTATAACCCGTGGTTATAACTTTTAAAAATAGTTTATGTTTCAAATCAAAATACATCCTTTAAACCATTTCAAAATCATATCATTTATTTCAAACTAATACATACTTTCAAACCCAAAACATATCTATTCAAAACCAATTCAAAAATATATCATTTCCATTTCAAAACCAATTCAATAATATATCATTTCAATAAAACCCAAATTTCAAAATCACTGAATATTTCCTTTAATTTATTAAACTTGAAATCTTCCTTTAAATTATCATAGCATTTTGGTAATGTAACCTTAAGGAATCATAGCATTTTTGGAATGTAATACTTCCCAATTTAACATTTTATATAATCAAAGTATTTATATACTTACAAATTTTTAACATGGTCATTTTATCATAGCCTTATAGTTAAATAAACTTTGTTACTGTAATATCCAATTTAATGCTAAAATTCTTATGTTAAGTTAAGAGTACCTTATTAACTTACATTATCATTACAATAAAGAAACTTTATTATTTTAGTCATTAAAATATGTCATTTACATTAATTAAAACCTACATATTAAATGTACTTTTTAACTTACATTCCTATTACAGTAAAGAGCATTTATCATTTAATCAATATTACACTAATTAAACTTACATTATCGAATGTACGTTTTAATTTACGTTTTATTACAAAAGGGGCATTTATTATTTTAAATCAATATTACACAAATTAAGACTTACATGTTTCTTTCATTAATTAAGACTTTACATGTTTCTTTCAGTAGGTAAAACTCTACATATTTCTTTCATAAATTAGAACTTCACACGTTTCTTTCATAAATTAAACTTTACATATTTCTTTCATTAATTAGAACTTTACACGTTTCTTTCACAATAAATTTCTTATAATTAAATCCAATTTTCAACAATTTACTTAATAAGTTTAAGTGTAAAAGTTCCAATTCTTCACATTTCAACAAATAGACTTAACACTTCAAATTTAAATTACCATTTCACAATTTAACAAAATTTCCAATTTTATTTAATTAACTTAAACCTTTAATTAAAACCAAATTTCACATTTCCTAGTCAAGTTATATTTTAAAACATCACTTTTAAACATTCATTTATTTAACCACTTAAATTCATAGAAAAATCAATAATACTTAATAATCACTTAAATTCAAATTTAATCAAATTATCATATTTACCATTTCCAAATAAAATTTAATATCCATTTTATTTATATAACTTAAATATCATTTTTAACCAAAATTCCAAATTTCCAACTTAAGTTATATTTCAAAAATCCAGTTAAACCATTCATTAATTACATTTTTAACACATAGAAAAATCATAATTTCTTTAATTCAAAATATTTCAAAATCTGTTTAAATCAAATTTCATAAATTTATATTTTTAAAATACTTAAAAATATTCAAAACACTTTATAAAATAACCACGGGCCTGTATATAATTTTCTAACCTAGGTCAAGTGATACGGATATGTATCATTTCAATCCGCAGTTAAAAAAGAAAAATCCGGGTTCTATCATTTCAAACCCGCAATCCCAAGTTAAAATAATTTAAATAAAAATCATTCAGGCCTATCATTTCAGCCCATAACGATTTTTCCCTATTCTAAAGTCCGTTCGGGTATGTATCATTTCAACCCATAGTGATTCTAATCTACAGGGAACTTGCAATGGTGATAACAGATATAAATAACAGAATAACATTAAATAATAGTAACATATGATATAATAAGTGTAATAACAGGTGTGAACATCATATGATAATAATATAAACATATATAACATGATGATATACATTACAGATTCAAATGGTGTCGGTTTATCAGTTATATAGGTACATATTGTTTGGTGAGAATAACTCACCTGTTTGTGCTGGAGATATCAAAACCAATGACACAATGGAACAAAAGCACGATGACAAGACTACGGACTTGAGTGGAGAGCAAGATCCAAAGCTACAACTCTTGTATTACAACCCAAAACATACATCAAAACAAACACAATTTCAACGCACTTGAAATGGAATAACTTTTAAACGAAAAGAGATTTGAATGTCAAATCTTTTGCCTTGCTTTCTCTATCCTTTTGCATGGCCTAGGGAATGTTTTGGTTCAGGTTTGAACATGGTTTGGGTCTGGTTTGGACCAAGGGATGTACGGCTACAAGCTAGAGATGATGGGGAAGTTACAACATAGGCATGTGAAGAGTTTTATGCAATATGGTGGAGTTTTGGTTCATCTTTGGCTCGGTCTACAAGGTCCTAGGCTTGGCCATGACTTGCTACAGGTCTGGACAGAGGAGATGGTGATGTGTAGTGGTGGTAACAAGGTGGTGGTGGCGGGTAGAGGTGGTGTCCAAGGTGGTGGGCGAAGGTATGTTGCAACTAGTGGTGGCTATGCATTGTTTTAAGGGATTTGTGCAAGGTTTTGTGTGGTTTTTAGTCAAAAGAAGTGCATGGCCTGTCATGGTCAGAGGAGGAGGGGGTTTGGTCGTGGATGGTGTGGGGAAGGAAGTGGTGGTGGTCGGTGGAGGAGATGGTGGAGGTGTTAGGCCAAGCAAAGCAAGAGAAACATGGCAAAAATCATTGAAAATGAAGAGAAAAGAAGAAAAAGAAGGAGAGGCCATTACCTATTTTTGGATGAAGCCATGAGAAATGAGGAGCTGATTTGTTTTCACGTGAAAAGATGAGAAACAAAAAGTGGCGGCTACACTAGGGTTTTAGATGGCTAGGGCAAAATTTGAGGAGTTAAAGAAAATGAAGGGTTTGGACAAAAAAGGGCTTAAGTTTCAAAGTGTTTTACAACCTTTCATATTTCTTTTCTTTTTAATCTTTATATAAACAAAAATATTCAGAAAAATAATTTACAAACCGAAATCAATTATAAATATGAGAAAACAAATAATAAATTTTGGAAAAATATAAAAAGAATGAAGAAAATTACTTAAAAATACCAAACAGTGTTCAAAAATTATAAATAAATCACTGTCACTCTTGAAAAACTATACACTTCATTATAAAAATATTATGAAGTGAAAATTTGAATTAAAATAATTTATTTATCATTTTCAAAATAAAATAGATAATTAAATTGGAGAAAATAGAAAAGGATTAAAGAAAAATGTTTAAAATTTACAAACGGGGCATGGAAATTTGCAAGAAAAATAATACTAACTCTGGAAAAATTCCTACCTTACTTTAAAAATATTTAAAAGCCAAAATATATTTTATATAACATAAATGTACAAATTAGAATAAAATATATCAAATAAAAATGTCATTTATATAATTTTAAAATAAAGAATATTGCTGAATAACCCAATATACACACAATATTGAAAATAGTATAACTTTTGCAATTTAAATCCGTTTGCAACGAAACGAAAAGCAGTATTCAAGTTATTAAATCTATTTTTATAATAAAAGATAAAATTCATAAATTTCAAACTTTTAAATTTTCAAGTTAAAAGTCGAAGTTTGACTATTTGACCAAAATTCACATTTTCTGGAAATAATAAAATTAGTCATATTTGGAATTCAAATCCACATACAAAATCAAAGTTTTTTATATTTACAATAACAACATTTATTCTTTTCATAAATAAAGCTCTTAAATTTGGAAAAATCAAATTAAAATTAATTGTAAAATACAGGGTTGTTACACTCTCCCCCACTCAAAACTTTTCGTCCCCGAAAAGGAACGAGGTACGGGAAAGCACCTAAAAAGATAGAATGAATAGAATTAAGACAAGATGATAAGAATATTGGAATTACACCTGATAACTATTGTTATAGGCAAGTTTAACAAGTTGGAGGTGATCAAATCAAGAACACAAACACGAAAAAGATCCTCTAGAGTCTGAATCACCCCTTTCACTTGACCGACGGTCTATGAATGGAAAAACAGTGTTCAGATCCAGATGAGTAACAAAGATTTCAAAGATTATAAAAAGATGTCTAAACAGACTGGTATAAGCAATAGCCATCCCATTCTGTAACAAGATAAGAGAAATAAGGACAACCAAAAGATAGTTTGAAAAAAAAACAAAATAAGATAATAAATGTGAAACAATAACGCTTTGAAATCATAACAAATTAGAGATGTTTATCATTTGGAAATCATACTACTAAAATCATAACACTTTGGAAATGTAATTCTAAAAAAAAACATAATACTTTGAAAATAATAACACCTTTTAAAAATAATCTTCATTTAAACCATTTAAATCCAATGTCAAATAATATTCATTTCAAAGCTGTAACATTTCTAAGTTCATTCAATTATAAAATTTCCAAAACATTGTATTTTCAAAACAACAGCACTTATAAAATGCTACAGTAGATATATTAATATTTCAAATCAGTTTAATTTCAGAAATATTCATTTGGATATCATTTAACTTATGACTTATTAAAACCAACCTTTATGAATGAAATATCCAAATAAACTATACTTCATTTATTAAGTCAAAAGCTCACTATTTTAGTTAGCTCTTAATTTAACACATAACCTAACACTTATTTAAAATACCCATTTCATAAATAGATATTCCTTTAATAAGTTACACTTAAAATTCCATTTGAAAACCAAATTTTCAATTATCAAATTTTAGTGATGTTAAAATACATTTTAACTATTTAAATCATAATTATTCAATTTCCAAGACATATCTATTTCATAAATAAAACATTTATATAGCAAATATAACAATCAAATTTCTTTACACATTTATTCATTTAGACATCAATTAAACTATGAATTCAAGTTAAATAAACTTTATTACCAAAAGTCCAATTCAAATGTATTTTATTTTATCTATTCAAAGATACATTATTTATTATACAACATATTCATTTCAGGAAATAACCTTTATTAAAATTCCTAGGTTAGACTTAAGGTTCCATATTAAATCAATTTGATTATTAAGTTATTTAAATAAAATCTCTTTAAATTCCTTTTTCACTATTTACCTCTGTTAATCTTTTATAACTAAAATTTAAGTGTATAAAATCCCTTTTATACTGTATATTATCCAATTACATTGTTAACTTCTAAAAAAAAATTTAAGGTAAGTTATATTTGAATGCAATTGTAATATACAAATAAAACTATCCAATTCAATTATCTCAAGTTTGAATCATTTATCCAAAATTTTGATTTTTCTTTTTATAATTGAAATTATTCTTTAAGAAAAAAAATGTAAGAATTAAATTTCCGATTTCCTTCAAACCATTTAGAGATAAATAAATATATGTACATAATATGTCAAATCAATTTAAATCATTTATCTATATATATTATAAATCAAATCATATTTAGAAATTCAAATAAATTAAATCTTTCAAAACAAAGCTGTAGTAAGACTACAGAACGGTTTCTTCAGTTCAAAACTCGAAAATGAACGTCGATGATGCTGCAGTCATCACCGAAATTATTTTCCAGCGACAAAGAGAAGAGCACTTAATTTTTAAACTTTAAAATCCTTTAGAGACAAAAATTTTATTCAAAAATACTTTAAATTATATCCTTTTAAAAATTTTAAACACAAGGTTTGAAATCCATCGGAAACTTGAATTCTCAAATTCTTGATTCAAATTCATTTCAGTTCCCAAATCAATTTATAAACAACTATTTATAAATTCATTTGTAGAACAATAAATGATAAATCAAGTATTATCATTTCAAATTATCAATTTAAATCAATTTATTAAGTTCCATAAATTTACTTATATATCAAAATTTTATTTCATTAACCAAATTTAAAATAATATCGTGTCAGTTTGTTCTGTTAAAGTGTTTTAGAAATCCTATCGATAGCGTTGATCAGACGAATCGATCGGAAATCCAAATCAACATCAACAACTCAAACAACACCATATATAAAACAAAACATAGATTTACAAGTACACTTCAAAATGTTTGGAGATAGTTTAGAAACAAAAGACAAGATGGTTAAACAGAGTAGAGAGATGGGTAAGCTTAGGTAAATCGCGGACAACCTTAACCGGGTCAACCGTGACTTAAAGAATAAGATCGATGTGGATTTTTCTGGGATAAATCTACGTTCGATCTCAAGAGATAGAGTTTGGAATAATAAAAGATATTAGCATCTAAACCAAGGATAGATAAAATCTCGGGTGAATCGATGCTGACTGTAAAGGATTTTCACCCCTTTACAAGAAAATTAGAATATTGGCGAGATCGCCAATTCACTATAAAGATCATTCGAAGTGGAGTTATGTGATACTCCAAAATCAAAAGAAGATGAATAGTGAGGGACAAGAATGAATTTTGGAACCACAGGAAACGTTCCAAAATTCAAAGGAAATCGAATCAAAAGGAAGAGATTCAAACTCGAACGAAAGTGATTCTGTAAATAAATTTACCATACATTCTAAGTTTTGCCTCAAAGCCAAAGCTCTGATACCAACTGTAACGACCCGATATTTTCAACCATTCGCATCCATTATAAGTGTATAGGTAGACACTCATTGTAATACCCCAAAATTTTGTGAAAAATCATTTTTGTAAAATGATTTAATTTTTGAAATATTTAGATTTAAATATGGTGAGATTTTTGGAATAAATAGTGTGCAAGTATATGTGTGCATGTGCACACTGAAATGGCACAAGGAAGGACTCCAGATTTCTTTGATTTAAAACAAGAATTAAAAAGCAATACAAACATGATTTTGCAACATGGATATTTGATTTCTGGAATTATATGGATCATCTTAGAAAATAAGAAAAGTAAGTTTTACTTTAAATCAGTGAACAGATTTTATTTAAAACCCAGAAAAGAAAATTATACATATATATGTTATAAGGATTTGTAAACCTGTATACATATAGGTGCATATGTTTCTGAAATTAAAGAGGAATTAAATAAGCCTAGATAAGATATGTATACAAATATACATTTTTTTTAAGTACTGAAAAGTATATATATATATATATATATATATATATAAGCAAGTGAAACTATAACATTAAAATGACATGAAATGTGATACAAGTCAATATGCTTGTGTAGGCAAAAATAGCAAAGGGAATTCTCAGGAATAATTAAAATATAAAATAGGATAGTCACACTTTTAACATGACTAGGTGAGTGGCCATTTTCTGAAAAGTAAAAGAAAGAAAATGCAGCCTTTAAATTGGTTAATATGGCCGGGGTATTAAGGAGGAAAATGAATGAAAAATGCATGAAGATGGTTAGGTCAGAAATGGAATTTTGTTTTAACAAAACCCTAGTGGAAAAATGCATATAAATAGGCAGTTTCAGCCAGTAAAATTATCTTTACCCCGAGCTGCACAAAAAAAAAATAAGAAAGGAAGAAAAATATTGGAAGGAAGGAGAAAACACTCATACAAGGATTTTCTGGATTAATAAGAAGAAATATTTAGGTGAGTAACCTCACTGAGTTCATGGCATTAAGACCTGAGATGAGGCAGCCACTTTTTATATTGCCATTTATATATTGCTGGTTTTGATATATATGATTTCATCAATGCTTTTTGGATGTCTTATTTTAAATCTGATATGATTTAATATGGATGATTTTGGTGATCTTTGCTTTGCTAAGACATTTGTCTTTGGATGTGTATCATACTGTTTTATTTATACTCAAAAATGTTAAAGTCCAGAATCTTAAAAATTATATAGAGAATACTCTCAACTGTTATAGATCTATGGCATGGAAACTTTACAAAAAATGTTGGGAGCTGCATTATACTTGGTATAAGTGCTGAGGCTTGAAAAGAAAGATGTTAAGGGTGCAATAGAAATTTTCTAAGTGCTGAGCCCTTAATCAAATAAAAAAAAACTCATAAGCTAAGATTATGATTGAACCAGATCCTGAATCTGAATCAATCATAAAGGCTTGCAGATCAATATAATAAGAACATGCCATGCCTCTTTTACAGTTGAAAATATTCTTATATCTTACTGAGGTCAAGACATATTGACCCCATTTAGGAAATAACTGTCTGTTTATTTCTGAGGAGAATTATGCTAGGAAAGATTATGGATGTTTCCATGCTTGCAGTGACATGTTCACTTAGCATATTTGATGATAGGATTTAAGTCAATACACTAGTAAATAAACTAGGGAAGGGAAGTCCAAGAAGGCTGCTGGAATGCTTGTCATATTTGAAGTATGAAAGTTGGCACATGGTTTGTTTAAGCCTGAGATCTTTGTGCAATGATGTGAATTAGTTCATTGCAATGTGTCCCTGTGATTCCTAAATAGCAGATGAGGCAGGAATTTAAATTGAATTATACAACCTGTAAATGAAGAAATAGGAATATGAATATTTCTTAGGATTGGTTGGTATGGAACCATGATGGTTCCAGTGAATGCAAATGTTGCAAATAGATAATTATGTTTGCATGGTTATGTATGCAAATGTAGGAATGATAGATGAATATATCATACCAGAATCAACTTATTTATACCATGTTAAAGTAATTGGATGCAGAAATTTGCTTAAATGACTAGTTGGTACTCTTATATTCTCTATTGCTTAATATCATGAATGTATTGATGTTACTCATACCAGATCTTAGATCTGACCCTTGTTTGCTCATGGCATATGGGGTGTCTCATTTTAAAATGAGGCAGCCACTTATGCTCTTTCAGGGAACGCAGGCACTAAGTAAAAATGAAGTTATGGCTATTATGGAGGAGTGAATGAACATGCTAGCTAGTTTCAATAAGAGCTTAAATAGATTATATCTGCATGTATTCAGGAAAAATTTTATGTTTCTAAGATTCCCAGTCATGTAATGAATATTCTATGGTTAGTGATCAAGTTGCTCTTATGTTCTGTAAAGTGTCAGATTAAATTAGTTGTTCTGTCAAAATTGTTGTGTGTTAAGGTTTGATTTGTTTTTGAAGTAGTGTTTGAAACATAAACAAGAAAAATATGCTCAAGCATTAGCTATGAAAATCTGGTAAAGAAATATACAATTATGTGAGCAATTTCCTTGCAATTATATTATGTATTGGACAATCTTAAGTATTTTAAAAACACTGAGTTTTGGAGTAAATTGGGAATTTACCTTGAAAAATACCTTTAAGTATCTAATTGTTTTTCCTCTGAATTATGTCTACAAATGGTTCAAGTCTACTTTTTAAATTGTTTTGAGAGAGGTAATTGTATGGGAAGGCTTCAGGTATGATGCAAATGACTGGCATTTCAATTGCCATGATCAGATACCTGGCATGACACTAGGCACATGAGTTAACCAGCTTCAAATAAGTGAAGTTTAGGTAGATTCTGGTTTGTAAAATGCAAATAAAAGAATGGTCAGATTAACCATATGGTTAGACCATAGGTCAGGCAAATTGTTCACTTCAAATCAATGAAGCAAGGAACCATTTGAACCCAGTTTTCTGGAAAATGAGCAAAGATATTGACATGTACATGTATATCTGTGTACATGTTGACATTTGAGCAAAAATATAAACATAAATTCCTAGAACAGTTGTAGGAATGGGTTTCAAAAATAATAAAGCAAGAAATATTGTTTTGTATGTTAGATTATAGGCAAAAATTAAGTATATATGTGCAGATATAGGTAGATATCAGATTTCAAACCATACAGGAGAAAAATAAAAGAAAAAAAAAACAAAAATTGGGTTTGAACCGACCAGCATAGCACTCGAACTCGTGACCTCTCATGTATAAGTTAGGCGCGTTTCCATTACGCCTAAATGTTGCTTGTGTTCACTTATGATCCACTTTCTTTTAGCCTGAGTTTGATACTATACAGACTTTAACACAATCATCCATATTAAAAGCTTGCTTTCCACTGATTATTACTTGATCATTTCTTAATTAGAATAACAGACTAAAGTACATGTTTCCAGTGGATTCTATGGTCAAAAATCAGGATACAATAATTAATCTTTTATCAGGGAATTATCACATTTTAATAGATTTAAAAGGATTTCTACTTACATATTATCATGCTCTGATTCTAGTACAATATAACATAGATATCTTCATATATGTATGTTAGGAATGATTTAGATTTAAAACAATATTTTTATATTGTGAAAGATCCTGGATATATTTTGTTTATTGGAGAAAGAAAATGACCCTAGGAAATATATTTGTAATGAATGATATATCTATATATCATCTTTTAACAAAAAAAAAAATCCTTATGAAATTAGGGTGGAAATAGGAGGGTCATTTCAGTTGGTATCAGAGCACTTGGTTGCATTGATTGTTAAGTATTATAGAAATGTATTATGTCTGTTTGTTTTGGATGAAATAATTTAGATAAGAAAACAGAAATTACAGAAGTACTCATAATATACTAATACCATTTGCCCAGAATTTAGTTAGCAGACCATGGTAGGAAGAGGATCTCATCACAATGCAGGACCCAGTGCACCTCAAATGCTTGATATGCAAGAATTTGTGAGGGTTTTAAGAGATGGAATTGGGCATAGGCCTGAGAACACACATGAAGAGCTTTTAAAACTACTGAAGACTTATTCCAATTTGGGAGGCAGGAGTTTTGAAGGAACTGAGAGTGTGATGGAAATTCAAGCATGGTTGAGAACACTTGATAGGATTTTCAATGACATGCAGTTGGATGACCAAAGGAAGAGGCAAGTAGCTTCTAGACAACTGAAAGGGGTAGCTTTAAGCTGGTGGGAGGTGATCATAGCTGGAAGAAATGAAAATGAAATCACTTGGAATCAGTTCAAGGAGATGTTGGAGGCAAGATTTGTACCAACATCAGCCAAGACTACTTTGCTTGAAGAATTTATCAAACTTAGGCAGGGAACTTTGAATGTCACTGAATACACTCAAAAGTTTGAGGGGCTATCTAATTATGGAGCAATGCTAGTGGCAGATGAAGCATCCAAAAATGATAGGTATATAAAAGGACTGAACCCAGGACTTAGCAGAGCTATGCTACCATATGCAGATAGAACATTTGATCAAGTAATTGATCTGGCCTTGAAACTGGAACAACATGACAAAGAAAGAGAGAAATATAGGAATTTTAAGAGCAACAACAAGAAGGATAAGGGAAGATATCACCCTTATGATAAAAAGAAGGAGGAGGCAGACAACAGGAAGAGTAAAGACACAAAAGCCAATGATACTAAGAAGAAATTGGTTTGCCATCATTGTGGAAAAGAAGGACACATCAAACCAAGGTGCCCAGAGTTAAAAGGAGGAGCCTTCAAATGCTACCTATGTGGCAAAGAGGGGCATATGAAGAGGAACTGTCCTGAGAATAAACAGCAAGGGAAATTGGCAACTTTGGAAGGTAAAGGCAAATCTGCAGTGAAAATTGATGCTGAAAATCATGGCCAAGTGGAAGGTACATTACTCATTTGTGCCATACCCATACCAGTAATATATGATACTGGAGCAACACACTCTTTGATTTCCTATGAACTAGTTAAAGTGTTAAAATTAAACTGCATATTGGTTGAAACCCCATTGCTTGTACAAAGTCCCCTAGGGAGTTCTAGTGTTTTGAACATGAATTGTGTGGATGTGGAGTTAAACATAGGAGGAAATATTTTTATTTCCAATTTATATGTTTTAAATTACCCAAATATAGGAGTTATATTGGGGGTAGATTGGTTAAGGCAATTTAAAGCCATAATTAATTTAGACTCATCCACCATATCATTGCAAAATTCTAGAGGCCAGAGGATCACGGTT
This sequence comes from Allium fistulosum, assembly GCA_030737815.1. NCBI lineage: Eukaryota > Viridiplantae > Streptophyta > Magnoliopsida > Asparagales > Amaryllidaceae > Allium > Allium fistulosum. The sequence goes on along the minus strand of CM060903.1, from coordinate 829,084,603 downwards.
CTATGTGAAGTAGCTAAGGAAGGGAAATTGTATCATTTAGTTGACTTAGAAAAAGATCTGAGTGAACTAACCATTGAAGAAATTCCCATAGTTAATGAATACTTGGATGTGTTTGGGGAAGTTAAGGGTGTTCCACACCACAGACCAGTTGAGTTCCAAATTAATCTCATTCCAGGAGCAAGTCCAATAATCAAGAAACCTTATAGAATGGGGCCAAGTGAACTGAAATAATTGAAAAATCAGTTGGAAGAATTAGAAGGCAAGGGATTTATAAGGCCAAGCAATTCCTGCTGGGGTTCTCCAGTAGTGTTTGTAAGAAAACATGATGGTACCTTGAGAATGTGCATAGATTACAGAGAACTAAATAAAGTAACCATCAAGAATAAATACCCATTGCCTAGAATAGATGATCTCTTTGACCAACTCAGTGAAGCTAAAATATTTTCTAGGCTAGACTTAGCATCAGGATTCCATCAAATGAAGGTTGAAGACTCAAGTGTTAAGTATACTGCATTTAACACAAGATATGGCTTATATGAATTTATGGTTATGCCATTTGGTTTGACAAATGCTCCTTCATATTTTGTTGATTTAATGAATAGAATATTTAGAGATTATTTAGACAAGTTTGTACTGATTTTTATTGATGACATTTTGATTTATTCTAAGACAGTGGAAGAGCATAAAAATCATTTGCATTTAGTTTTGTCAAGACTAAGGGAAAATGATTTAAAGGCAAAATTTTCAAAATGTGCATTTTGGAAAGAAGAAGTGCATTTTCTTGGGCATGTTATCTCTGCCAAAGGAATATCAGTAAACCCTAATAAGGTAGTGGCAATCCAAGCATGGAAAAGGCCTAGTACCATCAGTGAGATTAGATCATTTATGGGGATGGCAGGATATTATAGGAGATTTATAAAAGATTTCTCAAAAATATCATCACCACTTACCAATTTAACTAGAAAGAACCAAGCCTTTGTATGGACAGAAAAATGTGAGCAAGCTTTTAACAAAATAAAGGAAGCTCTGATTAATGCACCAGTATTGAGAGTGCCAGAAGGAAATGAAAATTTAGTTGTGTACACTGATGCAAGTGGCTCTGGGTTAGGGGCTGTGTTGATGCAGCAAGACCAGGTGGTAGCCTATGCATCTAGGCAATTAAAGCCACATGAAACCAGGTATGCAACCCATGATCTTGAACTAGCAGCAGTTGTGTATGCTTTGAAACTTTGGAGACATTATTTGTTAGGTGCCAAATTCATTTTGTACACTGATCATAAGGCACTGAAATATTTATTCTCACAAAAAGATTTGAACATGAGGCAACATAGATGGGTAGAGTTCCTAGCTGCCTATGATCTAGATATACTGTATACACCAGGCAAGGAAAATAAAGTTGCAGATGCCTTGAGTAGACAACATGCCAAGGTAGCCATGTTGATGATGGAAGAGTTTAGGGATTTGTCTATACTTACTGATTTGGAAATTGAGGAAAACAGTGGGGTACAAATGATGCCCATTGAGGAAGGTGACGGTAAAGGGAAATTAAGTATGATATCTCTGCAATCAGATTTACTTCTTAAGATTGGGAAAATGCAGGAACAAGACCTAAACATGGTGGAAAAGAAAATGCTCATATCAAAAGGGGAGGAAGTAATAAATTATCAAGTTGATAAAAATGGTTATTTAAAGAATAAAAATAGGATATGTGTTCCAGAAAATATAGAATTGAAGGAGGAAATATTAAATGAATACCATAGGAGTAAGTACTCCATACACCCAGGTAGCACCAAGATGTATCAAAATTTGAAAAGAAATCTTTGGTGGAAGGGGATGAAGTCAGATGTGGCCAGATATGTTGCGAGGTGCATGACTTGCCAACAAGTCAAGGCAGAGACACAAAGGCCATCAGGACTATTGCAACCCCTTAGTATACCACAGTGGAAGTGGGAGGATATATCTATGGATTTCATAGATGGTCTTCCTAGATCTAAGAATGGAAACACAAGTATATGGGTAATAGTGGATAGGCTAACTAAGGTAGCACATTTTATCCCAGTTAAAACAGAAAGAAATGCTCCAAAATTGGCTAAAATATTCATGAAAGAGGTAGTAAGGTTGCATGGCATACCCAAAACCGTTATGAGTGATAGGGATACCATCTTCACCTCAAGGTTTTGGAAAAGTTTTCAAGAGGCCATGGGGAGTGAATTGTGCTTAAGTACTGCCTACCATCCACAATCAGATGGTCAAACTGAGGTGGTGAACAAAGTCTTAGAGGATTTGTTGAGAGCATGTACACTGGACTTTGGAGGCAACTGGGAAGACCACCTCCATCTAGCCGAATTCACATACAATAACAGTTACCAAAGCACCATAGGGATGGCACCATTTGAAGCCTTATATGGCAAGCCATGTTTATCACCTATATGCTGGGTAGAGACTGGAGAAAGGGCTGTTCTAGGACCTGAATATGTTAAAGAAACTACAGAGAAAATTGGGTTAATAAGAAAAAGAATAGCAGCAGCTCAAGATAGGCAAAAGAAATTTGCAGATAGGAAGAGAAAGCAAGTGGAATATGAAGTGGGAGACTTTGTTTTCATCAAGATTTCACCTATGAAGAAAGTCTTGAGATTTGGCAAGCAAGGTAAGCTCACACCAAGGTATGTTGGACCCTATAAAATTCTGGAAAGAATTGGTTCATTGGCTTACAAATTGGAACTACCAGAGGAAATGAAAGCAATGCATAATGTTTTTCATGTGTCCCAACTTAGAAGATGGGTACATGATAAAGAAGACATTTTGGAAGAGCCTACCAAAATTCAAATAAATCCTGACTTGGTTTATGAAAAAGAGCCAGTGGGGATTATGGCCAAGGAAGAAAAGAAATTAAGGAGCAAAACCTTGAAACTAGTTAAGATCCAGTGGAGTAGTGATCCTAATGACTGCACATGGGAGTTAGAGGATAAGATTAGAATGGATTATCCTAAGTTTTTTTGCAAATTAAAAGGTAATTTTTTTTTTCTCTGGAAAAATTTTGTTATGCATGGTTGATATGGTTGAATTTGTTTGCTTATGCATATGTTTGATAAGTTTTCAGAAAAGAAAATGATGCTTGTTATAAATGTTAGAAAATTGTGAGGACACAATTCCTAAAAGGAGGGGTGAATGTAATACCCCAAAATTTTGTGAAAAATCATTTTTGTAAAATGATTTAATTTTTGAAATATTTAGATTTAAATATGGTGAGATTTTTGGAATAAATAGTGTGCAAGTATATGTGTGCACGTGCACACTGAAATGGCACAAGGAAGGACTCCAGATTTCTTGGATTTAAAACAAGAATTAAAAAGCAATACAAACATGATTTTGCAACATGGATATTTGATTTCTGGAATTATATGGATCATCTTAGAAAATAAGAAAAGTAAGTTTTACTTTAAATCAGTGAACAGATTTTATTTAAAACCCAGAAAAGAAAATTATACATATATATGTTATAAGGATTTGTAAACCTGTATACATATAGGTGCATATGTTTCTGAAATTAAAGAGGAATTAAATAAGCCTAGATAAGATATGTATACAAATATACATTTTTTTTTAAGTACTGAAAAGTGTATATATATATATATAAGCAAGTGAAACTATAACATTAAAATGACATGAAATGTGATACAAGTCAATATGCTTGTGTAGGCAAAAATAGCAAAGGCAATTCTCAGGAATAATTAAAATATAAAATAGGATAGTCACACTTTTAACATGACTAGGTGAGTGGCCATTTTCTGAAAAGTAAAAGAAAGAAAATGCAGCCTTTAAATTGGTTAATATGGCCGGGGTATTAAGGAGGAAAATGAATGAAAAATGCATGAAGATGGTTAGGTTAGAAATGGAATTTTGTTTTAACAAAACCCTAGTGGAAAAATGCATATAAATAGGCAGTTTCAGCCAGTAAAATTATCTTTACCCCGAGCTGCACAAAAAAAAATAAGAAAGGAAGAAAAATATTGGAAGGAAGGAGAAAACACTCATACAAGGATTTTCTGGATTAATAAGAAGAAATATTTAGGTGAGTAACCTCACTGAGTTCATGGCATTAAGACCTGAGATGAGGCAGCCACTTTTTATATTGCCATTTATATATTGCTGGTTTTGATATATATGATTTCATCAATGCTTTTTGGATGTCTTATTTTAAATCTGATATGATTTAATATGGATGATTTTGGTGATCTTTGCTTTGCTGAGACATTTGTCTTTGGATGTGTATCATACTGTTTTATTTATACTCAAAAATGTTAAAGTCCAGAATCTTAAAAATTATATAGAGAATACTCTCAACTGTTATAGATCTATGGCATGGAAACTTTACAAAAAATGTTGGGAGCTGCATTATACTTGGTATAAGTGCTGAGGCTTGAAAAGAAAGATGTTAAGGGTGCAATAGAAATTTTCTAAGTGCTGAGCCCTTAATCAAATCAAAAAAAAAAACTCATAAGCTAAGATTATGATTGAACCAGATCCTGAATCTGAATCAATCATAAAGGCTTGCAGATCAATATAATAAGAACATGCCATGCCTCTTTTACAGTTGAAAATATTCTTATATCTTACTGAGGTCAAGACATATTGACCCCATTTAGGAAATAACTGTCTGTTTATTTCTGAGGAGAATTATGCTAGGAAAGATTATGGATGTTTCCATGCTTGCAGTGACATGTTCACTTAGCATATTTGATGATAGGATTTAAGTCAATACACTAGTAAATAAACTAGGGAAGGGAAGGCCAAGAAGGCTGCTGGAATGCTTGTCATATTTGAAGTATGCAAGTTGGCACATGGTTTGTTTAAGCCCTGAGATCTTTGTGCAATGATGTGAATTAGTTCATTGCAATGTGTCCCTGTGATTCCTAAATAGCAGATGAGGCAGGAATTTAAATTGAATTATACAACCTGTAAATGAAGAAATAGGAATATGAATATTTCTTAGGATTGGTTGGTATGGAACCATGATGGTTCCAGTGAATGCAAATGTTGCAAATAGATAATTATGTTTGCATGGTTATGTATGCAAATGTAGGAATGATAGATGAATATATCATACCAGAATCAACTTATTTATACCATGTTAAAGTAATTGGATGCAGAAATTTGCTTAAATGACTAGTTGGTACTCTTATATTCTCTATTGCTTAATATCATGAATGTATTGATGTTACTCATACCAGATCTTAGATCTGACCCTTGTTTGCTCATGGCATATGGGGTGTCTCATTTTAAAATGAGGCAGCCACTTATGCTCTTTCAGGGAACGCAGGCACTAAGTAAAAATGAAGTTATGGCTATTATGGAGGAGTGAATGAACATGCTAGCTAGTTTCAATAAGAGCTTAAATAGATTATATCTGCATGTATTCAGGAAAAATTTTATGTTTCTAAGATTCCCAGTCATGTAATGAATATTCTATGGTTAGTGATCAAGTTGCTCTTATGTTCTGTAAAATGTCAGATTAAATTAGTTGTTCTGTCAAAATTGTTGTGTGTTAAGGTTTGATTTGTTTTTGAAGTAGTGTCTGAAACATAAACAAGAAAAATATGCTCAAGCATTAGCTATGAAAATCTGGTAAAGAAATATACAATTATGCGAGCAATTTCCTTGCAATTATATTATGTATTGGACAATCTTAAGTATTTTAAAAACACTGAGTTTTGGAGTAAATTGGGAATTTACCTTGAAAAATACCTTTAAGTATCTAATTGTTTTTCCTCTGAATTATGTCTACAAATGGTTCAAGTCTACTTTTTAAATTGTTTTGAGAGAGGTAATTGTATGGGAAGGCTTCAGGTATGATGCAAATGACTGGCATTTCAATTGCCATGATCAGATACCTGGCATGACACTAGGCACATGAGTTAACCAGCTTCAAATAAGTGAAGTTTAGGTAGATTCTGGTTTGTAAAATGCAAATAAAAGAATGGTCAGATTAACCATATGGTTAGACCATAGGTCAGGCAAATTGTTCACTTCAAATCAATGAAGCAAGGAACCATTTGAACCCAGTTTTCTGGAAAATGAGCAAAGATATTGACATGTACATGTATATCTGTGTACATGTTGACATTTGAGCAAAAATATAAACATAAATTCCTAGAACAGTTGTAGGAATGGGTTTCAAAAATAATAAAGCAAGAAATATTGTTTTGTATGTTAGATTATAGGCAAAAATTAAGTATATATGTGCAGATATAGGTAGATATCAGATTTCAAACCATACAGGAGAAAAATAAAAGAAAAAAAAACAAAAATTGTGTTTGAACCGACCAGCATAGCACTCGAACTCGTGACCTCTCATGTATAAGTTAGGCGCGTTTCCATTACGCCTAGATGTTGCTTGTGTTCACTTATGATCCACTTTCTTTTAGCCTGAGTTTGATACTATACAGACTTTAACACAATCATCCATATTAAAAGCTTGCTTTCCACTGATTATTACTTGATCATTTCTTAATTAGAATAACAGACTAAAGTACATGTTTCCAGTGGATTCTATGGTCAAAAATCAGGATACAATAATTAATCTTTTATCAGGGAATTATCACATTTTAATAGATTTAAAAGGATTTCTACTTACATATTATCATGCTCTGATTCTAGTAGAATATAACATAGATATCTTCATATATGTATGTTAGGAATGATTTAGATTTAAAACAATATTTTTATATTGTGAAAGATCCTGGATATATTTTGTTTATTGGAGAAAGAAAATGACCCTGGGAAATATATTTGTAATGAATGATATATCTATATATCATCTCTTAACAAAAAAAAATCCTTATGAAATTAGGGTGGAAATAGGAGGGTCATTTCACTCATGTCGGAGTTGAATTACTCAAAATACCGCGTTGTAATTAAAATTTGGCAAATCTCAGAATATACAGTAAATAAATATAATCACAGATCACAGACACAGAGTAAAATAATGCAGCGGAAGTAAAAGAAATAGTAGTTCATGAAGCTACTATGAAAATATATCAGAGTTACATAAGATACAACATAAGAAATAAAGTACAGTAGAAGTCTCAATACAATAACCAAGTACAGGCTGAATAGAACAACGGAACCGAAGTTGATAGAACAAGACTAGCAAATAATCTCCAGCGATTCAAATCTCCAGAAGGTGGAAATCCAAATCTGTGAATACTTAGGCTGACCCGAGCGTAAAGCAAAACACAAAACACTCAAGTCAGGACAATATATACTTATATAATGTAAACCAACTCAAGTGAACTGTAATAAAGGTACAAGTAACTTAGAAGATGCTTGGGACCGCCCATCCTCTAAGGATCCGTTAAAATATCTACTATGTAGTAATATTCGCTATTATAATAGTGTCTAAAAAAGTAAAGTATAATCATATCGGAAAATAGCGTTAAGGGGATGGAGAACCTTAACGCGGTCGGATCTTAAAATCATAATCGTAGTAAAGCTCGATATGGTAGGTGACACGGCACAACTAGGCAATGCCAGGGTAGATATACCAATTACGCACACGGACTGATGGATACGCATAGCAGCCACTACCGTTCCACCTCGAACAACACTCCCAAATCGGAGGATGGCCATCTAATCAATCACAAGTAAGAGTATAATATCGAAGAAA